>CM024765.1:3391906-4077987 GCA_014218235.1 Colocasia esculenta | reverse complement strand
CAGGACCTTAGATTGCGGGCCAAACTTAAACCAATTGATACAGGAGGCTTTAGAAATTGAGAACAAATCGTACAGTGCATGAAAAATTGCGAAACCAAATCTAAATGACTCTAGACATGCCAGGGTACATGCAATTTATAGGAATTTGAAAACTATAAAGGTTTCTACATGCTTCAGTCAAGTTAAACAGGAAGAACATGGAACATGAATCAATTGGATTAAAAGAATTAATTCACCCATTGGAGTAGATGAAATTAGGGCTTCCAGGGGCGAAGGAAAGGTAACATGCATCAGAACATCCAGTAAAAATTTTGTAGCCTAGAATTAAGTACACATGAAGAACAAGATTAAAGATGAAGGGTCGGGGTCATGGAGTTCATAGAACTTGGAAAATTGAGAACTAAAGATTTGCTCGATGGAAAAATATGAAACTAAAGGACTTTTGTTCCTGATAGATGAGACATCCTACAGAAAAAAGTTTCATGGTTTATGCTCGTGAGAATGCCTACCTTTGATTGTTTTCTTCTTCTAGGGTTAAGAACTTGAAGAACGCGGGGAAGAACTTGAGAGATCCCTCTTCTCCATGAATTCTCCCCCTCTTGGCCTCTCCTCTTGGTCCAGGAACCTCTTGGCACGTGCTAGGTCTGGCCATGAGGGTTTAAGAGAAGTATTTAAGCTTCTCTCTATTCCCTTTCCTAGTTTAAGTCTAACTCCTATTAAATTCCGAATTTCCTATTTTCCTCTCCCCTTTTTAAGCAAGAGATCTCCTATTTGGGTTGGGAGAGAGGGGATTTCGTGGCCAATCAATTAGGGTAGGTTTAAGAATCCAATTCTAACTCAAACTAGCTATTTAATGTCTTAAATATCTCTTTTTCTATTTTAGTAATATTTTAGTTACGAATTTTGGGTATTTCTCTATTATTCCCCCTTTTAAAAATCTTTATTTTAGCCCACTAATTTCTAATAGGTCCATTTAATAAAGCCCATTACTTATTTTCATTTGATGGGTTTTATTTAATTCTCTTTTCTTTGATTTTCTAATTACTTTTATTTTTTTTATTATTAAAATTTTATTATTATTTATTTATTATTATTATTTTTGAAAAATCCAAGTTGCTACAAGAGATGATAGAATATGAGAAGTGGAAGCGGGATTCCACCATGGCCCAATGCTACATGCTTGCCTCAATGAGCAATGGTTGCAGAGGCAGAATGAAGACATGGATGCCAAAACCATCTTGCTCCATTTGAAGAAGCTATTTGCTGAGCAGAGCAGGACTGAAAGATATGAGATATCTAAAGTCTATTCAGAGTAAGGATGGCTGAGGGGTCTTCAGTACAGACTCATGTATTGAAGATGATAGAGTGGATTGAAAGGTTAGTTGTGCTTGGGGTTGAACTCCCCAACGAAATGAGCACAAACCTTATCCTGCAATCACTTCCAGATTCATACTCTCAGTTCATTATTAACTTTAACATGAACAAGATTCATGTCACTTTATCTAAGTTGCTTAATATGCCGAAGACTACTGAGGGAAACCTTCAGAAGGAAAAACCTCAAGTCCTCTTAGTTGGTAAGACCAACAGGAAGAGGAGGGTAGTTCAAGCCTTTAAGAAAGGAAATCAAAAGAAGCATGTTAAACCAAAACCAGCTCAAAAGAAACAAAAGGACACAAGTGATGAAAAGGGCGACTACTTCTATTGTCACCAGAAAGGTCATTGGATGAGGAATTGTAGGCAATACCTCACTGGATATTTGAGTCCATTTGATTATGAATCATTTGCGACTTGTGAGTCTTGCCTCATGGGTAAAATGGCTAAATCCCCATTTATCGGACATGGAGAACATGCCAAGGAGATTTTAGGGCTTATACATTCAGATGTATGTGGTCCTATGTCTACGCAAGCCAAGGGTGGCTTCTCATATTTTATTACTTCTTTAGATTCAGATATGTGTACTTCATGAAGTACAAATCAAAAGCTTTTGAGAAGTTCAAATAATTTAAAAATGAAGTTGAGAAGCAAAATTAAAAGAGTATTAAGGCTCTTTGATCAGATCGAGGAGGAGAATACTTAAGTACGAAATTCACACAGTTCATGAAGGACAATGGTATCCTATCTTAGCTTACCCCTCCTTATACATCACAAATGAATGGTGTATCAAAAAAGAGAAATCACACTTTTTTAGACATGGTGCGATCTATGATGAGCTTTTCAAAATTACCAATGTCTCTTTGGGGATATGCACTTGAGACAGCTGCTTATTCATTGAACAAGTTTCCTAGTAAGTCTGTGACCTCTACTCCATATGAGATATGGAAAGGCAGAAAACTAGAATTTAAACAAGTTAAAGTTTGGGGTTGTCCAGCCCACGTGAAGAGGCACGATCTAGACAAACTAGAGTCAAGGACACGTAAGTGTAGATTTGTTGGATATCCAAAAGAGACATTTGAGTACTACTTTTACTATCCTGAAGAACAAAATGTGATTGTTGCCAAAAGGGCTGTTTTTCTAGAGGAGGAATATCTTCTTCAGAAGGACAGTGGGAGTAAAGTAGTGCTAGAAGAGGTTCCAGATCCACAAATCAACACAACCTCTGAGAATGAGGTATCGCTTCGTGATCCTGTTAATGTACACGCAAATGAAGCATGAAATTTAGGTAGAGTAACGAAGTTACCAGCACGATATGTGGGACATATTGATGAAGGTGACTCGAAAGTGCCCTACCATGAGGATGATGATCCTACGACTTACTTGGAGGCCATTGAAGGCCCAGAAGCTAGGAAATGTCAAGAAGCTATGAACTTTGAGATATAGTCCATGTACACTAACCAAGTTTGGAACTTGGTAGACATACCTGAGATTATTGTACCCATAGGGTGCAAGTGGATCTTTAAGAGAAAGATCGGAGCTGATGGACAAATCAATACCTACAAGGCGAGACTGGTGGCAAAAGGTTATCGTCTTAGACAAGGAGTTGACTATGATGAAACCTTTTTTCCACTTGCCATGGTTAAATCAATCAGAGTTCTTCTTACCATAGCTGTGCATTATGATTATGAAATCTGGCAAATGGATGTGAAAACTGCTTTCCTCAATGGGAATCTTGAGGAAGATGTGTATATGATACAACCAGAGAGTTACACATCTAATTAAGGAGTTTCCAATAAAGTGTGAAAGCTACAAAGTCCATTTATGGACTGAAACAAACCTCAAGGAGATGGAACATAAGATTTGATGTGGCTATTAAATCTTATGACTTCATTAAGAATGAGGATGGACTTTGTGTGTACAAGAAAATAAGTGGGAGTGCTGTCACTTTTCTACTTCTTTATGTGGATGACATTTTACTCATTGGGAATGATGTGGCAATGTTATACTTTGTAAAGATCTGGCTGTCAAAAAACTTCTCCATGAAATATTTGGTAGAAGCATCTTACGTATTCGGAATACAGATCTGTAGGGATAGATAAAAAAGGATGCTTGGATTAACCTAATCTATGTACATAGATACCATTGTCAAAAGATTTGGCATGGAGAATTCCAAAAGAGGCCACATACCAGTGAGACATGGGATTCATCTCTCTAGATATCAGTCTCCTAAGACTCCTAAAGAGAGGGCGGTCATGGATAGAGTTCCCTATGCTTCAGTTATAGGATCTATCATGTATGCCATGCTATGTACAAGGCCTAATGTAGCCAATGCTCAAAGTGTTTCGAGTATATTTCAGGCTAATCCAGGACATGAGCATTGGATGACTGTAAAATGTATCCTAAGGTACTTAAGAAGGACTAAGGATATGTTTCTGGTTTATGGAGGAGGTGAACTGAAACTCTGAGGCTTCACTGACTCGAGTTTTCAGTCAGACCTAGATGATAGAAAGTCTACATCTGGGTTTATTTTTACTCTAAACGAAGTTACAATTTACTGGAAGAGTTCCAAGCAAGAAACAACTACAAATTCGAGTATATTGCAATAGCTAAAGCTGCCAAGGAAGCAGTATGGTTGAAGAAATTCATCATCGATCTTGGCGTCGTTCCATTCATTTCGGTTCCTATCCCGCTGTTGTGTGACAATAATGGGGCAATTGCACAAGTGAAAGAGCCACAGTCTCATCAGAAGTCTAAGCACATTCTGAGGCGCTTTCACCTGAGTAGAGAAATAATTACCAGAGGAGATATTATGGTGGAAAATATTCCATCAGCTGAAAATGTAGTAGATCCACTGACAAAGCCTTTAGCTCAAATTGTGTTTGGAGATTGTTAGTCTTAGGTGGACAACAAGCCAATTAGATATTGTATCATTTCGTTCAGTTATTAATAAAATGGCTTTTGTTTATAATTTTATTGTGTTAGTATTATAACAAAGTTCATGAATGTGTGCAATAGTGAGTAGACTATGATGTGATCATACTAATGAGATTACTCACTCAATAAACACATGTTCTAAATGTTCCTATTCAGAGGATATTGAGATGGACATCTGATATCCGATTAGAATAGTATTGTCTACTCTCGCTCATACGAGGAGGATGGCTGGTCTCATAGTCATATGTGTGGAGACACTAAGGAGAGACAATAGGTGCTCTTTGGAGAAAGAGTTCACTGAACTGATCTAATATAGTCATTAGATGGTATTGTATCTAATTGTCAACCAGAAAGATTCTATTGCCAAAGTTGTATAGATGGTCCTTAGACCGGAGACACCAAAGACACCTTGTTGGTAGACTTCTGTGTCTTGACTTTGGCGTACAAATCTCTATTCAAGAGATTCTAAACAGTCAAAGTTCGGACACACCGAAAGACCTTCGAAGGGGATTGAGTGGGCAACAAGGGATCATTTGCCCTCGGTACATAGAGGGATAATACTCAAGGGAATGATGCAATGGAGTGTGTGGCCAAGGAAGACAATATATCAAAAGGAGTTTTTGATATTAATCTAAAGCATAGGATCCAAATGGGACAACAAGTTAAGATTTGACAGTATACCATATCCTAAATTGTTCCAAGACTATTGTGCAAATGAAGGATTATATCTATACAAAAACTGATGACTAAATGGTTCCTTGTGAGGGTTACAGAACCCCAATACCTTTCGAGTTCACGTGGTGTTGCTTGGCACCCAACGTAATTGGAGGCCCGACTGAGTCGGTTAGTTGATGTCGATTCAGAGTGTTAATTAATTAATATGAGATATTAATTAATTGAATAAGTTAGTAGGGAGTCACTAAGTTTGTTGGGCCGTTAATTGGATTGGTACATGGGCCTGGAGGCTTACACACAATTGGTTTTCAAGTGACAATCTAAATATATATAGACTATGGGTTTTTGTGAAAAACTTCCGTCTCTATATAATATCATGGTGGGTCATCCCTAGCCAAGCAAGAGGGCTCCACTTGGACACCCCCTCCGTCTTCTCTCTCTCTCATGCGCCACAAGGGGAGAGCTCCACGCATGGTGCAGAGATCTGCATGGATCTAGGCACACTCATCAAGTGTTGCGGTATCCGAGGGAGCGGGCATGGACAATCGCGAGGAAGACCGCGTGGACACCGCTAGATGTCGAGCAATTGAACGAATTGCAGCTTCACCTCCACAGAATCGAACGAATGCGGATCTAATTCCGTGCAAGGTGATTTTGATTACCTGTTAGTCTAGTTTTTGAATCCCAAAATGGATCGAGATCAAATTTAAAATATATTTTTGCTGTGTTTCTTTGATCTCAGGTCGCTGTAGATCCTATCAGCACCCTCCCCCACTTAAAATGAATTTGCTCCCCAAATTCATATAATCCATGAATGATTTAAAAGTGACTAACCTGAGAGTAATTATGGGTGCTTATTATTAATAGCCTCTTCCAATTCTCATGTAGCTTCTTCTTATCCTCTTCTACTCCATTTGACCTTCACCATTAGTATGGATCTATTCCTCAATTGATGGAGTTTTCTATCTAAGATCTCGATCATCTTCTCTTCATAAGTCAAGTCCTTCTGCAGCACTAGATCATCAAGTCGAACTACATGTGTAGCATCATAGACGTACTTCCTCAGTATGGATACATGGAAGTGTTATGTACTCCCACCAGTTGCAGGGTAATGCCAGTCTATATGTCACTTCACCAACTCTTTCAAGTATTTCAAAAGGGCCGATAAACTTGGGGCTCAACTTTCCTTCAACTCTGAAACATTGAATCCCATGAGTAGGAGAAACTTTCAAGAGGACATGATCTCCTACGTGGAATTCCAAATCTCTTCTTCTTTTGTCTGCATAACTCTTTCGTCAAGATTGAGTAATTATTAATCCGTCTCAAATGATTTGGATACATATGGTTGTGTTTTATACCAGATCAGGGCCTAGCCATTACCTTTTGGCTACTTCTTCCCAGCATACAGATGACCTGCAACTTCTGCCATACAATGTTTCAAATGGAGCCATTTATATACTAGATTGATAGCTATTATTGTCTGCAAATTCAATAAGTCGCAAATGTTCATTCTAATAGTCTTCAAAATCAATTGCACATGCCCTTAGCATGTCATCTAAGATCTGATTACTTCTCTTAATCTGGCCATCCATCTATGGGTGGAATGCAGTGCTACAAGTCAACTTGGTTTCTAGTGTGAATTGAAATCCTTTCTAGAAGTGAGAGGTAAATCTAGGGTCTCTATGTAAAACTATAGATGAAGGGATACCAAGTAGTCCCACGACCACCTTGATATATAGGGTGGCTAACATATCCATGGTCCACTTACTCTTAAAGGGTAAGAAGTGTGCATACTTTGTTTATTGGTCTACTATCACTCATATGGCATTAAGTCCACCTCGAGTCTTAAGCAAACCCAAATGAAATCTATGTCAATACTTTCCCACTTCCATTCTATTATCTTTAGAGGTTTTAATATTCTTGCAAGTTTAAGGTGTTTTACCTTGACTTGTTGGCAAGTCAAACAATGAGCCACAAACTCAGTCACCTCACTTTTCATGTTCGGCCACCAATATATTTTTTCATGTGTTGGTACATCTTGGTAGCTCCAAGATGGATCGCGTACCTATATTTATACACTTCTTTCATCAGTTTCTTCTTGAGATCAACATGATCAAGTACACAAGTTCTTCCTCAGAAGAGTAGCTTCCATCTTCAGCCTTAGAGTAATCTGGCCTTTGATCTAAAATCTCCTTTGATCTCAGTGAATAAATCAAATTATATCCCGATGTTGACAATTATGACATGCGCATCCTTTTCCTTCTATATTCAAATCTAACCTTGTGAATTGTTCCAGTAATCGCCAGATGCCAAGTATTAGACTAGACAGTGGTGCTATAGGCGTTCTACTTAAAGCATCTACCATGACATTGCCTTTCTCTTAGTGGTATTGAATGGAGAAATCAAAGTCTTTTAAGTACTCCTATCATCTTCTTTGCCTTATATTGAGTTTTTTTGTGAGAATAAGTACTTTAAACTCTTGTGATTTGAGCATACTATGAACTGCTCATCATATAAATAGTGTTTTCAAATCTTAAGTGCAAAGACTACATCGGCCAATTCTAAGTCATACACAAGGTAGTTACCTCATGAGTCTTTAATTGTCTAGACATATAAGCAATTACTTTATATTATTGCATTAACACAACCTTGATCAATTCTAGAAGCATCAGTATACACTACGAATCTTTCCCCTTTAGTGAGTAGGGCAAGGGTAGGAGCAGTAGTTAAAACACTCCTTTAATGCCTAAAAACTCTTCTCTGACTCTTCAGTCCATACATAAGGGTTCTCCTTTCTAGTCAATTTAGTTAGAGACACAACAATCTTAGAGAAGCCCTTAATGAACCTCCAAGCTAGTCAGTCCCACAAAGCTTCTAATCTTAGTCACATTGGTTGATCTTTCCCACTTTAGTACAACTTCCACTTTAGAGAGATCAACATCTATACCTTCACTTTAGTACAACTTCCACTTTAGAGAGATCAACATCTATACCTTCCTCAACCGTACTAGTTGGTAGACTTCCCAGGAAGGTCACCCATCCTGGGACTACTCCCAACTGAGCACGCTTAACTTCAGAGTTCTTTTTCTACTCGAGCTCTGAAAATAACTAGTCCGAGTTGTTGGTAGTTTGCTGATTTAGTCCATTTAACATATTCTTATATGGGGTGTTACACACTTCTTCTAGCTAAAAGTCACATTTGCTGAACTTGTCATATAACTTGTTATTTCTCAAGATTTGCAAAGCTATTTTCAAATGCTCCTCATATTCCTCCTCAGTCTTATAAATGCTACCACAAATTTATCAAGATATGACTTGTAGACATTGTTCATAATTGCATAAAGATTGCTGGAGCATTGGTTAGTCCAAAAGGCATGTCAACAAATTCATAATATTCATACCTACTCCTGAAGACTGTCTTGTAAATGTCATCTTCTTTAATCATCAACTGATGATAACTCGACCTAAGATCAATCTTAAAGAAATATTGGGTTCCAACAAGCTAATTGAACAACTCATCAATTATTAGCAATGAGTATTGGATCAGTTGGTTCATTTGTCTATAATCAATGCATAACCTCGTTGACTCATCCTACTTCTTGACGAAGAGAACAGGTGCTTCCCAGGGTGATGTGCTTGGTCTCATAAAATCTTTCTCTAATAGTTCCATCAACTGCTCTTTCAACTCTTTCAGTTCAGCAAGAGACATTCAATAGGGTGCTCTAGACACCTCAACAACTCCAAGAATCATATCAATAGATAAATTGACTTCTCTTTCTGGATAGATATCAGGTAGTTTATTAGGGAGCACGTCAAGGTACTCCCTTACGACATGTATCTCTTCTACATTAGATCCCTTCTTTTCTAGCACAACAAAGGCAATAAAAGCTACACAACCTTTTTGTATCATCCTACAGAGGCTCGAAGGGCAGCGATGAGGGATATATATTTATGGTTTCTAACACCTGTAAAAGGTAAGTTTAGGATACTCATTAATGCTTATGTCATGCCTCAACGTTATGGTAGCGGAAGAAGCCGAGGCACAATAGATAAGACAGTAAAAGAGAACTCACTTGAAATTTTCTTGAAAATTGTTAAACAATTTAATGAGCATAAAATGCCTAGTAGGTTAACTCTAATCAGTCTAAATCATTAGCTAGTAGTTAATAAATTTAACTTTCATTAATAGAGGTCAAAAGATATTGAGAGAAACCCATCTAGGATGCACTAGTCACTAAATAGGATCAGTAATCAATCAGGAGTTCACGATGACAAGGAATATCTACTTGAACACTGTGTTGATATGAAACCGAGTTATCATGATGGATTAAAGAATGAGAAGCACTTGAACTTATTAACGGGTTTGCGTGAAATTATCAAGACCACTAATTAATTAAATGGAATTAGATAACACGAGAATCCGGCGCATGAAATCTAATCATAAGAGGGATCACTAGGGCATTAAGCACTAAAATTCACTTTCGATTTTAACAGAAGTATCAAATATCAGAATATTCAGTGTAAAACTGTATATTGGCTCATGAAAACTGATCATTGAAACATTGAGATTGTTCTCTGAATCATTATGAAAATCGATCACGGAAACAATGGAGAAAAGATCACTAGAACAAACGGAAGGTCATTATCAGGATTGTATTGTGAACATTAAAGCTAAACTAGACATCTCAAGAATCTGACCACTAAACAATTTCATTAAGCATTTTCACTGAATACTTTACCAGGCTCTTTCACTAAACATATTCACTAAACATTTTATCAGGGTGGATTGTCAGGCAAGTTAATCAATAGCTTTCTCTTTTGTGGTGTATGCCACACTTGATCATCACTCTCCATATGGTACCACTGGGAACTAAGAGCATTTGGGATCTTCCTAGGATTAGACCGAGCCCTTTAACCTAGCATAAAGATCATCTCTTG
Source organism: Colocasia esculenta (assembly GCA_014218235.1). Classification (NCBI taxonomy): domain Eukaryota; kingdom Viridiplantae; phylum Streptophyta; class Magnoliopsida; order Alismatales; family Araceae; genus Colocasia; species Colocasia esculenta. The sequence goes on along the minus strand of CM024765.1, from coordinate 4,068,066 downwards.
GGGTCCACAACCTCGTAAACATACTTGCTGACAATCCAGTAATAGAAATTGGCTAGACATAAAGAAGGGACTTTTAGATTATCTCTTATTAAAACATTGGATGGTACTCTCTAGTAAATTAACAAGAGATTATTCAAGGAATTCAATAGATTTCTACTAGGAGCTCTGAACTAAAATTTCGGTAGAGTTTCATTCAAAAATAGATTTAACGTAACAAACTGGCAGTATCTCGACTTAAGAAGGGGTTTGGAAGAAACTTAAATCAACACTAAATATGATACTAAATGATGCTCTCTAACTTATTAACACGAGATGAATAAGAAATCCGGAAGACAACTAGCAGAAACTCATGATTAGGTAAGAGACCAGATTTTATTTTAGTAGAGATTCAGATTAAAATAGAGTTCAGCTAGATAGACCGACAGAATTTCGAGTTGAAATAGGGATCAACTAAACAATTAGAGTTTCACTTTACAATGGGATTTAAGTAAATAAACTGGCAACAATTCTGGTTAAAGAGGGGTTTAGAGGAACAACCTGGTAGCATTTCGACATGGAGCGAGAATTCAGAATATTATTTCGACAGCGTTTCACCATAGAAGAGAATACAAATCGACATAACCTCGGTATGATATAGGATTTAACTAAACAATCCAACAACGTTTTGGCATGAGAGAGGAGTTCAAGTAATCAATTTGACAGCATTCCGGCATGGAAAAGAAATTCGAGAAAATACTCTAGCAGAATCTCAGTATAGAGGGAAAACTTATAACTTACTAACTAAAGACTTAGAGATGACCAGAGAAAACATACCATTTAGTTGAGAAAAATATATCATTGATCTCCTCCTCTTCCGGTAGAACCTCGGTACGAATTAGAGATCAATGCAACATTCCGACAGAGTTCCAGGATAGATTGGCGATGAAACTGAACAAATGGGCAGCATCTGTAACACCTTGATTTTATTTATAAAAATAATTGGCCATTTATGTATAATGCATGATGACGTTTCGATTAGTTTAATTATTACGCGCACTGCCATTACTAAAATAAACCTTGGAAATAGGCACACATTAGTAGCATAAATGGACAACCTAAATAAATAAACTTACATTAATAAAATAAGGATTTAAAAAGAATTATATTATAGTAAAGAAATATAGGGAAATTATGTATATATATATATATTTGAATTATGGCACAGTGATTACATAGGTTAATCACTGTTCACATACGCAAGCGGGATTACGTATTAACCCTCCTCTTACGTATTTAACTCGAGTGAAATTCTCCTCGAAGATTTCATCGCCATCGTCTAGCTGTTGTTGCAATCTCGCACGCGAATAAACTCTACAAGATCTATAAGATCAAATTGATCTTTAGCCAGAACTAGCTACTTGCTGGTGCTGCTTCGTCTGCTGCTGCTGCAATTATTCTCAGCCGAAGAGCTGAGGAAGAAGGAGAAGAAAAGGAAGCTAGGTGCTGGTTGGAGGGAGCTCTGGGAGCTCTGTTTCTTAAGAGTATTGTCATCACCTTCTCGCAGAGGTAGGAAATCTTGTTTCCTCTTCTTCCTTTCCGAGTGTTACTTACCCAAGCAGCCTTATTCCAAACACTTGGAAATGAGGGACTCTTGTACCTAGTTACACCCTCAACCCCTCATTTAAACCCTCAACTCATCATTTCAGAAAGGTAGAAACCAATTTTGTAAGCGTCGCCAGAATCGGTCGAGCGACTGATATTTCGGTCAACTAATCCCCCCTTTTCTACCTACCCGAGAGAGAAAAAGAAGAGAGATAGGGGGCTTAAGGCCTCCCACTTTCCTTGAAAAGTAGGTACAACTATAGTATAGTCCTTACTCTTTCATTCATGCTTGTTTATTTCCATTCCCAAGCCAGAAAAAGTGGTGTGATTTCGACCTGTGTGTTTCTGGGTTTTCTGGAATCGGTCGACCGACTTTGTCATTTCGGTCGACCGATCCCTCAGTCAATCCCAGCAATAGCTACTGGCTAGGTCAGTCGACCGATATTTCCTATCCGGTCGACCAATTTGGTTATTCCGGTCAACCGATTCCTTCTGTTCGGCCGACCGACTTTGTGTTTTTCTGACAGGACTGATTCTTCCAGAAGTGTTAGCAGAAACCCTACGAAACTGAAACTCACACCTTATTTACACTCCATATCATTTAATTCAATGTTATAATTTGATTATAACATTTACTTACGATATTACATGTAAATAAGAAAGTACCCCCATTTGAATCCAATAAAAATATTAGAAAAATTATATCTCCTACCAGTAAAAAGTCAACTCTCCTATCGAAGAAGAAAATCGCGATTTTGGTGATTCCATCAAAATAGCATCTTTTTAATCTCTCACAATTTGGCCTATCTGAAAATCTCATAATTCAAATAAACCTAGTAGAATGCTAAAAATCTAAGGTCGAGTGAAAAATGATAAACTTACATATGACTTCTCCAAGGGAGTCCCCCTCCTACTGAAAAAGAAGTCAAACATGCCCTACCCTTCCAGTCGACCGATTTCCTTCTGAATTTGTACATACTGTCCCAACTTGTGTCTTTTTCCCAGATTCTTATATAACTCTATATTACTTACATTGTACTCTTGCACTCGTCTTGCTTTAATATTAATGTTATTTCGAGAACTACCCGAACCATATTAAAAGACTGATCAAATGGAAATGATGACACCTCGGGTCTTCAGACTCTATTGGACCAATGCCTGTGCAATGGGGCCAATCCAGTCTCGGGAGGAGCACCCGAACTCGACCACTGAATTGGTCTATTCGAATTGTACCCGTCGAGAATGAGTCTACTGAGTGTCTGGCATAACACCACCTACTGCTAAATTTAGTCTACATTTTCATGAATTGTATTATGGCATGAATTTTATGACTGTTTGGTTCTGGGCAAACTCTACTATAATATTTTCATTGAACTGTAATTTCGTATCATTGTGTATGACAATTGTATCTTCCCAGTGACTGGTATACATATTGTTCTTTCATACTACTGTCATACCCCACTATTATTGTTGATGGCAATTTCCTACTGGGCATAATTGCTCATGAGTCCTACTTTCCTTTCAAGCATCTCAGGTGGGACTGACTCCCTAGGAGAATGTGCGCTGAATGAATCATAAATTAGCAAACCTTACTACCACCTAAGTTGTTGTATTATTAAGTGTGAAACTATCAGTTCATGTAATATATTATTATGCTGCACTCTGTATTAATATGGACAGCAGTCCCTGTTTATGTCACCTCCGAAAATAGTATATGAGTAGGACGTCACAGCATCACAGTAAAAAATTGATTTAGAAGAAACCTAACTAATGACTCTGAAGCCCTTAGAGTTACCTACCTGATGGCTAGAAGAGCAAACCCTAACTAGCTCTCTTTCTCTTTTCTCACTTGCATAGAAAGCCCATCATGACCTCTCTTGGTCTCTCCTTAGCATGGTGGGACAATGGAGGAAGTGGGGTATTTATAGGCCAAGGAGAGGGAAGGGGGGCACCCCTTGGGGAGGAGAGAGGAAGAGGGAGATGATGACACCTCACCCCTATGAGGTGTCATCATCCAGGGCCATCTCCCCCAGGATGGGGACATGTGTCCCTAGAGATGAGGATGAGGGGACATGTGTCCCTTGGAGATGAGGATGGATGGGGGAGAGACAAATGTCCAAGAAGTTTTCATAAAAGCCCCTCCACTTCTCATATTTTAACTTTGAACCCTCAAGTTTTGAAAACTAGAGATATACCCATTCCACACCTTTAATTCGACCGTTCTAGCTCCAAATGGCCTTCGACTCGGATTCTAATGATGTCTACGGGGGTCTATAGATCTTTTGTTGGGATCCCCAAAAAATTAACAATTGCAATATAACCCTATATTTTAATAATTGTAGATATACCATTTCTATTTATGTTTATACTTTTTTCTTATTTAATTTGCTGGCTCAGTGTGAATAGTATCCTTATCCTTACCATTAAGGGTACCTTTAGTAATATCCTCATCATTTGATGATGACCTTATCCTTTATCAATAAGCTATATCATTATCCTTTACCAATAGCAGTATCCTTTAGCGTATTTTCAGCCAGGGCTTAGATAGATCCGAAATTGCTTAATCTCTTTATCCGCCCACAAACTACATTATATTTTCTCGACCATTTCTTACTTATTTATTGTTCTACATCTTGGGGTATTACACCCTTCCCCACTTAAAGAGAATGTGGTCCTCCACATTCATTAGTTAGTAAACTTTGTCATGATTATCAAGTCATACAGCGTGTGCACCCACTATGTGCTTCGTAATCACGACATTATTAGTTAACAAAGAAACATTAATATTACACTAAGGGGCCAGATTGCAATTTGGGTGGATTTAAATATCACTTCCATTTTGCTGTGCATTTCTGAATAGGGGAAATCAAGTCTTTATTAAATCTCTTAATAATATTTTACTACATTGAGGTCTCCCCCACTTAAGAAAAACCTCAATCCTTTAATGAGTTATATGAATATACTTCCTTTGGTCATGGTAGTTGGATTCCTCATGAAGGGTGTGTCATTAAAAATTTAATAGATAATAGATAACATAATATTTATTACATAAAATTTTCTAATACATGACTTTACAGGCAAACTCACATAATCATATTGGTTCATAGAACTCAAAAAACATAGATAAACTACAACATTTAGACTCAAAACTTCTCACAGATTATATTCCTAACACATCTTACTCTAGCAGTCTATCTAATAATTTTTCTTTTCTTGACCTTCGTCCATTTCTTCCAGATTTTACAGTTTGCCTAACTTCTTGTCATTATTTTGAAGCGGAGCTTGCTGATCTTCAATCTGTAGACAATTTGATATGCGATGCTCTTGGCTCCCACACTTTAAACATGCACCGGTCTTTTTCTAGCATCCACTTACCTTATGGCCAAGTTTGTGACAGTATGCACAGACTTTCTTTGGCAGTGCCTTGTCATTCTCTTGCATGTTGGTCTTCATAATCTTTTTGGTCTTCTTGTTACTCTTCACCTTCATCTTATTGCTTGATGTTCTTTTACTACTTGAAGTGACTACTCATTTTTCTACAGATACTATAATTTTCATTATCTCCTGGGAATTCATACCTCTAATATTTCCACATAGCTCAACTTTTCCTTGATTATTGTCTTGAACTACTTGCTCCAAGGATTGAGCAAAGCTATTTATTACTAATTGTACCTCTCTCCTTTGTGTTTCTTCCTCCATCTGTTAATCTGGGGTTAGCTGAACACATAAATATCAGATTGGTCAACCCATAGGTAGTTTAGGAGTAGATTTTCTAACTAAAGTGACAAATACAATAATCAAGATCACATTCACTCAAAGTTACCATACTATTTTCCTCTTAAGCCCCCACTATCCTTATAAGCCGAACAAAATTGATAGTGAGTCAATACTCTGTTTAAATCATTACATTCTCAGAACTCTAGTCAAGTTAATAATTACACTCATGTAGTCATATATATATATATATTTATAATTTTCTAGGTAGTTGAATCTTGCGATGGTGCTTCCTTTCTTGGATTATCAATTGATCCTACAGATTCTACTCGAGGTTCCCTTGGGTCATCATATAGTTCACGAACAATTTCTTGAATTTGCTCCCATCGATACCATGCTCTTTCTTGTAAACTCCTTTCTTTTGCTTCTTTCCATGCCAAAGGTTATCGAGCTAGTCTAATACAAGTAGCTATTTTGACATTTTTCTCTTTTACAACATGTTCATCTAACTCTTGGAGACAACTTTCTATTTCAGAATACACATTTCTTTGGTCTTGTACATACCCATGTTCATCATCTAACCATTCTCGTAACAATTGACAAAGTCTTTCCACTCCATGATTGGCCATTTTGCTGAAATAAGCATATATAATCATGTGTAACTCCTTAATCATATAAGAGCATATTTTATACATAATCAATCTTGGTTAAGAAGCGTAGTAATGTAGCATTACTTTAGCCTATTCCCAAACATTCTACCCATCCTCACAAGTTCTTTTACTAGATATTGGAGGCCAATAATCCTAAGATTGTAAGACTTCGGTTCTGGCTCTAATATCACTTTATCTGTCACGCCCCAACGTTATGGCAGCGGAAGAAGCCTGATGAACAATTTATCCCCATTTATTTATTTTGATGATAACAAAACCATGAAAAATATTTGACTAACATCTTTTCTGAAGTTTGTCAACAGGTCACAAGTGAAATGACTCCAGTAAGTTAAATAAACTCAATTAAGTTAGAAGTCATTTTTCATATGAATTCTCTAAGCCTACATCGATTACTATTTTAATATCACATTGATTGCTATACAAAATCACAGCGACTATGTAGTTAAGATCGATTGGCTCACATCGATTATAGTTCATTCAAACATTGATTACTGCTTAGCATCACATCGATTGCGCTCACATCGATTGTCTTTATCTATTGTATCGATTACATCAAACATCGATTGCTTTCACATCGATTACCTTCAAACATCGATTGCTTTCACATCGATTACCTTCAAACATCAATTATCTTTTAACATCGATTATCTTTAAACATCGTTTGCCTTTGGACATCGATTGCCTTTGGACATCGATTGCCTTTACAAATCGATTGCCTTTAGACATCGATTGCCTTTAGACATCGATTGTCATTAGATATCGATTGTCTTTAGACATCGATTGCCTTTAGACATCGACTTCCTTTAGATATCGATTACCCTTTAGACATTGATTACCCTTTGAACATCGACTGTCTCTTAAACATCGATTGGCATTATATTATCTATTGCTATTTTAGATAAATTACTGTCAATACCTTGATCATCTTTATCAAAATGATTATCTTTGCAGTAATCATACTAGTTGTGATTGAAATTAAACTATAGTGATTGACTTTATGAACAATCTGTGCTACAAACAAATCTTTTTATATAGCACACAATATTGCTTTTATAGATGTGCATTTCAAAATTCCGGCCATCTGTTACATATCCTTCTTACCATAAGCTTTCAAGGATATCCTTTTACATATGGTCTATCAATGGATACAGTTCCCATGCACATCATCTTTTACTGTTTACCATTTTCATGACATGTCATCTATAACTTTAAATGGTGACAGAATGAGCTTATCCTTTTTGGTATATCTTCTTACGACATGACCAATAATGTTGATTGACAGTGAAGATACCCATATGACCTATCTGTATCCCAACATTTATTACTTGCAGGTTTTCGATAGTCACACACTTCTACAATGTTGGACATGCTACATTGACTAACACAAAAGATATCAATATGATCTCTCTCTCTCTCTCTCTCTCTCTCTCTCTCTCTCTCTATCCAAACATTTATTATTTGTAGGTTTCCGGTAGTCACGCGCTCATCCTACGTTGGACTTGCTACATCTGCTAGGAGACAAGTTTCAAGATAAGAGACGCAACAGATACTTCACAAGAAGAGAAGATAAATAAGAGCATGTTGACACAGTGAAAACATAACTGATACACTGAAGCGCATAAAGAAAAAGCTAGTCAACAAGAAGTGTTAGATAAGAGCTCGCTCTTTCATTCAGATCAACCTCTTCGCTCTTAGCTCTCCTCGAAGTCTTGTTCTTCAATCTTTTCTTGAGAGAGAGCTTATACTGGTCTGAGAGAGTTGCTTCTTATTGTAGTTCTTTTCTTCTCTCAGATCGCATCTCAGAAGCATTGTATTGTTGCTATTAGCTTGGTCTAGGGGCCACCACCTCTATGCTCTTCATAGAGTGTTCCTCTTCTTAAGTGAAGAGAAGACCTGCTATATAGTGGGTGGTTGATTCTATTTTGTATAAAGGAAGACCTGTTAGAACAATGTATTGTATTGCCTCTTCGTGGGTTGAAGAGAAGGCCAGCGGGTGCTATATGTGTAAGTGTCCTTTAGGGGGACTGTACCCTTGGTTATTGGAATCCCAAGTTGTTGCTTGGGGACTCGACGTAGGACTTCTGGTGATAGGAGGTCCGAACCAGGATAAAATTCATGTTGCATGTGTGATTGCTTCTGTCTTTATTTCCGCTGCTCACTAACTCTAACCTCTACGTTTAGTGTTTCTAAAGTTGTGTGTTATATAAAATTTTAAAGATGACTTTTACTAATCCATTCACCCCCTCTGGGCTTGCAACCTGATCAACAAGTGGTATCAGAGCCAAATTTCTTCAAGCAAGTAGATCTCACGATCTAAAGAGCAAAGATAAATGGTAGCCCAATTTTATGCAGAGGGACAATATGTTAACAAGCCTCCATTGTTCGACGGAGAAGACTATAACTACTGGAAGACAAGAATGAAATTCTTTCTTCAAAAATCTAGACTATCAACTATGGACTATAATAGAAGATGAAGATGCAATAGTCCTAAACTCTAAAGAGAACTGGACAGATGGTGATAAGAAAATGATGTCTCAGAACAACAAGGCCAAAAGTATATTATGTTGCTCGTTAAGCAAGAAGGAATTCAACAGAATATCTGTATGCAAGTTGACCAAAGAAATGTGGGATAAACTGAGAATCACCTATGAAGGAACAGACAAGGTAAGAGAAACCAGAATAGATATACTGGTAGCACAATATGAAAAGTTCCAAATACATTCAGGAGAATCCATCTCCTAAATGTACAGTCGATTTACCGATATCACAAATGGCCTGGCTGGGCTTGGGAAAAGGTATGAGACAGGAGACATGGTGAGGAAAATACTATGATCCTTACCAACTTTGTGACTCCCAAGGTTAGAGCCATAGAGGAAGCAAATGATCTCAAGGCTATGTCACTCGAAAAACTCATTGGATCTCGAATGGCTCATGAGATGAATATGGAGAGATTAGGAGAATCCTCCACCAAGAAAAAAATATAACAATGCGCTGAAAGCTGCAGAGAACACATCTGAAAGTGACTCATAAGATGAAAGAAGTGAAGAAGACAATGAAGAAGAAGAAGCATTCCTTTTTAGACGACTGCAAAGAATACTGGCCAAAAAGAAGTATCAACTAGGAAGAAGGAATTTCAAGCAAGGCAAAGAGTTCAAAAGGCCTGAGCCTACTTGCTACGAATGTAAGAAGTCTGGACATCTCAAAGATGATTGTCCGAAACTAAAGAAGGTAGAAAACAAGAAGAAGGATAATACAAAAATGTTCAAGAAATACAAAAAGAAGGGGATGACTGCTGCCTGGAGCAATGAAGCAGACTCAAGCAGTGAGTCAAACTCTAGTGAGGAAGAAGAAGAAAAGGCTAACCTAGCCTTTATAGCCAATATTGATGATAAGATAAACTCTAACTCTTCTTTTAATTCATGTAATGATTCTGATTTTGATTCTGATAATCTAGAAGAAGCATTCAATGAATTATATGGAAAATACAAAGATGCATGCAAACATTTAAAATCCATTAAGAAAACCTTCGCATGTCTTGAAATAACCAACTCATACTTAAAATCTGAAATGGAACAATAGAAAAACAAATTCAAGAATTAAACAAAGAAATGAGCTGTTATGTGAAGATATAAAACAAAAAATGATAAAATACTAATTTTAGAAAACCAGGAAACTAAAATTAAGTCAAAAGAGGAAATAGAAACATTAAGGTGGTGTTTGATAACACTTAAACACTTAAATCTTAAATCTAATTTGTCATATATTCTCTAAATTTGAAATTTAAAAGGAATTTAATATATATCAGACATAATTTAAGAGGTGTTTGATAATGAACTTAAACAATATCTGAATTGTAGTGTAGTTGGTTAAGATGCTACACTTCTAATCGGTAGGTCTTGGGTTCAAAATTCAGAATGGTCAAAAAACATTTTTTTTTAGGATTTCGACAATCGACTGGCGACGGTCGTCAGTGCCGGAATCCGATGATCACCGGCCGACTGCCGGTCTCCGACGATCGCCGGATTTTGTCTCCGGTGATCGCCGAATTTTCTGGCACAGGCTGTCGGAATCTGCCGTCGGCAACCGGTCAGCGACGATCGTCGGAATCCGACCTCCGACGATCGCCGAATTTTGGCACCGACCGACGGCAGTCTCCGACGATCATCGGATTCTGGAAACGGTCATCGAAATCTGCCTCCGGCGATGGTCACCAAAATTCGCCATCAGCGTCTAGATTCTAGTGACGGTCGCTGGAATCTGATCTCTGGCGATCGCCAGAATCCAGCGGCCGGTGGCGGCGGCGTTGGATTCTGGCGCTGACGATATGAAAAAAAAGTGATTGTTCTTGGCTTAAAAATTAAGTGGATTTTCAGATTTAAGTGATTAATTAAGACATCATTTCAGACATTTTATCAAATAGTCTGTAATCTTAAAAATTAAGCATTCAGACAATAGACATATATTAAGGGTTATTAAATAGACCCTAAGAAAAGATAACGAATATTTAATAGCTATAATTCAAAAATTAACAAATAGAAGATCTTCATTAATACTAAAAGGTGTAAGAAGATCGGGTAAGAAGAAATATGGAATTAGTTATAAACCACTAGAAAATGAAGAAATAATTATATATCCTGATAAATCTGTTACCAAAATTTATAGCTGAATAGGAACCTGCTTACAAAACAAAAAGGGAGAAACACAGTAAAGTAAGCAAAATGTTAAGTTATATTACTTCTTGTACTCATTGTAACAAACTTGGTCATACTAGAAGCATCTGTACTAAACACTTAAAGTGGATTCCAAAAGGTAAGTCTATTGAAGCTAATCAATCAGGACCCAAAAGAACTTGGGTACCTTAATCTCATTGATCTGATTGCAGGTAAGTCTTAGATCATCAAAGTGGTACCTGGACAGCGGGTCCTCAAGACACATGACGGGCAACAAGAAACTGTTTTCATCAATCAAGACTGAAGAAGGAACAGTAACATATGAAGACAATGGAAAAGGTTCAGTAATTGGTTGTGAATCAGTCGGAAGCAAAGAAAAGACTCTGATAGAAGAAGTACTTTGTGTTGAAGGTCTAAAACACAATCTGATTACCATAAGTCAGTTATGCGACAAGGGCCATCAGGGCCTTCAAAACAGGAAGAGAATATTGCTGGGCCATCAGTATTGGCAGAGGATAGGGCTGCCAACAGGTCGGAGTCGGAATCGGAAATGACAGTTTCCGCATCCATTTCCTATAAGAAAATCGAAGACGGGTCAGAAACGGAAAGTAATCGGAAACATTTGGTACGAACAAATGGTAGATGTATGTAGCATTAGGGGTAATGGTAAAAGAGATGTCTTTGATAATAATAGGTATAATAAATACTATGAGAGAGACAAGTTAATTAGATTCTATTTACAAATTAAGGAGAAGCTAAAAACTTAGTCTAAAATTTTCTAATATTAAGAAATAAGATTTTAAGAGTATATATTTTGTAAATAAAATAAAATTTATATCTTATCGGAAACGAAAACAGAATAACAAAAATAATCGAAAATGGAAAAACGGATACAGAAAGGTCAGAAACGGGTCGGAAAGTCGGAAAGCAGATATCCATTGGCAGCCCTAACGGAGGATGTTACTGGGCCATCAGTACATGCAGAGGAAATTGTTGGGCCATCAGGGCCTTCAGAGTAGGCAGAAGAAGTTGCTGGGCCATCAGGGCCTTCCGAGCAGGCAGAAGAAGATGTTGGACCATCAGGGCCATCTGAGCCAGCAGAAGCCACAGGGCCACCAGGGCCTTCAGCACCAGTTTCTCCACCTGCAGATATGGAGCCTGGCACATAAACTCTTCATGTAGAGATTCCAACTGTGGCTCCCTGGGAATAGTCTCCTGACCCTTTCTCACCAGCAGACCCATCCACTGCTCCTCCTGCTCCTGAGCCTTCCAAGAAGCCTATCCCTAAACACATTTCCTCTCCCACTCCATTTATTGATGAACAAACCTCATCCCCCACACCTTCTTCGTCCATCCACCCACCAATGACCACCTCTCCACCTACCTCATCTCAACCAATTCTCTCACCATCAATCCCAACCACTCAACCAGAAGCACCTCTAGCCTTTACATCCTTCTCATCTGGAACCACTTTAGCTGGACCTTCTACACAACCTTCCTCCCACACCATTTCTTTTCTTCACCCACCTACTCCACCATCCTTCATGACCATCATTTTTGAAGGAGCATGTGTCGCTGACCTCACAGTCAGTGACATTAAGGATGAGTTTGAGGAAGCTATTATCAGGGCAGTTATGTCTGTTGCCTCTCATGTTTACAGAACAGAGTTCTGCCCTCTTCAAGTCCAGCTTAGAAAAGAAGAAAAATCTCTCAAGGGCTTGTACTCCACAGTTCTCCAGATCTATTTCCTCCACTATGGTATTCCTTGGCTGTCACTCACAGATGACAATCAGTTTACATTGAGTATATTAAGAAGTGCACTTTTGCAGCAGTGTTCGAGTTACCCAGCTTGAATTTATCAGAATATATTCCTCTCATCTTTCCCTTATCCGATGTGCCCAAATCTGAAATGCATAAGATTTTATTCACTACTGAATCTAAGACAGAGCAACAATGGGCCAAGTCCCACAGAGCGATATACAGAAAGTATGAGATTGAAAGGGATAGAAGGTACCCTCCTGCAGATCATCCACTTTCTCTTTCGGAGTGGTTTGTGCGCCAGCACACCACAACTGGGAGACCCAAGATTCAGAAAGAAATCAAGTTGTTGTGGCACTTCCAGCTGTACAACGACTACTGTCATACTCATGGTCTCCCAGAAGCTCAACTAGCTCAGTTTAGATTTGTTTTGGATGAACATTGGGTGAAGAATAGGCACAATACAGAACTTAAGGCGACAATGTTCCCATCGCGTTCTGGTAAGAACACGACGCGCTCCTTGTCGCGACCTCAGGCCCGAGGTCTTAAAGCTAGAAGGCATATCTTTCTTCCTTCTTTCTTCTCCTTCCTCCCTTCCCTCCTCCTCTCTGCGGTGGGGGAGCTTCCCTCTCCCTTCTCAGGTTTTGGGCACGGAGGTGTTGGCGTGCTCGTGGCGGAGCATTGAGGCGGCGTGGAATGAGGAGGAGGCGGCCATTCCGACGTGGAGGGCCCCAACAGGTCTGGCTCTTCAATTGCAGGTAGGGATCTCTTGCTCTCTCTTATTATCTTGAGGAGATGGAGCTTTGTTTCGAGCTATCCTCCCCGTGCTCGTGAGTTGTCTTGTGGGTTTGCACGGGTGGATGCTTGCCGGTTGTGCTCCCTCTTTGTGTAGCCTCGTCCTTGTGGTTTGTGGGTGAGGAGAGGTGGTGTTGGTGCCCCTTGAGGCATTTTCTTGTTGTGCACTGTGTGTGCATATTGTTCCCCTGTCTTTTCTATGGCTTGTGTGGCTTTGGGGAGACTGTGGGATGGCCCATCCCTGGTTTTGGTCTTTTGACTGATATCACGACAAGTTGGCTGTCACGATACCAGTCAGAAGGCGACGGGCAACCTGTCGCGTTCTGGTTGCGATGGGTTAGCCGTTACGTTCACCTTGCTCGTTCGGTTTCCCTGTTTCTCAGCCTTTTCGAGGGTGGTCTGTGCCTAAGTTGGTTAGGGGATGTGTCTTCCCCGACTTAGGCACAAGATTGGTCTTCTATGGCCGTTGCACCATCGGGTTTGTGGGTGTGAGCCTTGGGGCTGTGTTCCCCAAGGGCTCTACCTTCAGAGGGTGAACGCGATGGGTCGATATGTCACGTTCATCATCTTAAGGAGACACCCCGGTTGTTGCCTTCTGGTCGCGACAGGCTCCATGTCGTGTTCTTTTTCGGGTCGCAACGGTTTGCTTGTCGCCTTCTGGCTTTGGTGGTGTTTGGCTGCGTGTCTGCTGGCCTGCTTGGGGTTCGATCTTATGATGCTGAATGCGACGGGTCGATACATCGCGTTCATATCAGAAGGCGACACCCCGGCCTTCGCGACCTGGTTGTGACGAGTTGGTCATCGCCTTCTGTTTCTGAAGGTGACGCCCCTGTGGTCGCGTTCTTGTTGCCGAGTTTTTGGCTATGGTGAGTGTGCCCTTGTTGGCCGACTAACCTCCTGGGGGTTCCAGGAGGTGTGCCGTGCGTGCCCTGTGCCTGCTAGACTTGTTTTGGTTACGAGCTAGCAGTGCCGTTTGCTTGTTGTGGTTGCCCCGCCTATTCCCAGTTCGTCCGGTGCTTAGCACTTGAGGGATTGTCTCGTTCAGAGGTTGTTACCATTACCTGGGACCCCCAGTCCCCGCGTCTATTGAGGGAGTTCTCCAAGCGGCGGGCGAACTTCTCATCAACTCTCTCTTTCTCTCTCTTCCCTCTACAATCTCTCACCCTCTCTACAAATAAAACTCATCATCTAAACCTAACTCTTTCTTTCTCTCTCTACCCTCTGCGATCACTCTCTCCTCTGCGTAAAAATCAATTCTCTTTGTCTCTCTCTTCTCTCTACATCTCTCTCTCTCTCCTCTGCACTCCACATAGAAATCACTCATCACATGAACTCTTCCATCTCTATCTCTAAAACTAAAAATTTATTTATTTTAAAATAACATAACTATATAATTTAAAAAAATTCAAAAGTAAAAACATCCCATACATGGCACAAAGCATAGGGCTATGTTTTACTATTAAAATTGAGACTCAAAAAATATATATTCATTAAGAAATTAACTCTACATATTCTATTTAAAAAAATCATTTTGGTTCTGTATCTTATCTGCTCGCATTGTAAAAAAATATTTCTCTCTCTCTCTCTCTCTCTCTCTCTATATATATATATATATATATATATATCCTATCATAGGAAAAGGGAGGTTTATATACACATACACACACACTAAAAATAAAATCATGTAAGGATCTAGGTCAATACCTCCCTCCCCAATACGTGCATGAAATATTTTTCTTGATATGCCGTAGGAAAAGGTGGGGGTACATATATATTTCTACGAAAAATAAAATCGTGTGAGAATGTAGGTGAAATTTGCATCTGTACATGCGCCTTAAATGGTTTGCATTTATAGTTTTCTTTTGCAAATATATCCTCCTGGCATGTTGATTCGTGGAAATTATTTCTTTTTTTTTCAATCACTTTTAATTACGTATTATTACACTAACATATTATAAAAATGTCCTCGAAATCCATACCCGTTTGACAAAAACTTTGTTCCCACTGTGAAATTAAGTTCTACGACAAAATATCTTATAAAAAAAAGATTTTTGAGTTGCCCATTATTCCATACAGATTATATATATATATAATGAGATTATTTTGAATTTTCTTCAAATTTAGTCAAAAGTTAAGAAAGGTTAAATAAAATATTTTAACACTATTATATAGTGGACGATAATGGCAGGGACATTGTCAATATTATATAAAAATGAAAATAAGATTAATTATTCAGCAAAGAAACTCATAAGGAGAATACATCTACAAAAGACACCCTTGAATTTAATAACATCTGCGTTTCAATGGTAAGTTCCATCTAATGACACGGATCCTTGGGAGATCTTAAAAATAATAATGATGATAACAAGCGCAGATGCATCCCTTATTTTATTCATATATATAACAGAAAATCTGGGAGAAATGTTCTCAAATCTTGTTTTCATCGCACATAGACACAACGTTATACATATACATATATATATATATATTTATATGTTTATATATGCATAACATACGGACATAATACATACATGTATATATATGTGTGCGTTTGTTTTTTTATGTGTATATTGTATTTTATAGTACACTAACTTAAGGACGTTCTCCGGATATGTATCATCTTATGTTAGGTTATGTATATAAAATGCCATGCACCCAAACATGTGGTGTGGCGTGTTATACAATGACTTATTATATATATATATATAATACAATATAAGGCGCACTCAAATATGTTTAGTTTACAATATAAGAAGTGATTTAGTGGTTAAGATCTTTTATTATACACTTTAAATCTTAGGTTCAAAATTTCCACCCTACATGACTTAACTACATAAAAATATGTGGTTTCGGGTACTAAAATGACATATCATTAAGGCATCTTTTAACATTCGTTTGATGTGATAATATGTGATTGCTTAACCCCAATTTTTTGCCCTCCAAGTTTGCTACTGCCCACTTACAGCAATCTTATCATAACAACCCAGCTCGATTAATTTGATAAACCCTACGTAATCAACCATATGCAATCTGTGATTGCTTCGAAGCAGCTTGAAACTAGTATTAGAATAGTTTGTCCTCTCTTTTTGACGTAGGACTACATCAAATAATTGGGAAAAAGAAAGACTTGTTACTCGTTCCGGGAATGAGCAGTTATTGGTCGTCGCATATGTATGTTAGGCGAGGCCACATTTGCGGATGAGAAATATTTTGCGCACGTCGTCCGAGCAAATGATTTGATCGGGCGCCGTGTCAGGGTGCATCCACATGGAGCACCCAGTCGCGACAGGACGCGCCCTGGTTCGTCCGCCCGAGCAAATCATTTACCCGGACGGACGTGCGTTAAGCATTTCCCTTTTGCAGATGGATTTCACTTGCATATATTTGAGTCCGTCCGCCCCCAGAGCGGGAGTAAATTTTTGTCATTAGAAAATGATGATATTTTACAACACATAAAACACTCTCAAAGGGTAATAGATATTTCACTTATTTATTTTTTTTTCTTTTGAAGGATAAAAAAGTCAACTTCTATTTTGGAAGCATCAAGAAGCATAGCTCCTAAATGCCCTTTTCATAACAATTTTTAAAGTGGAGAAGACTACTAATAAATAATTTTTTAGATTCTTAACATTGAGAATAAGATCTATGTTCATCACCTAATTAAATTAACACCTAATAAGATGAAATGTTTACTGCTGTAATGATTAGGATGATGTGTTTGTTATTATGTGATACCTGATTAGGTGGCCAGTCAGTATTATAAACATAGGAAGTTTATATCCCATTAGCACAGTATTTTCTTGTGATCATGGAGAACAGTGAGCATGGCCCTTCCAAGGCTCCAACAAAATTGCATTTATTATATTATAACAAAACATTCCAAAGGCCCAAAACTCTTTTATCGGAATCCTTCACTTGAAAACATTTTTCCTTCCAGTGGACAGTGCTATCCTTTTTTGTTTTTTTTTAATTTTTTTAAAGTCACATTTATAAGGCCATGTAATCTACTATCTATTCATCATACAAACCACTAAATCTATTGAACTTTTTAAATAGAACCCTCTTAATGATTAACTATGTCACGTCCCAATTTGGAAATATCGGAACGCGAGCAGATATATGCATATCAATCAATTGTGTAATTCAGTGCAACTAAATACGAAAACAACAATTGAAAATAATACTAAACTCTTAATTTTATTGATAAAAATTTACTAAATTTATTACAACTACTTATTCAGAGCCATTATATAGGGCCCATATTGAAACTTACATTGAGAAAAGACTAAAAGCAAACTAGACTTCACTAACACTTTACTAGGATGCCATGATAACTATTCCATGATACGTGGTTCATCCGGGACGCTAATCACTCTTGACCATCCCCATTATTATGTGTACCATCATTTAACTCACCTGAAAATTGTTAAGTACAATTAGATGAGCATAACGTCCAATAGGATGTATATCTCATAGCCAGACAATGGTTTACGTAATTAATATTTTAACGTGCAAGATAACATGTAACAAGTTATAAAAAACAATAATGTACACGAATAACAATGTGTCAAGTAAGAGATAATTTAATGACTGTATCACGAAAAGAACTTATCAAGAATCAAGATTAAGATAGAATTGATAGAATTCAAATGATCATATCAATAGGAAATATTATATGGACATACAGAGTGGCAATGTAACATAATATGTTCTATCGTAGTATATCATACTTATCATAACTAATCACACATAGCTTATCGATGTAATATCAGACACCACAAGTCAATTACTCTCGTGATTATGAGTACTTCGGATACTCCATCTAGGACCAGACAGGGCCCTCATATGCATAGGCATTCTTACAAACATATTTTTCATACCTTTGCAAAAAGTTGGACTAAAGTCCCTTATAAAATAATCATATACTTTTCTTTCGAAAATATTTTCATACTTGTGGCCGAGAGTTTCAAGGATAAGCTTAGCTAACCAAGATATATGCGAATTAGGATATAAGAGATAGCAAGAGAGAAGGGGTTCAGTAAGACAACATTCAACAGATCAAGTCTAACTCAATATAGGCACAGGAAGGGTGTGCTTAGCGTACACAAGGCACTGGTAGTACAGGTGAGACTGTGGTCTAGGCTATGATCGCGATCTGAAGGCAGTCATGGAACAAAGCATGTTATCAGAGAGAAGGCAGTTGGGTCACAGGGCACATTATAAATGTGGCCAGTACCCAGGGCGCATTTACTAATAGACTCAGAAACTGTAAAAAAATTCAGCAGAAACAAGCTCTAAGCAGTTTGATAGGAATCCAGTAAGGTGCAGGCGTTAGGGCACAACCAGCTCGACATCCTAGAGGGTTCTAGGCTCACGGAGACTTACGAAAGTTTTGATGAAGTGGTTCTAGTCTAGAAGACGAAGTATCCGATAGAGGGTTCCACGTTTACTAAGGGTGGGTAACATAATGTTGCTTGGTGGCCATGAGGGATTCCAAAACCAATAGAGAGGCAAAAAAACAACGATAATTCGTATCAAAATAGATCATTGAATGATTAAAGTAAGGATGGTATGTAATTAAGGAAAAGACATATATCAATAGATTATCATGAGGAGTTGATAGGAACAAGATTATAGGTCAGGAGACAAGTTTTTTAATTTTGAAATAATTAGGTGGTAGAAAAAGGAAGGACATATTGTTGGCCTATGACAGCAAGCGCTAAACACCTAGGGGGGGGGGGTGAATAGGTGGAAATGGAAATCTAAAAGCAAATCATCAACTTTAAAGCTTGGTTAGTGAATAAGATTGTGTGCAATGAAAATTAAAGGAGCGAAAGTAATCACATAAAAGACACAAGAAATTTTATCCTAATTCGGCCCTTCCAAAAAGAAGTCTTATGTTTAGCTCCCAAGCAATATCTTGGGATTTTACTAACCAAGGGAACAGTCCCCCTTAAGGACATACAATATCCAGTAGAGTTGGTCCTCCCTTCTACATAAGGGGAATACACCTCGCATCCCAGTTGGTATTCTTCTCTTTTTGGGTAAGAAGGCAACCCACTATTTAACCTCAGCCATATGCTTCTTTTACGAGCTCAAAAATAACTCACTGGTATAAACCCCAGTAGGTTCTCAACACCCAGCACAAGCTGGTCTTCCCTTCAATAAGGGACACAACCCCCAGCTCCCAAGCTGGTCCTCTTTTCACATTAGAAGAGGAATAACTCTGCTCTTCTTTAGAAAAGAAGGAGCAAGGTATGGAGATCAAGTTCTGAAAATGAAAAACTTTGCTTACTTGATCTCTGACAGCAATCTGAGAGCTAAAAATATTTATAGAAAGAATACAAGACTCTTAGGCTACAAACTCTCTCTCTCAAATTTACAAAGACACACAGAGAAAGTGAGAAGGAGAGAAGACTTGAATCGCTTGTAAGCTTCAGATGATTTTTACTTGGACACAATCTTGAGTGAATAGGCTCGAGCTCTTTCTCTCTTTTCTTGAGTGTGTGTGTTGTTTAGACTACTCACATGATATACACTCTTTCAGAAAGATCTTTAGGGCTTTTCTTCTTCTTTTACTTCAAAGCCTTCATCTTTTATAGAGCAACTGAAGAGGACTGTTGAGAGATAGCAGTTAGAGCTCCTTGGATCCATTACTTCTGCTCTTCTTCTTCTTCTGCTACTGCTCTCCTTGAGTATAATGGATGCTTCATGAGAGAGCCAGACTTTTGCATACATTTAATGCATAGAAGAGAATGTTAGGTAGGAAAGGTTATGTGTTAGTCAGCCCATACCTCTTTTACTTATCATCCACATTTCCTGCTGACAACATGCTACATTAGGTAGTTGCATTTCTATCTAGCAGGAAAGAAGGAGCCATTTGAATCCTCATTTTCTGCTGACACTTTTTTTACCTACCATGAAAAGATAGAAAACACTGTTGAGTTATGGTTATTTAAATAACCATACTCACTGACTTGATCATTACTTTAATCTATTTTTAATGATGACATAATTCTGGTCAATCATGTTAAGCACACAACTTCAAACATATTGTTTTTTGATGATGACATTTGTGTTTTTGATGATGACATTTGTACACAATATGATGTCATATTGTATATATGGAAGATTGTTGAGTTGTGTATTCATTTGGATAATGACTAATAACCTTCATGTTGATGATGTCTACACACTTATACTTTGATTTTAATGATGACTACAACATTTGGTTGTGTATGATGTCCAAACACTCATACTTTGATTTTGATTTGATCTTGATGATGACACATTGTACATATTACAATGATGAGTGAACAACATGTTTTTAATACTTAATATTTCATATTTTGATGATAATGACATGTTTTGATGGTTCACACTTCATATATACAGGTTCACATAATTCTGTCAAAGTTGTGTCGACATAAGATGTCAAGTGTGTCGACACACCCTCTACATGCAGAGCATAAAAGAGTCAGTGGTGTCGACACATGTGGATGTTGTGTCGACACAGTGTATGAATTCAGCAAATAGTGAAGGAAGCAGTAGCTAGTGGTGTCGACACAGTCTGCTTGTGTGTCGACACTCACTGTCCCTCTCAGAAGCCTGTTCTGAAGCCAATAGCCAGTGGTGTCGACACAGTCTGCCTGTGTGTCGACACACTTCGACTGAAGCTCAAAAATGGAAATTTTCTGGACACGTGTCTACATGGGAATCAAGGGAATTGACCTAGATTTTTGTGCCCACGCACCCCAAGACACCTCATGGACATATGGGGCTATAAATACCCATGATCCTCGTACTCCAAAGGCAAGCCAGCCCATACAACTCCCAGAAAAGGTTTTTGGCGGCAAAAAGGGGTTTCTCCAGTGCCTTGCTCAATCTCCAGAAGTTGCAGACCAGCCTTTCAACATAGAGGACGTGAAAATCAAGGTCAAGCTCTAGAGAAGGAAGTGGTGTGCTCAAGAAGGAGTAGATCGGGAAGAAGTGCAGCAACAGAAGAAGAAGAAATCGCAATCCAGAAGCTATTGAAGTAGAGCAGTGCCGATCAAGAAGAAGAAGAAGGAAAAGAAGAAGAAGAGGAGCAGCATCAGAATTGAGGAAGAAACATTGTGGATCTGTGATCGTGGTGATCAGATCAACATTTGAAGGGATATGTCTTTCCTCACTCACACCTTTTCTCAACTCAATTCATGTATCTGTGTGTGTGTGTACTGATTAGAGATCAGTACGTGAAGTTTGTGATCATGTGTGCTTTATGATCTATGCTAGTTTGTGTATAGATCAAATCTATGTGTGTGGTGTGTAGATCAGATCGAGGCTAGAGGATCTGATCTTCCGTGAACTTGATCTAGTGTGTGTGTGTGTGTGTCTGAGCCTGAGTGCTCGTGTGTGTGTTGTACTCAGTTCTTTGAGTAGTGTGTGCCTCACTGTGTGAGGGGTGGATGTAGGAGTCACTGGATGTGATCTCTGAACCACCTAAAAATCCCTTGTGCACTGTGGTTTGATTTGTGGTTTGCATTGTATTGCGCTAGATGCATGTATAGGGATTTTGCCTACACACTAATTAATTTGTTCACACACGTTAATCACATATTTGACACTTACATTGTTTCATAAAGTGTTTCTCACATTTTGATAACACACATTGAATCAGATCAGAGGGGTTTTAATTGAGTAGATTCTTTATTTCGAAGTAATTTTTAAATTGCTTAAGTTTCCGCTGCAAATCTATTCAACCCCCCTTCTAGATTTGCCATTACAGAAAATTCGATCCTAACAAACACAACATGAATAACTTAAAGATTTGAATGATATTTGAATTTTCATTGGGCGCTAAAGACATTTTGTTCATCAATCGACGCAGACAAGAGTAAGTCATCAATAATTGATGCACAATATAAGTGAAAGATATTTTGTTCACCAATTGATGTGTTTGAAATTATATAAACACCAATCTATATGTAAATAACATCAATGATAATGATATTAAAGCTATTTGGTCACCAATCAATAAGATATAGTATTTATAACATCGATTAGAAGGAAATAGATCTTTTTTTCACCAATCGAAACATTTAAACACCAATTAGAACAACACTTGGTCACCAATCGGAAGAAAGCTTAAATACTAATTGGAACAGTAAAACGACAATCAATAGAGGCTTGTTCAACAATAGATGGAAGCTTTCTTCTCCGATCTATAGAAACTCTTCAGTAATCGATTTCAGTGCAAATCTTCACCAATCGAAGTCTAACTTCGACTTGTGACCAAAAACTTTCATCAGTCGAAGTCTAACTTTGACTTATGACCACTTGAAGAGCAAATATTTATAATAATAAATATATTCATAATAATTATGAGATAAAAAATATTATTAAATATATTTATGAGATTTATGATAAACATGAGTTTTTGTTATCAGTAAAACAAATGGATAAAATATAAGAGTGGTTGAGCACATATATATGAGAGAATTGAGAGGGTAAATCAAACATGCATAATTTGTGAAATTATTCATCTTAACTCTTAGTTAATCCTCTTAAACATATTCATGACAAAAATAATCCTTTGTTAACTTATTTTAATGATGTAGGGTGTTGTTTTTGAAAACGTCATTTTTTTTTGTAAAAATAGTGTGAATGTGCTTATAGAGTTGGGCATCATTTGAAAGTGGTTTGCATGGGCAGCACCTTATTAACACATCATATCGTATGACCGCAATAAGGAGGCAATCATGCAACCCACCATGTTCAGATTGAGAAGTCCGAAACTCTGACGATTTCAATCCTGAATCTTAAATACTCTATTCCTAAAGGTTTAAAAAGAGGGAAAACACATAAAAACACCTCTGTACATGCTAAAAAAACTTCCAAAAAGTTTGAAACAAGATCAAACATGACTTTTAACTCAATTAAAGAGTTTTAAGAACATGCTTTAAAATGAGATAACCAACCTCAAAATTCTTAATACATTTAAATCACACACTAAACATTAGGGAAACATGATATTCATAATATGGATATGGAGAACTATCAAATGGCATGATCAATTAGAGTTTGACCTGTGAGAACACTTATCTTGGAGCGAAATTTAAAATTAGGGTTTGAAAATAGAGAATAACATAATGAAGCTATGGTTTCTTCTTGATCTCTCCTTCCAGCAGCCTCCTTCCTCATCCAAGACCTCCACAACAACATTTAGGGGTGGCCAAAGGAGGATTTGAGCATCTATTTATAGAGATAGAGCCTTAGGAGTATTGATGAGACTTTAGCTTCAATTATTACGAATTATCTTAGATTTATCTCTTTTCCTACTTTAATTAGAGGTGGATTCTCATAGGAGATGAGCTCCCTAAGTTAGCGTAGGGATTGAACTCGAATATTTTATATTTATTAGTATATTTAAGTTAATTTAGCTCAATTTAAATAATGAGTAATGAGAATTCTGAATTAAATAATATTTTCTTCTTTTATTATTATTTTATATTCTCTTTTGACCTATTAACTCCAATATGGACTGTTAATTAAGTCTATTAGTAACTTTTACTTTTATGTTAACTCATTTATTCTCTTGAATTTTTAATTAATTCAATCTATTTTATCTAATTTAAATAACTTGAGCTGCTACAAACTAACTCAACTAATTATCTCATAATTAATTTGACAACATGCAGTCATACCCACTTGCAACATGCACATCAATTATTATGCATATATAGTCCCTTGTCTACATAGTGCCCGTGATTAAATTAAGAGTGATTGTACTATCAAACTCCTTTGTTATTTGATCTAATAATCTCATACTTAACATGAGGATATCTAAAACCTTTTTTCAATATGCTAACTAAGCTTGGCCAGGGATTTCTCCAAGGGTGATTTTGTAGGGTATTCTCTCTTTACGTATACCAAGAATATATGATCATTTATTAACTGATCAATCACTTCCACATGTATTACATTATACTTTGTGGGTCACAATATTTTAGACTTGTAGTTAAGTCCATTACCAAGTATAGTGGTGCTCATGTATAAGTATACTTGGTGTCTTAAGTCTAATTAATGGTTAGATACACTTCTATAATATACAATTATTTGTGATTAACAGCCATATGTTATTACCATTAGAAAGTTTCAAAGAGATCAATTTAATAAACTCATTCTCCAATGAATACATATATGTTCATTGTATAGAGATATTAAGGATAACATATATTTATTCATTGGAGAATGAGTTTAATTGCTCTTATCATATAAGCATGGATAAGGTACCCAAGAGTGGCCCAGTTGATTGAGTACTTCATCATACAGAAGGTGGGAGGACTTCAATGCCTAGATTTGTCAAGTTTATATTTTCTCATGAATTGTAAATAGTCAGGATTTAGATGCACATCTTGGATCTTCAGCCCAAGACGTATCTGTACAGTTCAAAAGACTAGACCCACCGACCTAGTATACTAAAAAATATATAAGTATGAATAAAGCATATTGGTCTATCAAGGTGCTTAATATCCTTCTAAGGTATCTATCCAATAGGAACACTTAGAACTTACCTGTTGGCCCAATTGATATGGCAGCAATACTAACCTAGAGGGGGGGGGGTGAATAGATAATATGAAAACTGAAATAAAAATCACCACTTGAAAATGTTTGGTTAGTAAATAAACATGTGCAATGGAAATTAAAGGTGCAGAAGTAAGCACACAAGGACCACAGAGATTTATTCTGGTTGGGCACTTCCAAATAGAAGTCCTAGGTCCAGTCCCCATGCAAACTCTTGGGATTTCACTAACCAATAGTATAGTCCCCCTCAAGGACATACCAAACCCAGCCCCTGCTAGTCTTCTTCTCTTTCTGGGCAAGAAGATAGCCCACTTCTTTTACAGGTAGAAGAAAACCTGTTGGAACAAACCCCAGCGTAGTTACACCACCAGACACAAGCTGATCTTCTTCTCTTTCCAGGCAAGAAGGCAACCCACTTCTCTTACAGGTCAAGAAACCAACCTCCTGATACAAACCCCATTGCGGTTCTTCCCTTAACACAAGGGGAATGCTTGCACTGCAAGCCTTCTCTTCCAACCGAAGAGGAACACTTCTGAACACAGAAGCTTAGACTCGAAGCCCCTAGATCAAGCTCAAGATTGACAACAGAAAATGTTTGATCTGAGACTAAGCCTAAGAGTAAAAGAGTATACAAGAAAAGCTCTCTTAGGCAAAACCCCCAGCTCTCTCACAAATACACAAAGACGCACAGAGAGAGAATGAGAAAGAGAGAGAAAGGCTTGAATGCTTCTGCTTGAATGGGCTCGAGCTCTTCCTCTCTTGCTTTCAGTGTGTATGGAGTTGAATTCTCACTGGATGTACACTCCTTGAAAGATCTTCAGGTTTTCTCTGTTATAGTTTCTTCTGCTTCTTCTGCTTTTACTTCTCCCTTTTATGGAGCAAATGAAGAGATCCGTTGACAGATGGCCGTTGGAGTTTCTTGGCTCTCTTCTTCTTCTTCTTCTTCTGCTTTTCTTCTGTTGAGTCTAACAACTTCTTTCTTGTGTCTATTGGCTACTTGGAATAGAGAAAAATGTTCCATCTGGTGCATGATTCTAAGGATGCCAGCAGTAGGTCCAAGATGTTGACTATGAGTAGAAGTGGACCTGCAGACATTAAATGCAAGATAGATGTTCAAACTCGAGAAGTCTTTTGTCAGATGGCCCTTACCTCTTTTGCCTTATCTCCATATTATCTACTAATAGCTAGAAATAGTAGGTAGATACTTTTCTTTCTTACAGGAAGGAAGAGATCTATGAGACAGATAAAAAGATCTTCAGTCAAGAAAATAATAGGTTAAGCATATGAAGTACATTTGAAATTTTATTTGGGCGCCAAAAACATTTTGAAAGATTTGAAAGTCAATCAGTATAAGTTATAACAACAATCGATATGAGACAGATAATTGATACGTAATCGATGTGCTGAAAGGTAGTCGATGTTTAATGGCAATCGATCCATAAAGACAATCGATGTTCAAGTGAAGGGCAATCGATGTTTGAAGGCAATCAATGTCTGAAGGTAATTGATATTTAAATCAAGAGCAATCGATGTTTAAGAAGCAATTGATGTTTAAAAGATAATCGATATTCTAATGCAATCGATGTTTAAGTGAAGAACAATCGATTTTTTAGAAGTAATCGATGTTGTAAGGCAATCGATGTTTTAAGTGAAGAGCAGTCGATGTTATAAGGCAATCGATGCTATAAAGTAATCGGTGTTTGACTAAAGCATCGATTCATAAAATGCAATCGATATGACATGTAAAATAGTAATCGATGAGCTATTCTAGCAGTAATTGATGGAACCTTTGTTCTTCAATCGATGTGGCACTTAGTTAATAATCGATATGCATTGAACAACAATCAATTGAGCTTTCCGGTGTAAATCATGAAATGATAGTGCCATAATATGTTATATTTATGAGGAATACATGATATTCAATATATTCAAGATATTTAAGTTAATCATGAATTTTACTATCACTAAAATAAGAGGATAAAATATTAGAGTGGTTCAACATTACCTTCATGAGTAATAGCTTGATTGTCACAATCTCATTACAATTCAACCTTCTTTACTTAAGTTTATGGACTTGATTATGTCAAATATGAAACTTGTTTTGATGGCAAGCAGAGGCATTGCATGTATATGGTGTCATTTTATTTTGAATGTAATGTTGTTTATTTCAAGTTGATTTTAATGCATAACTCTTTTATTTTCTAAAAACTTCTAAGTATGAGTAATGTATGAGGAGGAGTATATTTAACTTTTGAGATGTTTATATGAGTGTTGCCACTCATATTTGACCTATAAATTGAGCATATTTTCTTATTCATATTTATGATGCCCCAATTTAGTTGTCACCTTTGAGTCTTCTCTTTTCCCAAATTGCATAACTATATGCTCTCATTTTATTATTTCATATCATTTATCTCTGCGCATAATTGCAAGAGAAGTGTCTCAAACTACAGTGTGAGTGGTAGCTTTGGAGTTTTCATGTTCAGGTTGAGGTTGAGTCATTCTTTAAGAAAGTTTTCTTCTACAACACTCAAAGCTATGGAGACCAAACAAACATCCCTTAATTGATCCATTCACCATGTTAACCATCAAGGAAACCACAAAAGAGAAGGGAAATCTTCCTACCTTCATGAAAAATGACACTTGGGAAACTTTTTCGCTATCCAATTACTCTCCCTGCACCAAAATCATGTAGAACGAAGTGCCAATTACTGAAAACCCTCATAAGTCGTTGTGAACGTGTTTAAGACGCCACAAAAAAATAATTAAAAAAAGAAAAAGGTTTTTATATGTTGTTGATTGAAAGAAAGAAAGAAGAGGAAGAAAAGAGAGAAAGAAAGGAGTGCGTGTGTGCACTATGGATGGAGTGTGATCGTCAGATACGCGTAGGTACCGAAGAAGAGAGTGAATGATGTGTTACTTACCATCACTCGAAGATTGCGGGAGTTGAGGTGTGGGTTGACTCTTACTTCTCCAACCGGCCGGCCGAAGAAGAAGACTTTAATTGCTTTGGTTACCTTGTAAGAAAGATTAAACACACAAACAAGTGAAAAGATGATTAGGCCAAGTTGTGTAGTATCAAATGCAAAAGAGATGAGAGAAAATCTTACGTGGGCTTGAACACACCTTGTGGAGGTTGTGTAAAACCCCTAAGAACTAGGTACAGAGTGAATGATGTGCGTGAAAGATTGTGGTGATGGTGTGATGATGTGATGAATGCCCTAAAGAGATGAACTAAAAGAACAAAAAAGGTAGAAGAAAAATCTGGTGAAGCCCAGGGCGCAATAGTGGTTGATGAGGAAGAAAAAGACTCCTCCTCCTAGCTCTAATGATGCTTGAAGGGTTGAAGCAATTCCTCCAATTGAAGAACACTTTGAAGCTTGCTTGGGGGAAATTCTTCTCTTCAAACTTCGGACTCGATGGCTTGGGAACGCAGCAGGGCTTCACCTCAACACTTGGACTCTCTTCTTTTTAAAAATAATGGCCACGAGGGGCCTTTTATAAGGGTAAAAATATAAATTACAACGAACATAGTGGTCGCCTATTAATATACGTGACCGACTAAAGCATCGCGTTTAAAAGCCTTCCATACTTCGACTGGTTCCTTTCAAACTTCGATTATAACAGGTTTAAAAATCGCGATGACATAGAACGTCGCGTTTCTGACACTTCCAACATTGATCGAATTCTTACCAAATTAATAAGTGGAAAGTTTGAATCGTGACGATATGAACCATCACGCTTTGTAAAGAATCGATCTTTTGAATAATGGAAGGTTAGAAACGCGACGACCTGAGTGGACGCATTTATATTTAGCAATAAATACTTTCTTAGAAACATTTTTGGAAATTTCCATAAATCGAATATAGAATCCCTTAAAACGCGACGACCACAGTGGACACGATTTAAATAAGAATCAGACTGGGAATCAGAACATAAATCGTGACTGCCTTTCCCATCGCACTTCACACCAATCGATTTTCCTTTACCAATCGATACCAGTATCAATCGGAATAAGCACCAATCGGAACAAAAAAAGCAACGACATATACCGTTGCGAATTAAATTTCTTCACCAGTCGATGTTTAAGCTTAAATTGATTATTGTGGACACCTAAAAAATGGGGATGCAAAGGGCCTGCATCCAGCAGCCCAACCCATCCGAAACAGCCCTAAAAGACCACTAGGAAACCATTTAAAAAGGCTCAAGAGAAGCCCATTACCTAGTGGCCCGTCTACCCCATGTTAGGAGGTCATCCTAGGCAACTCATCACCCCCCACTACCCAGACAAAACCTGCTCTAGCAGCAGCATGGAAGGAGGTTGGTCTCTCTCACCCTTCACCCACCCCTTTTGGTTGATTACGGGAACAAGAAAGAAAGAAAAAGGGCTTCCTGCTGGTCCCTTTTCCTGGCTGGAAAAGGCAGAAGGGTAAAGGAGGGAAGCTTCCTAAAAAAAAGGTGGTTGGGGGCTGCGTAAAAAGAAAAGAAAGGGGGTTCTCCTAGGTTCCTCTGGGGCTGGGAAGGTAGAAGGAAGAAGAGGAGGAGCTCTCCGGGAAGGTCTGGATCTGGTTCTCTTCAACAGAAAAAGGAAGGGGCGGTGGCAAGAGGTCTGCTCCAAGTTGTCCAAGGAAGGAGCAGAGGAAGGCGGTGGAGAGGCTGCTTGCTGCTGCTTGGTTGCTGCTTAGAGGAGGCTCCCTTTTTGGGCTGCTGTAGGTGGTGTGAGAAGCTTCAAGAAGAGAAGAAGAAAAGGAGGACAAGAGCATGTGACGGAACGCCTTAGTTAAGCCCGTTAAACCGATAACAAGCTTAATAAGGATCCGCCTCTCGCGAACGGGCCGAAGCCTCGCAAGGGAAACCAAACCACACGTCCGTGTAAACACAAAGGAACACACCACATTTTATATATATATATCACAAGATTACATAGCCAAATTTCCACATAATTGAAAAGAAGTACAAGAGCCTGGGGCATACCCCGAGGTACAACTGAAGAAAGTAAACAACTAACTAAGCTACACTGTTGAAGCTGCCACTACACAGCTGGAGGTACCGACCCTGCACCGCTACGGCGCGGTTCTGAACTGGACGACGGTCGAGAAACGTCCTCCTCGCTCTCATCTGTGGGGGTAGGGGTGAGCCTCTCTAGTCACTGGCTCAGTAGGGAACTCCCCCAACACCGAGCAAACCAAAAACCACAGGTACGAAAGCAGTAAACAATACTAACAATTTATAGAACAGCTAAGCAGAATATTAAAGCTGTAAAAGTACTCACCGTCTGCCGACTACGAGAAACAACTGTAATAATTAAACGGCAAACCAGTACAGGTGTACAAGGTAAAGTAGAGACAGCCAACACGAGTCACGTGAACTGGTTCGCGACACCAGAAACTGACTCGGACAAACTAACACAGGTAAACCTCTCAAGTCTCGCAGCCACGGACGAAAGGTCCAGCTGCCGCTCCATGTGAAAAGGTCAAGCAACTGTGGAGACCAACTAAACACCACCACCTGCGGACCACACGGTCACAGGCCCATGCCTGACACCTCTAGAGATCCTGGCCCGGAACACTCTAGAGTGAGGCACTGGAAAAGGACTAGCTGGGGTCCAGTACGTCTACTGGTGTCCATACCCCCAACTACGAGCGCGCTACAAGTGACTAAAGACAAACACAAGTGTCACTGTCCCACTGTCGTCTTTCCCTCAGCCGGACGTACTACTCAAACACAAGAGTGATGGTGTCCAGGTCAGACGACACAGACCTCGACGGTACAGCACAAGTACCGGGACAAAGCCCCGAGCTAACAGCCTGGCTCACAAAGAACCTGGGGCACCCAACTGGAGAGGTAACCACGGTAGGCGTCGTACTACTCGCCACGTACACAGAACCACGTGCACGTCACACACAAACCACGTGAAACCTCAGGTAAACCACAAGTAACAACGGTCCACAACACGTGAACCCAACTAGACCCGCGTGAACAACACGCAACCACGAAGGAAAGTAACAATCTGCATACCCCGTATGCTAAATATCAGAACCAGGTGCACTTAGTGCACCACAGGTGTTAACTATCATGCATTATCGATAAATACTGAAATGAGCTATTTCTGCTTAAACACATGCTGGCGGCAACATCGATTGCCGCTAATAGGAAGTAAACGACAATGGATATAGCCGTTTATATCCTAGCTGATGAACCTGGCGTCAATCGACCTTGACGCCAAGATCCTCAGTCACAGACCCTGCAAAACCCTAATCCGGTTCTACAAGTTTTCTTAATCGTTTAAACAACAGTAAAACATACGAATACAGTTCCTCTAACATGTATAAACTCCCAACAACCCAATACAACATGCTTTACTCATTAAATTCGTCAAACCACCCATTAACCCCGCATGGTGCAACTTAATCCGAAAACGCTTTATCATGCTGAATCAGGTGGGTTCGTTGTGTTTTAATGTTTCTACGGAGCTACCAGGGTTCGTCCCCTACCTCAGAACATGCTAGAACCCCCCACAATCTCCGGGTTCACGCCGAGCCCTCCGCGAGCTCCCACGGGAATTACACCTCGACGCGACGTTTCCTCGCGCAATTCGGCGACACTACGCGTTCCACGATCGTCCAAGCACCCTTCAGTACCTGCGGGAAGCTTTAGAAACACCAGGACGCAAAGCTGGGGCAAGAGGGTGAGAGAAGCAGGGTGAAGACCTGCTCTCGAGTGAGCCTATAACCTGCATCATTCTCAGGTTGGCGTCAACCCCTATGCCGCCAACAACAACCGCCACCCTTAGCGTCCACAGATACTGCCGCCAAGATCATGCAGTAAACGTCCACTAACCTGGACGTCAGCCAGTCAACGGCCACCCCTGGCCGCCAACTCCAGCTGAGCTGCAGCAGGTCCTATTTCATTTCCGGACCAACCCTGCACTTCACCTGCTCAAGCCACAAATTCACACCATACATTCCACACAACCAACTCACATTGGCCTCACAACGGCCGCCACAACCACGACATACAAGATCCGCTTGGATCCGAAAAACACACGACGTTACATTACTATCATCTAAAAAGAAAATTTTGACCTCGAAATTCATAACACAATTTACAATTAAACAACTTAAATATACATACTTTTACAAGCACTATCATTTAAAAAGAAAATTCAAAAGCTCATTCAAACAGATAGGGATACCCTTTAGCCATCTCCTCGGCTAATTCCCAGGTATCCTCACCACCCAACCTATTTTCCCATCTAACTTTAACTAGCTCAATTTCTTTATTTCTCAGCTTCTTCATTTTTCGATCTGTGATCTGAATCGGATATTCTGGCATAGTCATGCCCGGCCTCAGGTCATCACCTTGATATCTGATTATTTGAGCTGGATCTTCAATACATTTTCTTAACATGGAAACATGGAAAATATCATGCACATCTGCAAAATCCGCTGGCAAATCCAGCCTATAAGCTGTTTCCCCAATCTTTTCAATCACTTGGAAAGGTCCCACATATCTTGGGCTCAACTTCCCAGATTTGCAAAACCTCATAATTCCTTTACTTGGAGAAACTCTTAGGAAAACAAAATCTCCCACCTCAAACTGAAGTGGTCTTCTCCGATTATCAGCATAGCTCTTTTGCCTACTCTGAGCTGCCTGCAATTTCTCTTTAATAAGCTTCACCACTTCAGTGGTTTGCTGAATTAATTCAGGACCTACTAACTGCCTTTCTCCCACTTCATGCCAGTTTAATGGGGTTCTACATGGCCTTCCATATAAAGCTTCATACGGTGCCATCTCAAGACTAGTATGATAACTATTATTGTAGGCAAACTCAACCATCCCCAAATGATGCTCCCAACTACCTCCCCAAACCAAACAACAAGCTCGCAACATATCTTCAATTGTCTGGATAGTCCTCTCTGTCTGACCATCTGTCTGGGGATGATAAGCGGAGCTATATCTCAATTCAGTACCAATTACCTTCTGCAAACTTCTCCAAAAACCAGAAGTAAATCTTGGATCTCTATCTGACACAATAGTTTTCGGAATACCATGCAGTGGAACAATCATTTCAACATAAATATTTGCTAATCTGTCCACTGTCCAAGACATACTTACTGCCACTAATCTACACACTTTGGTCAATCTGTCAACAAACACCCATATTCCATTATGCCCTGAACTTGTCCTTGGTAAACCTGCCACAAAGTCCATAGCAATATCATCCCACTTCCACTGCGGAATGGGCAACGGTTGCAACAAACCTTCAGGCTTCTGATGCTCAGCTTTAATCTGTTGACAGATAGCACATCTTGCAACAAACTCTGCTATTTCCTTTTTCATATGAGGCCACCAGAAATACTTCCTCAAATCATGGTACATTTTAGTACTACCCGGATGAATAGTGTACCTAGATTTATGAGCCTCTTCCAATACTCGCTGCTTTACCTCTCTTTCTGCTGGAACATATAGCCTGCCTCGGAGCCTAACTACACAATTATTATCAATGGTAACTCCTTCCATTTTCACAATTTCAGCTAAATTCACATCTGCTCTTTGAGCTTCAACAATCTGCCAGTACAAAGATGGCTCTACAGTACCAGCAGCTAGTACTGCCCGTCGCTGATTACTGGGCACATACAAAGAATTCTCTACTATTTCTTCATACAACTTCCATTCTTTAATCATCATCAGATTCATATATGCCTTTCTGCTCAAGGCATCTGCTACAACATTGGCCTTACCCGGATGGTAAGCCAAACTGAAATCATAATCTTTCAAATACTCAGTCCATCTGCGCTGACGAAGATTTAAATCTTTCTGCGAGAAGATATACTTCAAGCTTTTATGATCTGTAAAGATCTCAAATCTCTCGCCATACAAATAATGCCTCCACATTTTTAAGGCAAACACAACTGCTGCCAACTCTAAATCATGAGTGGGGTAATTCTCTTCTGCTGGCTTCAATTGCCTGGACGCATAAGCTATCACTTTGCCATGCTGCATAAGCACTGCGCCAAGTCCTCTTCTTGAAGCATCAGTATATAATACAAAACCACCACTCCCTGCCGGTAATGTCAATATAGGTGCTGAGGTAAGTCTTTTCTTTAATTCCATAAAACTTCTTTGACATTCACCGGACCACACAAAAGGCACACCTTTCCTGGTCAACTTAGTCATGGGTGCCGCAATCTTGGAAAAATCTTGAATAAAGCGCCTATAATAACCTGCTAATCCCAGAAAACTTCTAATCTCGGTTATTGATCTAGGCACTTCCCATCTTATCACCGCTTCCACTTTACTTGGGTCCACTGCTACTCCTCTAGCTGAGATAACATGACCCAGAAACTGAATTTCTTTCAGCCAAAATTCACACTTATTGAATTTGGCAAACAACTGGTTATCCCTTAACAATTGCAGAGTAAACCTCAAATGAGCTGCATGCTCCTCTTCAGATGCTGAATAAATTAGAATATCATCAATAAAGACCACAATGAATTGATCTAAATATGGATGAAAAATTTTATTCATCAGATCTATAAAACCTGCAGGACTATTAGTTAACCCAAATGGCATAACCACAAACTCAAAGTGACCATATCTAGTTCTGAAAGCTGTCTTATCTATATCCTCCTCTTTAATTCTCAACTGATGGTACCCGGACCTTAAATCGATTTTAGAAAACACTTTTGCTGATTGCAACTGATCAAACAGATCATCTATTCTTGGCAACGGGTACTTATTCTTAATGGTCACATCATTCAATTTTCTATAATCAATACACATCCAAAAACTTCCATCTTTTTTTTTCACAAATAAAATCGGCGCTCCCCACGGGGAATGACTCGGTCTAATAAAACCTTTCTGCAACAACTCTTCTAACTGCTTTTTCAATTCCTTAAGTTCTGCTGGTGCCATCCGATATGGAGCTTTAGAGATCGGCATGGTACTGGGCAGCAACTCAATAGTAAAGTCCACCTCTCTATGTGGAGCTAAACCAGGCAAATCTTCAGGAAAAACATCAGCAAATTCCCTAACCACGGGAACTGCTTCAACTGATTGACTAGCCTCTACCAAACTCACTGCAGCTAAATAAGCCACACACCCAGCATTTATCAACTTTCTAGCTTTAATTGCAGAAATTAAAAACTTAGAGGTATAAAAAGGCACACCTTGATATTCAAATACTGTACCATTAGGATGACAAAACCTGATTCTTTTCTTTCTGCAATCCAACATTGCTCCATACATCTCAAGCCAGTCCATACCCAAAATAATATCATAATCTGACAACTGCAGGGCATATAACCGACCCGGCATCTGGTTCCCTTCAATTAAAACAGGAGCTTCATCTACATAGCTCGAAGTGAGCAAGAACTCACCTGAACCTCCACTACTAACTCACAAGACTTCTCTTCTAAAGGATAAGCTATACAATCCAGAAATTCTTCGGAAATAAAAGAATGAGAGGCACCCGAATCAAATAAAACTCTTGCTGAATATTCATAGAGAGGTAAAGTACTTTCAATCATATTCGATGCCTCCGCCTAGGCTCGGGTGATAGCCATAACCCGGCCTCTTCCCCGCTGCTGCGGTGCTCCTCTGCCACGACCAAACTGTGGCTACTGAAACTGCTGAGGCTGCTGCTGCTGCACACCTCTTCCATAGCCATACTCTCTCGGATAGGGACAATTGCGGATCAAATGTCTCGACTGATTACAATTATAACATCTATATCCCGGTGGAGTAACGGGCTGCCTGGCAGTACTCTGCTGCGACTCCTCTACCTCAGGCTTACCTCGGCCCTGCTGAAACTGCGAACGACCTCCCCATCCTCTTCCTTTGCCCTTAAATGCTTGCTTTAATTTCTGACCCCATTTACCAAAACCTGATGAAGAAAGTCTTGCTGGTGCTTTACCCTTACTTGCACCTACTGACTGCTGCGGTAGCCGAAAACTACCTGAACCTGACTCGCCCACCTGACGAGTCCGGATAGACCTCTCTAAAGTAGCTGCTCTTTGGGCTGCTTCTTCCACTGTCTTACACATGAGAGGTACTATCGCATCTTGCAATTCCACTCTCAAACCTCTAATAAAATACTCAACCATCATATTATTATCTGAAACAACATAAGGTGCATACCGGCTGAGTGCCATAAACCTCATCTGGTACTCTAGAACTGAAGAGTTACCTTGCTGGAGAGTTCGAAATTGCTCTCTTTTCACTTGCTGCACTTGAATCGGAAAGAATGTATCGTTAAATACATCAAGAAATTCCGACCAAGTAATTACCTCTTCTGTCCTGCCTGCAAAGGTGGTCTGCATCTTCAGTCGCCACCATTCCAAGGCAAAGCCCCTCAACTGATAAGCAGCTAACACAACTCTATCTGCTGCCGGACACCTCATAGTTGCAAAGACCCACTCAATTTCATGAACCCAGTGCTCAGCTGTATCTGGATTCGGCCCTCCTGAATAAGTAGGTGGCTGCAATCTCAAAAACTTCTCCACCTGCATCACGGGTTCTTCTGCTATCAACATTGGTGGTGGTGGTGGCACTGGTGCTGTGAATGGTACCTCCACTCTCGGCGGAACTGGAGCTATAGGTACAGTCTCTCCATCCCCAGGTGGCACTGCAACCGGTGGTACCGGCGCCTGCTGATCCATCCTTGCCCGGATATCCGTGAGGCTCTCCCAGATTCTTTCTATCATACGCTGGGTACTTTCCTCCGGATCATCTCTTCCACCAGCCCAATCTCTTCTATCAGCCATTTCAAATTTCTACATAAACAAAACACCAAACAAAAATCAAAACAACCAATTATCAAAAACCAGGGTCCCTACCAGCAGTGTATAAAGACCGAAATAAGGCTATGTATCTTTCTAGTTCCCTTATATTAACACGGACCTTGCTCTGATACCAACTGTGACGGAACGCCTTAGTTAAGCATGTTAAACCGATAACAAGCTTAATAAGGATCCGCCTCCCGCGAACGGGCCGAAGCCTCGCAAGGGAAACCAAACCACACGTCCGTGTAAACACAAAGGAACACACCACATTTTATATATATATATATCACAAGATTACATAGCCAAATTTCCACATAATTGAAAAGAAGTACAAGAGCCTGGGGCATACCCCGAGGTACAACTGAAGAAAGTAAACAACTAACTAAGCTACACTGCTGAAGCTGCCACTACACAGCTGGAGGTACCGACCCTGCACCGCTACGGCGCGGTTCTGAACTGGACGACGGTCGAGAAACGTCCTCCTCGCTCTCACCTGTGGGGGTAGGGGTGAGCCTCTCTAGTCACTGGCTCAGTAGGGAACTCCCCCAACACCGAGCAAACCAAAAACCACAGGTACGAAAGCAGTAAACAGTACTAACAATTTATAGAACAGCTAAGCAGAATATTAAAGCTGTAAAAGTACTCACCGTCTGCTGACTACGAGAAACAACTGTAATAATTAAACGGCAAACCAGTACAGGTGTACAAGCTAAAGTAGAGACAGCCAACATGAGTCACGTGAACTGGTTCGCGACACCAGAAACTGACTCGGACAAACTAACACAGGTAAACCTCTCAAGTCTCGCAGCCACGGACGAAAGGTCCAGCTGCCGCTCCACGTGAAAAGGTCAAGCAACTGTGGAGACCAACTAAACACCACCACCTGCGGACCACACGGTCACAGGCCCATGCCTGACACCTCTAGAGATCCTAGCCCGGAACACTCCAGAGTGAGGCACTGGAAAAGGACTAGCTGGGGTCCAGTACGTCTACTGGTGTCCGTACCCCCAACTACGAGCGCGCTACAAGTGACTAAAGACAAACACAAGTGTCACTGTCCCACTGTCGTCTTTCCCTCAGCCGGACGTACTACTCAAACACAAGAGTGATGGTGTCCAGGTCAGACGACACAGACCTCGACGGTACAGCACAAGTACCGGGACAAAGCCCCGAGCTAACAGCCTGGCTCACAAAGAACCTGGGGCACCCAACTGGAGAGGTAACCACGGTAGGCGTCGTACTACTCGCCACGTACACAGAACCACGTGCACGTCACACACAAACCACGCGAAACCTCAGGTAAACCACAAGTAACAACGGTCCACAACACGTGAACCCAACTAGACCCGCGTGAACAACACGCAACCCGAAGGAAAGTAACAATCTGCATACCCCGTATGCTAAATATCAGAACCAGGTGCACTTAGTGCACCACAGGTGTTAACTATCATGCATTATCGATAAATATTGAAATGAGCTATTTCCGCTTAAACACATGCTGGCGGTAACATCGACTGCCGCTAATAGGAAGTAAACGACAATGGATATAGCCGTTTATATCCTAGCTGATGAACTGGCGTCAATCGACCTTGACCCAAGATCCTCAGTCACAGACCCTGCAAAACCCTAATCCGGTTCTACAAGTTTCTTAATCGTTTAAACAACAGTAAAACATACGAATACAGTTCCTCTAACATGTATAAACTCCCAACAACCCAATACAACATGCTTTACTCATTAAATTCGTCAAACACCGATTAACCCCGCATGGTGCAACTTAATCCGAAAACGCTTTATCATACTGAATCAGGTGGGTTCGTTGTGTTTTAATGTTTCTACGGAGCTACCAGGGTTCGTCCCCTACCTCAGAACACGCTAGAACCCCCCACAATCTCCCGGTTCACGCCGAGCCCTCCGCGAGCTCCCACGGGAATTACACCACGACGCGACGTTTCCTCGCGCAATTCGGCGACACTACGCGTTCCACGATCGTCCAAGCACCCTTCAGTACCTGCGGGAAGCTTTAGAAACACCAGGACGTAAAGCTGGGGCAAGAGGGTGAGAGAAGCAGGGTGAAGACCTGCTCTCGGGTGAGTCTATAACCTGCATCATTCTCAGGTTGGCGTCAACCCCTATGCCGCCAACAACAACCGCCACCCTTAGCGTCCACAGATACTGCCGCCAAGATCATGCAGTAAACGTCCACTAACCTGGACGTCAGCCAGTCAACGGCCACCCCTAGCCGCCAACTCCAGCTGAGCTGCAGCAGGTCCTATTTCATTTCAGGACCAACCCTGCACTTCACCTGCTCAAGCCACAAATTCACACCATACATTCCACACAACCAACTCACATTGGCCTCACAACGGCCGCCATAACCATGACATACAAGATCCGCTTGGATCCGAAAAACACACGACGTTACAGAGCATCTCCTGCTGGGCTGCACAAGAGGTTTGGAAGGGAGAAGGGTGGAGGGCTCTACCTAGCAAGGCCTCTATCTGCTACGTCAAAAGAGGGAAGGACCAAGAGAAAGTGAGAAGAGGGTGAGAAGAGGAGGAGGAGGGGGCTGCTACGGCAGTCCCCCATGTTTTGTTCCTTTCTTTTGTTTATTTATTTATTTCCCTCTCTATGTAATCCTCATTCCAACAGTAAAAGACTCACTTCTACTACCTTTTTTATTTACTCGTTTTGTTGTTGTTTGCATGCCTTTCCTCCTTGCTTCAGTTCCTTTCTATTACTTGTGTTTTGTATGAAACCGAAATGGCCATGTCCCTTCCTTTAGTTTTTTTGTATGATGTATGGTATGCCCACTCATGTGCCCTCTCTCTCACCCCTCTTGTAAGCTTTCAATACCTCAGTTCTATTGGGTGGCAAGGAGGATAATCTAATATCCCACCTTGTTCCCAAAAGAGAACAAATATGCAACATTGCTGGTTTCCCCTTTCTGGGCATTGTTGCTTGGTTGGGAGGGTTCAGATTTGATGCTTTATGCAATTTCATTTTTTTTTGTGTTTCTTTGAGCATCCATTGTGATGTTTGAAGACTAAACCATGGGAGGTCAAATAAGATTGATATTTACACCTCATACAATGGGTATAGAAGGCAGTCAGACCTCTGTTTAAACCCCCCATTCACTGCCCCTGTTTCACTGTCCCAGTCTTGCCGATTCACTTTTTATGAGACCTTGAACACTAAGGGTCAGGTAATTGATACCTGGGCCATGTTCAGGTTATGAAGGACGTCATTATATGCCAAAGGATCTGTGTTTCCGACGGGACGCCCAAACGTTGCGCGTGTTTTGAGAACCGTGTCTCCGAAGTGCTGCCGAATCACTTTTCCGGTTGACTTTGAACATGAAGGGTTCGGTATCCAGTACCCATGCCCGGTTCAGGCCCATGGATAGATTCCATATGTTGAATAGCCCGTCAGCCCATCTGGACGCTCAGATCTTCTCAGGATTTGAGAACCATGTCCCCGAAGTGCTGCCGAATCACTTTTCGGGTGGTTTTGAACATGAAGAGTTCGGTATCCAGTACCATGCCCAGTTCAGGCCCATGGATAGATTCTCCATATGTTGAATAGCCGTCAGCCCGGTGGACGCTCAGATCATCTCCGTATTTTGAGAACCGTGCCTCCGAAGTGCTGCCGAATCACTTTTCTGGGTGATTTTGAACGTGAAGGGTTCGACATCCAGTACCCATGCCGATCCGAGCTCATAGATGGTGTCCATACATATTGTGGGTGATGCCATCCCGTCTGTCAGTTCTGGTTCCTCCCGAATTTCAAGAACCGTGCACAAATAGGGCCGCAGAATCACTGCGATTTGGTATTTTGGACAAAAGGGCGGACAACTTGATTCCCACGCCCCGTCCGGATCGAACAGAGCCCTTTCGTGGTTTGGGTGCCATTCCCTCCTGACCCGGTCTTCGGATCCTCCGTTTCCCACGCGTTTTGTGCGTTGCAAGGGCTGCCGAATCATTTTGGTCTGTGAACAGTGCTGCGATTCGCCCCTGCCGAATGGCCTGGCTGCCGATTCGCTCCTACTGATTCACCCTTACTGAATGGCCTGGCTGCCGATTCGCTCCTGCTGATTCACCCTTACTGAATGGCCTGGCTGCCGATTCGCTCCTGCTGATTCAGCTTTGCTGAATGGCCTGGCTGCCGATTCGCTCCTGCTGATTCACCCCTGCTGAATGGCCTGGCTGCCGATTCGCTCCTGCTGATTCACCCCTGCTGAATGGCCTGGCTGCCGATTCGCTCCTGCTGATTCACCCTTACTGAATGGCCTGGCTGCCGATTCGCTCCTGCTGATTCACCCCTGCTGAATGGCCTGGCTGCCGATTCGCTCCTGCTGATTCACCCTTACTGAATGTCCTGGCTGCCGATTCGCTCCTGCTGATTCACCCATACTGAATGGCCTGGCTGCCGATTCGCTCGTGCTAATTCACCTTTGCTGAATGGCCTGGCCGCCGATTCGCTCCTACTGGTTCACCCCCCCCGCAGAATGGTTTTAGCCGCCGAATCGTTTTGCTTTCCGAATGAAATGGATTGTGCATGATGATGTTTGGGCATATAAGAGTCAAATGAGATCGAACCATGAAAAGAACAATGACAATCAAAGCATGTCAAAATCTCTTGATGAATGGCACACACACACATCAAAATTCTCTTACAAATTTTGACTGCAATCTTGTAGTTTATTTTGCGCCTTTTATCGGATGTCCCGACTTAGGCATAAGACCTTCTATTCTGGCGATAATCAAGGGTTTTCTCTTTCTAAAAAGAGATGTAATTAACGTCGTTGTGTTCAGGCAACGGCGAGATCTTGGTCCAGGACCCGACACTCACTTTCGTTTGACGAAGTCAAACGGTGCGCACAACAGACCTAAAGCCCTCCGACTCTCGGAGGCAGACCATTTATCGTCACTTTGGTGGCTGGCACGCCCGCGCTCTGCAATTGTAGGGTCATCTCTCGTCACCATCGCTCGTGAAGCATCTGACGAGATTTGAATTTACAATGCGCATGCATCCATGAGAACATGAAAACCATGATAAATAGATTTAAAAAAAAATTGATTAAATTTTCCATTTCCACAGCGTGGCACGCCCGGTGGGACCAAACTTCCCTTCATCTCTTCGCCGGAATAGAAAGTCTTATGGCCTTCATACTCAGTACTGATTGTCACTTTGAATTAACTAACAGGGTACTAACAGACTGATGGCGGGAGTACGCTTCGGACCCCTCGTCGTCCAAGATCGTGCTCGGTACGGCTACCTTGCCGTGCCGACTCGCTTCGGGAGCTTCCCTCCGGTCGTGGAGTTCCCCAACTTTTTGGGGGTTGCCTTCGTCGACATCCTTCACCCGGAAGTCAAAAAGGAAGATGGAGCTGAAGCCAAGCATGAAGCTGAAGTAAAAAAGACAACTGAGGAGCTGAGCTGCCACGTGCA
Organism: Colocasia esculenta; assembly: GCA_014218235.1. NCBI lineage: Eukaryota > Viridiplantae > Streptophyta > Magnoliopsida > Alismatales > Araceae > Colocasia > Colocasia esculenta. The sequence goes on along the minus strand of CM024765.1, from coordinate 4,026,075 downwards.
CCACGTGGAGTGTGGCAACCGCAGAAAGAACAAAGGGAAAGAAATTAACAAATGCCTACAACAGACTACAGAAGCAGAAAACATTGTCACTCATCGTGCACGGGTCTCTGCCTCAGGGAAAAGCGTGCGAATTGGAGATCTAAGAATCCATTTGCAAGAAAAGAGAACCGAGGCTGTGCCAAAACGGGTCATGCCAACAGTACCCGTAAAGAACTCTTTCCAAGCTTTAACAAGAAAAGGAGAAATGAACAGCACCTTCAACGGCAAGCTGCCGCCATCAAACAGGTGTGGAGGCCCAAAAGGGTACAGACACCTAAGCAAGAGGAACCTGCATTACAAGAATTAGGGCCAAGAGAAACAATTGCTGTGAAGGCCTCAAACTATCAGCGGCAGCCTAGAGGCTTTAAAGCCAAAGTTCGACAGGGAGGGACATGTGCTTATGCCCGCTTCCATAACAAGAAGGCAGAGCTGCGGAAGTCGGCCCATATTCCACCCATCCGGGAAAGGTCTCCCTTACCGACGCTCTCAGCCACATAGAAGCAACGCAGGTCATGTACGACTGCATTCCTCATCTCGCAAATGCCCGCTGCAGGAAGCGAGAATGCAAAGAGATAAAGGAGCTCCTCAGGCGGAAGCTGAGAGCAGTACTCATGAGATTGATGTTCCTTGCGAACACGATCATGAGCAGCCTGGTAAAATCAAACCTTGGGTCTCAATCTTTAAAAGGTTGACCTTTCCTTCCCGAAGGGTCGAAAGAGACCGAAACGGGAACATTAAAATCTTTGCATGTCACATGGCTGGCATAGGAAGCCGTTATGGAGCCTTGCCGACCGATGATGAAGAGCTGGTGGAATTGGCTGAGAGGCCCGGTGCCGTTACAAGAAGAAGAGCAGCTGCGGCAGCTCTAACAGCAGCATACGAAGGAGTTAGCACCTCCCCAACCCAAATGACGACAATTACTGCCAATGTGATTACCACCCAAGGCAGTGGGGGCAATAGTGAAATTCTCCCGCCACCGCCGCCCGAAATGACGCCTGGGGGCATAGCACAAGAGATTCCTCTTGCCACACCCCTAGATCCAGCCGTCCTAGAGTTGCTACAACAATATCGAGCTGAAATTGAGGCACTTAAACGAAAAATAAAAGGTAAAGAGACTGAAGAGCATGTGGCTCGAGAGGCCGAAGGTCCGGGAGAAACCCCTCAAGGGACCTCAGGGTCAGTGAGGATTTCGGCCCAGCCAGTAAGTGAGCAACCCCAACAGATGCCAGCGGCTGCAGCTCAACCGCAGTGTCCACAGACCCAATATACACTCCTGCAGCCGCAATTCTTCCAGCAGCAGCAACAGCAGCAACAACAGCAACAGTCATTGCCTGCTCATGCTCCTGAGCAGCAACCACCACAAGAAAAAACAGTTTTAGAGACCGACCAATTCGGTCACTATTCGGTCCCTAATCGGTCACTAAAAGACCCAGTGACCGAATAGTGACCGAATAGTGACCGAATAGGTCGGTGCTGGATTTGTAGTCATAAATCTGTGACCGACCTATTTCGGTCTCTATTCGGTCCCTAAATAGGGACCGAAATAGATCGGTCCCTAAGTTTCTATTTAGGGACCGATCTATTTCGGTCTCTATTCGGTCCCTAAATAGGGACCGAATAGAGACCGGAATAGGGTCCCTATTTAGGGACCGACCTATTCGGTCCCTATTCGGTCCCAGTTTTAGGGACCGAATAGGGACTGAAAGCAATCAGTCCCTATTCAGGGACCGAAATTTCGGTCCCTATTCGGTCCCAGTTTTAGGGACCGACTAGAGACTGAAATAAATTGGTCCCTATTTAGGGACCGATTACTTTCAGTCCCTATTCGGTCCCTAAAACTGGGACCAAATAGGGACCGAAATATCGGTCCCTAAGTCCCTATTTAGACACCGATTAGTGACCGACTAATTTCGGTCCCTAATCGGTCCTATTTTAAATTTTTTTTTAAAATATATAAAATTTTAAGAAAATAACCTGTATAAACCTGTTATTTATACAACAATAATAATTATCTACAACACAATAATAATAAAAATATCCATAACAATAAAAAATATTGACATTAATAATAAAATTATCCACAACATCACAATAATAAAATGCGTCACAATAATAATAATGTCTACAAGATAAAAAAAATCAAAATGTCTACAACACACTAATAGTAAAAATATCCACAACACAACAATAATAAAATGTCCACAATAATAATAAAAATCCATAACATCACAATAATAAAATGCCAACAACAATAATCAAAATGTCTACAACAATAATAATAATGAAATGAAAATCATGATGCATCGTCTTCGTCTTCATCCTCGTGCTCGTGTCCTCCCACTCCACCCGATGAAGGAACCTACAATATATATATAACAATAATAAGTTACAATTAAATACTATTATAAGCAATAACTTATTTTAGAAGCATAAATTAAATAAAACTATAAGCAATGAAAGTCAATCAGATGAGTATTTCTAATTTTGGACCCTCAAACCAAAGTTCTTCATTTCTAAACTAAACTAACTTACTTAAGACGACTTGGAGCATCGCGGTCAAACCGGAAGTCCGAATTGAACTCCGTCCGTTTCCACAAGTCACACTCATCGGCCCGACCGTGCTGGAACAAGATTACATTTCCAATGGGGGTTTAGGAAGGATTTAGAGAAGAATAGAGACTGAAATATTTCAGTCTCTATTCGGTCTCTAAATATTTGTGACCGAATACCAATCAGTCACAATTCGGTCTCAAATCTGAGACTGAATTTGTGACCGAAATATTCGGTCACAAAATTTCATCCCAAAGCCCGCCCGTTCTTATTGTTAGTGACTGAAAAGATTTCAGTCACTATTCGGTCTCAGATCTGAGACCGAATAGTGATTGAAATATTTCAGTCTCTATTCGGTCTCTAAATATTTGTGACCGAATACCAATCAGTCACAATTCGGTCTCAAATCTGAGACTGAATTTCTGACCGAAATATTCGGTCACAAAATTTCATCCCAAAGCCCGCCCGTTCTTATTGTTAGTGACCGAAAATATTTCAGTCACTATTCGGTCTCAGATCTGAGACCGAATAGTGATGACATATTTTCGGTCACTAAATCTAAAAATTAGTGACCGATATTTTTCAGTCACTATTCGGTCTCAGATCTGAGACGAATAGTGACTGAAATATTTTCGGTCACTAAATCTAAAAAATAGTGACCGATATTTTTCAGTCACTATTCGGTCTCAGATCTGAGACCGAATAGTGACTGAATAATATCGGTCTCAGATCAGTCTCTATTTACATTTTTTCTTGTAGTGAACTTGAAAATCAAGAGCCGCCCCCGGTGCCACCGGTGGCCATCATCACCACTCCAAGTAATCAGCCGGCCCACTTCTACCCTCAACAAGTGGACCCCGCCGTCATGAGCAAATTGATGGTGGAGCAAATGATAGAAATGAAGCTCTCTGAGAGAGGAGACGGAGAGCACATGGCTTTTGATGCATATAAGGTACCCTATCCTGCACACCATGCTGTGAAAAGACTACCTCCAGGCATTACCAAACCTCCAAAGTTTGAAAATTTTAACGGGCAAGGATCCCCAAAGGAGCATATAGCATACTACATTAATGTGATGGGCGACCTGGCTGCTGATGAGTCCTACCTACTAAAGTTCTTTGGCTCCTCCTTGACGGGTCTAGCATTTGAATGGTACTCTGGCCTGCCAGCAGGGTCTATATTGGACTGGACAGATATGCAAAAGAAATTCAGAGAAAGGTTCTACATTGCAGAAAGGGAGGTGCAGCTACCGAACTCTATGCAACAAAACAAAAAGCCAATGAGTCTGCCCTGGATTACATCCAGCGGTGGAGGAACCTTAGTATGAGATGCAAGCTCCCTCCTCACCAGGAGGATGCGGTGCAAATTTGCAAACAGAACTTGAAGAGAGAGTTATTGGAAAAAATGATTGGGATGGAAATTTGGTCATTCGACAGGCTGAACAATGTGGCGGCAGAAATTGAAACCTTCATGACAAGATATCCCAACAATACATCAATGGAACAGAAGGACAAGCCAGCCAGTAAAAAGTCTGTCGGAAAAGAGGCAAACATTGTCGATCTAAAAAACTTCGAACAGCAGAAGGGTGTTGGGCCTTCTGGCACCAAACCGAAGACTCCAAGATGGAATATGCTTCTCCAAGACAAATTCAGGAAGCCATACTCTTTCCCCAAGGAGAAAACAAAAACATTGTTCGAATGGGCCACTCATTACAACAAGATTACATTTCCAACACCCAAAAGACCGGAGGAAGCTGAAAAGAAAGATGATCCTCTGTTTTTCCCATATCACCAAGTCTTGGGACATAGCATAGAGGATTGTTATGTGTTCAAAGACATCATGGAGTCTTTGATCAAGAAGGGGGAGCAACAGATGGGAGAATATAAGGTGAATCCACCTCAACCACATAAAGCCCCTGTTCGACAGTCAACAGCTAATATGGTATCACTATACCAACAACTGCCAGAAGAAATTTCTGAAGCTAATACGCAGGTGAGTTATGAACACTGCATTCTAGGCCCTACTAGAAATCAAGAGAATTGGAAGAAGGTGCCTCAGAAGGGAATGAGGAAGTCACCCAAACAGCCATCTCCGCCAACTGTCACCCCAGTATGGAAAATGGCAAAGTCCCAAGTGCTCTCCATGAGAAATGCTAGCAACAGAAGGCGGCGGACACCTCTACCATTGTATAGAGGGGGCAGCCCATCACCTGAACAGTTGCAAGCATTAATAGATGAGTCAGATAAATATGAGCAACCTAAAAGGCATCATGTCCAGCTACAAGGATATGTACCATGGGAGGAGCTAGAAATGATGAAGCTAGAAGAGGCAACTGAACAAGAAATGTCTCAACCCCGAGAAGAGCTGCTCTGGGGGCAAGTACCAACAGAGCATGAAAGGAAAAATAGAAGATCCAAGAGGAATGAGGAGAAAATACTTGTTACTCTTTCCTGCAACACTATATCATCCTTGCCAGATATGAACAACATGGTGAAGGAGAAGAGATCAACCATAATTCCAATGGGGCGAATCAGACTGGATCGTCAAACCCTGAGTCTCTCACAAGATCCAGAGAAGGTGGGAGAAAGTACCTCTGACGAATCGCACCATTATTCTCAGGGGAGAAGCATCTTATAAGATTCCAGAGCATGAGATCCAAGAGATGCAGGCTCCGCCTCCACTGAAGGTGTACAAAAATCAAGAAGTTGGGGGCAAAATACAATCTTTTGTTGAGTTCCTGGCATTAAGGGAGCAGTCTGAGTCATCTCATGCTCCCCAAATGGTACGAGAAAGGATTGACCCTGATCCAAGCAATCCCATCAGTGAGGTTCCAAACAGGACCTACTCAAATATCAAAAGGGAATGCGGCTCTAAGCCTTTGGCTAATATTCCCTGCATACCTGCAGATAATCCTGTCATGGTAGCTCAATCGCAAAGATATCAGCTGGAGATTGAAATGCTGAGAAAGCATATTCAAGAAAAAGAGGCATATATGTCGGCAGCAAAAGAAATGGGAGGCTTGGTCGAAGAATTGCAAAGTAACATCAGCTCATCCCAAATTCTGCCATTAGGGTCGCAGTCGATGCCAACCCACACTGGGGGCATCTTGCTCACACACTCGCATCAAATGACTTCGGAACAGCCGGAGATCTATTCAACAAAAGTCCAAGAGTTTACCCTAAACCCACAAGTTGAGAGGGTGTCCATGCAACCGGCCCATACCCGCCCAAGCTTAGCGGATCCAGCACTTGTGAATAGCTTGATGAAGCTGACGGGGATGAGTGGTAGCATTAACGCTACACCCTGCGACAGTGCAGCTCCATGCCCTGGGGTTCATGATATACACCAAACAAAGGCGATGAGAAATGTGACCCGTGGGCCGACAGTATGTAGGTCCTTATCAAGTAGGTGCACTTATTCAAATCGTCCTGTCAAGCCCATGGCAGAAAGACTAGGCAAACAGGGAGTACATGAAGCGGTCCCCTATATGGCTGAGGAAGCAATCTCGGCGACTAAATTACATGTCATTTCTCAAGGAGGTGGAGAACCAGCCCGAGACTATATCCGACGGTGGGTGAACGTCTGCAGGAAATACAAGCAGCCGCTATCTGAAGAAGAGGCTGTCAATATGTGCAAGAACAACCTGCAAAAGGAGATTCTAAATAGAATGGGTGGCATCGACATCAGAATGTTCGATCGACTGAATAATGTTGCCACTGATATTGAGGCATTCCTCGCCAAGTACTCTTCTGCTGATACTACTGGCCAAAGGAAGAGGCATGTCCAGACTCTAGAAGCTACTGAAGGGGAAGCCAGTTCCTCACTTGACAAATTGTCAAGGCGGAGGAAAATTCTGCTACAAGAGAAGTTGCAGAAGCCTTACTCCTTCCCAAAAGATAAGACACAGGTTCTTTTTGAATGGGCGCAACGACATAACAAAATTGTCCCACTCGAGCCTAAAAAGCCAGAAGATATCAAGAAGAAAAACGATCCCCGATTCTGCTTATATCATCAACTGCTGGGGCATGTTACAGAGGACTACTACATCCTTAAAGATCAAATTGAGTCCTTGATAAAAAAAGGAGAACTGCAAGTGGGCGAGTACCTGGTGTATCCGTCGCGATCTCATAGGACTCCAATGCAGTAGAAAAGAAAAGCATACGATAGCTTATACTAGCCAATGTGGGGGCATATGCATGCCATAATATACGAGCTAGAAAAGCATGAGAAATTCAAGAGGCTCGATGCATAGATGAAGCCCGTGCACCCAGGGGGAACTTCAAGATCTTCGGCCTATCACAAGCAAGCAAGCAAGGATCGGCTCACTGAAAATAAGTTATTCTAAGGACATGTGTTGATCACATATGCAACGTCCATGGATGTAAATGTTCATTCAAAAAAAAAGAAAAAAAAACACAGAATGACAAAAAAATAGTTACAAAAAAATGAGTAAAAAAATGATGACAAAAAAAAGAAAAAATAGAGCAAAGGAAGCAGCTTGCTGAGGTGGTCACATCGACCACCCAGCATGACACCCGATCATCGAGGCGGTCTCAATTGGCTCTTTTAGGGCCACCTGAGGTACTATTGTCGATGACGAGCAGCAAAAAAATAAAGAGGCCAGCCATACCGCTAGTCAGACTATGGTTCTGAGACAAATAATACCTCAACAAGATTGTGTGTTTTCTGTAGGGCGATGATATGAGCCCGCATGATCATATCGCACTGGGCTTTCACCGCTTATATCCATATTCACACATTGATTTTCTTGCCGGATTTCGAGTGCATATACTTTTTCCGGATCTTTAATAAAATTGTCGAAGGATTTATCCTTATGCAAGCATCATCTACATTTCAAGAAAAAAGAAAAAAAAAAGAAAAGAAAAGCTGGCAAATTGTCAATCATGTTTTCAAGACCCATGTTTTAAATTGGCGAGCTTGTCTTCCATAATTTCAAAAGACTCATGTTTTGAAAAGTGGCAATGCGCCGATCATATTTTCGCAACTCATGTTTTAAAATTGACAAACTTGCCGCTCATAATTTTAAAAGAATTCATATTTCAAAAAAATGTGGCAACTTGCCAATCATGTTTTCAAAAGTCATATTTTAAAATTGGCAAGTTTGCCACTCACAATTTCAAAAGAACGCATATTTTAAAAGAACTCATATTTCAAGAGTGGCGACTCGCCAATCCTATTTTCAAGAGTCATATTTTAAAATTGGCAAGCTTGCCATTCATAATTTTAAAAGAACTCATATTTCAAAGTGGCAACTCGCCAATCATATTTTCAAAAGTCATGTTTTCAAATCGACAAGCTTGCCATTCATGATTTCAAAAGAACTCATATTTTAAAAAGTGGCGACTCGCCAACCATGTTTTCAAAAATCATATTTCAAAAAACACATTTCAAAACTGGCAATTTGCCAATCATATTTCAAAAGACACATTTCAAAACTAGCAATTTGTCAATCATGTTTCAAAAGACACATTTCAAAACTGACAATTTACCAATCATGTTTCAAAAGACACATTTCAAAACTGGCAATTTGTCAATCATATTTCAAAAGACACATTTCAAAATTGGCAATTTGCCACTCATGATTTCAAAAGAACTCATATTTCAAAAGTGGCAATTTGCCAATCATGTTTTAAAAGATATATTTCAAAACTGGCAATTTGCCAATCATGTTTCAAAAGACATATTTCAAAAGTGGTAATTTGCCAATCATGTTTCAAAAGTCATATTTCAAAAGTGACAATTTGCCAGTCAAATTACAAAATAGACATTTTCAAAATAACGATGCGTCAATCAGATTTGAAAATTCATGTTTCAAAATTCAAAATCATGTTTTTCAAACTGGGCCTTTGTGCCCACATCTTTCAAAAAAAATCGGGCTCCACGCCCTCATGATTTTAAATCGGACTTTCACATCCTCACAATTTTAAATCGGGCTTCTCTGCCCCCATGATTTCAAACTGGGCCTTTGTGCCCACATCTTTAAAAAAAAATCGGGCTCCACGCCCTGATGATTTCAAATTGGACTTTCACACCCACTACAAGAAAAAGTAAGATTAGCGACGGACAAATTCTGTCGCTGATCCGCCGCTAATCCGTCGCCAATAATATTTAGCGACAGATTACCGAGAAATTAGCGACGGAATATTTCCGTCCCAAAAAAACTCGTCGCTAAATTAGCGATGAAAAGCGAACGTCGCTGATAGCGCTGGAGTAGCGACGGATTTTTATTCCGTCGCTGATTTGCGTCGAATTATTTTCTCCACCAACACATCGCTAATTAGCGACGGATTTGTATAGCGACGGATTTGCGAAGGGAAAAGTGACCACGCAAATCCGTCGCGTCAACTAGCGACAGATTTTTTTCTGACGCTAATCCGTCGCAAATTACATGATGTTTTAGCGATGAATTATCTGTCGCTAATTGGCGATGAAAATCCATCGCTAATTAGCGAAGGATTTGCGGCAAAAGAAAATCTGCGCCAATTAGTGACAAAAATAAATCTGTCGCTAATCCGTCGCAAATCTATCATAATTTTTTTAAAAATTTTTTTTTTCAAAAGATTCCATAAACATTAACAAAACTGTAGGCAATAGAAACACACACATACAATAAAAAAATTACAATGCTAAATTAAATGTTTAAGCAATTATATAATAAAATATTTAATCAAATATAGTATTTAAAATTTAATTTAATACAATATAAAAAATCAAAAAAATCCTCCTAGCACTCGCCATGGTCCTCGTCCCGTCCCGTCTCCCGTCATCATCTAATGCAACATCCTAAATTAGACATGAAAAATAAAACATTAGACATATGAACATAAAATAAAAATTTATATAAATATTTGAAAATTAAAATTGACCAAACAAAATATATTGGGCCCATGAATATTGGAGTGAAGTGGTACTCACACCCTTAAACATGATAAAATCGGCTACTATCCAAAATCCTTGGGAACAGGTCCCCAGTTACATTTCTATTGCCAAATCAGCCCCTATTTGCTTTACCACTTTAAGTATTTGGTTGCCTTTGCTTTATGCACTCCCTTTGTCCTCGCATTTCAAAACTTGACCCAAGATCCATAAAGGGTGTCTTCCTTGGATATTCACCCACCTAGAAGGGATATAAATGTCTAGAACCTAGAACTGGGAAGAAAAATACTTTATGAAATCTGAATCCTATTACTCTCATGAGACTTCTTCCCAAGGGGAGAATCCTACTAACATTCAGAACCCGAAAACCCTTCCAACTAAGTGTCATCTTCCCATTTTTATTCCTATAACTTCAGTTCTTTCTCTCCCCATATGTCCATCTTAATGCCTGAAAATTAAACAATTCCTAGAATGATTTACAAGTCAGTTGTCAGTCCAACTTCACTAATTGAAGCTCTGTACTAAAAAGGTATGACCACATCTTGAAAGCCTTGAGCAAACAAAATTCAATTGTATGTCAAAAAAACAGTATAACTCAATCCCTATTCATCTGAGAAAGAAAAGGCTCATACCAGTATAATATTCATAAGGAATCTTAAAAAAAAAATCACAGCAACGGTCATCTTTTAATGTTAAAATACTGCAGCACACCATTTTCTTATCTTTTTTTTTCCATACCGTTGGCATTGTGCAAATCCAAATGCAAGAGTCATAAATCTATAGCTTGCTTCCAACTGAGATTTGTATAAAAACCTTTTATAAATTAATTGATACAAAAACAAGCTATAGATATAGAAACTGTGAAACATTGAGCTTTTAAGCAAAGACAGTTACCTCTCCAATTACAGCAATAAGGTAACCCTTTGGCATGCCTAGACTTATGCAGTCCAAGACTATATTTTGTGCCTCCTCGTAGCTGCTTGACCATCCACATGTTGCATCTTTGAAGACAACATCAATTTGTCTGGGGTTAGTATCAGTTCGGCCTTCAAAATTTGACATTGATAGAGGTTCAGACTCATGCAACTGTTCAATAGATGCACATTCCATTTGAGATTTAAACTCTGGGCAAGACAAGAAATTGCTCAATCGCCGTGCAGAGATTATAGCCTGTAATGCACTTATGTATAAACTTTGGAGTCTAACAAACCGTCCATAAGAATATATATTCAGAAAAATGAATCACATGGGAACTTACATCAATCAACCCATTAATCACCCATGGGAAAGAGTTTAATTTCCACCACTGAAAATGTGATAGACTTAAGAAATGGAGTCTCCTAGCCAACAAAACACTGAACTTATCACCTACTCCAGGAAGAAGAAGAAGCGTGACAAGGCATCTCCTGTGGAACTGCCGGCCCAAGAAGAAGTCAAGTCAGTAAGTCCTGAAGCTCCTCCAACTATTGGAAATTCATTCCTTGACAGCACCACTACTGCACAAACAGATCTTGCCCTTCCTATTGCAGTCAGTATGTGGGTCTGTCATGGAGACTAAGATGAGCAGACCAAACCCCTTATATCTAGAAATACAAATGGCAACTTTTAGATCAACAGCAACAAGAAGAAGCAAACATATGAATATCATTACCAGAAAAAAAAAAAGTGAGACTCAGAAAGCAAGTGAGTGAGGATGGGCTAGTACAGGCCCACAGACTGATCAGTCTCCTTGGGAGACAAGGGAGGGAGGGAGTACCCCATCCCACCACCCACATTAACCATTCAATGCTATTCTATTCGTGAGGGGGTCCACAAAATAAAAGAAATAATTATGCAATTCAAAAAGCAAAACATTGTTCAATTGAGTTGGAAAGATTTAGGTAAACAACCTCTCCTTTTGAGATTTTTATAGGGAAAAAATCATTTAGTGAAGGACATCCAAGTGTTTTTCCTTTGTTACCCTATTGGTGCTATAAGATCACTCTATAACTGAAGAATGACAGATTATGAATAGTAGTAAGAAAATCTAATTGTCCAAAAAAGAACAAGAGGCCAAACTCTAATTTTCTGTACATAAACGCAGAGGAAATTGGATATAGCATCCTTACACTAAGGAGTATATTTGCATCCATTAGAAAATCAAGGATTCCAAGTGTGGCTTGCTTGTTATTGGGAGATGGTTGACATTTCCAACGCCATTCCAGCCTGGTGCCCAGCTTCTCGAATGTCCATGACAACAATATACAATAAAAATCCAAAAGGGGAAAAGAGATATATGCAAGGAAAATTAGTGGAATAAAATATTTTCTTGGTTATTCAAATTAAAATTTTGAAATAGGTCCATAATGATGCCCCTCCCAGCCAAATTCAGTTGACAACAAAAACAACAAAGTCAGACACATTCATGATTTTTCTAGCAAACCTGTTAGCCTCAAGATCAAAGAATTGCATCCAGACATATATAAAAGATGGCTTTTTCATGGTCAAATTTAACAAATTTAACAACCTGTCATGTTTCAATATATATAAATTATCACATTTGTAGATGCAGATGTCAGTTGAATGTAACAAAATGGAACCATCAAAGTATTCATAGTTTATATTTATGATAAATTCATTGAGATGGAACGAGGATTACAGCATGAGACTAAAAGGCATAAGAAAAATAGTGCAGAGATGCATATGGTGAATGCTCCAACTTAGAGACTTTCTTTTCTGACAGAAGGTAAAGTTGTACTATTGACTTTTGCTAAGATGAGAGAATAGAACCCACATGGGCACCATCCGTGATTGTACATAGGGCTGAACACGGGTCAGTTTGGCCCGGGTTGGCCCATTCTTCCAAAGTGAACCCGAACCGTACTGGTTTGGTTCAGTTTAAACCGGAAACGAATGCTCTTTCATCGCAACCGCTTCGGTGGCCCAGTGGTTAGGGCGTTGGCTTCCCAACCCAGAGATGCTTGGTTCGAAACTCTATAAAGTTGGTTAAATTTAAACAAAACTTTTCATGAAAATGCATACCGAAAGCCTTCGGCGAGATTTGAGGGCATGACCTGGTGAATGAGCAATGTTAACCAACTGCACTATAAAGTGTTTGGTGAAAATATACACATAAAATATATATTCAGTTTATTCGGTTTTACAACAGCAAACCGAACTGAACCGAGGGCACGCTCAACCCGAATTGAACCGAACCGACCAGTTCGGTTCGATTTTTCAGGTTGAGTTGCACAATGAAGAAAAAGAAAACATAAAGATGACAGGCTTGCAGAACAAAATCAACTAGTGCAGGTTCTTTCCTGTCAAATGAAAAGTATTGGAAGCCTCTTTCAACATCCAATCTATGCTTCCAATGCCTTGGCATTTGGCAAAGGACATCAAGCAAGAGGTTGTAAAAAAGAGGCAGTGTGTTGGAGATGTCAACAAGCTGCTCATCAGAGTTGCCACTGTTCAAGGGGCTTTGTTGTTGCAGAAGTGCCACGAATGATGATGCTTTTGACAAAGTGGCCGTCATGCTTCAGAGGAGATGGGCAGATGGTGTGCATTGGTCAGTTGCTTTGTGCATTACCATACAATTATGTTCTAATTATTACCTAATGGGAATGCCAAATCACGAGTTCCTAATGAAGCAGCTATTCCTCTTAGGGCTGTGTCAGTGGGGGGTGGAAATCCCAAAAAATTGAACATGTTCCCAACCTCCCTCTATTAGAATTCCAAATTTAGTTTCTGAGTATGAGTGGTTAGTGGAGTGATCCATGGGATCCATTTACCCCTCAGTGGTTAGGCTGATACCATTTCTTTAGGAGGCAGAGGCACTGAGGATATTATTGGTAAAGATTAGCTGCACATTGTTCTCCCAGAATTATAAGATAATTTGGCATGGCCTCAGTGAGGAATACAAATAGAGATGTGGTTATTGGCAGTGTCCAACTGCATATTCATAAGGATGACAACTTGGGATGGGCACTTGGCCGCACATGGCAGTAGAAATGTCTCTTCTGTTTGTAAGGTTATAAACCTACTACCAGTTCTAGCTGGCCAGCACCTAGATGATTGCATAAGATACACAGGCATCTGATAATGAAGAAAAATAAAAAACAGCCCTATTGTACTGGTCACACAGCTAAAGCTGCAGAATCTCTAAGACCAGATCTATTAGTTTCATGGTCCGAGGATGAACTAATTAAGAATGCAATTTTTTTATATAAAAACTGAGGCAGTTCCATAGACTATGGGCCAGTCTTAGCGAGGGAAATCAGTGTCAGAAGAAAAGTGGTGAGGACACCCGAGCACGGATGCGGTTCAACCCGACCCATGTCTATCATCGGAGACGGCACCCGGCCACGACTTCAGCATCCATTTGGCTAGAGGACAAGTTGTTATCTTATTGATGTATTTTTCTTTTATTTAGTACAATACTGCTTCTAACAATCCATCTCTTCCATCACAGAACCTGGCATAGAATACAGATCAACCTTTTTCTGGGGAAAGCACCACTTCTTAAGCAACCCAATCATAACTAACGCTAATCTCGGGAACTATTCCAGCAATTGAATTATTGAATAACTTCCTGCCACGTGTTAAAAAGTTTGAAAGCAAAGAAAAATGATCCCAGGTCTCTTTCTATAATGATAACATTGCATCCAGTAACCAATAATCATCTTATATGGATTACCTTTATTTATCATTGGATTACCTTTTTTTGGGCAGCTGTTGGATGGGGATCCAGCAGCTGCAGCTGGGGTGCGGTGGGGCCGCACTGCCGCACCCCAGCATTTTTCTAGATACTATATATATATACATATATGTATAATGATATATCTATTATACATATATAAATATATATATAGATATAGATATTACGCATAGATAAATAGATATATATATATATATATATATAGATATGCAAATATACATAGATTATACACACACACACACACACACACATATATATATATATATATATATATATATATATATATATATATATATATAATAGAATGGCCACAACAGAATGGAAACAAATTCAGATATCAAGTGATTTATTTATTTCGAGTCAACTAAATGATAGAAATTTCCTCAAATGAAAGAAAGGAGATGCATTAACCAACCTGATTAAGCTTGGGAAATGAACCAAGAAAATAGCCCCATTTATCTCCAGATTGAAAACATATATATCCTTACAACAGAACCTGAAGACAAAGGCATGCAAGTATAACATTTTATATCAACCAAGGTAAATATATATCAAACTTACACCACAGAAAATTTTATACCAATTATAGACAATGCATAACTCATAACAAGAATTTCCATACCTGCCCATCTGAATCTGTAGAAAATACTCTGTTGTGACTCGGAGAGGCCGCTAGAGCATGGACATCACTCTTATGGTGAGAATGTGCCTGCAAAAGAGTTGGATCTCAGTAGCTAGACATGGACAACACCCTTTAGAAAATGAGCTTCTTTAGTCGAAAGAATAAAACTTAAATCCAACCCTCCATCCAATCCCCCGGGTGATGATGTTAGGAAAAAAATAGAAGGAAGAGGGATAGGAAGGATGAGAGGGCAGACTCACCTTATTCTTCAGTAGCTGGATCTCTTGAGACATTATCTGCATCTGGTAGCAAAAAAATTTATGACACTCATTTGCACATGTTGCACCTTCCCAAAATGCAGCATCAACAATCAATTAAAAGTGTCAGAAAATTAATCATAACAGAAATAAAAATTATGACTAGACTGTAAGCATCGAGAATTGATAAAAGTAATGTAGCTGAAGATGAAACATAAAACTAGTAATAAGGCCCTTGTCAAGTTTTGAGACCATGTCCTGAACATTTTCATTTTGGTTTACCTTCACAAAAATTGGAGAAAAACCATTGACATACAAATATGAAATGATTCCCCAATCAGAGTGCATTATGAAGATGAACAATTTTGGAAAGAAATGTAGCTTCAGATGTCAAAATTGATTTAAAGATGGATAGTATCAAACTCCAACATAACTTGAGCCCATTATCTAAAAACCAGTAACAAAGTGATCATAACTAAAATAATACATCAGCAATCTGCCCAGAAACCTAGTGGCATGCTCTTAACTAATACAATAATCCAGCTAGGTGGGCTTTCTGTTGTGATATGTATGCTCCTTTTGTTCAAGGAAATGCCATGCTGTTGGAGGTCAGGTGGAGCCTACAGCAGATTTATAAAGCATAAAAATTTCTAAGGTAGTGATGCATAAGAAGGCAGACTACATATGCTATGGATAGTCCATGACAATTAATTCACATAAGAAGGCAGACTACCATTTAAGCAGAGAAATACAGACAATATTTGGAAAGATGGGTTAAAATTTGATATGCATTTCAATTATTTGATGAAATGTGGAGGAAAATTCGAGCTGTCAGCATTCAGATAGAAAAGTGCAATGGGTTCCACACTCTTCCCCATGCCATTTGTTGGAGCATTTGAAAGCAATACAATGATGCCATATTGTGAGAAAGTATGTCATATACATTGCGAATGTCTCATTTCATGCTTTATATTCTTCATATCATTGGAATAGATACATTCTTAAGATTTGTGTAGATGATTGAAAGAAGGAAATATTGGCTATGGGTAGCCTTCATTGATGTAAGTTTATTTTTCCTTTTCATTTTTTAGGAAAGAATCTCTCCTCCATTCTTGCTGTATCATCTCTTTATTACTTTTAAAGTTGGAGTTTACAGTCCACTTTTCCTTGAAAGTTGGCAGTTTTATTACTGTTATAATTACCGTTGAATCTCTCCTCCATTTTATAACTGTATCATCATGAAAGTTCACAGGGCTGTTTGGGAGGTGTGTCATATCACCGTTGACTCGCTACTGGCGACAGGCAAGTCATCGGACGATGCGCAGATCCTGGCTGGTGTGGGTCTACTATTGAGGTAAAACATGTTTTGCAAGAAAAATAACAGATCATATATGAGAGCTCATGGGCAGAACAGTTTCATAATGTACATAAACAATTTACCATATTTATTCAAATATATTGCTTCTGTTTAATGACAACTCAAACAAATATTGACAAGTATGAGCTATGACTATGGCGACAACTTCATCAAAGAGCAGAGGTTAAACCTGTGCATTCATGTTAGCTCCATCCATATAGACTTGCCCCCCATTGTCGTTAAGTATCTTGCATATCTCATCAATCCCTTCCTCATGCACTCCATGGGTTGAAGGATAAGTAACCTAAGAACCAAAATGAGAATGTTACTATAAATCCTTGCACTTTTTTGTATTAACCATTTAATTGGTCAATGCTATTTCTAGATAGTGTCACATGCTCCAGCAGGTATGTACTATTACCATCAACAAAGTAATAGTTTTGTGGTGGAATGGGCCTCCAGAAAGGCAAGTATACTGGTAGAATATTACACCCTTGTCCATGCTATTCCTGTCCTTATGGTTGAATGATGCCGTTTTGGAACCACTACAAAGGTCACTGGAGGTTGATAATTTGGCTCCAAGGATGCACAGGCCTAGACAAGGGAGGTTGTAAGAACTGATACTTAAATGCACCAAAATATCCTGGATAATATTGTCCCCCGAGATGGACTTGAAGTTGGGCAGTTGGGAGAGGACGAAGTTTACAAAGGCAAAGATCATAATGAAGGAGGTGGTCTTGATCTACTTGCAGTCGGGGCACACGTGTCGTGGAACTTCTTCAGGGACTTGCCACCGGTGACCATGTAGATGATGTTGACACCTACCTCCACTATCAGCTGCTGAGGGACGACGATCTAGAGCCCGAAGGCGTACTGACCCAGCTGGCGGTACCCGTCAAAACACTTCCCGGCACCATCTCGTGCAATCTCCACCATCTGCCACAACGTATAGGGTGATCACCCACGACAGAACCAGCACCATGATTCTAGGGCCCTTGCAGCGGTAACGAGACGCAGATGCGGCAGCAGTATATATTATGTATGTACATGTCATGATTAAAAAATCAAATGCATATATAAATCACGGAATTCAAAAGATAAACAAACATATAGATAGATCATAGATAGATACCATCCAAGCTGAGACATGGCGAAGGGGAGGCTGAGGACGCCGGTGCCAACCATGGCTGTGACATTGTGGAATGCCGAGTACCACCACTTGGCGTTCTTGGACGACGTGATGGGAAGCTAGTCGTCGATCAACTTCTGCGAGCCTGCTTCGTCGAGGACACAATCTGCTGGCTTGGCTGGGATCCCCTCACAAGAAGCCACATAGGGGAAGGCGGCGCTGGGGAGGGGGGGTATTGGTGAAGATCCAGGCGGGGTGTGCAATGGGAGGAGGCGGTCGTGGCGCTGGGTAGCTGGCCTCCCAGTCACAGGTGGGGCTGAAGGCAGGGCGGTGCGCACAGGAAGAGGATGCCGGACGGGGCACTTGCGGTCTTTGGCGGAGGTGGCCCGCGGGTTCGCTGGCTTCAGTGTACACTGGCGTGGGCGCAAGGCGGCGGTCGGGGCTCCACGGTGGCAACCCACCTCCCCATCGCAGGGAGTGCTGGACAAGGCCACACCGAGGCGGAGAGATGAGGCGGTGGTAGCGAGGACGGAGCAGGGCAGCGGGCGAGGCGGTCGTGGCGTTGGGCGCTGCCGGAGGGGGGGGGAGCGGAGAGAGAGAGGGGGGAGGAGGAGGCATTGGAGGGGGGGCATGTGCAGCGGCACTCAAAGGTGCGGGCAAGGGAGAGATAGAGGGAGGGGAAGAGAGAGTGCGGGAATTGAGGGAGGGGATGAGATTTATTAGGGATTTGGCGCTGGGAGGGAAGAATTTGGGGAAATTGGCGGGATTGTTAAAAAGTTAACATATGACTCATTTATAATATTTTTTTAATATATATCAATTATATTATATAAAGTTAATCATATTTAAGTTTATCATTAGCATTTATATTTGTTATAAAATTTATATTATGTTATTGCTAATTGATTTGTCATTATACTATCTACTTTTAAATAGTACATTAAAAATAAAAAGAATTTAAATAATATGATAATATTATAAAATTGATTATGTATGACATAATAAGATAATATTATATAAATTTATTTCATGTACTCGTGTGACTATATTAACACATTACATAATGTTTATCTCGACCGTAAACGGAGCGGATACAGAGCAGATATAGGTTTATCAGTTCGATCCAAATAGTTAATTGGATAAGTCGTATCTGCTTCAAATATAATTCGAATACGAAGCAGATAATTTAATCAGATAATTTTTAAATTTGAAACGGATACAGATATTATCTGCTTCAAAAATATTAGTCTTAATAAGAGATATTATTTGTCGTCGCAATTATATTTTAACGACAAAAAGAATAGTCGTGAAATGTTACTAGAGACGAATGTCTGCCATCACTAATAAGAGACTAAAGATGATAGCCAAAGCCATCGCTAATGCTCTTAATGCGGATCAACGATGAAGATTATGTTGCTAATCCGTCGTTGATCAGCGATGAATTAGCGACGCCCAATTCCCGTCGGTATGGGTCGTGGCTAATTAACGACAAAATAGTGACAGAAAATTTCTGTCGCTAATATGCCACTAATTAGCTAGAAAGATTAGTCGCGGAAGGAAGGAGCCGCTAATCCATCGTTGATCATCGTCAGATTAGCGACGGGATTAGAATATTACTATAATATATCATCATATGAAATATAAAAGTTAAATATTACTATTTTGAATATATAATAAATAAAATATAATATTTTTAAGCATATAATTATATTCACTAAACAAATATAATATATTTATAAATATGCAAATACAATGTGTATAATATATATATAAATATCAACTAAACAAAAAATGTAACTTATATATTTATATTATATATATATTTGTCTTCCTTTTATTTTATTTTATATAATAATTATATAATATATAATATATATTTAAATAATGCAAATAATTATATCTGTAATATAGCTAAACTACCATAATATAAATAAAATAGGTAATAGTTAGCAACAATGGTTAATAAAAATTAAGTAAAAATAACATATAGTGTACACATATATTCAATAAACTAAAGTGTAACTAATGAATTTGTATTTGTCTTATTTATTTTTAAAAATAATATATAAACTATATATATAATAAATATAGATAACTATATCTATAATATAATTAAGCTACTAATAAATAATATAACTAATAGTTAGCAACATCGGTTAGTTAAGTGTAGGCGGGAAAGGAAGATGTCTCTAAACAGCGACGGATCAGCGACGGAAGATTCTATAGCCAATTAGGGACGAACAAATTCCATCGCCGATCTGTCGTTGATTGGCGACGGAAAAGATCGTCGCTAGTTCGCCGCCAATAAACGACGGAGCAGCGACAGAAAATTTCTGTCGCAAAATATCACAGCTAATTAGTGACGCCTCAGGGACGGAAAAGTTTCGTCGCAAATTCGACGCTGAATGGCTACGCAAATTGGCGAGCAAATTATTTTGTGGCTGATGTGTCGCTGAGTAGCGACAGATTAGCGACAGAAATGTTTCCATCGCTAATCAGTCGCTGCTTTGCGAGGGAAGAATGGCCTAGCAAATCTGTCGCTACTCAGCGACGGATTAGCGATAAAAATTTTCCGTCGCAAAATTTCGTCGCTAATAATGACTTTTCTTGTAGTGATCCTCACAATTTTAAATCGGGCTTCCATGCCTTCATGAGTTCAAACTCATTTTTCAAATCGGCATTTGCCAACCATTAAAAAGAAAATGTTTCTGACCTTATACCTCCAAATAGATTGCCCCTGATTGTTGGCCACTCCAATTCATTGCAGGTCACCAATTCCAACACCAAATGATGAAACCAGACCGACGGAGTTTCCCGTAGGTCTTGAAGCTGATGGCGTCAATATAAATGGCGTCCCTAGATGATGAAACCAGGCCGACGAAGTCATTCATGGGTCTTGAAGCTGTCGACGTCGACATAATCGACGTCCCCAGATGATGAAACCAGACTGACGGAGTTTCTCGTAGGTCTTGAAGCTGATGACGTCAACATAAACGGCGTCACCTGATGATGAAACCAGGCCAACGAAGTCATTCGTGGGTCTTGAAGCTGTCGACGTCAACATAATCGACGTCCCCAGATGATGAAACTAGGTCGACGGAGTTTCCTGTGGGTCTTGAAGCTGTCGACGTCAACATAATCGACGTCCCCAGATGATGAAACCAGGCCGACCGAGTTTCCCGTAGGTCTTGAAGCTGATGGCATCAACATAAACGACGTCACCTGAATATAAAACCAGACCGACGGAGTTTTCCGTAGGTCTTGAAGCTGATGGCGTCAACATAAACGACGTCACCTGATGATGAAACCAGGCAGACGAAGTCATTCATGGGTCTTGAAGCTGTCGACGTCGACATAATCGACGTCCCCAGATGATGAAACCAGATTGACAGAATTTCCCGTAGGTCTTGAAGCTGACGACGTCAACATAATCGACGTCCCCAGATGATGAAACCAGGCCGACGGAGTTTCCTGTGGGTCTTGAAGCTGTCGACGTCAACATAATCGACGTCCCCAGATGATGAAACCAGGCCGACGGAGTTTCCCGTAGGTCTTAAAGCTGATGGTGTCAACATAAACGACGTCACCTGAATATGAAACCAGACCGACGGAGTTTCCCGTAGGTCTTGAAGCTGATGACGTCAACATAAACGGCGTCACCTGATGATGAAACCAGGCCAACGAAGTCATTCGTCGGTCTTGAAGCTGTCGACGTCAACATAATCAACGTCCCCAGATGATGAAACCAGACCGACAGAATTTCCCGTAGGTCTTGAAGCTGACGACGTCAATATAATCGACGTCCCCAGATGATGAAACCAGACTGACGGAGTTTCTCGTAGGTCTTGAAGCTGATGACGTCAACATAAACGACATCACCTGATGATGAAACTAGGCCGACGAAGTCATTCATAGGTCTTGAAGCTGATGGCGTCAATATAAACGGCGTCCCCAGATGATGAAACCAGGCCGACGAAGTCATTCATGGGTCTTGAAGCTGTCGACGTCGACATAATCGACGTCCCCAGATGATGAAACCAGACCGACGGAGTTTCCCGTAGGTCTTGAAGCTGATGACGTCAACATAAACGGGGTCACCTGATGATGAAACCAGGCCAACGAAGTCATTCGTGGGTCCTGAAGCTGTCGACGTCAACATAATCGACGTCCCCAGATGATGAAACCAGGCCGACGGAGTTTCCTGTGGGTCTTGAAGCTGTCGACGTCAACATAATCGACGTCCCCAGATGATGAAACCAGGCCGACGGAGTTTCCCGTAGGTCTTGAAGCTGATGGCGTCAACATAAACGACGTCACCTGAATATGAACCAGACCGACGGAGTTTCCCGTAGGTCTTGAAGTTGATGACGTCAATATAAACGGCGTCACCTGATGATGAAACCAGGCCAACGAAGTCATTCGTGGGTCTTGAAGCTGTCGACGTCAACATAATCGACGTCCCCAGATGATGAAACCAGACCGACAGAATTTCCCGTAGGTCTTGAAGCTGACGACGTCAACATAATCGACGTCCCCAGATGATGAAACCAGGTCGACGGAGTTTTCTGTGGGTCTTGAAGCTGTCGACGTCAACATAATCGACGTCCCCAGATGATGAAACCATGCCGACGGAGTTTTCCGTAGGTCTTGAAGCTGATGGCGTCAATATAAACGACGTCACCTGAATATGAAACCAGACCGATGGAGTTTCCCGTAGGTCTTGAAGCTGATGACGTCAACATAAACGGCGTCACCTGATGATGAAACCAGGCCAACGAAGTCATTCGTCGGTCTTGAAGCTGTCGACGTCAACATAATCGACGTCCCCAGATGATGAAACTAGACCGACGGAATTTCCCGTAGGTCTTGAGCTGACGACGTCAACATAATCGACGTCCCCAGATGATGAAACCAGACCGACGGAGTTTCCCGTAGGTCTTGAAGCTGATGACGTTAACATAAACGGTGTCACCTGATGATGAAACCAGGCCAACAAAGTTATTTGTGGGTCTTGAAGTTGATGGTGTCAACATGATCATATAACCAGAAGATAAAACCAGGCCAACGGAGTAGTCCGCAGGTCATGAAGCAGGTGTCAACAACTTTGACACCCGTGTCAAAAGTCTAAAAAAAAAAGGGGGTTAAAAATAGAGATCCCCGTCGGACCTACTCTGGTTTCACTGCCAAGTAGGGGTAAAAAGGACAAGAAAAACCCGGCCACGGTGAAAATCCGAAAGGGCGTCGTGGGCAAAATTGGGAACCCTGCTACGTGAAAATCCGAAAGGGCGCGTAGGCAAAAGCAAGAAGGGGTTGACTCCGATGAAAACCCGAAAGGGCGCTTGGGTCAGTAATGTGGTAAAAAAAAGGGAAAATGAATGAAGTTAAAATGTCGAAATAGCAAGAAGGGGGAGTTCCATCCCTGCTCTTTCAAGAAATCTCCTTTTGCTATACATTCTTTGAATTCAGCTATGCACTCTCTGGTCAAAATGAAGCCTCAAAACTTATACAAGCTGTCTCTCGCCATCTACGCCTCACGTCTATATATACTTGCTCTCGCCAAGTAGGACCTTAGGTTTAGATAACCTCTGCCTTTTCAAAATTCCAAATAAAGCCCAGCCTTGACTTCTTGCCTTGGCTGACCAGTAGATGTTACCTTTAGAACCCTTGTTGAAGTTAGTACATAGGTTTTCCAGGTTTCCGTTTTGCAATTGACCCAAATAACCTCACACCATCTACCAACATCATGGTATGATGGGTGGTTGAGTCCTATTCCACTCATGAATCTCTCTTTATAATATATATATTAAAAAAAGAGGCTTAAAATAGAGGTGCCTCGCTGGACTTGTTTAGGTTTCCCCTGGACAAGGGTAAAAAGAGCTAGAACCCGGTCATGGCGAAAACCCGAAAGGGCGTCATGGGCAAAATTGGGTACCCTCTGCATGAAAACCCGAAAGGGCGCATAGGCAAAAGCAAGAGGGGGTCGAGTTGAGTGAAAATCCGAAAGGGCGCTCAATTCGATAATGTGAAAATAAAAAAGGAATCCAAAGATAGCTATCAAAGACAAGCAGGCTTCGAGTCTCTAGAAGGGAAATTCTGACAAAAGTGGTACTCGACAGTCAAAGCTCATCTTCATGTCGGTGCCAACCGAGGCTCCTCTTCATATTCATGCCAGCCAAAGCTCATCTTCATGCTAGTCGAAATTTATCTTCATTCCAATCAGATTTCTATCTCATATGGGACAAAGTGAAACTTCATTATATACGAAGTGGATTCCAACAAATTTCAAGTCTCTGGAGGGAAATTTCTGATAGAGTTGGTCGACAACCAACGAAGCATGTGTCAACAGATGATGCGTCCTAATAGTTTTCAAGTTTTTGGGTGGAGAATGCTGAAGAAATTTGTCGATACCCAGACACAACAAAAGTCAAGAGAGGAAAACAAGAGCACATTAATCTAGCTATGAGCAAAGCGGCATTGATGAGGGCTACAAGATCTCCAAAGCGGCAGTCTGGTTATCACATTTGTTGCAACGACGTGGAAGCGGTCTACTTCCTCCTGCTAAGACCTCAACGCTACTGCATGCTCAGATTGTTGCGCATCCAAAGCGACCGGCTGGCAAGATAGTTCGGAGGAAAGAAAGCGGCAAGGCCACTTACTGAGTCTAGAAGGAGCTACCAGCTCACAAATCAAGATAGCATGCCCCATTGGCTCATACAATAGGCCAATGCAATTCAATTGACACAATGGTTGGCCGACTCATGAAGGCCACAAGATCTTAGGCAGGCCTTCAACTCAGTGGTCTTCATTACCCTGTCGGGTCTATTTATCAACTTGTGAGCCCCTGCTAACTCGTGTGGGACACGCCGAATCATGGCCACCATTTTGAGCCTGCTGACTCATGAAGATCACTAACTTACATGGCCTCGTCAATTGAAGAAGGCCATTGATTTAGGGCTCCCGTTGGTTCAAGGAAACCGCCAATTCAAGGAGGCTACTGATTCAAAATTCATGTCTTCAAGACATCCCATGGGGTAGAAAATCTCAGCAATTCGAAGGAGCTACCAGTCTAGGGCTTCCGCCGAATCAAGAAGGCTATCAGTGCAGTGTTTCCACCAACTCAATATTGCCACTAGTTCAATACTTACAAGAGTTAAAAAGCCTCCAGCCTAACAATCTTCACCGACTCAGAGGCTGTTGATTCAATGAACTCACCAACTTAGCGAGATGTGGTCACAATGGTTCTTGTTGACCGCCGACCCTGAAACCACAATGTCAACTAAAAGAAAATCCAGAGATCACCAGCACGTCGATGGGGCTGTTAAAAGATACAAAAGTTCACATGCGAACACTGCACCACTCGTCTCTCGCTTGCACTGTCCGCCTGCTAACTGACAAACTCTTCAAATGATGAGATCACAAAGATGACGACAAGTCAGGCATTGCCCGCATTGATGAGGCTAGTCTGTATCCAGCTGCAACGTCAAAAGTCATTCAAGTTGCACCCGCAGGCGCCGCTCACCTCCTTTCGCAGCACCTGCGGGTGGGGGGCATTTGTGGACACCTAAAAAATGGGGATGCAAAGGGCCTGCATCCAGCAGCCCAACCCATCCGAAACAGCCCTAAAAGACCACTAGGAAACCATTTAAAAAGGCCCAAGAGAAGCCCATTACCTAGTGGCCCGTCTACCCCATGTTAGGAGGTCATCCTAGGCAACTCATCACCCCCCACTACTCAGACAAAACCTGCTCTAGCAGCAGCATGGCAGGAGGTTGGTCTCTCTCACCCTTCACCCACCCCTTTTGGTTGATTACGGGAACAAGAAAGAAAAAAAAAGGGCTTCCTGCTGGTCCCTTTTCCTGGCTGGAAAAGGCAGAAGGGTAAAGGAGGGAAGCTTCCTAAAAAAAAGGTGGTTGGGGGCTGCGTAAAAAGAAAAGAAGGGGGGTTCTCCTGGGTTCCTCTGGGGTTGGGAAGGCAGAAGGAAGAAGAGGAGGAGCTCTCCGGGAGGGTCTGGATCTGGTTCTCTTCAACAGAAAAAGGAAGGGGCGGTAGCAAGAGATCTGCTCCAAGTTGTCCAAGGAAGGAGCAGAGGAAGGCGGTGGAGAGGCTGCTTGCTGCTGCTTGGTTGCTGCTTAGAGGAGGCTCCCTTTTTGGGCTGCTGTAGGTGGTGTGAGAAGCTTCAAGAAGAGAAGAAGAAAAGGAGGACAAGAGCATCTCCTGCTGGGCTGCACAAGAGGTTTGGAAGGGAGAAGGGTGGAGGGCTCTACCTAGCAAGGCCTCTATCTGCTACGTCAAAAGAGGGGAGGACCAAGAGAAAGAGAGAAGAGGGTGAGAAGAGGAGGAGGAGGGGGCTGCTACGGCAGTCCCCCATGTTTTGTTCCTTTCTTTTTATTTATTTATTTTATTTCCCTCTCTATGTAATCCTCATTCCAACAGTAAAAGACTCACTTCTACTACCTTTTTTATTTACTTTGTTTTGTTGTTGTTTGCATGCCTTTCCTCCTTGCTTCAGTTCCTTTCTATTTACTTGTGTTTTGTATGAAACCGAAATGGCCATGTCCCTTCCTTTAGTTTTTTTTGTATGATGTATGGTATGCCCACTCATGTGCCCTCTCTCTCACCCCTCTTGTAAGCTTTCAATACCTCAGTTCTATTGGGTGGCAAGGAGGATAATCTAATATCCCACCTTGTTCCCAAAAAGAACAAATATGCAACATTGCTGGTTTCCCCCTTTCTGGGCATTGTTGCTTGGTTGGGAGGGTTCAGATTTGATGCTTTATGCAATTTCATTTTTTTTTTGTTGTTTTCTTTGAGCATCCATTGTGATGTTTGAAGACTAAACCGTGGGAGGTCAAATAAGATTGATATTTACACCTCATACACTGGGTTTAGAAGGCAGTCAGACCTCTGTTTAAACCCCCCATTCACTGCCCCTGTTTCACTGTCCCAGTCTTGCCGATTCACTTTTTTATGAGACCTTGAACACTAAGGGTCAGGTAATTGATACCTGGGCCATGTTCAGGTTTATGAAGGACGTCATTATATGCCAAAGGATCTGTGTTTCCGACAGGACGCCCAAACGTTGCGCGTGTTTTGAGAACCGTGTCTCCGAAGTGCTGCCGAATCACTTTTCCGGGTGACTTTGAACATGAAGGGTTCGGTATCCAGTACCCATGCCCGGTTCAGGCCCATGGATAGATTCTCCATATGTTGAATAGCCCGTCAGCCCGACTGGACACTCAGATCATCTCCGGATTTTGAGAACCATGTCCCCGAAGTGCTGCGGAATCACTTTTCCGGGTGGTTTTGAACATGAAGGGTTCGGTATCTAGTACCCATGCCCAGTTCAGGCCCATGGATAGATTCTCCATATGTTGAATAGCCCGTCAGCCCATCTGGATGCTCAGATCATCTCCATATTTTGAGAACCGTGCCTCCGAAGTGCTGCCGAATCACTTTTCCGGGTGATTTTGAACGTGAAGGGTTCGGCATCCAGTACCCATGCCCGATCCAGTACCCATGCCCGATCCGAGCACATAGATGGTGTCCATACATATTGTGGGTGATGCCATCCCGTCTGTCAGTTCTGGTTCCTCCCGAATTTCAAGAACCGTGCACAAATAAGGCCGCAGAATCACTGCGATTTGGTATTTTGGACAAAAGGGCCGGACAACTTGATTCCCACGCCCCGTCCGGAATCGAACAGAGCCCTTTCGTGGTTTGGGTGCCATTCCCTCCTGACCCGGTCTTCGGATCCTCCGTTTCCCACGCGTTTTGTGCGTTGCAAGGGCTGTCGAATCATTTTGGTCTGTGAACAGTGCTGCCGATTCGCCCCTGCCGAATGGCCTGGCTGCCGATTCGCTCCTGCTGATTCACCCTTACTGAATGGCCTGGCTGCCGATTCGCTCCTGCTGATTCACCTTTACTGAATGGTCTGGCTGCCGATTCGCTCCTGCTGATTCACCTTTGCTGAATGGCCTGGCTGCCGATTCGCTCTTGCTGATTCACCCCTGCTGAATGGCCTGGCTGCCGATTCGCTCCTGCTGATTCACCCTTACTGAATGGCCTGGCTGCCGATTCGCTCCTGCTGATTCACCTTTGCTGAATGGCTTGGCCGTCGATTCGCTCCTACTGGTTCACCCCCCTGGTTTTAGCCGCCGAATCGTTTTGCTTTCCGAATGAAATGGATTGTGCATGACGATGTTTGGGCATATAAGAGTCAAATGAGATCGAACCATGAAAAGAACAATGACAATCAAAGCATGTCAAAATCTCTTGATGAATGGCACACACACACATCAAAATTCTCTTACAAATTTGACTGCAATCTTGTAGTTTTATTTTGCGCCTTTTATCGGATGTCCCGACTTAGGCCATAAGACCTTCTATTCTGGCGATTAATCAAGGGTTTTCTCTTTCTAAAAAGAGATGTAATTAACGTCGTTGTGTTCAGGCAACGGCGGGATCTTGGTCCAGGACCCGACACTCACTTTCGTTTGACGAAGTCAAACGGTGCGCACAACAGACCTAAAGCCCTCCGACTCTCGGAGGCAGACCATTTATCGTCACTTCGGTGGCTGGCACGCCCGCGCTCTGCAATTGTAGGGTCATCTCTCGTCACCATCGCTCGTGAAGCATCTGACGAGATTTGAATTTACAATGCGCATGCATCCATGAGAACATGAGAACCATGATAAATAGATTTTAAAAAAAATTGATTAAATTTTCCATTTCCACAATTATCCTCAGCGATATGATTGATTATATTAAAACGCGATGGAGTTATCCGGCGTGAATATCTACAATTAGTATAAGCTTCAGCAATCGATGTTTAAACTTAAAAAAGTGATCACATAACATGTCGTGACTTATTCATAAAGGACTCTTAAAAGCCCTAGAAAAATTCTTAAAATTTTATATAAAATCTAGAAAAATAGAAAAATCACTCAAATGATTGATTGAAGAGAGCCACTTTGAGACATTGCAATATAACATGAAATTTACTCAACATGCTGTCAAATTTGACGTGTCTACAATTGTCGGAGCAAAGAAGCTCCTCTTTCCAAGCTAGGGCTTCTGCCTTGCTTAGTCGATGAAACCAATCTTAAAATTGTCGGGATCGAGAACGGATTGGGATTGAATGCCGTGTTCTGAACGCGCCCTATCGGGTGCCTACGTTTACTATGCACCTCCATGCGTCATTCCCTAGTGTGCCGCCCGTCACCGACCATTTGGAGGTTTGAGAATGCATCGAGATTTTTAGGTGCCTTTTGAACACACCCTCACACTAGACTACGTTCTTAAACAGAGAACCAGACTCATAATAACGCACCTATTCTGGCCCAAAAACACCTACACAAGTCACAAAAGGCTTAAACCACAATCTTTCGGCCACACACTGACCCAATAACCAACTAAAACTTGATAATTGAGAATCAGAAATGTCCGGACACTACACCTCGTTCTTTGGCCAACTGGAGATCGAGAAAGGAAGAAAATATTATTTCCCGACTCACAAGTTGAACACGACATATGGTGTGGACGTGTTCTACAGGTGGCGGCGTAGGCAGTCACATTCTCAGGTATGTTTTCTGTCTCCTATCTTTCATATTTATAAGGTAATTAGACATTGTTCATTTCTTTTATTCTTTGACAATTATATTTGTGGCAATCATGATCATATTTAATTTTTATCCATATTTATATTCGGGGTACAATTCCTATCTTCAATGAGTACAAACATATTTCATATAGTTCCTCAGTGAATACCCTTTCCTTTTTTCATATAATCACGAATTTTCTTAAAAACTATGCCATTTTCTTTGGAATGTCAGAAACCCTATTCCATATCATTAATATTTTCTTATACATAATAGTTTTACACAGTCATTTCTCATTGGATTTGGATAATGGATTAGACGGCCACACACTTGCTTATCCTCTATAAGATTATATATGTGAAAAATGTTCATTGCAAGATTAGTCTCGAAATAAAATTAATGTGGATTATAAAATCAAGTAATTTCATTAGTTGACGAAGAGAGGGAGAAGGGTTTTATCAACTCATCTGGATTGATGAGATTTTTTTTTTTTCCAATCCACATCAATTTTATTATAAAACTAACCTCTTACAGTAAGTACTTCACATATATAATCTCTATCAACCTTGGATCTTGACCATTTTACGCCGGTTGCCTTCCTTTCTAGTTGGTGCTATTCATAGGAGATCCTGACGGGTCATTGACATGACATGTGCATGTTATCTAACTTAATGGTTTGTTGTTGTATCATACACCTCTATCAATATCAATTTTGACATTGATATTGATGGGCGCATGCAATCTTGTCAATCACACCACCATTATATTGGAAGGGGTTAGTGTATACCAAATTCAATTGAAATCAAACCCCACTTTTATCTACCTTTCACTTTTATTATTAGCCATTCTAGATATCCTATATGGATCGTCGTTGGAATCTAAAATTATCGATCAAAACTTTATCGAGGTGTTCAGTTGCATTAAATCAATTTTGTCCGATTGGCATGGTAACTGACCTTCCCGACCAACAAAAAGGTCTAAGGGTGAAGTCCGCAACTCTAAAGGTGTGGGTCCCCACTCTTCCTCTCTTATATAATTATTCGGCCGTTCTCGTACGGTTGAGTAACTATAATTTCTCTTAAATCAATCGTATTATGCCACTTTGTTTGGATAGACAATATAATTGGTTAGATTGATGAATTGAATTGAATTAAACTTTTTAAATATGGTACATATCATAATGTATCAAAATTTTTCGATCTGATTCAAAATTAAATTTTAATAATAAAAATTAAAAAAATATATTGACCATATCAATGCGGCACAACCAACCATGATGGATAGAATTGTTTAAAAGCAAGAGGTCCCGAGTTCGATTCCTAGGGGGGTTTACCTGATCTACATATAATCTCGAGGTGTGTAGGTCTGAAATTTTCCTGGTCAAGTGGGGTAAGGACAATACGGGTACACGGAAAGTAGGAGCTGCCAAGTTCTGATCTTGGAGTTCACGAACACCAATCATTAAATCCACAAAACTACACGGGACGGGGTTTCATCGTTAGCAAAAAAAAAAAAAAACCATGATGGATAGAATTATCTGCCGCTAACTCAAGCGAATCCGTGGAAATGCGACACTGTTTGGAGAATCGGATTTGGGAGAGTTCGAAACGCAAATCCGTCGGGAGGTCCGACCAATTTCAGAGGCGGAAACAAAGAGGACGAGAATCGATTCGGATCGCAAGCGTGCGACGTGATTTGACGCGTTGTGACGTGATTGGATCGGATTCCGCCCTCTCTCTCTGCTGTCGTCGTCGTCTTCTCTTTTTCCGTTTCTTCTTTATTCTCTCAGCTTTCGCTTTCCGTCCCTGTCTGATTAGGTCGGTGATGTGGACTGACGCAAACATGCGATATGAAATAAAGCAGGGTCGTTGGTGGTGATGGGGAGGGGGAGAGATTTGTGTCGCAGAAAAAAAATAAAAGTTTGTAACTTTGTAGGTATACAATCTTTATTTATTAGATTATATTTAAAAAAACACAAAACTTTACGAATCATTGATACACAAGACTCATCTCATTTATATATGTGTTTGAAGATTTAAGTTTTTTTTTTACTTTGATTTATGTGTAAATGCTTTTACTTTTTCTTGGATGTCCTCAATCCTTTTTAAGCTGTTTTAGCACATTTATTTTTTTTTTTTCAAAAAATGCTTCAATTGATGGTTCGAATCTATTAGCTTTGTTAATTCTTTAGCTCCCCTCAACTTTTGGAGCGGACTCCTTCCTTTCACAATTGAGATTTTTAGATGTGAGAAATGTTTATTACACTTTTGACTTCCTCCTTACATGGACACAATATGTAGTAGTCTATTTTGACTAATGAAGAAGATCAAAAGTGAAATGGAAGTGATGAACCTCTCATATCTAATTACTTTTAAATTTTAGTGATAACAAAAAAATTAAAAATATATGTTTAATATTTATTCTTTTCTTAAATCTATCAACAGAGCAAAAAAAATAAATAAATCTTTTTATCACTTTAAAATTTTCCACTGTAAGTATTATGAAAATATCAAACCCATGCATTTCCTAAAAATTACCTTAAGTCAATATCGATTACAGTTTAAGTCTCTATTGATTATAGAAAACTCATCACACTGATTATAGACTAACTATTGCACCGATTTGTAGTACAAGTGGTTCACGTATCGATTTCAATTAAGGCACTTTATTGATTATAGTTTGAATGTCGTATCGATTATAACTTTAGTGTTGAACTAATTATTGAGTTAAGTAAAGCATTGATTACTGTTAAAGTAAACGCTTCGATTAGACATGACATATTTGTTACGATTACTACTTGCAACGATTATTGAACAACACTTGATCCGATTGATGTCTTATGTTTATCATGATTAAAGTCCTTTTGTATTGATTAGTGTTGTTACAACGATTACTAAACCTTATATCGATTATACAACACTACGATTACTATATACAGTACCTGATCGATTAGTGACTACTAGACACAAGATCTTTTGATCACTTCATATATGTTCAAGTGTCCTATCGATTGGTATGAAATGGTATCGATTAGTGTTGTGATTCAAATTCCGATTATCTCATACTTTCATTCCGATTATATAGTATATACATATATATTGATTACCTGAGATATTTTCTTGTTCCAATTATTGAACAATTGTTTCGATATCTTTCGGATTAGCGATAGCCACACATCGATTGCTAAGCATGTTTCTAACATTCTTTCGATTTATGTTACTCACACATCGATTAAGGAACTCGCTACTGATGTCTTTCTAATTAACATTTGTCAGATATCGATTATCTCAAGATGCATCAATTATTGAACTAAAGTCTCTTTTTGTCGATTAATGAAGTATTACTTCCAAATATATATATTGGTGAACAACATGTTCAACATTTATAGTTTGCTTCAATTATTGAAGTCTTATTCATGATTTTACATCGATTGGCAGCATCTTGGCTTTAAATATTATTACTTGAGGAAAACTTTGTTGTCTACATTAAAATAATAATAATATAAGTGTATATTGCCCAATATGGCTCATCGTCCACTTTAAGGCTGATAATCCTCAAGTTGACAGCGTTTTTGGACTTCCTGAAACTTTGCCTAACTACTTTGGAAAGATTATACTAGTGTTTGGAAGTTATTTATACAGGTTTGGAACCATTTGTAGTTTCCAGCTAAAAACCCTTAACTTATTATAGCCTTTTAGATTAGAATAAAAATCGTATTTTTGAGTAATTTTGAGTTTTACAACTAATTTAAACTATTATGACAATCTCTTCTTTTTTTTTTGGACGGTTATTATGACAATCTCATTCATCCCTTTTTTTGCATGAAAAACAAAAATCGGAAAGCAAAGCTTCCAACGCAAAGTTCGCATCTTGAGAGAGATGGATAGATCGGATCCAGTCCTTTGGATCATAACACAATTTTGGCAAGGATTTTTTTTAGGAAACTGGTTTACTAACATTCTTTCTCAACACCAAATGACTCCAACCAATAGAAACGAGCCACATCATCACTTGTCAGGAGGAACCCACAACCACCTCATGAAAGAGGTGGTGTTCTGATTTGTATGTTAAAAGTTATGTCAAGAAAGTGTGTTATTAAACCATTTTCTTTTTTTTTTATTATTAGCGTGAGATACCCATGGCCCATGTGAAGTTCTCACAATAATGGCGACTAACATGGTGATAACATCCATCAAGAGCCTCCACGAACCATTTGTTATATGGGATTTTTTAATGTTAGTTTCAATCTTTAGATCGTGTATCTAGACTACCTTTTGATAGTCTTTACCAACCAAAACAAACATGTTATGGGCTCCCCCACAAATGGCGCCAATGTAGCCGTTGGGAAACGGTGCTAGGTGTAGGCCAAACCTAGAAACCTTTGAATGTGGAGTTCGAGAAAGAAGGGAGGTGTAGAGCTTATACCTGCACAAGAGCAGAAGAAGAAAGGTAGATGTCCTAAAGAGGGGGGAAAAAAGCTATGATACTCGTGTCAATAAAGAATAGAAATGGAGAGGTGGATGCTAGAAAGAGCGAGTGTTTAATGTGGAGTGTGACCTTCTGGCCTCGCCTCTCAGCAAGAGGCGGGGTTAGATAGACCTTTACACATGAGCATGAGTGCATTAAGAGAGACCATATTTGGCTTATTATACAGACCTTTATACAAGGGCAAGAGAGACCCAAAGTGCACAAAGTGTATTGTGTAATAAGAATTTCTCAATACACTTATTGCACTTTCTCAATACACTTCTAGCGTGTTTTTTATCCTTCTCATTTGGTGGCCACAATATAACAGTAGCACATTGGCTAAGAGAGAGATCCAAAATACATTAGAAGTGCCTATTGTATTTCCCTTCCTAAAGGAGTACTTCTTGCACTTTCTCAATACACTTTTAATGCACTTTTGACCTCATTGGGTGGACACGATGTGCCAATAACACATGGCCAACGAAGAAGATCCAAAGTGCATTAAGAAAGTGGAATAGATATATGGAGGTAGTGGTCAGCAAGGCATAGATGGGAGGTTACCCACCTGAGTAGGATCAGGTTGAGTGAACAACACTCCACTACATGGCACTGAAGTGGCGACCTTGCCATTGAATGGTGTAGGCGTTGTTAAAGCATTGTCTCATCACTACCCTGACCATTTACCATTGCTATAGAAGAATATGATAATCTTCTACCGCGGAAAATGCTTTAATAGATATTTGGTACCATATTAGAAGAAAATACCTTTAGCAGTTAAAAGAAATGAAATCCATGAAACATTGTCCTTCTTAGATACTTCTAAGCGAGTGCCCATGTGAGTTGTTTTAAAAGTTTTGCGACCTGCAAGTAGGGCCGAACACGAGTCGATTTGGTCCGAATTGGCCCATTTTGTTGTCAACCCGAACTGAACCGAACTTCAAAGTGAACCCGAACCGAACCAAACCAATTCGGTTTAAATAAAAAAAGAATCTTCTTTTAAGCACAGTCGCTTCGATAGCCTAATGGTAAGGCGCCGCCTTCTCAACCCAGGACCCGGTTCGGTTTAAATCGAAAAGGAATCTTCTTTGAAGCACAGTCACTTCGATAGCCTAACGGAAAGGCGCCGACTTCTCAACCCAGCGGTCCTAGGTTTGAAACTCACCATTGCCGTTTCAATTTCGGCAAAATTTTACATTAAAATGTATACACAAAAGCCATAGGCGGGATTCAAGGGCACAACCTCGCAGTCCATGCGAGAAAACAGAGTTAACCAACTGCGCTATGAAGTGTTTTGATTAATATTTACACAAAATATATATTCGGTTTATTCGGATTTACCACAACAAACCGAACCAAACCAATGGCTCACTCAATCCGAACCGGTCGATTCGATTCGATTTTTCAGTTTGAACCGAATAATGAACAGCCCTATCTGCAAACATTCACAAGACAAAAATAAGACAACCACAATAACTAGTCTCAAACAAATCTTTTCAGCACTTCAAAGGAAAGAAAAGAGAGTGAAGCAGACTATTATTCTACCACGTAAGTTCAAGATCATGGGAAAGAAAGAACACCCTGATTTGTTGCAAATGGCCATCCAAACAGTGCAGAGGCACCACTGAGTGCATACAATACAATGGATGTCAGTGTGGAAAGAGTCAAAATGACGTCTTGGATGGTGCAGGTTAAGAAAAGTAGTATAACATGACAAGCATGCGTAGCTGGTCTGCAAGCACTATTCTGACCTTTCTGATAGGCAAGACAGATTGTCAGAAAAAGAATAGAGGAACAACTACAGATTATGATACTGTGTAGCGCAGTGAGATTCCTGTCAGTGCCATAATGAGATCCACTGAAAATGCCACAATAAAACAAGTCAAATTGATTACACAGGATTACATATACATAGTTGTAACAGACAATTTACAATAGAGAAACAGCCCAGGGACAAAAAGAATGGGAACACAAGTATTCTGAAAACACAGGTTGAAACAAAAAGCGGCATTTATATGCTTGCAAGAGCATGGAGCCATAAATTCTAAGCTTCCCCTCTCAAACCCATTATCGTTCCCCAGCAGTCACCACCGCTCCATGCTGGAATACATTTCAGACATTTTCACAATATTAAAATGACAGAACAGTCACTTAAGAAGATCGAAATATAATCGGTTATCTAAGAAGATATCCACTTTAGTACCTTTTGACGGCTTCTCAATCCAAGGACCATTCATGATATTCAAAATGCTACAAGCATCACTATACTCAAGGTCTGGCAGTAGTTTTGGTGTAAGCAGGAAACACCTGCAGAATATGATTAGACCAAGACATCATTTGCTCATATATAGATCTCCAGAGGAAAAGGAGGAAAAGGATCTACAAATAAAAATTTCTCACTGTGGTGTACTAGGCTGGCTGGCTGCCCGAACAAGTTGCTGAAACATCTTCCTTTCATTAATGGGATCCATCCCTGCTTATTTGTTAAATCATCACATTAGCAGTTTCAAACTTTCAAACATCAAGTAGAGAAATAATAATACGAATCGTAACCAACCTTGATTTATCTCATCAACAACTCGGAAAGGGCAATTCGTAAGATCTTGCAGAGAGACGAGATATAAAATGGTCGAAACAGAACGCTCCTTGAAGAAACAAAATTTAAGTCAGTATAGTGGTCAAATAACATGCCAGTTCCACAGAGGCAAGTTAGATTACCCCTCCTGATTGATGATGAGCACTCAGCACCTTAAGTTCTCCAGTTTGTCTGATTAAAGAAGGAATGAGAATATGAAAACATGTAACCAAAAGAGGATGAAAAGATACACAATAAAATGACAATAATGGAACTGAAAGCATGATCCATTATCTGCATCTTTTAGGAAATTTAATGATACATATATATTAGTAAGATTCCATTCCTCTTAATGAACTGGAAAGTTGCTTCGCCCTTGTAAAGGGGTAAACATGCAAGTCCTCTTATACAAGGTATGCCATAACATTTTTACTGGATCAACTAAGATCCAGTAGAGTAGCCTCGGGCCAAGTAAGCGGTGTTGGCTAGTTGGTGGTTTTTTGCTTTTAAAGAAAGATACGTTAATTTTCAATGCTTTTAGCACATTCTCTTGTGTCAAGTGATTATATGAATAAACAGATCATCTTATATGACATTTGAAAACAAACAACTATGTACATGTGTCAAGTAATTATATGAATAAACAGAACATCCTATATGACATCTGAAAGCAAATCACTATGTACAGCATCCTATATGACATCTGAAAGCAAATCACTATGTACAGTTGCAAACAATGATGTGTACGTGCAAGACTATCTAGGACCATTTCATAACTCGCTAACCCCATGGTCCAGTGTGAGAAGTAGGAGACAGTCTGATACAGCAAACCATGTCCTTATGCACGGTCCCAATATCAGCTGAGATGGATTCCAAGAATCAACTGATAAGAATCAAGGTCTAGCCACTCCCTATCTGGAATTTCTACTAACCTATTCATGCTGAACCGCTGATATGTAACAGAAGAACAGGAATACAGGATAATATGCTGTGAGAATTATTTTTTTTAACATTTTAAAAATTTTAAAATTTATCTTTGGATTTGATTTTGATTTGAGTTTTTTTATTTGGACATGGACATGGTCTTATTTAGTTCATTTGACCTCCCCCACTAACTGCAGTTAGTGTTAATTATATCAGCACAAAGGCTGAATACCCTTGATTAACCATCAGACAAACCCTTAGAAACAAGAGAATATGACTCACATTTGAATGCAATGAATTACACATGAAAGAGAACATGGTTGCAAACATGCAATCTATTTTTTTTGAGTTTTTTTGATATTTATTTCATTTTTATTGATTTTTAAATGTATTTTCCCATTTTTTGGTATTTTAGAATTATTAATTTTATTTATTTAACCATTTTCGTTTTTTTATTTATTTAAATTAGAATTACATGAATTAAGTTAATGTTTTCATTTATTCAATTGATTTAAATGTGAATTAACTTAAGGTGGATTAAAATTGATATGAAACATAACTTGTTTGTTGATTTTATGTTATTAAAAATTAAAGGATAATATTTGGAAGATATTTCGTTAATGTTCGTCGAAAATTTGGTTGATTTTGACTAAGGAATTACGTAGTGCAACGTTTTAAATAAACGTGACATTACATGAAATAATTTACATAAGGCATGATTAAATGTTTTAAAAATAGCCCACTAGGCCCAATAAATTAAACAAGATAATTTGTCAAATATCAACCCAATAAGCACAAAATGTCTCAATTAACTGTGCAAAAGTACAAGTCTGGCCCAATAAGTAATCCAGGCCCAATATGAAATTCAAGCCCAATAAGGAAGCCCAATGGACCTTTTTCCAGACTTGAAAATAGCCAAAATCGCGCCTTGCACGATATTTTTTTAGGGCTGCCTTGCAGACCCTTTTTCCAGACCGCCTTACAGTCTTCTCAGAGCCTTGCTCTGGTTTTTCCAGTTCAGAATCCTCCTCTTTGGCCTGGGGCGCCCCAGGGCTATTTATAGGAGCTGGAGTAGACGTCGTCCCGGTCATTTGATGTCTCGTCCCGGTTATTTGGTACTGTCCTGGTCATTTGCATTATACTTGCCAAAACACCGTCCCGGTCAATTACGGACGCTCCCCGGTCATTTGGATTTGGCTATTTGCATGTTTCCCCCTGTCTATTTCATTTCTTTCTATTTTCCCTTTTGATTTCCAAAATTGGCCTTTCCTGTTCTTTTCGGGAGAAGCAGGAATGAGAGGGAGGAGGAGACCGCCGCCTCCCTCCTCCGATCCGGACTGGGAAGGGAGGTGGGCGGCGGTCCTTCGGCCCCTCTCCCGCTTCGGCTAGGACAGGGAAAGGGGCCTCCCCTCCCCTTCCTCTCCTCCTCCACGAATAGCAGCGGCAGCGGCAGCGGCGAAGGAGATGCGGTGGTGTGGCGGCGGCAGCGGCGAAGGAGAGGCCCGGCGGCGACGGCAGCGGCGAGGGAGGATCCCGGCGGCGGCGGCGACGAGGGGGGTATCCGACGGCAGAGGCAGTGGCGGGGGACCCCTCCTGCGTGGGGGGGGGGGGGCCATCCTCTTCTTCCTCTCTTCTGCGGCTAAAACAGGGGGGGCCGGAGGCCCCGCTTTCTTCTTCCTCTGCTAACAGGCAGCGGCCAAAGCAGGGGGGAAAAAGCCAGCAGTGGCCCAGGGGGATCCACAGGCGGCAGCCGAGGAAGGGGACCTGCCGTGGTGGCCCAGGGGGACTGGGCGCAAGCAGGGGAGTTCCCTTCGCAGGGACCTCCCTTTCCCTTCTTCTGCTAGCAGCAGTATTGGCAGGCGACAGGTATTTTCCTATATTACTATTATTATTTTTTTCTTTTCACCCATGGTACGAGCTGATCAACCATCACCCCCGAACCATTGTTATACATTTTTTTTTGGTCCAACATATGCATAATGGCCTACTGAGCTTGACCAGTTGAGGAGTCATGGCTCCTGAGTTATTTGCACAATTTCTCATTAGGAGGATCCAAATGAGCTCCAGCCAATCCCAGATCTTAGCCAATTCTTGGATGTGGAGATGTGTTGCATGCACTTGGGACAGGCTTTAGTCTGTTCTGGTTCCAAGGCCAGTTTTTGCCATTCCATCCAATTTTCTCCCTGTTGCAACTGGACCCACCCCCACCCAATTCCCCATAGAATGAAAAAGGAAAACGAGAGCTTAAAAAAAAAAAAATCTTGGTAGGAGCCAAAGAGTCAGTGATCATGTGTCATTCCAGCCATTTCTTGTCAGATTTGACCAGTTCGAGTACCATAGATTGTATTTCTCCTTTGCATTTATTGTATATATATATATATATATATATATATATATATGTGACTCACCATAATCACTATGTAGCTATAGATTAGCTTGTTGCCATGATAGTGATTACATTTCCATTTCAGATAAGTTGCACTCCTCTATCATGTTGCCACTGTCCCATGACATCATTTTGGACCTAGATTTCTCATTCTTCTTCTGCTCCACCAAAACCATACCAAAATCCTCTAAAACAGAGCAGCTCCTGTTTCAAACACTCTATAGGTGCTTTAATAAGAAACTGCCCATCCCTGTTTATCCCCTTTGTAGGTTTGATGGGATGAAGTTATCAGGAGTGAGAGGGTGGGGTGAAGTTACCACCTTTCATCTGAGTTTATTATGGACAAGTCTTGGTCAGCCTATCTCAGTCGTCAAATCACCCTTTTACTTATCGGGGGTGTTAAAAGGGGAATATCTCCTTCTATCTGTTAAAAAAATCTCCCTAATAGATGAAAGCATTTGAAACATATCTTCACAAAAACCTTGCAACGAAATCTACTAGGATTTTTTTAACCTTTAATGTATTCTTACGTCCATTGAGATCTATTGGGATTTGAATCTTTAATGGATCTTTAACAGGTCTTGGGTGGATCCATACCAAGTTCACTAAACCATAGATCTTTAGTGGACTTGCTTCAGGTGCACACTGACTGACTCAAACTTCACTAAGATCAACCTCAGTTTTTAATGAATAGTTGCACAGATAGCTTGGAAGCACTCACAAGACCCACCTCAGAGGTTGACATCCGCATTCGTTCTCTTTTTTATTTAAGTACTTCTTGAAAATTAAAACTCTGTTGGAAAGTTTATTCACACAAGTGAATACAGAGTAGTTGTATTCATAGCATCTATCTTCAAAGACATTATATATCCTCCCATCCCCTTACTGGATCCCTTCATTGGAGAATGGTTTTCAAACAT
The DNA here is from genome assembly GCA_014218235.1 of Colocasia esculenta. NCBI lineage: Eukaryota > Viridiplantae > Streptophyta > Magnoliopsida > Alismatales > Araceae > Colocasia > Colocasia esculenta. Next base: position 3,985,662 of record CM024765.1, on the reverse strand, counting down.
AGCCAATGTATTATTGGTAATTTTTATTGGCCGGTTGGTCAGGGTAACATCTTCTTCTGGCTTGATAATTGGACTTATCAGGGAACACTCATGGTTTTCAAGCATAGACAATGTATTATTGATAATTCCTATTAGCTAGTTGGTCAGGGTAACATCCCCTTTTGGCCTGTTAATTTGACTTATCAGGGGCCACTCAGAGACTATCTTTCTGACGACCATCGGCTTCAATTAATACTCTCATCGCTGGATAGTGAACAACTTTCTTTCTGCAGGACAGGAACTACTTCGCCAATTGCCTCTTGATATCTAGGATGTTGTTATGGCTGCTATTGCGACTCTCTCACAGGCATGAGGTGGACAGGGTCATCTGAAAGCTTCCGACTTATGGCTTTTTCACTGCTAAATCAGCTAGGCAACTTGTTTGATCTGTAGGGTCCACCCTCCCTGATTCCAAATGGATATGGTGTTCGCTTGCCTAAGAAGATATCCTTATTTGCTTACATAAGCATTGGTTGGCAGGTTACCTTTTGATTGCGACTTTCTCTCACAGCCATGAGGTGGACAGGGTCATTTGAAAGCTTCCGACTTACAGCTTTTTCACTGCTAAATCAGCTTGGCAACTTGTTTGATCTTTAAGGCCCACCTTCCCTATTTTCAAATGGAAATGTTGTTCGCTATTGCTTAAGAAGATATCCTTTGCTTACATAAGCATTGGTTGACAGGCTATCTTTTGATGCTGCTATTTAGAGGATTGGTATCACCGTGAATTGCAGGTATGACTATTGCTCCTCTCTCTCTTATGAGACACTAAATCATGTTTTGGTTCATGGGGAGAAGGCTATGTTCTGTTGGCATTACTTCCAGGAAATTCTTCGCCTTGACATCCAGGTGCACCCTTGTGGAACGCGGAAGAGACCTTAAAAAAAAGAAATTTCGATGTCCTACGGATGCATGTACATCTATGCATGGGCGTGAAAGACTGTTTGAAATAAACAAACAAAAAGATTTTTTGTTTTTTTGTTTTTTTTTATTTACGAGGTGCAACGGGTATAAACCCTAAGCCCTCAAATATTTCATATATTTATTCAGCGCGCGTCCGTTTATCAGGCGATTAGGGTGGTCATGTACTGGACCATTCCCCACTGACCGGAGTCGGTGTTTCATTTACATCGGGTAAAAACCCAAAGACTTTTGATACGATAGGTTTATTAAAAGACCTTGCTGAATTTAGGAAAGTTTAGATGACATTTAGGGTTCCACAAATATCCTCGAATGCATATATATTTATAACATTTGCATATGCGTCCTCAATGGGGTGTATGTGCCTCCATTGGGCGTTTACACGAGTGTGCCTTCACATGCGTGTTATTTTAAAACACGGAAAGACTTAATTACAAAATTCCCGGTCTTATATATGGACCTGTGGTGTCTCCCACATCACAATCTTTCCACCGGAGCACGGACGGAGCGCGGGGACGGAGCCCAAGTGGACAACGGAATCTTGAGAGGCATTCTCCCAACAACCCCTTAAGCACAAACTTGTGAGTATGAAAGGTCCTCTTCCAAAGGCCTGTAGGGTCCAAGCTCTCTTTAGGGTGTTCAGAGTGTCCTACTCAAGGCCCCCCTACCCCCATATATATAGGGGTTTGAAGGGGGCCAAGGGAGGGGCTGCAGCCCCTTTGAACCACTCCGTGGGGGGTGGCTTCTGCGCAGCCGTACAGGCTATAAAGTGGGTCCCCTGGGGTCTTCTCAGCCCATTTGACCGCTCGTTGACGCGTGTTTGACGTCCGTTTGCAGCCGTTTGACGTGCGTTTGCTTCCGTTTTCAAACTTTGTTCGCCCGGACACGTGCACGACGTGCGCACGTTTGGACGCACTACTGGACGTTGACGTTGCCCGACGGAGGGTATATATCCCACCTTAACGGACCTTCGAACGTCACATTTAACACGTCATCCGAATTAAATCGGACTAAAATATGAACTTGAACCCGTTTATCTCAGGTGTTCGACACGAGGAAGATCGGGGTTTTTCTCAAAACTCCGTACTTTTTTGGACGGATTTATTGCCTGGGCTTTGTTTAAATCCCGGTATTTTTTCCGGGTTCAACAACCCTCTCCATCACATCTTTGCCTCTTTTACTTCCATGACATCAAGTTCTTCCCCTTTTTCTTTTTGAATGAGAATTGCACCTTCAATGTTGATTGGTTTTTATGGAAATCTACGTGCAGAGAAATGTTGAACCCTGAAAAAATTCCGAGGTTTGTACAAAAGTCGGGAAATAAACCCGCCCGAAAAATTGTAAAGCTTCGGGAAAATCCCCGGGCCGCCTATTTCGAACACCTGAGATAAACGGTTCGAATATATTTATTCCGATTTAATTCAGGGTGGATTTTAAATATAATATTTTATGGTGTGGCATGTTGAGATATATAACCTCTGCCGTGCAAGGTCAATGTCGATTAAAGCCCGACATAAAAGACACGTTGTGTAAGTGCCCGGGTCAACAAAACGACCCCGACGACCGGAAGACGGAGACAAACAGGCTACAGTGGACAAAAATGGCCCAAGGGGGCTGTTGCACCGATTTTTGCCCAAAGAAAAAGAATAAGAAAAGAAGATAGAGGGAAAAAGAATAAGAAAATAAAAAAGGGAAGAGGCCTCACCTATCGGTGCCTCCATCACTGCATCTCCTCCAGCCGCCGCTTCTGCCTGCCTCTCCCACAGCGTGAGAAAGAAGAGGGGGTAGAGAAGAAGGGGCGCGCCGCCGTCACCCCTCTCTGGGCCCGCCGTCGTCGCCCTTGCTGTGCCCACCGCCAGCCCCCACTGCTGCTGCCGCCGTCGCCCCTGCCCGGGGTGGCCGCCGTCGCCCCCGGCTACCGTCGCTGGCTCACACCACTGCGGCCCCCGCTGCTGCCGCTGCTCGTGCTGCTACTGTCGTCGCCGCTGCTATCCCCTGTGTGGACCGCCGTCGAGCAGGAAGGGAGGAGGAAGGAGGCCGCGCACCCCCCCTTCCTCTATTGTCTGTCGCAGAGGCCAACCAGGGAGGGTCTGGGCCAAGCGAGGAAGAAGAGAGGAGGAGGTCGTACGCCTCCTCCCTTCCAGTCGCACCTCTCTTTCGCGCTCTCTCTGTCTCTCCCGATGCCCTAAAGGGCACAAACGTAAAAGAAAAAAGAAAGAAGGGTGAAAAGAAAATAGGAAAGAAGGGGGAATATGCAAAAAGCCATGTGCAAATGACTGGGACGGGTCTTCAAATGACCGGGACGGGGTCTCCCCCCACTCCCTATAAAAGGAGGGTGGTGGCCAAGCTTGAAAGGGGAGGATTTTGGCTAGCTCCAAAGAAGCAAGGTTTCTAGACTGCAAGGCGGTCTAAGGAGAAGGGTCTGCAAGGCAGCCCTAAGGAAAATTGTGCAAGGCACAATATTAATTTTCTCAAGTCTCAAGCAAGGTCTATTGGGCTTCCCTTATTGGGCCAAATTTCTTATTGGGCCTCAAATTGCTTATTGGGCCGGACTTGTATCCTTTATGCAAATGACTATGATGCTTCATGCTTAATGGGCCTAATGATGCTTAATTGGGCCGACATTTGATGTATTCTCACATGTGATGTTTAATGGGCCTATTGGACTAATCTCACTTATTTAATCATGCACTATATGGATAATTGTACGTAGTGTCACGTTTATTTCAAACTCTTCACCACTTGATTTCTTAATCAAAATCAACCATTTTTCAACAAACCTTAACAAAATATTTCACAAACATTGTTATTTAATTCACCATAACTTAAAAATAACATACAAGTCATGTTTCATGTCATTTTTGATACACCTTAAGTTAATTTCCCTTTAAATCAAATAAATAAATAAAAATATTAAATTAATCCACATAATCATAATTTAAATAAATAAATGACGAAAATAATTAAATAAATGAAATCAAACAAATTTAAAATCAATAAAAATGAAATAAATATCAAAAATTTCAAAAAATAGATTGCATGCTTGCAACTTTGTTTTCTTTCATTTCATTTAATTGTGAGTCACGCTCTTCTGTTTTAAAGGGGTTGTCTGATGGTTAATCAAAGGTGTTCAACTTTTGTGTTGATATAATTAACACTAACTGAGATTAGTGGGGGAGGTCAAACAAACTAAATAAGATCATGTCCATGTAAATAAATAAAAGCCAAATAAATCGAAATCAAAGATAAATTAAAATATTTTTACAATTTCAAAAAATGGTTCTCACAGAGATGGCGACTCTGCTGGGGACCTCCCTTCCCTTCATCTCTCTATCAGACAACACCCTAACAATAAGATGTACTCACATTTTAATTTGTGTGCAAGTCATAACTCTGCAATGGCGGCTACTGCTCATACTCCGGGCGTGTTGTTCAGTCCACTTGTGGTCCAGGACCACATAAGGAACGGATATCTCACTACACCAACCAGGTTTGGAGATTTCCCCCTGGTGGTGGAGTCTCCATACTTCCTCGACATGATACCAGCCGTACTACCTACTGCTGCCAAGGCCCATGAAGCAAAACAGGCAAAAGAAGAGCCTCAAGCTCAGGAGGCCAACTTGATACAGATGTTTGCAACCTATGCTATCAACTTTGTCAATACTCCAACTACTAGAGAGAACAGAAGGCGCAAGTCTAGCAAGAAGCCCACAACACTTGGCATTTCATGTTCTGGCAAGACTGTCCGAGTTGGCGATCTCCGGATCCGCCTGGACGGGAGTGAGACCCTGATGATACCGGAGCGGCATGTGGCTACTGTACCGGTAAAGAACAGTTTCGGCATACTGCCTAAAGTGCGGCAAGACAAGCCAAATTTCAAAGTAAAAAATGTGAAGAAGCAATGGATGAAGACTGAAACCAAGAATCACAAGTTTAACAATGTTAGCTTCAAGAAGTACAAAGTCAATGCTGAAAAGGATGAGATATATAGCCCACCTCGTGTCAAACAGGTGTGGGTCACCAAATAAGAAGCCCAAGAACTTTGAAGGACAAGGGCCTTAGAGTCTCTAATAGGGCGAAAGAATGCAAGAATGGTCATGAAGCAAGACCCGACAAACTGGCAAACCTTTGGGAGGAGAAGTGTCCCAGACAAACAAAGGGCGTCTTCCCAAGAGTTACGGACCAAAGAATGCACTCCTTCTTTGCCTGTTGATCTACAAAAATGATCTAAAAGGAAAGGGGTATATCAAGCATGGAAGGCAGGATCGGGAAAAACAGAAAAAATGAGAAAAAATCTGATAAATTGAAAGAACTAATATTTGCATCAAAAATCAATTATACATGCATTCATAGTACATGAAACATGAAATTTAAGACATTGTACATGTAACTTACATTTGATAGAAGACTAATAATCTTTCCATCCACTTCTAGACATAGATGAGTCACCATCATTTGGGTTTTGGTAGCTATAACCAAAGAGGGAATTTGCTAAATCATGCATACCCATTTGAATCCCTCTTGGTGTAAATTGTTGACTTGAGCTTTCTCCAGATTGTGATGGAGCTGGACACCATATACCAAGTGGTTTGTATTACTTGTTGCTTCACTATGCTCTTGTTCTTGTGAAGGCCAAGGTACCCATCCTCCTTGTACTCCAAGAGGTGAGCTACTAATATCTGAGTACGGTAAAATGGGAGGCTGAAATGCAGGTATATGAGTAGACCCTGAACTATAGTTTGGCTCCCAAGGTGGCCACTCATAGGCTGCATGATGTTGTTGTCCTTCATATCCCCCTTGTCCATGACTTGTCCTTCTCCTTCGCCTCCCTGATATTCTGTTTCTGGTACGTAACTTTCAGTAAGCCCTAGACCTGTGGCCCCAGTATATCCTGCATCTCCCTGGCCAGCTCCTGTGGCCCCAGTGGCAGCCCCATCATCATCATCATCATCATCATCATTTGGATCTTGTGTTGTGTCATCACTACGAATTGGTTGCTGCACTTTCTTCTTTTTTTGCCTGGTATATGTTCTTTTTTCTAGCTCTATGGCTTTTGAACTCCTCTCTTTTTGTGTTGCAGCTCTTCTTAATGTAGGCTGAGTGGGAGGCACTCTAGATGTCTCTGGCAAAATAGCTGAGTGCCGTGGCTGAGGGAATAGAGGTGGGTCCTCACTTACCCTAAGCTCTGGATCTCGAGCCTCTACTCCATCCAATTCTCCTTCCGCCCATGAGCAATCGCGAGGGTCAAATTCTGGAACATCCCTTTCTTGTCTTGTTTCCACCCATGCATTTAGTGGGTGTTCCTCATCAAATAACTCATCAACATCAATGGGAGGTGATAATGCTTCCCTCTCTGCAAAACGTTGCTCCTAATGACTACCTGCAAAAGTCATTAGCCTTGCCTCGCTCTTCTTTTGTCTTTCTCTAATGCATTTGAGTTTCAACCGCATATTGTAGTGGCAATAGACCAACTTCTCTAGCCTAGTTACACTCAACCTGTTCCTCACTTTTGTGTGAATAAGTGAGAAAGTGCTCCAATTTCTCTCACACTGGCTAGATGAAGTGGTCTGACTGAGTACTCTAATAGCAATCCTTGCAAGTGGATTTCTTTGACCAGTCTTGTAGTCTAACATAACCCACCACTCACCTAAAAAAAAACATACAATGAATTAGCACATAATACAAGTGAATTGTCACTTTGTTATGAAGTAAAAATGAGCTTAAGTCTCAAGGTTCTCACCAGGACCCATTCTGGTCACTGCTTCTCTAAGATCATAATCTCTGTAGATGTCCAACTTCAGTTTAAATCTGTCCATCTAAAGTATAAAACAGTTGCTAAGTGTAACTTGTAAAGTATATTGAATACATGAAAATGGATTAAAGTATTTAAGTTGGTTGTACCTCCATCATAGCATCTATTCTTTCGTCAGTGCTCCTAGATAATCTTGAGATGACATTGATTGTCCCCTGGAGCACCTCACCATCATTGTGAGGGGAATCACTATATTGATGCCTAGGGTTAAAGAAATACCCTATATGTACAAAACATGTCTAGTAAGTTAGAAATTCAATATGCACAATAAGAAATATGCACAATAATACATTTACCTGCTACATGTAAATCATGGTGGAGAGTGGACTCCCATCTTGCATCAATAATTCTCCACCATTTTTGATATGCCATGGGATGCTTCTCTCTCAACCTTTCCTTGGCTTTATCTATAGCCTCATATAAGTAACTCATGTCATTCTTGTCCTCTCCATCAACCATCCTCAACACTTGTACAAGAGGCTCTATTAGCTTCAAATAATAAATGATTTTATGCCAAAAACGATGGTCACTGACCAAGCAAGAAATCTCATGTGCGACATCTCTGGATTCCTCTCTCAATGTAGCCACATGTGCCAAGTACTCAGAACTGTGTATAAGAGTGCCCAACTCATGTCTAAACTTATGCAAACTCTCCAATGCAATAAATTGTGAGGCAAATCTAGTTGGGCCAGGACGAATTATGCCATGTCCATCTGTGCACTCTCTCATCATATGTAAGATTCTATTGTGTCCATAAATAAAAGTAGTAATTATTTGTGCCTTGGACACCAAGTCATGCACATGTTTATCTTTGCCAATGTCCTCCATCATCAAGTCTAAGGAGTGTGCTGCACAAGGGACCAATAAAGATAATGTCGTTTTGCCATCAATTTTCTTCCAGCTACCTTGTAACTAGCTTCATTATCAGTGACAACTTGAACTACATTTTCCTCGCCAATTTCTTCAACCATCTCATCCATGAGCCTACACAAGTAATCTGCATTCTTTATTTGTCCACTTGCATCTACAGATTTCATGAAGACTGTACCCTCACTGCAATATACAAGAAAGTTAATCATAGACCTTCTTGTTGTTCCTGTCCATCCATCACACATAAGAGTACAATCTCTTACCATCCATATACCTTTGAATGATGCCACCCAATCCTTTATCTCAGTCAATTCCTCTTCAAGATATTTGCCATAAATCTCCTTTGGTGTAGGAGCTTTCAAACCTGGGCCTGCCTCACCAACGGAATCTATCATTGTCTGGAAGTATGGACTAGATGCTGTATGGGCTGGGACCCCTACATGCAAAAACCATTTTACAATATTTTTTACTGCATGTTTGGCGGAAGCAGCTGTGGCTTTTAGCCCTTTCAATGCATGCTTTATGCCAGGCTGTTTTGATGAAGGTTTTCTGTGCATAAATGTGTCAACCCCACTAGTTGGTCCCGTTCCCCTCGTTGAACCACCTCTCCTGACTACGGGTGGTGTCGGTGGCCTTATTACACTAGCCCCTGATGATGATCCTTCTCTTGTACTATGGAATCTCCGCATGTCACTTTCCAACATAGCAGCACGGCGACTCTGCCGCAGTCCTTCTCGCCATTCTCTCTCATTAGGTGAGAGATCCTCATAATCTGTATCATCTGACTCATCAACATCAACAGGAATTTGTCTTCCTTTCATTACAACCTTACTTTTTCCCTTCCCAGAAATCTCTCATGCAGTTCTTGTTGTTGTTGAATACGTATGCCTCTTTGTTGTTGTCTTGCAGACATGTACTCTTTCATCTCATTCATCAACTCTCGTGGACATTGTTTACATTTTACTACATTTGTTCCCATACCTGCAATATGTTATTTTAGGCGGTATACGCCTCCATTCATTTCCTTTCCACAGTGGTTACACCGCACTCTCTTAGAGGCAGCATCAATAAGAACACAGTGTTTCCATCCAATGTCTACTTGTGGGCCTGGTGACTGCTCTTCCTCGTGGCCCTCATCAGCCATAATTGCTAATCCTATAACAAATTAACAATACAAACACATTCACGTGTAAGTATAAAATTATAAACATAATTACATGTAATAATAATGAATTTATAACTAATTTTCCAAAATTAATCACTAATATGATCCTACGAAGGCATAATTAGGTCAATTAAGTGATTGAATAACTTAATTGATCTCTAATTGTGCTAATAGAATAAAAGCCCCAATTTTCAAACCCTAATTAGGGTGAAATTTGGGGATTTTATCTAATTTTCCGAAATTAAACAGTTACATTATCAAACAAAGGCATGATTAAGTCAATTAAGTGATTGAAACACTTAATTGATCTCTAATTGTGCTAATAGAACAAAAGTCCCAATTTTCAAACCCTAATTACGATGAAATTTGGAGATTTTATCTAATTGACAAAATCTAGGAGAAGAAGAAGAAGATATAACAAGATTAAACATGTATGCATGTTTTTCATTTTTTTCAAAATTTATAACTAAATTACGAAATTAAAAATATATATATACCTTAAGAAGAAAAACTTCTCCCTTGCTTGAGTAAGATCTCCTGAGATCTACTCAAGAAGATCTCCCTTGGGCTTTGCCTTTGGATGTGCTCCTAACCTCTTTGAAGTTTCAAAGAGAACAAAGGGTTTAGAAGAAAAAGAAGGAGAAGAGGAGGAGGAAGAAGAAGAAGAAGAAGAAGAAGAAGAGAAGAGGAGGAGGAGGCCGGCTGGGGAGGAGGCTGGCGGCGGTGGAGGAGGCCGGAGGCGATGGAGGAGGAGGCTGCCGGAGCTGGGGGAAGGGGGAGCACCCTGGCGTGCTTCCCTGGATGCCCAAAACCTGCAAAATATGGTGTCCTCGGGTGGGATCGCAGAACTAAAGGGGGATCTCGCCGGATCGCGACGGATTGACCCTTATCGGGTCGGATCGAACAGGGATCGATCGACTTTGCCCGATAAGGGGTCGATCCGGCGGGCAAAGTCCAAATTCGAACTTAAACCCGCCGGATCGACGGAATCGCGTTGGGATCGATCGATCCCTGTTCGACTCGAGCGATCCAACTCAGATCCTGCCGAGTTGGGTCGATCCACCCTAAAAACAGGGATTTTGGGGGGCTTCCAGGCAAAATCGGATCCTTACCTGTCGATCCGATCCAGGATCGAGCGATTCTTGCTCGATCCCAACGATTCTGCCTTCCATGATATCAAGAAAGAAGACAAGCAAGCCCGATGACAGGGCAAAATTTCGAGTCAGAAGAACACAAGAGGGATGATGATATCCCTAGAAGATCAGTTTTCTAACGCCTGGGTGCCACTGTACGCCCTAGGCAGAAGAAGAGAAGAACAGTACAGATCACTGAAGAAGGCATTCGGATATACACGTGCTATGCCTCTAACATCAATCTGCCTACAATAGCTGACCAGGCAAAAACCTCAAATATGGAGCAACATCCCACAATATCTAGTCGCAAAAGAGAGCAAGCTCGAGCCTGGCTTGACCAGGTAAATGTGGAGATGGACTCACCACCTCAGAACGAAGGAGGCATGGGGGCTGCTGACATTGCCACCACATCAAATCATCCTCTGGATCAGAGTCGATCAGCTGAAAACCCTAATATTAGGGTACCCTCATTGCCAAATTTAGAAATGGTAATGCAAGAAAATCATAAGCTAAAGGCAATGTTAGAAAGCCTTATGCAACAATTAGGAATGGCGGCGCCACCGCCACCACAACCATCACCACCACTACAGCCTCCACAGTCGACACAACAGACACTGCAGCCTCCGCAACTTCAACAAACAAGCCAGCCAGCATTGCCTACAGTGACATCCCAGCCTAGGAACGTGCTACCAAGTACACCACATGCAGAATTCACGTTTAGGCAACCAATTGAGAATCCAAATTCAAGCCATGAGAAAACTCAAGAGGTGCATGTTACAGAACAAAGACATGATGCACAACAATTAAATACTTCATTTGAAGGAACAATGGTCTCTCAGAGGGCCATGATTGAACAAATAATTGAAGCAAAGATGGCTGAGCAGAACGAGGGGTCTGCCACCTATGACCTGTATAAGGTACCATACCCTGTACACCATCTCTTTAAAAAGCTCCCAACAGAACACCCAAAGGTCCCTAAATTCTCAAAATCCAATGGGGATGGGTCCCCTCATGAACATATAGCTCATTATACGAGCATCATGGGAGAATTGGCAACTGAAGAGTCATACCTTTTGAGGTATTTTTCAACATCCCTTACTGGGCCAGCCTTTCAGTGGTATGCCCGACTGAAGCCCAACTCAATAGTTGATTGGGAAGACATGCAAAGAAAATTCTTCGAATGCTTCCGAGTGATAGAAAGAAGAGTCACCTTAGCAGAGCTTATATCTCTAAAGCAAAATAAAAATGAGTCTGCTCTAGACTTCATTAAAAGATGGCGTGATATGAGCATGAAATGTGAACAACCACTGGCACACGACGATGCGGTGAAATTATGCCAAAGAAGTCTGAAGCCCGAAATCAAGGAAAAGCTCTTAGAGGCTAATATCCGGACATTTGAACACCTCAACAACACAGTGGCGGAGATTGAAATCTTCTTTGCAGAAAATCCAACCACAGTGTTTGGAAAAGGCAAACTGCCAAAAGATAAAGGCTTGGGATCGCGAGAAGTGAATGTTGTAGTCTTCTCGTCAGCTCTTGGCAAAAAGGGAGGCAAGGGTGAGGCATCTGCTCCCTCAAATACCAAGAAAAATGAAAAAGGATCAACACTTTCATTGGCTGAGAGACTCAGCGCTCCCTATTCATTTACTAGGGAGCACACCAAAGAATTGCTGGATATATGTCTCCAAGAGAATTTAATTACTCTCCCGGAGCCTAAGCGTCCGGAAGAAGCAACAATGGTGGACAAGCCCAATTATTGCGCATACCATCGTATGCTAGGCCATACTTTGGAAACTTGTTACTTGTTCAAAAATCGGGCAGAAAAATTGATTCAAGCAAGAGTCATTGACATGGCTGAGTACTTGGTAAATCCACCTCAACCACATCAACAACCAAAGCTCACATTCACAGCGAATGTGATCCAAGCTACAATTCAAACAGAAATAGCGCAAGTTGAGCAGCTGACAAAGCTCCCTGGATTTGACGCATATCAACAACTCCCAAATGATATGGTGGAAAAGGCCATTAATGCAACGTTCCACAATCAGCAGGAGGAAGCAGGCTGGACCAAGGTTTGCCGGATCGGAATCGGGAGGCGAATCGGATTTTTCTTGATCCGATTCGATTCCCCCCCAATCGACCCGAATCGGATCGATTCTCATGGGTATAATATATATTATATATATAATATATCATATATATGATATTTATAATGTATAATATATATTACTAATATGATATAATAATATTATATATATGAGGCGAATCGGACCGAATCGATGGAATCGAGAATCGGGTTTTCCATGATTCGCCCCGATTCGGGAGAATCGGGCCGATCCGATTCGATCCGCCAAACCATGGGCTGGACCCAGGTGAATACAAGCAAGAGGTCAGCCCCTAAGAAACCTCAAAGAAAGCAACAACCCAGGAAATTATATCCCGGTGGCGCCACCCCACCCAAGGAGATAGCAAAAGAAAAGACTCTGCAAGAATTGGCAGTCTTGCGGAAAAGAATCAAGAATCAAAAGAAGAACAAGAAAAGGAAAATGAAAAGGGAAGCCACAGTTTGTGAGACTTCCACAGCATATGAAGTCAATGGCCCTCTCAAAAGGCTCCAAGGGTTGATTGATGAACTTGAAGAATATCAACAAATGTCGCCAACCAAGGCAACCCCCTTGGAAAAATACATACCATGGGAAGAACTGGAGCATAAAGTGTGCTTGAAGAAATGGCTTATGGAACTGCGAGAGCATATGCAAAAAGATGAGGGTGTCCTTTCCTCTGTCAGTGAAACTGAAGTGTTCTGGGGAACTGACTGCATCGTTGAAGACTTAATCGACAAAGTGTAGACATTCTCATGCAATATGACCTATGTGTTTACCTCTCAAGCAGGGGGACAATCCAAATCAGGGATCCGCTGTGTACCCCCTGAAGCTAGAAAACCATTCAAAACTTATCAAAGAAATAAGCCACCCCAGAAGGTCATATACTTCAGAGGGGAAAAACCAGGGCCTGTCCCTGCACCCCAAACAAAAGGTGATGAGTATGTCTTCCCGCCGTCTGACGAGGAGGAAGAAGAACCTGCTGTTGAAGTAAATAGGTCAATGCCCACAGTGGCAATGAATGAAGGACCTTCTCAAGCACCAATCAAAGAGAGAGTAGAAGACCTGATACCTCTCGTAATTGAAAAGCTACTGCTAGAAAAAGAACAAGAAGAGGGGATAAGTGGCGGCATCGCAATTCCCCTTCCATCACAAGCACCTAAAAGCTTGGCAGGAATAATGCCCCCCTTCGAAAAGTCCAAGGATAGAGCTAATCGAAAGATTCTCCAAGCATGGGGAGGTTCCCGACCAACTTTAGTATTTGGAATGCCTCAGCATTGAGCAAAGAATTGCGTGAGGCGTTCATGACAGCGTTGTAGGAACCGGAAGCCTATGAGGCCCATGTGGCAGAAATGAAAGAAAATATATATGAAGCATTAACGGCTTCCGTGACCTTCACAAAGAATGGTATGCTACTACCCTCTCCCTGTCGCAATAGGCCTCTGTACATGAGGGGGCAGATAAATGGGCTTACCCCTTATTTACATAAGGTAGAAGGAGTCAAGATAGCGGGATTCAATCAGGACTCTGAAGAAGCCCTGGGGCGTGTGGATGTAGACCTAGTCCTAGGCGATTTTGTGATAAAGGTTATATTCTATGTGGTTGACACTAATACTTCCTTCAAAGCCCTCTTGGGACGACCATGGCTACATAAAAACTTAGTGGTGCCGTCCACTCTCCATCAATGCCTAAAATACACAAAAGGAGGCAAGCAACATCGGGTCTTTGTAGACCTAAAACCATTTAAAGTGTATGAATGCCACCTGGCTGATGCTAGGCTATACTTTGAGGGGGCAGTTGATCCTCCTAAGAAACAAGACAAAGGCAAACAAGTTGCAGGGGCTTCCCTGAAGAGCAGTGGCAAAATAAGAGTCAACAAAGAAAGGGTGGCAGCACTCATGCAAATCCAGCAGTCGGGAGATGCAAATCGAAAACCTCTCCAATTGGAAAGACCAATTGTCAAGTTAGAAACTAATACCATCAGCTAGGGTTGTTCATAATACGGTTCAAACGGTAAAACCGAACCGAAACGACCGGTTCGGTTCGGTTTCATAGGCCAAGTGGTTCAGTTCGGTTTGAGGTTAGGAAACCGAAATGAACCGAATATAAATATATACTTATATAAATAATAAAATTTTACAATAAAAAAATGATAGTGCAGTGGAGGGCGGCGTCGCGCGCCCTCCACGTGCGTGGTGGTCGCGAGTTCGAAACTCGCAACCACCAGAAAACACATCTTTTTGCCATGTTTTTTAGAAAAATGCCAGAAAATGCCAGAAAAACACCAAAAAATGTCAGAAAAATGGGATTTCGGTTCGGTTCGGTTCACTGAATGAATTCGGTTCGGTTCAGTTTCCTCAAAAAATGGAGGAATCCGAACCGAACCGTGTACACCCCTACCATCAGCCGGTTGATAGGGGCCGGAATACCGCTGCCACAAGATCATATACAAGTGACAACTAGACATGAAGTCTATACAGTTGAGCCAATAAAGTTCTTTGTAGCTCGGCATGAAGATGGTAGACTGATAGTGTTCTACAAAGGAGAGCCAACACCCAAACAACCTCCACAAGATGACTTCGGTCTGGAACACACCATGTCTGGGTCCCAAGAAATAATTGGAGAACTCGAAGATATGCCACAATACATCAAAGACATGTGCCAAAAACAAAATATCCCCCAAACTCAGAGTAGTCTGAGGGGTAAGATTTTTCAAGAACTGTGGTACCCTACAAATGTCAGGGGGCAACCACCATTTTCTCACAATGATAGAAGAGGTCTCGGGTGGGAGACACGTGAAGGCCCTGGTGCACTATGCCGTGAATATGGTCAGCATAAATCCTACCCACATGAGAACGGAAATTGAAAAGTAAAAGGGTCAGAGCCCCGTGGAAATTGAAAATGAAAATTCTCTCTATCAAGAGCAAGAATGGGAAATATATATGGCTAGCACAGATGACGAACAAGACTTCGTCGATTTGGAGCCTGTGTCCCAAGAACTAGAAGATGGTGGGCAGGCCACTATTGGTGAACACAGGGCATGAAATCTTGTCCTTTATGGATGGAAGCTCAGGATATAACCAAATTCGAATGGCCGACAAAGATAAAAATCACACGGCCTTCCGACCACCAAAAGGCATATTCAATTACAAAAGAATGTCTTTTGGCCTGAAAAATGCAGGCGCCACCTACCAAAGGGCTATGACCAAGATATTTGATGAAATGCTCCACAACTTGGTCAAATGCTATGTGGACGACTTGGTTGTCAAGACAGAAAAAGGAAAATCATGTAGAAGACTTACGCAGGGTCTTCGGAGGCTCCGCCAGTATAAGCTGAAAATGAACCCCATGAAATGTGCCTTTGGCGTGTCAAGCAGAAAGTTTCTCAGATTCATTGTTCGCTATCGAGGCATTGAAATAGACCGCGATAAGATCAAGGTCATTAGGGAATTGCCTCCCCCTAAGACACTGTTGGAACGCGGAATTTTTTTTTTCTTTCTTTTCTTTCACTCCTCTTTTATATTTTTTCCCTCATTTCTTTTCTAAAATGAGGAATTTTGGGCGTGCCAGACTGTTTACGGGAAACAGACAAAGATTTATTTTACGAGGGTATTGGGTGCGAACCCTGATACCCTCGAATTTCATTTCATTTATTTTCTGCGTGCGCTCGCGTTCAGGGCGATTGGAGTGGTCGTGTACTGGACCGTCCCCCACCAACCGAAGTCGATGTTTCATTTACATCGAGTATAACACTCGAATACCTTCGAATGCGTAATGTTTGTTAAAAGACCGTATGCCGAAATTTAAAGAAAAGGACAGATGACAAGTAAATTTCCACAATTTTATTCAAGCTTACTCATGTCATTTATATTTATGACATTTACATTTACGCCTTTAATGGGGTTTTGTACCTCCACTGGGCGTGTATACAACAAGTCATGTACATGGACGTCGGCGACAGGGTGTTTGTGCCTCCGTCGGACGCTTACATGGTAAGGAATACATTTGTGTTTCCAATGGGGTGTTTGTGCCTCCACAGGGTAACATGCCTCTACGCGTGTCTTTTATGACACCGGAGGGCTTTAACATGGGCCTCGACGTGTGTCGTTTTATGACACCGGAGGACTTAAACATGTGCCTCGACGTGTGTCGTTTTATGACACCGGAGGTCTTAAACATGGCCTCGACGTGTGTCGCTTTATGACACCGGAGGATTTACACATGTGCCTCGACGTGTGTCGTTTTATGACACCGAAGGACTTAAACATGGCCAACGGGGGTCTTGTAACAACCTGTGGCGTCTCTATGCGGGCGAGCGCAGGAGGGCCCGGCCACGGAGACAAAGCACCAACGGGTGTCGAAGACCTTTCCCGACACGTGTGGCCTATATAAGCTCACGCACGGACCAGCTGAAGTGGTTTGCAGGCGTCTGGCGTCTACTTGTGGGCTCGGAAGCGTGTAGGCCTGTAGGCGTGTTCCCGTGTGTTTCAAATGGGGGTATGCCCCCCTATTTATAGGATTCGCGGGGGGCATACCGGCGGAGGTACGCGGCCCGGCGGGGTGCGCGGGCGCCAGCAACGAGGCGGCACACGCGTCGAGGCAGCGCGGCAGAGAGGCAGCAACCGGCAGGGTGCCCACGCGAGCGGGCGGACTGGCGGGGGTGGCCGCCAGTCAGGGGGCTGACCGGCGGGGGTGCAGCACCCCGCCGAACCGGCGGGGGTGCGGCCCCCGCCCGGACCGGCGGGGGTGCGGCCCCCGCCCGGACTGGCGGGGGTGTGCACCCCGCCGAACTGGCGGGGGTGCGGCCCCCGCCCAGACCGGCGGGGGTGCGGCCCCCGCCCGGACTGGCGGGGGTGCGCACCCCGCCGAACCGGCGGGGGTGCCATGGCCCGCCCCTATAAATAGGGGTGGGCCTCCACCCTCTTGGCCACTTCCTTCTCTTCTTCTCGGGAGAGAGCTCTGTGGGCCTCCCGTTCCTTGGGTGTTGGTCGACGCGTGCCGTGCACGTGCACACGTGCATTGTCCGTGCGTCTTCGGCCATTCCACGTGCGTTTATCCCCGTTTTCGAGGGGCACGTGCATTTCATTGTCCTCGACGCGTCAGGATCGTGCGCGGCTTTGAACGAAGGCTCGTTCACCAGATTTTGTTGTTTGAGGTGCGCCTTGCTTCGTCTCCGCGATGCTCTGGGCGCGCGCTATATCTCGGACGCGCGACTTGGGTCGTTTCGGGTTTCCCCGGGGTGTATCTTATCGCCCGGGGTTTGTTTAAGCCCCCGATATTTTCGGGTTCAACAGACACTTACCGAGCTACGCTCCCTCCAAGGTCGTTTGGCTTACATCAGACGATTCATATCCAACTTGTCAGGAAGATGCCAACCTTTCTGCAAATTGACAAAGAAAGGAGCCCCTTTCATTTGAGATGAAGAATGTCAAAATGCCTTGAACAAAATCAAAGAGTATCTCCTCAATCTGCCCGTACTGGGGGCACCCATTAAAGGGAAACCTTTAATTCTATACATTGCACCCATAGATGCTTCACTGGGGGCATTGCTTGCTCAGGAAAATGAAGAGGGCAAAGAGCAACCCCTTTATTATCTCAGTCGGATGTTAGTCGGGCCAGAACACCGGTATGCACCAATGGAAAATTTATGCTTGGCATTGGTGTTTGCCATTAAGAAACTAAGGCATTATTTGTTGGCACATAAAGTCCAACTCATCTCTCGATGTGACCCGCTCAAATTCCTACTCAAGCAACTGGTCCTATCAGGGAGGCTGGGAAAATGGGCACTACTTCTCATGGAGTTTGATATCTCCTATGTGCCGTAAAAAGTAATTAAAGGGCAGGGTATGGCAGAGTTCTTAGCAGCCCATCCAGTGCCAGAAGACTCCCCTCTGAATACAGAATTGATTGACGAGGAGGTGCTCCCCGCTCAAGAAACTTATGAAGCACAAGAAACTCAAGTTGAATATTGACAATTATATTTTGATGGGGCTGCACGAGCTTCTCTCAAGGCTGATGGCACATCAACAAATATGGCAGGGGCAAGAATTGTCTTCGTGACACCAGAAAAAAGGGATATTGCATTACTCATGTGCTCTAATGGAATCTCTCACAAATAATGAAGCAGAATATGAAGCCCTCATAGTTGGCTTGGAAATCACCCTAGAAATGGGCATAAGATGTATTGAAGTATTTGGCGATTCATTGCTGGTCGTCAGACAAATGTTGGGCATTTTTGAAGTCCGAAAAGAAGAATTGAAAGCCTACTTTGAGACAACTACAAGACTCAGCGACAGGTTCTACCACTTCAAAATAGAACATGTCAGAAGAAGTCAAAACTCGCAGGCTGATGCATTGGCCAAGC
This sequence comes from Colocasia esculenta, assembly GCA_014218235.1. Lineage (NCBI taxonomy): Eukaryota > Viridiplantae > Streptophyta > Magnoliopsida > Alismatales > Araceae > Colocasia > Colocasia esculenta. The sequence continues at coordinate 3,967,256 of CM024765.1, read as the reverse complement.
TCGCATCTGCCCTTAAACTTCCCCCGGAAGGTGAATTGTGAATTACCATAAAAAACAGAAGATTGCTTCCAAGCACCCTGAATCGCCATGATAGTTTGACAACCTTTGAGGCAAATGCATTGGAAGAAAATGAAAGTCAAGAAGAAGATGATTGGCGTATTCCCATTATCAAGATAAAAAATGGTTGTCTACCAGACAAAAGAGGGGAGCGAGTGCAATTACTACGAAGGGCTGCTTCATACAAATTGATAAATGACACATTATATAAGTTCACACCTGAAAAGGACAAGTCAATACTGCTAAGATGCCTATCTCCGAAAAAAGCCAAGATGGTCATGCGGGAGGTACATGTAAGACTGTGTGGAGCCCACCAATCTGGCTCAAAAATGAAAATCAACATAAAAAGCAAAGGCTTCTATTGGCCAACAATGTTTGCAGATTGCGAGCGGTTTGCTCGAACCTGCCCCCAATGCCAAGCCTATGGACCCATGCCAAGAAAACCATCAAGCAAACTCCATCCAACAACGCCGACATGGCCATTTTCCGAATGGGGAATGGACAGAGTGGGTCCCCTCCCCACATCATCCAAGGGATACAAATATAAAAAGGATGAAACCCTACTAGTGAATTTCATCGAGGAGGCTCAAAATAAGGTAAGTAAGGTTGCTCCCTTGCTGCCCCCGCCACATTTATATAAAGAGGTCCTCTTTCTCGCAAAAAACAAGGATTAGGGGAAGAAATCACCAAGCGATGGACCGATGGTAGGACTCTCCTACGCCAAGCAAAAGGAGAGAAGAAGAAAAGAAAGAGAAGAGAATGTAATCAGGTCAACACCAAGAAGGAGAGAAGAGGAAGAAAAGGCAAGCTTAAAAGAGATCAGCACAGAAAAAAAAAAGTCCCGAAATGCTGTCCCTGCACACTGACGACTGCAAATTTGCAGTAAAATTTCTGCAAATTAATTTATTCATCAAGATCTTTTTTAAAGTTGTACAGATCTGCTTAAATCTTGATATAATACACTTGATCCATGGAGGCAAACCAAGAAAAAAAGTTTTCTTGAGATTGAGGACATATGATCCCATCAACATCTCTATTTGTGGGAAAATTGCAGTAATATCCTGAACTCCTTAGAAATAGCGACAACACTCAAATCTCTGGTTAATTACTTAATCAGTCCATGTTGAGCATGAAAGTACATGGATTATTCCCCAGAGGGGGTAGTTTATGCAGTTTCAAATTTGATATATAAATAAGGAGAGCAATAAAACAGCAATATATCCAATAAAAAGGAAAGTTAAAGCATGTCACTCAAATATCCCGATAAGGGGGGGGGGGCAATACACCCTAACAATGAATGAGCATGAAAATGAATTAGTGGACAAGGAAACAAAATTAAGTTTCTTTTAGAAACCCCGTCATTTCTAAAGTCCTTTTCCAATTAGCTGGATTATGGGCATCAAATGGTTGTTAATCAGGGATCATTGATTGTGTAATCGATGTAATTAACATCAACTTGTGTTGATGGGAAGATGCAAAGGACACGAACCTACATCAATAGCTTGTTCCAAATAAACAAACAAATTGTGATATCAAAAGAGATATTTCTCTATAATATTTTCTCATGAAAACAGAGGCATCAATGTTTAGCTTACCTAAATTTCACCTTTATTAAGATCCCATATTTATCAAAATCCATTTCATGTTCATCTGAAACAGGAGATTCACAAACAAGTCATAAGAGTCCACTCTCTGAGTCTATATTCCATCAAAACATATGATCAGTGAGTACCCAATGAAACCTCTCCTGCAACAGCCATCTCTTGGAAGTTATGACTGAATGTTTCATTTATCTTCCCCACAAGGCTTCTTAATGTTGAAAGCCACTTTCCCTACATAATTCCAAGAAGAACCAAGCATCATAAGAAGAAGATGCTAAATTGCTAATGTAACTCTGAAGCAAACAGGCCTATGTGAAGGACCATGGTCACCCTCCTTACCTTAAGCATATCAACTTCAGATAAGGATCTCTGCAGTTCACAGCCATCTGCTTCCAGTTTTCTCTCAATAGAAGTTATCTACATGACCAAGAATTGTTAAAAGAACACAGCAAAGATCAATTACAACCTTGTCTCTCAAGATAAAGACAGCAATCACCTTTTGTTGACGAGCCTGGTACTCCTCTAAAATGTTTTGATTGAGGAAAAGGATTGAATTTGCTTCAGAGGTAGTATCTTCAATTGCAACTTCAAGTTCCTCAATAGTTCCAGGCATCTGCGCTTACAAACAAATTGCATGCAAAAAGAAAAGCAACTGTAACATGTCACTGCAAGAGATAAAAGATGTAAGATAGCATCTGAAGAAAAACAGTATTTGACTTCTAATGCATAAATTCAACACTTTTCTCTGCCCTGTAGTAACAGTGAATATCAAGACCTGGTAAAGGCATGGCCACTTGTATGAATCCAAGATGATAAGGCTTAGGTCCTTGAGGTACTGACCAAATAAAGTTAAAACTAATCTAGTTCATCATCATCATCATCAGAGCCTTATCCCATTATTTGGGGTCGGCTACATGAATCCTTTTCCGCCAAAGATTTCTATCAAGTGCTATAGTCGTGTTTAAACTCAAAAAGTACAAATCCTTCTTAATAACATCGCACCATCTCATTTTAGGCCTTCCCCTAGCTCTTTTACTAGCATCCACTAAAATTTGGTCACATCTTTTAACCGGCGCCGAGTTAGGGCGACGGTACACGAGTCAACGACGGAATATTTATTCTTTTTTCACCACAAGTTATTTTCGGAGCGCAGATCCTAACAACTTGTTGAGACTTGAGAGTCTTTGTCACCCCATGTCTGTAATGTCAACATGACTTGTAGAAGCAACACTATTATATGGTACATCTCATGTATGACATACTATTAATACATATACATGAAACTGACCAGATCACTAAGCAATGTATTTTTTGTAAAATGTTAAAAAACAGACGATGAAGTCTTCACCATACAACAGAATGCCTGCATGGGTTGAAGTGCAGTATGGATAATCAACACAAGGATGTTGAGATCAACCAATAGCTCCAACTTTCATCAAAGAGAATTAAACTCCTAAAAGTTTCTAATGAAGACAAAGATCCCCTTCCACTTTTCCTTGTCATCACTACATGGAACCATGGAATATAGAATTGGATTGGCTCAAGAATCGGCCTGGGCTCAAGGATGGCAGTGTCGATTTTGGTATCAGCTGGACCTGTATCAGTTTCGGTTTCACTCGGTTTACACATCAAATAGATGTAAACTGTTCGTTCGGTTTTGCCCGGTTTCGGACTCTTGTTTCAGATCGTCTAGGTTTGAAACCGATATGTTTTGGCCAATATGTATCGGTTTCAGCCGAAACTGCCATCCATGCCTAGGCTGATCCCGATCCGATCCAATCCGGCCGATCCTCAGGAACATGGTCGGCAGTTTCAGCCAATCTGAATCCGGGCTTAAACACTGTAGCCCGCCAAAAACTTTAAAAATATGATTTTAATGGGTTTTGGACGAAACTGAACCGGTTCCATCTGGTTTCCGTGGTTTCGACACGATACGGCCGAAACCGGACGCGAACTCCCCTTTCAAGGGGAGTTTGCATTCAAGAGCCCATGTGAGGGGCTTTCGGGACTGGGGAGGTGGAGGGGTACAGAGGAGCTTGGGAGGCCATGCTGCTGCTGGGAGGAGATCTTGCCGCCGCCATTTCTTGCTGTTTAGAGTGCGTAGCTGCCACTGCCATCATTGTTTACATCCTTGAGTTGAATATTGCTCAAGGATCTTGTAACTTTGTAAGTATTCTGTTTTTTTTCCCTCGTTCTTTGATAGATTTGCATGGAATAGGTCAGGCTATATACTATATATAGGTCTTTATACGTGAATTAGGGTAAGTCCCCAAATTAGGACCTTGTTGGCACATAAAAATTTCCAAAACCTCAATTTTCCAAAATCCAAACCTCCATAAAAATACAAAATCCCATAAATTCCCCAAAAATCCACCCAAAATTCCCAGAAATCCCCCAAAACCCCAAAATTTCCTGAAATTCCAGAAATCCCAGAATTCCCAAAAATCCCAAAAATACCCAAAGGGGGGGAACTTCCCCCCGGTTAAGGAAATCTTCCTTAACCGGAGGGACAGTCCCCCCGGTTAAAGACAGTCCCCCCGGTTGCCTCTCTCTCCTCCATAACCGGGGGGGACAGTCCCCCCAGTTATGTCTCTCTCCTCTAACCGGGGGGACCTCCCCCCGGTTATGTCTCTCTGCTCATGTAAAGGGGCAAAACCCCTATAAATAACCCGTGTAGCCCAATGGCATGGGGGTTGGATTTTGAAAAGAAAAAACCAGCTTGTTGGGGAAGACTCTGCTCATGCTCGGCGTGAAGGTACTCGCCCTTGGCAAGTCAAGGTCGTCCCCCTCCGACCACGAAATCTCTGTAAACCCCCTCCATGTCGAGTTAGTCTCCATGGGGAATGTTAAAATTCAAATACATATTCATATCTCCACATCGAATTAGTCTCTGTCGAGATAAAATTAAAACGATCATGTTCATGTGCTCCATTGTTTAAATATTTTCCATGTCGAGTTAGTCTCCATGGATATAAAATATTTAAACATGTTCATGTGCTCCATGTTTAAATATCTTCCATGTTGAGTTAGTCTCCATGGGTATAAGGTATTTAAATATCACGATGTTCTTGTATTTAAATATCTTCCATGTTGAGTTAGTCTCCATGGGTATAAGATATTTAAATATCATGATGTTCTCATGTTTAAATGTTTCCATGTCAAGTAGTCACCATGGATATAAACATTTAAACACACCTATGTTATTTCCCTCATGTTGAGCAAGACTCCATGAAGGGCAAATTTCTTGTGTTCATATGTGTATGTCTTTTTAAAGGAGACTCTACCCAAATGTGACCCTAATTAATAGTTATAAATTGGGATTTTTGTCTAATTATCTCAATTCAACGTAATTGAAGCTGAATTAAGCTTCTTTGCAATTTTTTCATTGTACTTGCAACAATTTGTCTTTAACTGTCTTAATACAAGATCGTGGCTAGATGTTAACAAGGTTAGAGACAGGACAATCCGTGGTAGGCCGACCTCACCTTAGTTGATAATAGAAGAGAAAAGTGAAACGTAATTATTGTAGTAAGGAGATACATGGCGAAATCACCAGAGAAAAGCAACATTTGGTAGGGGTGAGAGGAGAAGTCAAGCAATGCGACATAGCTCCCCGAGCGGTTAAGGAGAAAATGCGTCAATGCTTTTAGGCAAGAAAGAGAGGATGCAGATAAGGGTGAAATTAGTGAGGAGATTTTAGGCAGATTAAGTAGAAGAGCAAGGAGGGATGATGATGAGCCCAACTCTGAGGATTCAGACCCAGAGGTGACCAAAATAGTAGAATGTGATGTGCGCCTCGAATGAGGGGAAAAGCATCTATAGAATCTAGATCCAAAAGCAGGTCCAACACAACCCTACAGAGCCAAATAGTAGGCCCTATGGACAGCTATGTCTACAAAAGCAAAGTGCAACACCAAGGATGTTAGTATCGATTTCGATCGATTTCAGGTATCTAGGGCGGCCTTAAGATTGGCCGGTTTCGATAGGTTTCAGTCTAGTTTTGGCTAGTTTGGCTGAAACCAGTCAAAATTGATTAAAATATTATTTTTTTATAGTTTTGGATTTGCTATAGTGTTTTGGGTCGATTTCATATCGATCCCAGCCGAAACTGATAGAAACGCATCGGTTTCAGCCGATACTAATCTATATGCTATGCAGCTGAAAATCAAGCAGACATTGAGAGAGGTAGAAAACTCAGCTTAATCTGCAGGGCATGCATTTAAAAGTAGTTGCATATGGTTTTTCCATATAGGTGTGCCTACGCATGCAACTGAATCAGAATATTTTTAACCTATGATTGATACTATAGCAGATGCTAGCCCTGGCTTCAAAGCCACGTCACGTCGAGACATATAGGGGCGTGGCCATAAGAGAGATTGAGGAGCTTCATTAGTGGATTGATAACTTCAAGCATATCTGGATAGAGAGAGAATGCACCAATATGTGTGAGCTTCAAACAATCAAGATGTTGAGTCAAACAACATCAACAAGCCAATGTGAAATGAATTGGAGCATGTTCAGCCTTATACACTCAAAGGTTCGCAATCAGCTAAGGCTAAACAGCTAGAAAATTTGTTTTCCACAACATGAGGTTAAGAATAAAGAACATGGAGCTGAGACAACATTTGAGAGACAAACGCGTCGCAGACGATACATTTAGCCAAATTGATTTGGACACATTATTTGATGATGACAATCCCTCAAGTCTTGGGTTGAGGTACAAGAGCAGGTTGTTGAACCTATTTTTGATCGATATGATAGAACATGAGCAGAACGTATATTAGATAGAATGAGCCAAGAGATATAGAATTCATGCAGCCAACAAAGAGGCCAAGAGTGACACATCAGAACCAAAGAAAGGAAAAGCATCCAGAGTTCGTTGATGACACTGAACAACAGCCTAAGTTTGAGCTACCTCAATACTCAGAATTAGATAGCCGCAAAGTCACTCTTAGAATGGTCAAGCCACCTCCATCCTTAAGAAGTACATCAGTGCATGGGATGACTGAGAGGATTGTGTTGTTGCTCGAGACAAGGATGGGAGTTTCGGTTTTTGTTTCGGTGTCGCCCAAACCCGAAACCGAAACCATTTCAATTTGTTTTGGCCGATTTTCGAATGGTCTCGAGCAGCCTTAAGAGGAGAGTGTCAGCCGGTTTCGACCGAAACTAACAACCATGGCTCGAGAGAAGCCAACAATTGAGCTGATGAAGTAGATTTATGTAAAAGGATGTCACGGGAAAAAAGATGATGATGATGATACTAGTGGTGGCATGTATTCTTTGATGCCGATATGGGCAGAAGATACAGTCATAGTAGAAGACATGTGTTGACACTGAAAATTAAACAACAAAAAAAGAAACCACCCCTTCCCCCCCCCCAAAAAAAAAACTTCCAAAAAACCAGGCCAGGCGCAGGACACACCCCCCCCCCCACGGCGAGGGGTTTGCGCGCCAGGCCCCTTTCCACCCCCCTTGGCCCCCCAAACCCCTATAAATAGGGGGTAAGGGCCATGAAGAAAGAGGCCTCTTTTTTTTCCTGAGGACCTCTGCTCTGCTGGGCTGGCCCTTTGGGCTAGGAGATGAAGCCCCCTCCCCCCTCCTTTGGGGGGGGGAACATGTTTGTTCTTCAGACCCTCCATGTGGGCCCAAATTTGTGTAAAATTACACAAAACCCCCTGGGGATGTAAAATTTGTGCATGTGTGTAAAATTACACATATGCCCCATCCATGGGCCCAAGTTTGTGTAAAATTGCACAAAGCCCTCTGGGGATATAAAATTTGTGTATGTGTACATCAAAAGTACACATAGACCCCTGTTGTCCGGAAAATTGCGAATATGTCCCTGTGGTGGCAGAAAATGGCAACAATAGCCCGACAGTTCGTGCTTTTTGTCCAACCCGGTGGAGCGGGACCCACGTCACTTCTATGAAGTGGCGTGCGCTCTCCTGGGTGTGACTTAAAGCCGAACACATCAGGTATTCTCGAAGAATGTCAACAAATGACGGAGAAGTCCAAGCAAGCCGAAAAATGGCAGGAGCATCCGAAAAAGTCAATCAATGACGGAAATACCCAGAACCACTCCGAAAAGTCAAGAAATGACCAAGAGGCCTAGCTTATGCCGTTCGCACGGCCCAGTGGAGTGGGACCCACGCCATTTCTATGAAACGGCGTGCACTCTCCTGGGCCCAGCTTACGACATGCCGCTCTAAGTCTTGGGATTGTCAAATAACGGCAAGAACCCTGGTACATGTCGAGATATGGCCGAAAACTCCGGGAGGTCAAGATACGATCGAAAATCCCCGGGAGGTCGAGAAATGACTGTAAATCCCGGTGAATAGCCTCAGGTTTACTAATTTCGAACACCTGAGATAAACGGGTTCGAACGAAATGATGAAGCAAACACCCTCCAAACCCCTATAAATAGGGGGGCAGGGGCCTTGAAGGAAAGACCTTTTGCTGGGCACAGAAGAGATATTTTTTTGATCACTCCTTAAGAAAAAAAGGGGGGACTTGAAGGCTTGGAAGGGTATTGACCCTGCACTGTTTGTGTTCAAAGGAGAAGGAAGTACCTCTCTCCAAGCTCTGTCCTTGCCGTGTGACGTGAAAAGACGAAGACACCGCAAGTCAATATATATAAGACCCGATATTTTGTAAATAAGCCCTTCCGTGTTTTAAAATAACACGTGTGAAGGCATGTTTGTGTAAACACCCAATGGAGGCATAAATACCCCATTGAGGACACATATGTAAATGTCTTGAATATAAAAATTTGAGGACATTCGTGGAATTTTAATTGTCGTCTAATTTCCCTAAATTTCGGCAAAAGGTTTTTTAACAAACGTATCGTATCAAAGGTATTCGGGTCTTACCCGATGTAAATGAAACACCGACTCTAGTCGGTGGGGAACGGTCCAGCACACGACCACCCATTCGCCTGATAAACGGACACGCGTGGGAAAAAAAAATATTCGAGGGCTCAAGGTTTATACCCAAGGCACCTCATAAAATAAATTTCTTTGTCTGTTTATTGTAAATAGTCTGGCACGCCCAAAACGCATTAAAAGACGTACATGCGTCCACAGTACGTCGAACTCAAAAAAATTAATTAAATAAAAAAATTCCGCGTTCCACAACATGATTCACAGAGGCACTATGCACATCAATTAGGTTATGGCTTTTATGGAGGTGACCAACATAGGGCCAGGGTTTGGCGGATCGAATCGGATCGGCCCGATTCTCCCGAATCGGGGCGAATCATAGAAAACCCGATTCTCGATTCCATCGATTCAGTCCGATTCGCCTCATATATATAATATTATTATATCATATTAGTAATATATATTATACATTATAAATATCATATATATGATATATTTTATATATAATATATATTATACCCATGAGGATCGATCCGATTCGGATCGATTCGGATCGATTCGGGTCGATTCGGGGGAATCGAATCGGATCAAGAAAAATCCGATTCGCCTCCCGATTCCAATCTAGCAAACCTTGCATAGGGCACAACCAGAATTCCAATTTCAACCACTTCAGCCAGTAGCAATTATAGGTCACCATCCTCTTCTAATCCTCAAGGTTCTACTTCTTATGCTGATTGTGGATTCCAATCAAGCCAACAACTTTATACTCCAAGAGGGATCCAAAGAGGTATGTACGACTTGGCTGCATCATTGTTTAGTTACAGTGAATATGGAGAATATATGCATCCTTTTTAGGGGGTATCAACGGCAGTAGCCAAATGATGACGAAGAAGGTTCTTCCGACCATTATCCATATTAGTGAATCATTATTTAGGTAGGGATCATTAAATTTTTATAACATTTGCTGTGTTTGTAATGTTTATTCTTTATTGTACTACTTGAACCTACTCCATGTTTAATATGTAGCTAATATTAGTTTAACATGTCCAATAATTTTTTCTGACTTATTTCTTATTTTTATAATTTTCCTGAATTTTTCAGTATTTTTCAGATTTTTCCAAATTTTTTAAATTGCTTGAGACAGATTTTTGGTCGAAATTGAAACCGAAATCTATACATTTCAGCTTCGAACACACCCGAAACCACGACTGAAACCAACACTGCCATCCTTGCTCAAGAAGTTCGTCTGATCTGAGATCGGCCAAATTAAAAAATGGTTTTGTTTGAAAAAAAAAAAGGTAAAATCAGAAAAAATCAGTAAAAGAATATGTCATCAATGTCTACACACACACACACACATATATATATTTATGATATATGTAATCATACTCACACATTTACCCATTAATATATATACATATACAATATATAAGTAATCATACACTATATACATGTCATATTAATAAACATAATTAATATGTTTATCCTTATAAATGTATACATTATACATGTATCACAATCTAATGATTGTGAATAGTGTTGGAATATGGAGCACTTTATACATATATATCATATTGATGAACATTATATATATATATATATATATATATATATATATATGTGTGTGTGTGTGTGTTAATGCATATATATATGACATTGAATGTATACATACACATAATATATCTATATATACATATATATATATATATGATTTATATGACCGTATATATGTCATATATATATCTATGTGCCTTTGTGTACTCATATGCATAAATATGTAAATTAATGTACACAATCATATTAGACATATTGATTTGAATGTACATATGTATTAGTTCACATATGTTAAATGATGGTTTAATATGTAATTAATGTATATGATAAAAAAATGTGTGACATAATTAGCTTGGGATCCGTCAATCCAGACCGATTCGGCCAGAATTTAAACGATGCAAGGGCTTCCCCCTAGAATCGGATCGGTCTAGACCGATCCGATCCAGAATCGGCCCGATCCCAATCCGGATCGGTCGATTGTGCATTCCATGCATGGAACAAGATACCCTAGGTTAAAAGCTAACACAAAATGATTATTTGGAAAATTGTGTGAAAATAGAGGGTAAAATCACATAGAAACAAGTTGGAGGAGATAGGAAAATCAAGAATATGCCAAAAGATATTTAGGCACGTTTCTATTGAGAGTATAAGCATGCAGAATTGCAGAGAAAAGGAAGTGATTGTTTTTCTAGATCAATGCTAGGCTGATTAAAAGGGAAAAAAAGCCACATTTTGGGGATGGGAAGCGGTAATCAGAAATGTTGGGGTTAGTGTGATGGAGCATTTAATTCTTAAGGTAAAATCTCATGTTGGTGAATTATATATGTCTACTTGGGAATGATATTTTCTTTGAGAAATATATTCCTACTAAAAGTCAGATTAATAAAGGGTTTTTGAGGAATTGACCTCCCCCCTTGGGGAGTTGAGCATTTAGTTGCCTTCTCATTTAGACATTCTCCTTTAAACAAGCTCATGTTCCCTAACCAATGAATTTATTGTTTGGAAAAAAAAACTCTGAATTTACTAACCAAAGAATTTAATCCCTAAACAAAGCCCAATAAAATACAAAAACTGAGAGATGACTCATAGATTCAATTAAATTACACATCTCGCTAGCCCCATATTAATTCTTGAAGGTTCCAAGACCATCCTCAGCACTCAAGATGGAGAAAACTCCCAAGGAAACTTGATACAATTGCATTGACTTGTCCATTGCAGTAAATGTATTTTGATCATGCCAGACCTAGTATGTTAGACAGTTAGTAGATTATAGTTTAGAATATAACTACAGCATGTAATAAACAGCAACTGTTGACCTTCTTGAAAATACATATCTAGTGTTAGCACTCACCACTGCAATGTCAGGATCAAAGCTCCACAGTAAAGAGAAAACTTGTCATGAGAAAATACACTACCTTATGGTAAGGTCGGGCAGACAGCGTGCCCCCCAAAACCAGAAGAGAGTACTGACACTAAGAAATATAGGAGTTTCGGCAAGGACGCGTTTGAATACTAAGACAAAGCTTTAGAGCAGCATCCAAACAAGATCACAGGAAAGTTTCTTAAGGAAGAAATTAGTTACAGCCCCTGCAAATGCCAGAGTTCCAATGAAAGGATGAAAATTCAATGTGAAGCTCTGTTGCACTTCAATAACTTTGTGGATACAGTTAGAAGCACCATCAAAACCCTTCAAGTCACTTGGGTGGCCAATAAGAACTAGAAAGGGGTTGAAAATATTTTTCCAAGAGAAGGTGGGGAAATAGCATCCAGGGAAGTAGGGAATATTCTCAGGAAATATTCACATGAGGACTGAAAATCAAAAGTATAGAACCTTTATGCATAGATATTAAGCTTTAATAAATAATATATGTATGAAGGCGAGAGTGTTTGAATGAATTGGATGAACGCTCAACCTTTATATATTAGTTTGTAGATGGTTTGTTGGTTACCTCTATATAAGACCTAAAATTCCTCATTCATAAACATTCCAAGCATGGATAGAATATATAATAATACATGAAAAATCTTCAAATGACTACTTGGTTTCGTGAGAGTTCCAACATGGGGAGTGAGAAGCTCAACAACCCAAACACACAGATAGGTGGAAGGGGTTGTTGGATAGTTTCAGTAGAAACAAGGGAAACTGAAATCAGAAAGTCAAGTTGGAATTTTTTTTTTAAAGGAATAAGTGGAAAGGAGTTCATAAATACATGGAAAGTGGATGAACCAAATTCACATCATAATTAAATAGGAATAAAAAAAAGTGAATCAGATGAAACCGAAGAAAAAAAAACTTTATCCAAGCAAAAGTATCAAATCACAAAAATAATATACTTCAATCAAATAACAAAATAATTTTAAATTTTGATTGACCGGATCATGTGGATAGGACAGGTATCAAACTATCAACCAGTCCCATCTGATTGGGGCTGACCCAATCTGATTCTGGCTGATCTGACTGGAATTTCTTCAATGCCAACCCCTACCCCCAGACTTGGATCACCAACAGGCGATCCCAACTCCCAAGCCGAATTGGGAGTGACCAGTTCTGCCTTCCATGGATGGAAGTACAAGAGGCTAATGGTGTTATTAGTATAATTGTACCCCAGGATGCAGCTTTAAGCAATTTAAGCTAATCTAGTGAGATATCTCGAGTATTAGATATTCCTTTTTCTGCCTCTTTGACCTCCAAAACTTCTGAGAGTGTGAATTGTGCAAATGAGATAAGCAACTGTTGTAGGGTTGCAAAGAAGAAAGGCAAAATAGTACATGTTCCAATGGAATAGACATCAGATCGTATTAGTCCCCAAAAACATTATGGTATAAAAAAGATGAATGATAAACAGTAGCAGCAACATGTATTCCAGCATACAAAGCTAAGTAAAACAAAGAAAGGTAACTACAAAGCACAAGAACCTAGTCTTAAATAAACCATAAGAACAGTCCTTTTTCTCTTTTGCACAAGAACTGTCTTTTCCCCTTTAAAGTTTTTAACACACCTCAAGAAATTCACGTTCCAGCTGCTCAGTAATTATGGCAACTGATTCAGCATGGCGTTTTGCATCAGAGAGTTGCTGTTTACAATATTCAGTTTTCTTCTTACCTGCAGCGGAGGCAAATCTGAAGTCAAATATAAAACACTGAAATAGTAAACATTTTCAGCTGTTTAGCTTCTTGAAGACCTATAGTACAGCCATACACCCTGTTTAAGTCAAGAAGATAGATATATTTTGTTCAACAATGTGACAGGGATAAGGAGTTAAATAAGTCTGATGTTTCCTACTGCTCAAATTTCTTAATAGGGTGCAAGTCAGTGGGCAATTGGGCCTATTTAAGTAATTGAACATGGGTGAATAACTGAACACTAATAGCGACACTTTTGTGTTTATTTGGACGGAAAACAATCGAACATGCTGGCTCCTTCTCCCATGTATGCATGGGTGACAAAAATATAAGAGAGGAAGACAATTAAGAGAATGGCAAAGGCAGAGAGGAAAGATATGGAGATTGAAAGGACGAGGGAAAGTAAGGCACAACAGAGGAAGACCAGTGACAAATGCTGGATTTTAGTCAGCCCTCCCCCCCCCCAACCCCAACATACCTTTAAATATACAGAAGAATAATTTGATCTTCCTTTGACCATCCATGTTATAATGTTGTTGCACCCATAATTTTTCTTGGATCGATCGAGATATGTATTGGACGTCAACTACGACGTGTCAATTCAAATTCGGAAGTGCACAACCGTCGGCACATGTTGCAAGGTAAAATTGTAACAAATACCTACTATGCAAAGTAGGGATGATCCACTATATAGTGGTCCAAGAAATTAATCAACTGGAAGGCCTACTCAAAAAAGGAGGCTGAGTAAATTGTGGTTTAAAGTGACTGTCAGGTTACTTAGATTACAGATTTATTCGAGGCCCGTCTCCAATTGCAAGGAGGAAATTATGGCCCTTAAGTGGTGCCTGATCTTCTGGTTAAAATGAAGTTCAAAGGAGAACTCTCCTCCGTTTAAATATGATTCAAGTCCGAAGCACGGAAAAATCCGGCAGCACAAGGTCTTGGGATCAAGTACAAAGCACAAATACAAAAGAACAAGCTCGAGCAGGAACTCCAAAAAGCTTCACACGGCGATCTTCAAGCAAGAAGAACTCCAAATAGAGCAGGATTCCAGCAGCACCTCCGGGCACCAACACTTGAGAAATGGGGGTGTGGGGGGGTATTTATAGAAATTTCCACTAAGTTCATATCCATATAATCACAAATTTTATGTTTATATTAATGTATTTCTTAGTGGAACCTCTGCCCAAATAGAGACTCCGCCCAAGGACATGCGTATACAATCACAAATATGCTCTATTATGTATCTGTTTCTCAAAAAAAAAGGGAAGGATTCCGTTCATACGGGGCCACCTCTTTGAGAATATATCCATGAAATGCAAATTTGTGTTTGTACACATATACCTTCCTGAAGAGACGTGATTTAAGTGTGCCTCCCAAGAGGTATTGTCCCCATGCTTGGGATTTTGTCCTTTAAAAGGGCCCTCTTGGGAGAAGAGGTGAGGCTCTTGCTGATAAGCACACACTTGTTCTCACTATCTTTCAATGTGGGACTAAAGAATACCTCTACACAACCCCCCAGTGAGGATAAGGGTGTGCGGGTCTCATAAAGATGAGACGCTTGGATAGGGCGCATGGCCTCTCGTTCGTTCCCACAGACGGCGCCAATGAAGAGACGTGATTTAAGTGTGCCTCCCAAGAGGTATTGTCCCCATGCTTGGGGTTTTGTCCTTTAAAAGGGCCCTCTTGGGAGAAGAGGTGAGGCTCTTGCTGATAAACACACACTTGTTCTCACTATCTTTCAATGTGGGACTAAAGAATACCTCTACACAACCCCCCAGTGAGGATAAGGGTGTGCGGGTCTCATGAAGATGAGATGCTCGGGTAGGGCGCATGGCCTCTCGCTCGTTCCCACAGACGGCGCCAATGAAGAGACGTGATTTAAGTGTGCCTCCCAAGAGGTATTGTCCCCATGCTTGGGATTTTGTCCTTTAAAAGGGCCCTCTTGGGAGAAGAGGTGAGGCTCTTGCTGATAAGCACACACTTGTTCTCACTATCTTTCAATGTGGGACTAAAGAATACCTCTACACAATCCCCCAGTGAGGATAAGGGTGTGCGGGTCTCATGAAGATGAGACGCTCGGATAGGGCGCATGGCCTCTCGTTCGTTCCCACAGACGGCGCCAAATGTGGTGGGGTAATCCTATTTGGGCCGAAGCCAAACGGGCCTCCACTAGAGAAGATGGGGAAGACGAACGCCGGTGTGGACGAGAGCCTGCAAAAACCAAAACTGGATCAGGGGGCCCGGTGAAGACCGGGGAAACCCTCCGATGCCTAAGTCAATACACGGCTTGCAAGGCAGGGGGTTTCGGAATGTGAGAGCGTGTTCGCGTGGAAGAGAACGTACCGGTGCATGGTACTGTACCTGTGTTTTTATAGGCGTTGGTGCCAAGGCGAACGTGTGTAACGTTGGTAGATCGTGCCTGAAAAGGCGCCTTGATAGGCGCGTATAACGGGAGGAGTTATGCGCTCAGGTGCCCGTTAGGATGCCAGGCAGTTCGTGCCTCTTGATGACGGAGCGCGTGGCCTGGGGCGGTTATAACCGCGGCGCAAGCCAGAGGACCTGTTCGGCACCCTTTGGACACACCTTCCGAGCAAGGGACCCACATGGGGGATCGAACGTGCTGTTCGGTGCTATCCAAGGTCGTTCTGCTCAGCGGGATTAAAGTCCCTGTTCGGAAGCCATCCGCAGTTGTTCGGTATGGAAGGGCAGACGACCTGCTCGGGGATATGCCGCTGCGGAGCTTGACGACGTCCGATCACGGGGGCGATCGGAACTGCTGTTTGGTGCTGCCTGTGGTTGTTCGGAACAACAAGACAGGTGATCTGCTCGGAAGCATGCAGAGGGGCTTGGCGAAGCCCGCTCGTGGGGGAAAGGTCTTCGAAGGCCTCTGAATCGCCCTGATGAGGACGTGGCACAATGACATAGGGCCACGCTCGTTGACAGGACACAAGTGGGCCGTGACGAGCCATCATGGGCCTGGGTGGCCAGGTTTGGCCACCACACTTCCTAAGGCAAAAATCTCTCCGGCAGAGTTTCTCCCGAGAATACATGGATATAAACATAAACTCACATAAATGCGTCCCTACAAGGACACTCTGCCTAAGCAGAAGGCTCATTGGAACATACCCGCACATACAGAAAGATTGCGATAATATACACACATCCAAAGAAAAGGGGAATAAAACAAGAACTGTGCTCAAATACTCCGAATGGAAGCACATATGCATACTCGCAAGAATCAGGTCCATGTGGACAGCTTCTGGAAAAGAACTATAATATGACAATGGAGATATATTCACATGTTCTTTAAAAATCATACCCGCATGAGCGAGAAACGAGGAGAAAAGAAACTCTGCCTCAAATTCGGACTTTTCTCAAAAAGGGCACTGTAAAAGAACCTCATATAAAAATTGACACAGTAATCCTTCAGTCCTTCTAATACGGAAGTGTTACTTCGGGTTATAAATACCCCCAAGTTCATAATCAATATTCACGGGTACATCCCCTTTTACAATAACGATCCTCATGATTTTCCCAAATAAAGGAATTTCTAACCAACCCTCCGCAAAAAGAAGAAAAGACCTTAAATAGGCCCACGGGTATATACCCGTCCCCTTTTTAAAATCACACTTTGGACTCCAAAGAGGCAGTCCTTTCAAAAATGAAATACTCAAAGTAAATGCATTTCAAAAATAATTAAAAGAAAGAAAAAACATGCCATGATCAGGATTTTCTAAAAAAAAACATGCATAATTTTCTCGTCCTTTACTATGAATGGTATTCGGGTTAGAAACCGGTATTAAATAATATCGAAAACTTTAACTCGATGTAAATGTAACATCGATTCTGGTCGATGGAGACAGAGGTCCAGCACATGCTACCCCAATTGCCTGATGAGAATAGACATGGGACTCAAGGAGTTCAGATAAAAAAACGGCGCACCCGTCCGTTCCACGGACACCCCCATCATCCGTTTCACGGACACCATACCCGTCCGTCCCACGGACACCAAAATTCCTTTTCCGCGTTGCGCGGACCCTATCTTCTGTCTGCTAGATAGGCTGGCACGCCCCGTAATACAAAGAATCAAAGCATGTGAAATAAAGAAACGAATACACAAACTTCGCCAAATAAAATCAACCAAAACGGAACAAATCGAACCAAAGATCCGAGTGAGGAAAATTCCCCGTGTCAACAGCACATGACCAAAATCGTCACTCCGTGGTGTATCATTACCCCGTTTATCATCTCGAACGAGTGAAATATGGTGTTAGGGCCAAAATCCTCGTCCCGTGGAAAAACTTCCACATTCCGGGCTATCGCCCCAATTTAACATGTTCATGGTCGAAGTTCTCGTCAATTACGTACTCAAAAAGGGAGAAGATGCGTACAACGTAACCTGAGCGAGTGCAAAATCCCCTCGACAATGCTTAGAAAACCATGAACAAACCCCGTGCACTGGATCTCCTCAACCTCCGACACATGCGACGAGTGGAAAACCACCGGGAGACTTGCTCCCCTCTTTTTGGCCCTGAGAGGCCCTTTTAAAGAGAGGAGAAGGCCGCGCCACTAAGGGGGATCCCTGCTGGGTCCGGCAAACCCCCAGATGGGTCGGCGGACCAAGGGGAAGGCTTAAGTAGGCCCCATCATGGTTTGGCGTGCCGGATCGGATCGGACCGATTCGGGCGAATCGGTGCGGATCAGGGGAAGTCCGATTCGCGATTCGGTCCGATTCGCCTGGTTCTGTTCAGGCAGGGTTCTTTGGACTCAGGATCCTCTTCGGGCAGGGGTTCAGGATCTGCTTATTTACCTGAATATCATTTAAGTAAATGTTATAATTTGTTGTTTCATTTACTTAAGATATTACATGTAAATAAGGAAGTACCCCCCATTTGAATCCAATAAAAATATCAAAAAAATCATATCTCTTACCAATAAAAAGTCAACTCCCCCATCGAAGAACAAAATCGCGATTTTGGTGATTTTAGCGAAATGCTAACTTTTTAATCTCTCATAATTTGGTCTATCTAAAAATTTGATAATTCAAATAAACCATATGGAACACTAAAAATTTAAAGTCCGGTAAAAAAGTCAAACGTGTATGTGACTTCTCCAAGGGAGCCGCTCTCCTACTGACAGCACTTAGTCTGCTCGAGGCATCTCAAGATTTAGTCAAACTTAAGTTATCATCATTCAACTCATAAGAATTGTCACTTTCTAGTTTCTTTTCAATTAGAAAGTGAAAATTCTCATGAGTTTAGGTGATGATAACTTAAGTTTGACCAAATCCTGAGATGCATCGAGCAGACTAAGTGCTGTCAGTAGGAGAGCGGCTCCCTTGGAGAAGTCACATGCACATTTGACTTTTTTTACCGGACTTTAAATTTTTAGTGTTCCATATGGTTTATTTGAATTATCAAATTTTTAGATAGACCAAATTATGAGAGATTAAAAAGTTAGCATTTCGCTAAAATCACCAAAATCGCGATTTTGTTCTTCGATGGGAGAGTTGACTTTTTATTGGTAAGAGATATGATTTTTTTGATATTTTTATTGGATTCAAATGGGGGGTACTTCCTTATTTACATGTAATATCTTAAGTAAATGAAACAACAAATTATAACATTTACTTAAATGATATTCAGGTAAATAAGCAGATCCTGACAACCCTGCCTGAACAAGATCATGAGTCCAGTGAACCCTGCCTGAACAGGACCAAGTTCTGGCCGAATCCAAGCGGATCGAACCGAATCGGTTCGATCCGCCCGAATCGGATCGGATCAGGATAATCCCGATCCGGTCCGAATCGGCGATGCGCCAAACCTTGGGCCCCATGGATGTAGGTTTCGCCCGAAACTGAAACCAACGCACCGAAATGTGTCGGTTTTGGCCTTTCGGTTTCGGCCTAAGGCGACACGAAACCGGTCTGAAACATTGTTCCGATCCGAAACTTAAAAAGAAAATATTATTTTATTGGTTTCGGGCGAAACCCGAAACCGGTTTCATCAGGTGTCGGCCCAAAACTGCCGACACCGGACAAAATCTAACGAGAACTCCCCTCATATGTACAATATGTTATGAAATCCCTTCAATCCCCTCATGTATACACAGTGCCTTACTTACCTGAACATCATTTAAGTAAATGTTAGTATTTGTAGTCAATAGGAGAATGACTCCCTTAGAAAAATCATATACACGTTTGACTTTTTTCACCAGACTTTTGATTTTTAATATTCTATTGAATTTATTTAATTATGAAATTTTTAGATAAGTCAAATTATGAGAGATTAGAAGACGTTATTTTAATGGAATCACTAAAATCGTGATTTTCTTCTTGTATTGAAGAATTACTTTTTATTGATAAGAGATATAATTTTTTGATATTTTTATAATGGGGGATACTTCTTTGTTTAATATAATATCTAAAGTAAATAAAAGTACAAATATTAACATTTACTTAAATGATGTTCACATAAATAACCATGCCTCAAGATGACGTTCAGATAAACTGTAATTTCTCATTAATCTAATTTATTTACATTCAAATGCATGTCAACTGATTTTGATGATGTATTGATAATTTTTTATAACTTTTCTGAATTTTTTTCCCTGACTTTTTCATATTTTTAATGGGTTTTTACATGTTTCGGCTGAAACCAAAACGATTTCGGACCCAATCAAAACCAACACCAAAACCAAAACTCCCATCCTTGGCAGGCCCGGTTGGCCCCTCTGGACCCCAGCAGGTCCAATTGGCCTCCAAAGAGGTCGATCAAACCCACTGGGTGTCTAGCGGGTTTAACTAGCCCCAATTTGGGACGGGTTGAACCCACTAGAACCCCATTGGGTTCCAACCCCCATTTAGGGGTCCAGCAGGTCCAACAACCCCTTTTTGGGGCCTGTTGAACCCGCTAGAACCCCATTGAGTTCCAACCCCCACTTGGGGGTCCAGCAGGTCCGACAACCCCTTTTTGGGGCCTGTTGAACCCACTGGCCCCCAATGGGCCTTGGCTCCCCCCATTTTCTATAAATACCCCCTCCGGGGATAAAAAAGGGAATCGAATCAAAGGGCCATCGAGGAGAGGCACCAAGTACCACTTAGCGCAATCTTTGAAGAGTTCATGGTTCACTGCCCGTGGTTCGTGGTCCGTAGCTCATGCTCGTGCTTTGGGCCGATTGTGCAAGTCTATTCAGGGTATGAATTTACCAAAATGCCCCTAGATTTTGCGCTCATACCCTTAGAAGCCCAAGCCATGTCCGTCCGTGTGTCTAATGGATGGCGGCTCATTTATAACTCTCAAAAGTTACGATAATGCCCCTCCTCAGTCCTCACAGACCGGACATATTTAGTCCTACAAATTGCAGTTATACCTTGTAATTTTTATAAATTGTGGCCATGCCCTTGTACTTCGTGTTAATGCAGAACATGTCTTGAATAAATGACAATTTGTCAACCACCACTTGTACATATGTCAATAATGAGTATAATGAAATATTTTCATTCCCATCCATCATTTTTGTGGTCTTGTGACAAATTACATATAAACCCTTGTTGTTTCAAATGCACCTACAAGGCTACAACACGTCTAATCAATTGTCAAATCTTTCAAATGTTGCCTCAGTGCTCCCGAATGTTGTTAATCATGTCAAAATCTCCATTCCAACCAAAAGCTTGTATCAAGTCCTTGGCCTGGTCAAATTACCATTATACCCCTGCAATTCAAACATGGTCTGATGACCTCAAAATCTTCCAAACATGACCTCATAGTCTCCAGAAGCCAGGAGTTGCTGCAAACCCCTTCTGCCAGTCTCAAGTTTGTATCAAACCACTGACTTGACCAAAATTATCAAAACACCCCTAGAACTCAAAAATCCCTCAAGTGGCTCTGAGGTCCAAAATCCTTTATCTCCGGAAAGACATGTACCTCTTGTCCATGCCTTTATTCTCCGGATTATAGGATTTTTCCCCCATAACCATCACGTTCTATTGAGAAATCCTAATTCTCTCAATCCCTCTTAATGATGAGCAACAGTCCACAATGAGCCATGCCAATGAGCCTGCACTATTTATCAAAACCTATGAAAAGAATCCAAGGATTTCTCTCTGATAGTTAACCATGGGTGTTCGTACTTTAAGTCGATGTAAATTAACACTGACTCCGATCAATGGGAAAAGATCCAGTGCACGAAACCTAATTCGTCTAATATACCATATGCATAATAGATATCCCATATATTGGCACAACCGTCCATTGAATAGGCATGCAAATCTCTCGCATCAAGTGAAACTTAAATTTGTCTACTAAGTAGTCTGGCATGCCTGCAATCTCAGAACGAATGGCATCGTTCCCCCACATACATATTTAGGTTAAAATTTCACGTCCAACAAATGTCATCATAAACAATTATACAAACATGACTTTGTCATGTTTAATTCATGATTCTTATGAAGTGATTCAGTTTATTGACTTTAAGTTCAGAGAATGGTTTTTTTTACTCAAAAATCTTGTCTAGGGGTAGACAGGAGAGTGCACCCTCCACCAAGGGTGGAGAATGTTCCCACTCCACCGTCGCTCAATTAGGAGGTAAATTTTATTAAAGAAATAAAATGACAATACAAATGGATACTAAAAAACCCCAGTTTATCCAACCTAGCAGTGCCTCGGACAAGAAAAGGAAGCAACTGCAAATGGGAAAAAATATAGATTACACCTTTGGAAGAAGGCCCAATCAGCTAGCCTATCAATCGTTGAATTCACTTCTCTGTAGATGTGATTAATGTGGGTTGTAGCAGAGACAATCTTCCATATCACTTTGACAAAGCTTAGGATGGACCAAGGGCAATTTAATTTCTTGGTAACAATGCCAACAAGTGTGCTTGTATCACATTCGATAAGTGTGCCATGGGCTAAGTTCAGAGAATGTTGACTAAGTTAAAATCTCAAATACATTTGATTATGGAGATTGGAGGATATCAAGGGAAAAAGAATCTGATCGGCCTAAGAATCACCCTAGGCCGATCCGGATCGGATAGGCTGATCCGCCAGAAGTCTGGCAAATCTTGGATTGGCCAGATTACAATTTTTTTTCTGAATAAATCAGAAAAAAAATATTAGTAAAAAATCAGGAAAAAAAGGTCAGGAAAAATAAGTCTTTAATATTTACATATATATAATCATACATATAAATTCACACATTCATATATATATATACACGCACAATATATATGTAAGGGTTTTTTGCATAAATACCCTTGTAAATATGGGTTATGCTAACCAAGGTTTGCCGCATCGGGGAATCGGGACGAATCGGATTTTTCTTGATCCGCCACGATTTGCCCGAATCGGGTCGATTCGTATAGGAATCGGTCTGATTCCATGAGAATCGGGCGAAACAGATTTCTCCTAATTCGATCCAATTTGGCCGAATCGAACCGATTCGATCGGCCATGGCAAACCATGATGCTAACTATACCCCTCAATTATGCATATTATCAAAAACATCCTCTAAATACCTTTAAAGGTTGTGGTTATACCTTTGTCGTGACTCCCCATATCTTCAGAGTTGACTTTGGAGGGTATTTTAGGTATTCCAGGTACGCGGGATCAAAGGAGCAGTGCCCCTTGCAAGGGTTTCAGAGGCCCTGGAAAGAAAATTTTAATTTGCAAAGTGAAGGAACAAACATCATTTGTTTATACATATGTGTTCATGATATATGTAATCATCATCACCACCATCATCATAGCCTCATCCCATTATTTAGGGTTGGCTACATGAATCTTGTTCCGCCAAAAATTTCAATCAAATGTTATGTATTTAAACCCAAGAAGCCAATGTCAGTTTTAATAACATCACACCATCTCATTTTAGTCCTACGCCGAGCTTTTTTACTAAGATTTAGTCACATCTTTTAACCGACGCCAAGTTAGGATGACAGTGCACGTGTCCAAACCACTTGAGTCTATTTTCTCTCATTTTATTGTCAATTAGAGCTATCCCCAAGTCCTTACAAAAGCACTCATTCCTGATTTAATCTTTCTTAGTCTTATCACACATCCATCTTAGTATCCTCGTCTCTACTACACACATTTTGTTAATGTGTTCTTTTCGTACTGCCCAACACTTGGTACCATATAACAAAACAAGCCTCACAGCTGTTCTATAAAACTTTCATTTAAATTTACGGGTATATGACAATTACAAAGGACTCCTAATGCACTTCTCTATTTTAACTAATTTACCTTAATCTTGTGTGAAACATTGTTATAAATCTCCCCATTCTCTTGAATGATAGAACCTAAGTACAGAAAGCTACTACTCTTATGAATGTTTTGTCCATCAATTAAAACCATATCTTCCTGTAACACCCTCTCACTAATCTAATCACAATGCATAAACTCTGATTTACTCCAACTAATTTTAAAACATTTAGACTTCAAGACATGTCTCCAACTTTCTAATTAAACATTTAAATCATCAATACTGTAATCAATTAAGATAATACCATCTGCAAATAACATACACCAAGGGATGTCATCATATAATTGTTTTTTTACTTCATCTGTAACCAAAGCAAAGAGATATAAACTTAGTGCAAAACCTTGATGCACACCTATAGTGACTAGAAATTCACAAGTCCTTCCAACAATAGTTCTCACACTAATAATGGCACCTTCATACATATCCTAAATCAAGTCAACATATCCTTGAGAGACTCTTCTTTCTTAATATCCACCAAATTAATTCTCTCGGTAATCGATCATACGCTTTCTCCAAATCAAGAAAAACCAACCATATATAAATCTTTTCTCATCTCTCTATACTTCTACATTAATTATCGTAATAAGAAAATAACTTCTATAGTAGATCTACTCGGCATAAACAAATTGATTTTCTAATACAGTAGTCATACATCAGATACCTTTCTCGATTACTCTTTCCTAAAGTGTCATAGTATGACTCATAAGCTTAATTCCACAATAATTATCGCAACTTTGAATGTCATCTTTGTTTTTATATAAAAGAACTATAATATTTTGTCTTCATTCTTATGGCATCAACCGTTCCTTCAAAATTTTATTGAAAGTTTAGTTAACTACTTAATACCAATGTCTCCTAGGTCTTTTCATACTTCAATAGATATGCCATCTAGTCCTAAAGTCTTGCCAACTTTTATTTTTCTTAAAGCATCATCCATTTTTGACATGTTAATACGCCTAAAATATTGATATTTATCAAATTTTATTTACTCTTAGTCCCCTTCTACAGAGAAATCCTTGAAGCAATCTTTGTTAGGTAATTGTTGAACCCAGAGAAAATATCGGGATTTAAACAAAGGTCAGGCAGTAAATCCACCCGGAAAAGTGCATAGTTTCGAAAGAAATCCCCGGACTCGTCCCATTTCGAACACCTAAGAAAAACGGGTTCGAATGCATGTTTTATTCCGATTCAATTCGGATGATATGTTAAATGCATGGTTTGTCATGGCGGGGCGAATCGGCCCGATTCCCCCGAATCGGAGCGGATCAGGGGCGGGCCGAGTTGTGATCCGCATGGATCCGCCACCCGGCCGCGAATCGAATGGATCCGATGCGATCCGATCCGATTCCCCGATCCGCCACGATGCGATCCCTGATTCGCCCAGAATCGAGGCGAATCGGGTCCGATTCGCATGATTATTATATATATATATGATATTTATGTATGTGTGTCAGGCAGGGTTGTGAGGAGTCAGGATCCTCTTCAAGCAGGGTTGTCAGGATCCTCTTATTTACCTGAATATCATTTAAGTAAATGTTTCATTTACTTAAGATATTACATGTAAATAAGGAAGTACCCCCCATTTGAATCCAATAAAAATATCAAAAAAATCATATCTCTTACCAATAAAAAGTCAACTCTCCCACCGAAGAAGAAAATCGCGATTTTGATGATTTTAGCGAAATGCTAACTTTTTAATCTCTCATAATTTGGTCTATCTAAAAATTTGATAATTCAAATAAACCATATAGAACACTAAAAATCCAAAGTCCGGTAAAAAAAGTCAAATGTGCATGTGACTTCTCCAAGGGAACCGCTCTCCTACTGACAGTACTCAGTCTGTTTGAGACCTCTTAAGATTTGGTCAAACCTAAACTATCATCATTCAAACTCATGAGAATTGTCACTTTCTAGTTTCTCACAATTAGAAAGTGAAAAATCTCATGAGTTTAGGTGATGATAGCTTAAGTTTGACCAAATCCTAAGATGCCTCAAGCAGACTAAGTGCTGTCAGTAGGAGAGTAGCTCCCTTGGAGAAGTCACATGCACGTTTGACTTTTTTTACCGGACTTTGGATTTTTAGTGTTCCATATGGTTTATTTGAATTATCAAATTTTTAGATAGACCAAATTATGAGAGATTAAAAAGTTAGCATTTCGCTAAAATCATCAAAATCGCGATTTTCTTCTTCAGTGGGAGAGTTGACTTTTTATTGGTAAGAGATATGATTTTTTTGATATTTTTATTGGATTCAAATGGGGGGTACTTCCTTATTTACATGTAATATCTTAAGTAAATGAAACAACAAATTATAACATTTACTTAAATGATATTCAGGTAAATAAGAGGATCCTGACAACCCTGCCTGAAGAGGATCCTGACTCCTCACAACCCTGCCTGACACACATACATAAATATCATATATATATATAATAATAATCATGCGAATCGGACCCGATTCGCCTCGATTCTGGGCGAATCGGATCGCATCAGGGCGGATCCGATTCGCCCCGAATCGGCGATACGTCAAACCATGGTTAAATGTGATGTTCGACAACCCAACAGGCCAAGGTGCATACCCCTCTGCTGGGCAAGGTCAATGTCAACCCCCGGTTCAGCGTAATATACGCGTCGTGCACAAGTCCGGGCGGATAAACCGACGGCGTTTGTGCTCTGCAAACAGACTTCGGACGGCGTCAAACGGGCGAGAAAAGAACCCAGGGGCCCACCTTTATACCATGGGCCGATTGAACCACCCCCCGCGAGGTGGTTCTTACCCAAAACACCCCCCACGGCGGTGTTTGTGCGCTGAACCACCCCTTGCGGGATGGTTCTTGTGCCGAACCCCCCCCCCCCCCCCCCCCCCGTGCGGAGTGGTTCCAATGCAGGAACCCCCCTGTAAGGTGGGTTCTATGTAGGGACCCCCATGCAGGGTGGTTCTGGTACCGGACCATCCCCAGCAGGGTGGCTCCAGCGCCGGAACCCCATGCGAGGTGGTTCCAGCACCGAACCACCCCTACAAGGTGGTCCCGGCGCCGAACCACACCTACGAGGTGGTTCCTGCGCAGAACACCTCCACAAGAACCCCCGCAGGGAGGTTTCCCCTGTCGCAGGATCCCCGCAGAGGGTTCTCCAACCGCAACACCCCTCCCCCCCCCCCCCCCTCGAGGGGGTTTAGGGCCATGCTCCCTTGGCCCCTCAAACACCCATAAATAGGGGGTAAGGGCCATAAAGAAAAGGATTCGGATCCAAGAGAAAAAAAATTCTGAGAAGAGAGCTTTTGGAGTTCATCTGGAGAAGGGAGTTTGGAGAGTACCTCGTGTTGTTCTCCCATCCTTCGTGCGCCGGTTGTTCTTCGTCCGTACTCTGGTGAAAAACCGTTAGTGAGAAGAAAGCACCACAGGTCTATATATTGACCATGCTCCTTTTGTAAATAAGTCCTTCCGTGTTTTAAAATAACACGTGTGTGAAGGCATGTGATTCTAAATACTCAATGGTGGCACATATTACCCCATTAAGGACATATATACAAATGTGATGACAATATTTGCAAATAATTGTGGATGTCCAAAATACTCTTCATAACCTCTTGATATCGGCAAGGTCTTTTAACAAATGTATCATATCAAAGGTCTTCGAGCTTTCACTCGATGTAAATAAAACACCGACTCCGGTCGGTGGGGAATGGTCCAGTACACGACCACCCCAATCGCCTGATAAAACAAACGCACGCGGAATATATACATGTAAATGTTCGAGGTCTTAGGGTCTATACCCGATGCACCTCATAAATATCAAACTTTGTCTGTTTATTTAAACAGTCTATCACGCCCATGCATAGATACACATGCACCCACACATATTCTTCGTCCAAAATGGACAAGATAGATAGACAAATACACATCTATCCTCTCCGCGCTCTACAATAATTTTTAAAAATAACAATGTCATCTCTCTTTAACCACAAGGTCCTTAACTAAAACCCTTTGATCTTCACCCTTAATGCAACGAACATGATCTAGATCTCTACTTTTCCTTCCTTTTAATTTAACAAGTTTAAATATGTTCTTTTCACCCTCTCGGATTCCTAATTTATTATACAATTCTTCAAACACCTTACATTTAGCTTCACCAACTATTTTCTTAGCCCTCTTTTTAGCTATTTTATAAGCTTCCAAGGTTTGATCATTTTTTTTGTTTGCCAAGCTTTAAAGCATTCACTTTTTGCTCTAATGGCATTTTAAACTTCCTCACTCTACCACTAAGTCTCTCTTTCTACATTCCTTTTACCTTTAGATTCACCTAAGAGTCATTTGGCTACATTTTTTTACAATTTGTAAAATTATTCCACATAACAATAATTTCTTATTCTAAATTCTAAATATTTTCTTTTACTAGATGATTTTTAAATATTTCCAAATTTTTACTTTTCAAATTCCACCATTTAATCTTAGAGTTATTTATGATGGTTTTTCTTTTGAATTTTGGAATAAGGACATCCATTACTAGTAACCAATGTTGTGGGACTAAACTCTCTCCAGGGATAATTTTACAATTTTTACACAAAACTCCATTGCCTTTCTAATAAGAAAATAGTCAATTTCACTTTTATGTGTTCCACTCTTGTATGTTATTAAGTGTTCATCTCTTTTCTTAAAAAAAAATTAAAACTTGCTAGATTATAGGCCATAGCAAAATCAAAAATAGTACAACCCATAGCCTCCCACAGCATCTGCATTTTCATCTTTGTCCCTTATCATTTCATTCCTCATGTGGCTCTGCCTCTCGGCCTATTTTCTTTATGCCGTCTGTTGGCCACCACCTGCAAATAGAAATGAAGTTCTCGGTTATCAGTTGCTGCACAGCTACAAAATGCTTGATGCACCTTCCATCCAATGATCCAATATTTAAAGTTCTGTCATTCTCAAGAACTCCAGAAATATTTGAACCTCCCTCCAATTATCTATTTGATCAATATGCCCTTTGATTGCAACCTTAAGTCATACTCAGGCTGAGTACTTATCATTCTCACAGTAAACTTTAAATCCAATCACATGCTCTGCCCTCCTAATTTTTATTCTACTTGAGAAAGAGAGCTCATGCACATAGAAGTTTGTAAGTTCACTTTGTTTTTTTTGAAAGTGGATAGTCCCACAAATATATTAATGAAAGAGGAAATAGCATGCACAAGTATAGGTGAGACGCACCAAAAAAACAAACCCCCAAGCTATAAGTTCACTTTCTTAAAGTGTCGTGGTATCCAGAGTCGCATATTTGTGCTCAAAAGTATGTTCATAAGTGTACATTTGTATCTAAAACTGTGTTTTTTGATTCATGATTACATACATGTATTCAGAAGTTTGTATGTGTGTATATGTATATATTATTTAAGTGCATGGGTGAGAAAGAGAGTGTAAACTGTGCATGTGTGCCTGTTTAAAACAACAGCTTTATTAAAGCATGTGTATTTGCAAAATTATATATTTGTCTCCAGAAGTATGCATTTAGAAATTTATATTTGTATCTAGAACTGTATTTAGATTATTTAAAAGTGACAATAATATGTAACCTTATTTAATTTATGGGTATATATCTTCATGTTAACACTATATTATCCATATCTTTAGAACTTCTAATATGTGGATGTATGATACACACTGCATCTCAGACAAGAGTTTTGAATGGTGCATATTTTTACCATATCTTTGACAGAATTTTTAATCCTGATTGACTTGGACTGACATACCTTTTCATATTATACCCAACTGTACTTTAATAACTATGATCTAGACTGGCTTGTGATTCCTATTGAAGTTTAGTTTCTGGTTTTGGAGTATACGCTTCTAGTAATAGCCAGTGGCTCCTTTTCTTGGCATATGTATAGTTCTGAACTGGTTACATATTAAATGGATAGTTGTACAATTACTTGTTTTGCAATGTTATATGGAACACGTTAATTCTTCCTTTCTATCATGCCGCATTCTTTGTCACAAGGTTGACCAGCTCGACATGCCCGACTTAATCTGCCCGAGGTAGAGTACAAGTTCTTCAAGACAGTCTTAGTCTGTCTAGGTCAGTCTGACTTGGACTGGAACATACATGGCATGGCTGGCTGAGTCAGCATGAGGACGCTTTGTGTTGTATTTGCCTCCACGATCGCAGCTTCATACAAGTTTCTCCCAAAGAAACCAATGATTAGATGGCAGGTTTTAGCCCAATGATGGTCCTCCTTTGATGTGACAGGTACTAGTGGGGGCTATGCTGGGACACCAGGGGCCATGACAGCATGCACATGCTACAGAAGCATGGCTAACAGATACTATTTTCACCTTTCGGGCGTGCTCATGCTAGAACTGAATGCCGTAAACATAAACCGCCATTCTGCGGGTAATGCTTACATAACGGTATATGAAAATAGCAGTTCCATTAGTTTATGTGAAGTTGGCCCCAAGTCTTGAATCATCTGTTTGTCTTGCCCACCTCCGCCCATGATTGCTGGAATTTACATATCACTCAATAGGTGGATAAGAGTATAAGACGACCAGATTAGGTATGCAATAGTCAGAGAACATCCATGCAGTATGAAAGATAAATGAGTATGCTGGCCCCTATCAACTACTTGTAGCTGAAAAACAATGAAACTTTTGTAGCAGTTTTTCAGCATTCAAGCACCTAGCCTCTGAATTGTAGCTTTCATACAACGTTTGTGGGCCACCAAAATTTTTTTGAAAAAAGACTAGGCTTGCAGACATCAATCGTGGAAAATTTTAGGTGCCAAAGACCATTTGATAGATTCTACATGCAGATACAAATTAGATTAGTTCCACATCAGCTGAAGATT
Source organism: Colocasia esculenta (assembly GCA_014218235.1). Lineage (NCBI taxonomy): Eukaryota > Viridiplantae > Streptophyta > Magnoliopsida > Alismatales > Araceae > Colocasia > Colocasia esculenta. Next base: position 3,936,939 of record CM024765.1, on the reverse strand, counting down.
TTTGCCTGCAATGATTTATTTCCTTGTTTGCAGAAATGTAGTCGGTGACTGCTCCAGGAAAATAACATCCCTGCTACAGATTTATGTTAAATTGATAAAAGAAATTGTTTGTTTAGTGAAAGTCAAATTTTCCTACAGAGCAAAGAGAACTGCTACACAACAGATAATGAGAGGCATGTGCAATTAAACAGGAGATATATTATGGTGGCACAACTTTTGCTACTCTTTTTCACCACCTGATTTGAAATCCAACAGTGGAAAAAGAAGAAAATGTTGGTGCTCCTGAACTTAGGCCATTTCACCCTGGATGCCGGATCCCATTATCAGACAGCCAACATGACAGTAGCAAAGATGTGGTATAAAGAGTGAGACCATGGAATTCCTCGTCAACATAATATCCACTGAAAACAGTGTACAAGCATAATATCCATAAAAGAAGGGGGGGGGGTCTGAGAAGAACTCTCAACTTACATTGATCAAAGCATGTGGATGCCTGTAAAGCAGCTCTTTCATATTGCTTAAGATCAATATCCAATTCTCTGATCTAAGACAGAAGTGCAAGGCCAAAGTTAATTACATTGCTGCAATCCATTGCTAAATTCACCGTATAATGATCAACCACATTGAATAATAATATCATACATAATGTCCATTTAAGAAAACAATCTTTTTCTTACTTCCTAGTTCCTACAAGTCTGATCATTTCTTCTAATAAAATATCAAAAATTAATTTCTCCCCGACTCCCATAGATTCTTCCACCTTATCTTGTCTTTCAAATAAAAAGAAGGGTTTTGCGTATACTATAAACCATTGTTAAATGACTAGTTGCAACTATATCATTGAAATGCATTAGCAAAGGTGTCATTAATTTGTCTAAAATTGTGCAAATATGCCATCATGGTTAACTTCCGTCAAACGGAAGACAAATATTCGTGAAAGATTCTAATATTCCCGTTTTTTTATCATTGAATGACCAGAATGCCCTTCATTTAACCCTCTTATTATTTAAAAAACTTCATACTCTCCCCCTCACCACCATGGTTGTTGGTTTTGGCCATGACCAAAACGAAACCAGCCGAAACTAGTGTAGCAATTCCGAAACTTAAAAAAATAATATTTTAATTAGTTTCGGCCAAAACTGGCCGACACTCTCCTCTTGAGGCCGCCCGAGACCAGCCGAAACCGGCGGAAACGAAACCGAAATGGTTTCGATTTCAGACATGGGCAATCCTAAAACCGAAACTGAAACCCCTATCTTTGCTCACCACCACCTGTTGTTCTCAGACGTCGTCGACAAGAAGCATGCACAATTCTAATAGGTTGCCGGAACCATGGAAAATGGGATCGAATCGGCCCAAGAATCGGCCAAGGCCAATCCCTATCCGAATCGGCCGATTCGGGCCAAAATCGGCCTGAATTGGCTGGCTAAGCCATGGCCGATCTGATCCGAAATCAATTCCACGAACCATGGTCGGAACGCCCCCATGTTGATTCACAATGGTGCAGGCGTCGCCATCCTCCCTGACCTGCCTCCAGCAAACGCTACTTACGAACCCCCCGACAGCCCTCCCCCCCCCCCAAACCCATATCGGCTGCCCCCACCGAATATCATACACGTACACCTCGTTTATCTCCGACAAACAAGCCAGGCTTCTCGGCAGGGGGCATCCACCGCAAGCGTAGACGCGTGGCGAAGGGCTTTGAGCAGCATAGAGTTGTTTTGCTGCTCCCCAAGGGACTTCCACCGGGACGGCTGTAGCTGGGTGTCTACACGGCACCGCTTTCGCTCCCACCTCCAACCTGGCTGAGTCCTCCTCTTCTCAGTTGGTGACCCCTGAGTCCATTGATGCCTTCACCACTGTTGACACCAAAAAATAACCCAAAAAAAGAGTCTAAAAATAACCGAAAAAAGAGGTCTCGCCTCTCTCTCTCAAACCTCCCCGATGGGAGGGGTTCCCCGCCCGAGGCTGTGCACCAGAAAAGTTCCCCCATCAAGGAACATATCCCCAGCGGGGAACATGTCTCTCGGGGAACTTCCCCTTTCAGAGAACCTCCCCATGGAGGCTCATCAACCCCTATAAAAGGAGGGGTAGGGGTGAAGAGAGAGAAGAGAAGAACGATGGCCTTCTAAGCTCTTACCTTGGTCACCCTTGGAGCCATCCCTTGTGTTTGTGATGTTCTAAAAGAAAGGGAAATGTGTGTTTGTTATAAGGGTGGATTTAAAGACTCCTCCCACAATTATTTGTAAATTATGTGTAAGTTTTTTTGAGCAAAAATGCCCATAAAGGACAAGAAACTGCAAAAACACCCAGAAAGAGTGAAAATGTGCAAAAATATCCAAAATTAGTAGAAAATTACAGAAACACCCAAAAGAAGGTGGAAAACTACAGAAATACCTAGAAATGGTAGAAAACTACATATATACCCAGAAAGGGTAAATAACTGTAGAAACATGGTTTGATGGAGCGGTGAATCGGACCGAATCGGGTTCTCCCTGATTCGGTTCGATTCGCATTGAATCGGACCAAATCGGCCCGATTCGCATAGGATTAATATATATTTATGTATATATAGATGTGTATATTACCCATGGGGGAACACGCTTTCTTCTTCATACTTATTTACCTGAATATCATTTATAGTTTCATTTACTTAAAATATTATATGTAAATAAGAAAGTACCTCCCATTTGAATCCAATAAAAATATCAAAAAAATCATATCTCTTACCAATAAAAAGTCAACTCTCCCATCGAAGAAGAAAATCGTGATTTCAGTGATTTTAGCGAAATATTAACATTCTAATCTCTCATAATTTGGCATATCTAAAAATTTGATAATTCAAATAAACCATATGGAACACTAAAAATCTAAAGTCCGGTAAAAAAAGTCAAACGTACATGTGACTTCTCCAAGGGAGCCGCTGGTTTATCTAAAAAAAGTCAACGTGCGTGTGACTTCTCCAAGGGAGCCGCCAGTCTATCTAAAAAAAGTCAACACTTTTTTCAGTAGAAGAGCGGCTCCCTTGGAGAAGTCACATGCACGTTTGACTTTTTTTACTGGACTTTGGATTTTTAATGTTCCATATGGTTTATTTGAATTATCAAATTTTTAGATAGACCAAATTATGAGAGATTAGAAAGTTAGCATTTCGCTAAAATCACCGAAATCGCGATTTTCTTCTTCGATGGGAGTGTTGACTTTTATTGGTAAGAGATATGATTTTTTGATATTTTTATTGGATTCAAATGGGAGGTACTTCCTTATTTACATGTAATATCTTAAGTAAATGAAACTATAAATACTAACATTTAGTTGAATCGCGAATCGGATCTCCCCTGATCCGATCCGATTCGGCCGAATCGGGCCAATCCGATTCGCCTTGCAAAACCCTGAGTAGAAATACCCAGAAAGAGAAGAAAACTATCGAAATGCCCAGAAAGGGTGGAAAATTGTATAAATGCCCAAAAATAGTAGAAAATTGCAAACACACCCAACAAGACCACTTAAAAGTCCCATCTCAGTAAAAAAGATGATGGTGACAATGAAACAAACACAATAGGCCGCAGTGATCATCTTGATGATCCAACGGTCCGAACATGATGAAGCTCAGATCCAACGGTCCGATTGTGATGAAGCTCAGAGTCAATGGTCCGATTGTGATGAAACTCAGATCTAATGGTCCGATCATGATGAAGCTCAGATCCAACGATCCGATTGTGACGAATCTCAAATCCAACGATCCGATTGTGACAAAGCTCAGATCCAATGGTCCAATCATAATGAAGATCACATCCAACAGCTCGATCGCCCATATCCAACGGTCTAATTGTGATAAAGTTCAAGTACAACCGTCTGATCGTGACCGAATGTAATTATGAAGACTCGATTATATAATCGAGACCACTTGTATAGGTCTTGCAAGAGCAATTGTAATTCAAATTACATATGTATAAGCAATAAAGTCTTTTAACTTTCTTTGCAAAAGTGTGTATCCATAGAGGGTGACCATCAAGGTCATCATCGTCACAACGAATAGAGACAAAAGGTATTTTTTTGACAGAGAATCAAAGGTGTTCGAGGTCATCTCGATGTAAATTAACATCGACTTCGGTTGGAGGGGAAAGATCCAGTACACGAAACCCAATTCACCTAATAAAATAAATGCGCGAAACAAATACACCAAAATATAAGCGCAATCGTCCAATGAATAGACATGCAAATTCCCGCATTAAGCAAATTTTGAAAATTGTCTGTTAAACAGATTGGTACGCCCGTAACCCAAATGAAACACCCTCGTGGGCCCCAAATATCTTCCCTCTCTCTCTTTTTAGAGAGGAGAAATTCCGCATCCGACAAGTTGGCATGCCCGGTGGGACTGTTCCTGCCTTTCATCTCTCAGTCAAAGAATAGCCTTGTCTCTATAAAGAATGTGACTCCTCCACACTCTGGCAAGAAATTCAAAACGAAGAATCCTTGTTGGTGGCAATGCCACGACCATGGCTACGGCTAGGGAATCAAGAGAAAAAATCTCCTCTGAAGCCAAAATGTTGGCACAAAGTCCATCTAAAGTTGTTCCTGCTAACAGAAGGCAGCCCTGCTCTAGTCGATACTGCTGTTGTCGGGGGCATCAAGCCCGCTGCTACAAAAGGCAACAAATGCATCGCTGGGGGCACCAAGCCCGCGACTGTAAAGGACAACAAGTCCACATTGGAAATGTCAAACCTACTGCCAAAGGGGAGGCTCAAACCCACCCCCGTGAAGGCAACGAGCTTGCTATTGCCGGGGGTAGCAGATGTATCGTTGCCACCACCGGTGGGGGCATCAAGCCCCACACTTCTTAAGGATGAGTTTACTCGGTTAACACAATTTCCATTGGTGCCGCCTGTTGAACCCGAAAAAAATCGGGGACTAAACAAACCCCGGGCGACAAACACGCCCTGGGAGAATCGGGAACAAACCCCCGGTCTACCCCGCTCGGACGTCAGAAACGGACAAGCCCGAGTACTCGCGCCAAACCGAGGTGACCCGGAAGCGAGAAACCCGAGAAGTCTTCGTCAGCGAAGGACACGTACTCCGGATGACAGAAAATCCACGTCCGGAGCGGAGTTTGAAGTCGCGCCCGAAGCCGAAGAGCCCCGGGAAATCGAATGCACGTGCCCCTCAAAAATGATTTTCGTAGATTTTAATGTGGATTTTGTATGTGTTTTATTTTCTCTAGTGTCCTGGTCAAAGGTTCTTGACGGCAACCCCGACTGTCGCCAAGACCTTCTTGACAGCAAGGTGTCTTATTGTGGGAACGCGAAAAAAGGGGGGTTTTTTTTTGGGGGGGGGGGGGGAGGGGGGAGATATACATACGTATATTTGGTTTATAAGGGTATGAATATCTCCGTGAAAGAATATGCTTGCATACATATGTCTATGAGTGGGCGTGCCAGACTGTTTAAGAAAACAGACAAAATTTAATATTTATGAGGAGCATCGGGTATAGACCCTAAGCCCTCGAACATTTACATATACATATATTTATTCCGCTCACGTCCGTTTTATCAGGCGATTGGGGTGGTCGTGTACTGGACCATTCCCCACCGACCGGAGTCGTTTTATTTACATCGAGTGAAAACTCGAAGACCTTTGATACGATACGTTTGTTAAAAGACTTTGCCGATATCAAGAGGTTATGAAGAATATTTTGGACATCCACAATTATTCTTAAATATTTTTATCATATTTGCACATATGTCCTTAATGGGGTATATGTGCCTCCATTAAGCATTTACAAAGATGAGTCATGCCTTCACATACGTGTTATTTTAAAACACGGAAGGACTTATTTACAAAAGAGTGCGGTCAATATATAGACCTGCAATGCCTTGTCCTTTCTCCCACGGTCCTTTTCACTAGAGCACGGGCAAGGGACGGGGTACGAGGAGACAACCGAAGGTATCCCAAAATAGATATGAGGTCTCCTTGCCAAGAAGTCCCAAGAAGCTCGAACCAAGTCCTCTTTCTTCATAGCCCTTACCCCATATTTATAGGGTTTGAGGGGCCGAAGGGGTGCTGCGGCCTCCTTTTGAGGCACAAGCGCTAAAACCCCCCAGTGGGGGGGGGGGGGGGGGTTCCTGCGGCAGGGGCACTCTCGGCGGGGGGAAGTCCGGCGCGGGAACACCCCCGCTGGGGGTGCCCGGTGCGGAAACACCCCCGCAGGGGGTGTTCTACGCATGCATGGTTTGGCGGATCGGCCCGATTCTCCCGAATCGGGGCGAATCATGGAAAACCCGATTCTCGATTCCATCGATTCGATCTGATTCGCCTCATATATATAATATTATTATATTAGTAATATATATTATACATTATAATATCATATATAGATATATATATATATATATATTATACCCATGAGAATCGATCCGATTCGGATCGATTCGCCTCCCGATTCCGATCTGGCAAACCTTGCACGCATGAACACCCTCGCTGGGGGTGTCCTACGCAGAACCACCCCGCGGGGGGTGGTTTTGCACGCCAACACCCCCGTGGGGGGTGTCTAGCGGGCCTTTTCTATAAGAGTGGGCCCTTGGGGCCATTTGACGCCCGTTTGACGCCCTTCGAAGTCCGTTTGCAGAGCCGTTTGGAGCTCTGTTTGTTCTGTCCTTCAACGCCGTCGGTTTGTCCACCCAGATACGTGCACGACACGTATATTACGCCGAATTAGGGCTGACGTTGATTTTGCCCGACAGAGGGGTATGCACGTTGGCCTGCCGAACATCACATTTAACATATTATCCGAATTAAATCGGAATAAAATATGCATTCGAACCCATTTATCTCAGGTGTCCGAAATGAGACAGAGTCCGAGGATTTCTCCCGTAACTCCACACTTTTCCAGGCGAGTTTATTACCCGGCCGTTGTTTAAATCCCGGTATCTTTCCCGGGTTCAACACCTGCCGTCAAGTAACTTGACGGCATCATCTTTTGATGTCAGTCCCCTGTTGACAGCAACCTATGCCGACATCAACATGTTGTTTCTTGTTCCGATTATGACTCCTTAGATGATAAGTCTTAGGACTCTAATCCGATTCCTACCCCTAGAATCGTGTTCCTAATAGGACAGTACGACTCCCCGTAACAATGGTTGACCTCTATAAATAGGAGGGTTTGGCCATTAGTTAGGGATCTCTTTGGTTTAGTTGTAAGTTTTCCGAGAGGAGAGAGAGAGAGTTTTAGAGAGAGAGATTCGTCGTCCTCGGCATAGTCTGTGTTGTTTCAAGTTGGGGATTTGCGTCATCGACACCAAGAGGTGCTACTGTGCGATGGAATCGACTAAAAGAGCGCTCGTGAAGGAGATTTCGTGAAGGAGTCATCTAGGGCTTGGTGTGGCTTCGTCTATTTGATTCGTCGTGGGTAGAGCGTCTTCCAGGCAAGTAAACTAGGGTTAAAATTGTGGTCATATCCTGTATATTGTGTGATTTTAACAGATTTTAATATGCCTTAAAACTTCGTGAAATTTGGTTTGATTTACCAGTGTGGAAACTGGGTTTTTTCTGCACGTTGGAACTTGACGGCGGAACTAACTGCTGTCAAGATTCTTGGCGGCACAATCATATGTCGTCAACTTTGTCTTGACGACATAAGATCATGCCGTCAACTTGTCCTAAACGGCAATCGATTCTGCCGTTTAGTTCTTGCTCTGAAATTCTGATTTTATTTCTGTTTATGCAAAAAGCCTTGTGTTTTGTCAAAGTTAGATGTATAGATCGTTCTAACATGTGAATTTAGTTATTTTGTTACTACTGTGGCATCATGAATATCCTGCTGAATTCTTGATTACTGTGACCATGATTTATTGTTATTCTTTATGAAGAATTGTGTTAGAAATTGTTAGGTAAATAAAGATAATTTGTGTGTGCTTCGTTCCTGTTTAGTTAAATCATGATATTTTGCAGAGTTACTTCTGTTAGTCATGTTATCATGTGGTTCTGATCTGAGAATTTCCTGTGGCTGATAAGTATTTATTGGAATACATTTTCTATGCATGAGAGTAGTCTGTAAATTCCAGTAAATCGTAGGGTCATCATAAAATTTTGAAATTTCAATGGTTTGATAGACTGCATGAGATATACGTTCTGATAATTTTTCAGATTCTTCTGAGCACCGTGGGTATTTATGAACTGTTTAAAGCTTTTCATGTGTTATATTTTAATTAAGTTTATACATGCATCATTACTGAAATTAATTGCATATTATGCTTCTGAAACCCTTGCTTATGAATGACTGATAATAGCTTGTTACATGTTTATTGCTTTTGCATGAGTGCATGTGTATGTGTAAATAAGATAAAATGTTCATAAAAGATGTGCCAATGAGACACTGCCGCCGTAGAGGCTGTGGAGCCGTACTGTAGAAATGCTTCTAGGGGAAGACTCAATGTGTTATGTGATACCCGAGGCAACGGGTCATGTGAAATCTTAGAGGTGGACAAGTTCTATTAGTTAGGGTGGAGAGTGCTTCTCCCGGTTCTACAGGACTAAGATTTGATCGTTTTGCCTGACGATTAAATATGTGATAGTGATGTGAGTCCTCTAGAGGTGGTTTGGGAAATGTGTCTCGGCTTGTGATAAGATTAAAGTGAACATGTGAAAGTGAATGTGATATGTGATTGTGGTACATGGAAAGTGCAAAGTGAATATGAATGTGATCGTGGAAGTGCAAGTGAATGTGTTAGCCAAAATGCTATGTGAAAGTGAAAACCATGTGTAAGCAACGTGAATATGAATGTGTAAGTGAAAGAGTAAGTGCTATTGTTTATCGTGTTAATTGAGCATAAGTGTTAATGTTTATGTCATGTTCATACTTAGTGATGTGAATAAGAGTGATATATATATGATATGAAGTGCTTATTTGTATGATATGAGTTACCATGTTTTCAAGTTATGATATATGTAGATTGTGGATTTAGATTCTTATTTGTTTGCTAGGTCTATTGCATAGACTCACTCTTACTAACATTTCAGGAAGAGTTGGAGATTTGGAAGCCAAAGCGTTGGCCTGGATCACCATAGAGTGTGAAGAGTAGACTTGTAGTTTAGTATTTAGCATGTTGTAATCTTTGTAATTTGAGCATTTAGTGTTCTTTAGGAGATTGGCTATGTTATGTCCTTTGTCTCTATATAGATTGTTATATGTGAACGATAAGTTGATGGAAAAGTTGCTATTTATTCCGCTGCAAATTTCTTCTTTATTTGTGTGAATCTCAACCCAATTGTCCATTGTTGGGGTCTTCTCCCCTGTAGCTACTCACTCTCGTCTGACGTGGGTTGGTATAACCTAGGGCTACTAATGGATATCCGCTTTCCAACTTTCCGACCCGTTTCCGACCTTTCCGTATCTACTTTTCTGTTTTCGATTATTTTCCGTTTATCTGTTTCCGATAAGATATAATTTTTATTTTATTTACAAAATATATACTCTTAAAATCTTATTTCTTAATATTAAAAAACTTTAGACTATGTTTTTAGCTTCTCCTTAATTTGTAAATAGAATCTAATTAACTTGTCTCTCTCGTAGCATTTATTATACCTATTATTATCAAAGACCTCTTTTATCATTACTCCAAATGCTACATACATCTACCATTTGACCGTACCAAATGTTTCCGATTACTTTCTGTACCAAATGTTTCCGATTACTTTCCGTTTCCGACCCGTTTTCGATTTTCTTATAGGAAATGGATGCGGAAAGTGCTATTTCCGATTCCGACTCCGACCAGCTGGCAGCCCTAGTATAACCGTACTAGACGAAAATGGGTCGTTAACTTGATCTACTCTAACCTCACCAAGGGGACAATGGAGGCTAGTGCCATGGAACTTGGTGGGGCAACTTTACTACCCTAAGCTCTTTATAAAGAGAAAGGCTTATTGTATTTGTATATTGCACTTTAAGTGCAATATGACTAGACAATAACCCATGTGGCACCCCTCACATGAGGAGTGAAAAAGTGACAATTCAATTATTGGATGCCACATGGGTTTGTTGCCTAGTCATATTGCACTTAAGTGCAATATGAAAGTGCAATAAGCCTTTCTCCTTTATAAACAGTTCATATACCCATATCGTTATGCCACACCATTGAAAATAATGTATCTACACCCTGAATTCTTTTTAGCAAATTTTGGCGATATCAAAGCAAAATTAGATAAAAATGAGAATATATAAATATTTTAATTATATAAGAGGTGATCTATTTGGATCGCAAAATTTCATCACTCATCCAACTTCTAAAGACCTATATAATCTACCAAAGGCACTTTCTATCATGGTTGGCCATGCTGCACCAGATCGGTGCAGAACGGCAAGATCGTATCGTGTCAGGGCTGTAGCGATTCTCGGCACGGTACGCATGAACAATGTTATTTTTTAATTTTTTAATTTTTTTAAAGGCTTGCTTGAGGGATTTGGAGACTGATTCCTTGTTTGGCTATGGATATACAGAGTGTACAATCAAACTATGGGACACCTGCCCAGAATTATGAGCCTAACACTGAACGGTCTCAAATGTGACTTTGGAAAGGTATTTTTACTTATTTCATGTCTCAAATGTTATGAACATAATTATTAGTGTCTTAATCATCTTTATTGAATTTCAATGTGTTTTTCTAACTTTTGTATCATTTTTCTGATTTTTTCACCTTCTTTCAATGATTTTTTTAATGTGGCCGATCCAGATCAGCCAGATTCCAAGCAGATCGGTCGATCCGCTCTCATCCGGATCGGGATCGATGGGGGTCCGATCCTAGACCCTGATCCAAACCAGAATTCCATGAGTGTGGGAATGTTTGTGCCCACAATTATTACATGAACTGAACTTGGCAGGTCAATCACTGGGGATGAAATGCCACAATCGGCCAATCGCAGATAGAGAAATAAGTAAGAATGTGGATCAGAATACAATATGGACACCATTATTCAACTACAAATTTTGACCTTTCGCATGATTATGCCTCATAAAATTTTATTGACACAAACATTTCTTGAAAGCATAATTGCAAAAAAATCCCCCTTGGAGGAGAAAAAAACCATAATTACCCCGTACAAAAGTACATGTATAAACTGTTACCACATTAAGAGGGCTATTTGTGCAATTAAAAAGAACATTCATGACACTTTCAATTTAATGGAGGGTATTAATGCAACTATGATTCAGAGAAGTATTTTTCACTTAACTACAATTATCGAGGACACACATGGAAACACACAGTTTTTATTATCTTTTATATTGTTTATGTTTACATTTAAACATAAGAATGAGATAAGGAACTAAAGTAAATAAAGTCACAGTTTCATACTTAACTATTTCTAAGGGTCTTCTAGAAAGGCAATTTATCCCTACAATTTTTTGAGATTACTGTATTACTTTTTCCACTTAGACTAATAAATTATTGCTCTCTGATGTTGACATCAAAGAGGTTGATATCCCTGAAGGCATGATTTAGCATATAAGGAACTAAAGCAAATAAAGTCACAGTTTCGTACTTAACTATTTCTAAGGGTCTTCTAGAAAGGCAATTTATCCCTACAATTTTTTGAGATTACTGTATTACTTTTTCCATTTAGACTAATAAATTATTGCTCTCTGATGTTGACATCAAAGAGGTTGATATCCCTGAAGGCATGATTTAGCATAATAATAATTAAGAATTACTGCTTAAATCCATAATTGTATAAATAACACTTTTTATACATATTTATTAACATAACTCAGCTACATATCCATGCAGTCAACTGTCAAAAAAAACACATGATGGCACATTAAGGGGTATTTTTTGCAAGTATTTTTTATGTGAGAGAGTTATTTTTGCGCTAACAAGTCAAGATGTTAAGAATACCTTTTAACTATAATTAGACTTTTATGCGATTTAGTTTCATTTATCTAAAACCAGTTAGTGGCGCTTAACAGGTTACAGGACAAACAATTTTACATTTTACATGGTGATTATATTATCAATACATATCTAAAAATGGTGTTTCTGAAATTATATATTTAAGTAAGAATAATATGAAAGCTAACATGTAAAACAAGTGATACCTGTGTGTCAAGCTCAATGGACATCATTTGTTTCTCCGCAAATCGCCACTTCAGTGAGATAGCATCAACAAGCAAATTCTAGTGACAGAATAGCCATATTTAGAAAAGCTAAACAATCAGAACATCATAACATAGACATATAAGCAATGAGTGAAATGATAACAATATAACAACCGATAAGATATCAGATGCATAATGGACAATCAATCTTTATATAGTGGGGAGTCACCTTAATCTTAATCACCAATGTGAAGCAATCCATATTCAGTTTAGCGGCTTGATCAGTGAGTTTTTCTATATTTGACTCCAAGTCATCCTCTTTCTTCAGATATTCAAGTCGCCTTCTTCTTTGGTCTAGTAGAAAACCAAAAGACCAGGAAACCTAGTTGTGAAAATTGAGAAAACTGGATACACAAAAGAATTGGCAGTAGAAGAACACAATTTTTTTCCAGGGGGACCAAAATACATACTGACAAGGTTTTCCACCTCACGACGTTTTTTCCTTTCATGTGCACCGATGTTGACAATTTCCTCCTAATGAAAAAGGAGTTAGAAATTCCCTCAACAACTAAGAACACTGTACACATCCTAATTTCAGTTGACATACCCGTTGTTTCTGAAGTTTAGCAGCCTCATCCTCTAACTGTCTCCGTTCCATCTGCAACAATTTCACACTCCCATCCATTTCATTGATGGCGACTTCAAGCTCTTCTTTCCTGGACTTCGACCGGTCAACATCCCCAACATTTGAATCTGAAAGAAGAAAATATAAGAGAACGTCCATTCAAAGATAAAGTATGTAGGACCGCAAGATAATAAATGCATACTGTACAAGAAAAGCCGGGAATGCTGCACTGGATCAACAAAGGCCGAAATGTGACCCCCGTATCTAGACTTAGACCATCGATAATGACAATCTGGTGTCCATAGATCAGCAATTCCTAATCGTAACACCTCATTGGCTCTCTGGTCAGTTTCTCGTGTACCAACATACTGCAGAAGAGATCATATTACAGAAAAAGTCAAAGGGGATTCAAAGGATGTTTGTGATCATATTTGTTAAATAAATTGTTTTATTCAATAGTTTACTCAAAAACAGCATCACACAATAGTTTAACAAAAAATTCATCAATAAGTGTGTGGATACAAAGAATGGTCATACAGAGGTTTGCACAGGACACTGGCTATTCAGAACTTCTTTAACAGCAGGTGGAGCATCAAAAACTTGATCCAGTCGTGCATAGATACCAAGATTTTGCATCTGCTCAAAAATTGTAAAGAAATGCTGCAATCCATCAATATAAAAAGGGTAACATGAGTATCTCAGAAGATGAAGAATCTTAAATTTTAATACCTCTAGAGAAAGCTGAAATGATGTTTCCATAGTTCCCCCTTGGCTTACAAAATTTAGAACAGGAACATCAAATGATTTGAGGTTTTTAACTAAGAAATCCCTATCAGCGGGATCCTGGGTTATGAAAGACTGCAATTGAACAAAACATAAGCATAACATTAATGAAATTTTTCCTTCACATTCATCATCCCAAAGAAAAAAACATTCAATCAATTGTGTGCTATATACAGATTAAACATATTATCCAACAAGTAAACAATGAAAAGAATGACAAGCAGCATCATGAAACACACAAACGTTTCAAGAAAACCAGCACACACACAATGCAGACTTCAAACGTCAAACACTTGATGCATGAACTCCACTTTCATTATTGATGATGGAACTCTGGCAAACAGGGGGAAAAGAACCATACTAAGAGAATGAATCACCCCTCAGAACATTAGTGATGACACAGCCATAAAACAGATGATCTAATTCTCCTCCTGAACACCACAGAACATGCACTTATGTTTGGATCCAACTTCTAAAGCATGAATAGGTTTATCAAAAAACATGTTCTCATAAACTCATTCATTATAAACTTGTTTTGTATTAACTCATGCTTGGATAAACATGTTTTGTATTAACTCATGCTTGCAGATTTTCATAAACTTAAGTGAGTTTATGCCAAACTCTGTTTACAGCGAGTGTCTCCACCATAAACCAGCTCATAGTAGATTTATTTTTGAAATGTGGATGATACCACAGAATATATTGCTAGAGAAAAAGAATGCACAAGTGTAGAGGCATAGACACCCAAAAAACGTCTATACAAAAGGACTCTCGCCTGAATTGGTGGGATAAACCACCTCACCTCCCGAAACACAAAAAGAGCAGGGAACTCAGCCCATCAATGACACCCAAATGTTCAGCCCAAAATGAGTCTATCTCTAACAAAAGCAAAAAAACAATCCTCTGAACGAGCTTCTCTTCTGAAAATCCTGCTGTTCCTCTCATTCCATAGGGCGCACATAGTAGCATGCAGGATGAGCCACCACACGACCTCGTCCCCCTTAGGCGGCCATCTTCTGTGCCAGCCAAGCAAAAGTTGATGTACCCCGACAGACTGTGGAAGAGGTAGCTGGACACACTGCTCAACCAAGGACCAAATCTTCTTCGTGAGAGAGCATGTTGAAAAAAGATGGTTCAAATCCTCCTCTTCATCCTCACAAAGACAGTAGCGGTGGATATATATAAGGTAGAAAGTGAGCAAGCTCATCACACGTGGGGCAACTCCCTGCGGGAAACCCTCCACATAAATATTTTCACCTTTAAAGGATTCTTGGGAGCCCAAATATGTCTAAAAACAACTTGCCGAACTCCCCCATAGGTGAGGGAAAGATAGGTCGATCTAACTGACAATTTCCCTGTCCTCTCCCATCTACATGTCTAGGCATCCCATGGATGGCGAGATCGGATCGGAGTGCCGAATCGGACCATGCTGATCCTGATCTGAGTAGGATCGGATCGAGGGATCCAGCCGATTCTCAAAAAATCTGGCCGATCTAAATCAGATAGATTTAAAAAAAATAAGAAAAATTGTGGAAATCAAGAAAAAATCAAAAGAAAAAAATCATGAAAAATTAGAAGAAAAAAACCTAAAATTTTGAAAACACATACAAAATTCATTGAATATAAACACAATGAAATTCAAATCTTATTATGTACATCTATCATAAAGAACAATAAAAATGATTAAGGCACTAATGATTATGTTCATACATTGAATAAAAAAGATATATCTAGAAGTTTATAACATGAAATAAATAAAAATACCTTGCCAATTTCACATTTCGGAACCTCTCATCCTCTGGCTCATGAGACTGAGCAGGTGTCTGTTGACACCAAAAAAATAGCACAAAGAAAAACCCCCTAAAATTGCCCAAAAAAGCCAACAGAGGGTGACCAAAATAGACACCCCTTTTGGGTTCGGTGTGGGGATGCGAAAAGAGACATACGACGGCCGACGGCCTCGATTTATTTATTACGTGCATATATTATCTATTTTGTAGGAAAAATATATGGGTGCATGTAAATTTATGCATGGGCGTGCCAGACTGTTTAAAATAAACAGACAAAGTTTGATACTTATGAGGTGCCTCGGGTATAGACCCTAAGCCCTCACGTCCATTTGCATATATGTATATACATTTATTCCGCACGTGTCTGTTTTATGAGGTGATTGGGGTGGTCGTGTACTGAACCATTCCCCACCGTCCGGAGTCGGTGTTTTATTTACATCGAGTGAAAACTCGAAGACCTTTGATATGATACGTTTGTTAAAAGACCTTGCCGATATTAAGAGGTTATGAGGGATATTTCGAACATCCACAATTATCCTCAAATCTTTTTATCACATTTGCATATATGTCCTTAATGGGGTATATGTGCCTCCACTAAGCGTTACAAAGATAAGTTGTGTCTTCACATACGTGTTATTTTAAAACACGGAAGGACTTATTTACAAAAGAGCGCAGTCATTATATAGACCTGCAGTGCCTCGCCCTTTCACCTACGGTCTTTTTCACCAGAGCACGGCAGAGCGCGGGCTGAAGACGACGGACGAGGAGACGACCAAAAGGTACCCTTCTCCCTTCTCCTTCTCCCTTTGTATACGAGAGTTCGGATTTTTCTTCAAAGAAATCTCCTCCCCCCCCCCAAAGGTTCCAACCCCCTTTTGTATGTCTTCTTCGAATCCATTTATCTCAGGTGTTCAAAGTAAACAAACCCGAGGTTTTTCGGTCATATCTTGACCTCTCGGGGCATTTTTCTTGCCATATCTCGACACGTCTAAGGGTTTCTGCCGTTATTTGACAATCCCAAGACTTGGAGTGGCCTGTCATAAGCTAGGCCTAGGAGAGCGCACGCCGCTTCATAGAAGTGGCATGGATCCCGCTCCACTGGGCCATGCAAACGGCACGAGCCAGGCCTTTCAGTCGTTTCTTGACTTTTCCGAGTAGTTCCGGATATTTCCGTCATTGATTGACTTTTCCGGATGCTCCTGCCATTTATCGGCTTGCTTGGACTTCTAGGACTTCTCCGCCATTTGTTGACATTTTCCGAGAATTCCCAATGTGTTGGCTTTAAGTCACACCCAAGAGAGCGCATGCCGCTTCAAAGAAATGGCGTGGGTCTCGCTACACCGGGTTGGACAAAAGGCGCGAACCGTCGGACTATTTTTGCCATTTTATCCGCAACAGGGACATATCTGCAATTTTCCGAACAGTAGGGGTATTCCTGTAATTTTTTGGGACAGTAGGGTATTTCTGCAATTTTTCGGGACCGCAAGGTATTTCTGTAATTTTCTAGGATAAGACATGTGTAATTTAATAAATACACACATGCACAAACTTTATGTCCTCAGGGGCCTTTGTGTAATTTTACACAAACTCTGCCCAACAGGGGTCTTCATATTTAAGGAACAAACATCCCCCCCCCCAAAGGAGGGGGTCTCAAGGCCGGACCTTCTTTTCTCCTCCGAGATCTCCCTTTTCTTCATGGCCTTCATGATTTGAGGGGCCAAAGAGATGCCCTACGGGCATTGCGCTAAACCCCCCCCCCCCCCCGGAGGGGGAGCTGCGGCAGAGGAAAAGGCCCCCGCTGAGGGGAACAGGCAGGGAAACACCCCTGCTGGGGGTGTTCTGCACGGGAACCACCCCGCAGGGGATGGTCCTACGTGAAAACACCCAGCAGGGGGTGGTTTTGTGCGGAAACCACCACGCAGGGGGTGGTCCTGCGCGGAAACACCCCCGTGGGGGGTGTTCTGCGTAGAAACACCCTCGTAGAGGGTGGTCTTGTGCGGGAGCCACCCAGCAGGAGGTGGCCTTACGCGAAAACTCCCTTTTCTTCATGGCCTTCATGATTTAAGGGGCCAAAGAGATGCCCTGCGGGCATTGCGCTAAACCAACCCCCCCCCCCCCCCCCGAGGGGAGGGGGGGGCAGAGGAAAAGGCCCCAGCTGGAGGGAACAGGCGGGGAAACACCCCCCGCTGGGAATGTTCTGCGCGAGAACCACCCCGCAAGAGGTGGTCCTACGAGAAAACACCCCACAGGGGGTGGTTCTGTGAGGAAACCACCCCGCCTGCGCGGAAACAACCTTGTGGGGGGTGTTCTACGCAGAAACACCGCCGCAGAGGGTGGTCCTACATAGGAACCACCCCGCAGGTAGGGCTGTGCAAAATATGGTTCAAACCGAAAAACCGAACCGACTGGTTCGGTTTGGTTTCATGGGCTAGGTGGTTCGGTTCGGTTTCAAGTTGGGAAACCGAAATGAACCGAATATCTATATATAATTATATAAATAATAAAGTTATACAAAAAAAATGGTAGCGCAACGGAGGGCGGCGTCGAGCGCGTGGTGGTCGCGAGTTTGAAACTCGCGACCACCACAAAACACCCCTTTTTACATATTTTTTCCCAGAAATACCAGAAAAAATGCCAAAAATGCCAGAATTCGGTTTGAACCGAACTGAACCGGTTCGGTTCGGTTCGGTTCAAACAATGACTTCGGTTCGGTTTGGTTTTCTCCAAAAATGGAGAAAACCGAACCGAACCGAACCGTGAACTCCCCTACCCGCAGGGGGTGGCCCTGCGTGGAAAAACCCTCGTGGGGGGGTGTTCACAACAACCCCCGATGACGAAGGCAGACGTCCCGTGCGATTTTCAAACTTTACCCCTTGTCTTAATGACTAGGCGGGGAATTGGGTTGAAAACCACAGCAATGGGGGGCAAATTTGGGGAGATTTTTCTTTGTTAATTTTTTATGTCAACAAATGCCCCCCACGGGATGTGTGCCAAAGTCGATGACAAAGGCAGACGTCCCGTGCGATTTTCAAACTTTACCCCTTGTCTTAATGACTTGGTAGGGAATTGGGTTGAAAACCACAGCAATGCGCTTCAACATTTGTGCAGCGTCGCCAACAACCTGGACAACGATTTGTTGTTATAGTTTGGACCGACGATCAAATCTGATATGCTTCTTGAAAATATATCCATGTGTTCACATATATTGTGCTCATATGTATATGTTTTCTAAAAGAAGCTCTATCCAAGTAGAGGTTCTGCCCAAAAATATATCCATGTGTTCACAAATATTGTGCTCATATATATATGTTTTCTAAAGGAAACTCTGCCCAAGTAGAGGTTCTGCCCGCAATTATATCCATGTGTTCACAAATATTGTGCTCATATGTATATATTTTCTAAAAGAAACTCTGCCTAAGTGGAGGTTCTGCCCAAAAATATACCCATATGTCCATAAATATATATGTGCATATGCGCGTATTTCATGGGGAAACCCAGTCCATACAGAGATCCTCTCCTAAAACAATACGATCATATGTCCATCAAATAAATGTTCATATATTTATACGGTAACTCTGCCTATGCGGGAGCTCTGCCCAAATTCACAATATACTCAAATACCAAATGAATTTCCCGGGTATACACCCGCTCATTTTTTAAATTATATTTCAAACTCCCAAAAGGAATTCATACCCTTTTCAAATGAAACCCTTTCCTAAAAGCAAATATTCTCTTTCAAAATGGAATACTTCAAAAACAAACCCCTCTTTCAAATCAAAACCCATTTTGTCCGATAAAAAGGGGAAAACACCGCATTACAATTTTCTAGAAAATGCAAAACCTCTTGACTTTGCTATCAATGATATTCGGGTTTAAATTAATGTAAAAATAACATCAAAGACTTTTAATCCGATGTAAACGAAACATCGATTCCGATCGATGGAGACAGGGGTCCAACACACGCTACTGTTGAACCCGAAATAAATCGGGGATTAAACAAACCCCCGGGTGACAAGATACACCCTGAGGGAACCCAGAACGACCGAGGTTGCGAGTTCAGAATGCAGCGCGCGCCCGAAGCACCGCGGGGACGGAGCAAAGCGTACCTCGGAAAGCGGAAATCTGATGACCAGGCCTTCGTTCAAAACCGCGCGCAATCCCCACGCGTCAAGGACGATCAAATGCACGCGCTCCTAGAAAACGGGGCCGATCGCACGTGAGATGACCGAAG
The DNA here is from genome assembly GCA_014218235.1 of Colocasia esculenta. Taxonomy (NCBI): domain Eukaryota; kingdom Viridiplantae; phylum Streptophyta; class Magnoliopsida; order Alismatales; family Araceae; genus Colocasia; species Colocasia esculenta. Next base: position 3,917,424 of record CM024765.1, on the reverse strand, counting down.
ACGCACGAGCGGTGCACGTGTGCACGTGCGCGGCACGGCCGTCAACCAACGAACCAAGCACGGGAGGCCCACAGAGCTCTCTCTCGAGAAGAAGCGGAGGAAGTGGCCAACAAGGGTGGAGGCCCACCCTATTTATAAGGGGGGCCAGGCGGTGGCACCCCCGCCGGTTCGGCGGGGTACGCACCCCCGCCGGTTCGGCGGGGGGCGCACCCCCGCCAGGCCGGGCGGGGGCCGCACCCCCGCCAGGCCGAGCGGGGGCAGCACCCCCGCCGGTTCGGGCATGGGCCGCACCCCCGCCGGTTCGGCGGGGTGTGCACCCCCGCCAGGCCGGGCGGGGGCCGCACCCCCGCCGGTTCAGGCGGGGGCCGCACCCCCGCCAGTTCAGCGGGGCGCGCACCCCCGCCGGTTCGGGCGGGTGCGCACCCCCGCCAGGCCAGACAGGGGGTCGCACCCCCGCCAGTCCAGCGGGGTGTGCACCCCCCGCCAGTCCGAGGGGAAGCACCTCCGCCGGTCAGGCCCCCAGACTGGCGGCCCCCTCCGCCAGTCAGCCCGCTCGCGTGGGCACCCTCGCCGGTTCGCTCTCGGCTTCGACGCTCGCGCTCTGCCTCGACTCCCGTGCCGCCGAAGACCTCCGCCGGGGAGGGCACCCCCGCCGGTATGCCCCCCGCAAAACCTATAAATAGGGGGGCATACCCCCATTGCAACACACACCGAGCAACGCCATTCGGCCCAAAGACCCCGCTGGTGCAAAAAACCGCAGAGCCCCTGCGAACACTTCAGCTGGTCCGTGCGCGAGCTTACATAGGCCGCACGTGTCGGGAAGGGTCTTCGACACCCGTTGGTGCTTCCTCTTCGTGGTCGAGCCCTCCTGCGTTCGCCCACACAGAGACGCCACAGGTTGTTACAAGACTCCCGTTGGCCATGTTCTAAGTCCTCCGGTGTCATAAAACGACACACGTCGAGGCACATATCTAAGTCCTCCGGTGCCATAAAACGACACACGTCGAGGCACATGTCTAAGTCCTCCGGTGTCGTAAAACGACACGTCGAGGCCCATGTTTAAGTCCTCCGGTGTCATAAAAGACATACGTAGAGACATGTTACTCCGTGGAGGCACAAACGCCCCATTGGTAACACAAATGTACTCCTTACAATGTAAGCGTCCGACGGAGGCACAAACACCCTGCCGTCGACGTCCATGTACACGACTTGTTGTATACACGCCCAGTGGAGGTACAAAACCCCATTAAAGGCGCAAATGTAAATGTCATAAATATAAATGACATGAGCATGCTTGAATAAAATTGTGGAAATTTACTTGTCATCTGTCTTTTTTTCTTTAAATTTCGGCATACGGTCTTTTAACAAACATTACGCATTCGAAGGTATTCGAGTGTTATACTCGATGTAAATGAAACATCGACCTCGGTCGATGGGGAACGGTCCAGTACACGACCACTCCAATCGCCATGAACGCGAGTGCACACGGAAAAAGAAATGAAATATTCGAGGGTGCCGGGTCTTCACCCGGTACCCATCGTAAAATAAATCTTTGTCTGTTTCTTGTAAACAGTCTGGCACGCCCAAAATTCATTTCGAAGATAAAAGAAATGAGAAGAAAGAAAGAGAAAAAATAGAAAGAAGAGAAAAATTCCGCGTTCCAACAATCTGGCACGCCCGGTGGGACTGTTCCTGCCTTCCATGCATATGTAAAAAGACCGTATGCCGATATAGAAATAAAGGATGACTAATTTCCACATCACAGGTACAAGGAGCGAAAGCCGGCATCAAACGCCCGTTCCCACCTGCAACAGCAATTCAAGCTTGCTCGATGGCCGCCGTCACCTACGGCCCTCAAGTCATCGCATGCCACGCCAAATGTGGCTACCTCGCCGTCCCGCTCGTGTTCGGCGATTTTCCTGCAGTGGTGGGATCTCCCTACTTCCTAGGGGTGGTCCCCGCCGTCCAAGCTACTCCAAAGGCGGCACCCAAAGCTACTGCGACTAGGGGCACCAAACCCCGTTCAAGCCAAGGCCGAGTCTTCTCGGTGAACACCATCTCTTGCGTCGCAGTCCCCAGAAAACGGGGACAGCGCCAAGGACGCAGGGGCGGCAAGCCCCGCGCAATCGTCTCCAACTCCGGTAAACCGTGCTAGTTGGTGACATCATCGTCAGGCTCGATGGAGGCGAGCCGATATTGCCCCGGGACAGAAGCGTCCCCACGGTGGCAACCTCCAACAAATACGCTCCCCTCCAAGGGACGCGACAAGAAGATCGGGACTCCCCAAAAGGAGCCCGACAGGGGTAGGCGTCAAGCTCGTCACCCCGGCCGCCTCGCAAAATGAGGCAGATGTGGGTGACCAAGCAGGAAGCCCGCCAAATCAAACAAGCCAGAGCGGGCCAACCCGCCGAAGACTCTAAGAAGAAGACGGTACCTGGGCGAGAAAAAGCTCAAGAAACCGAACCTCCTCGTCCCCGCGGACACAAACGCAGGGGCATTTATAGGAAGCCCAACTTTGTCCCCGCCCAAGCGGAAACTGCTGAAGGGGGAGAGGCCAGTCAAGCCGGAGCTTCCACACCTCGAGTCTCGGTCTTTGAAAGACTGAGCGCCTCAGTCTTCACCAGGCTGGGAGCAGCAATCCGTCCAAGCACTCAGAAGCCCAAGAAGCGGAGAGTGCAGCAGACGTCTGAAGAAGGTGGAGGCATGAAAATCTTCACCTGCTATGCTTCCGGAAGGGAAGCAGCTGGGCCATCCGGCATTCCGGCGGGAGCACTCAGGATAAATGAGTCCGGACAGGACGACGAAACCGTCCTCCGGTATACCCGGAACGTGGCCAAAAGACCTCTCCAAGGGCAGCAAGGCAGCCAAGCCGGGCCCTTAAATCTGGGGCAAGGCCTCGAGCTCCCACTCGAGCATGACCAAAGACCCCTCCAGGGGCAGGTCCAGCTGGACCTCGAAGGAGGGGAAGAAGACGAAGTCGCCAGCCTCCACCTCGGAGATCAACAACTGCCGGCTGACGGGGAGCAAACTGAAGTGTTCCTCATGCCGCCAACCAGAGCCGCCTTCCAGGCAATGACGGACGACGCCAAGTATGATTTCATACAGCGTTGGCAGGCTGAAATGGCCAATCTCCTGGCCGAGCAGGACAGCAGGCAGGGGCAAATGCGCCACGCCGCCCAGCGCCGACGGCAAACCAAAATGCTCGGACAAGACATCAACAAGGCGACTTGCCCGACGTCAACCCGCGCGCAGCCGCGGTCAATGAGTATATCGTCGATCCGGTCCAACAACCGCGCAGGGGCATAAACTCCTAAGCCTCCGCGGCCGAAGATATTGTGGCCCAGCGGCGAATGATTGAAAAGATCGTGGATGACCGCTTCGCTCAACGAGGCGAGGGAACTGCCACTGTAGATCTCTACAGTGTGCCGTATCCCGTCCACCATCAATTCAAGAAGCTGCCACCGGACTTCCCCAAGGCGCCAAAGTTGCAGAAGTTCGACGGACAGGGCTCGCCAAACGAGCACCTGGCCTACTATATAACGGCTATGGGAGAGTTGGCGTTCGATGAATCCTACCTCCTCCGTTACTTCGCAACGTCCCTGACAGGCACCGCCTTCCAGTGGTACTCGAGGTTGAGGCCCAATTCCATTGTCGACTGGGCTGACCTCCAAAAGAAGTTCATCGACCGCTTCCAGACGGCCGAGAGAAAGGTGTCGCTGGCAGAGCTCTGCTCCCTCAAGCAAAGGAAAGGAGAAACGGCACTCGACTTCATCAAGCGGTGGCGTGACTTCAGCATGAGGTGCGACAATCCCCCGACACAGGAAGATGCCATAACCATCTGTCGGCGGGGCCTGGCGGCGCAAATAAGTGAAAAGCTGCTGGGAACAAACATCAAGGGTTTTGACCAGCTCAATGCGGTCGTGGCAGAGATCGAAATGTTCTTCGCCGACAACCCGATGCAAGCTCCTCCAAAAATCAAGCCGGGCAAGGAGCGCGCTATGGGCAGAGAAGCCAATGCTGTGGACTTCGCCCCCCAAAGTAAGGGGAAGAAGATCATGGCCTCCGGCGCTCCAAGCAAAAAGGTGGAAGAAAAACCGCCTCCAACTTCACTGCCACAGCGTATGAGCACGCCGTATTCCTTCAAGAGAGATCATACGAAGATGCTCTTCAAGCTGTGCATGAAGAATGACCTGCTCAAGCTTCCGGCCTTGAGAAGACCAAGCGAAGCGGATAGAGTGGATGAGCCAAATTACTGTCTCTACCACCGCATGCTGGGGCACTCTATTGAAGACTGCTACGTCTTCAAAAATGAAATACAGAAACTGATCCAGAGCCGCCTCATCACCATGCACGAACATTTGGTCGATCCCCCACAGCCCCATGCTTGGGACCAATCGAGGCAGTCGGCCAATGTCATCCATGTCAATGCACCGGCTCCCGAACCAGAAGACCCCGAGGCGAATCCTTGGGACGCTCATTCCACAAACGAATGGGAGGGGGATCATCCCTCAGCCTCGGAGCACAGGACATGGTCAGAGACAGTGCAAAACTTGGAAAGACAGGTTCAGTCGCTGCGGCACGGTCAGTGCCAAACGCTGATGTACCTAAGGACAATGCAAGAAAGTCTGACGACCCTCCAGCAAGGACTCCAGGGGCCTCTAGGCACACCTGCGCCCCGGACGCGCCGCCCCTGCGGGGGGGGTGGATCTCGGAGGAGTCTTCAAATCCGTCTGATGATGAAATCGTCGGAAGATTGTACTCCTTCCCGCGCCATCGGACACTGGCACTCTACCGTACCTGCCTGCGAGCAGAATTATTAGGCTGCCAGCCACCAACAAGCGTCCCGCCAAACTACTGCATATACCATCAAGATGCAGGGCACGCGTTAGAGGACTGCCACGTCTTTAAAGACAAGGTTGAAGCATGGGTCAACCAAGGGATCATCGACCTGGGTAACTCCCGCGTCGACCCGCCGCAGCCTCACATTCGCGAATGGACAGACCATTCAGCTGACGTTGTCACGCATACAGTCAACGTCATCGACCCACCGGAAATTTATACACCGGTGGCCTTCACTTTCCCGGACCCGGATATGACAGAAGGCGGCTGATCTGGCGAAGCCCCTACCTGGTGGTGCCCGGGAGGGCGAATTCCCCACCGCAATCGCTTGGCGACCGGAAACGCTGGGGAGATCTTCGAAAAGCTCCTACAACGAGGTGTCGTGATGGCTCACACACCGCCGCCGACGTACACTGAAAGGGAGTTGAATCACCCAATGTACTGTCGATATCACGCCTTGCTGCTGCACCCTACAGACAGGTGCCCTGATGTCCGGGATTGGATCGAATCCCTCATCCAAAAAGGGAAAATCGACCAGGAAGGCAACTCCATGGTCCTGATGAGAGCCAGGGAAGCAGCCCAGCGGGAATTTGAAGAAAGCGACTATATGCGCTTCAAGAACCTCCAAGCCCCCGAAGCTGATGAACGAGGATGGCTCGTACCGCCGATGTCGTCCATAGCTGACACTGAAGGCGCGGGCTTGGGGCAGCAATTCAGGAACATATCCCTGAAGGAGCAGCCCACCTCAAGGTACAATCAAGAGGACCCGGATATGACAGAAGGCGGCTCCTCTGACGAAGCCCCTGCCCTATGGTATCCCGGGTGGCGAGTCTCCCCGAACCCCTTCGCGACCGCAAAGACCGGAGAGATCTTCGATAGACTCTTGCAGCAGGGCTATGTAAAGGCGCACAGGCCGCCACCAACATACACGGAGAGGGAGTTAAACCACCCCATGTATTGCAAATACCATGCCATGTTGCTGCATCCTACGGATATGTGTCCGATTGTCCGAGACTAGGTCAAATCCCTCATCCAAGAGGGAAAGATCGACTCAGAAGGCAATCCGACAATCCGGGCCGAGGCCAGGGAAGAAGTCCAGCAACAACCTCCTCGGCGAAAGAAGGGGCCTCGACGACATCAAGTCTCCCCTCCCCATGAGCAAACTCCGGAAAATAGGAGTAAGGGGCAGTGCTTCGAGAATTCGCCTCCGCGAATACTCAAGCGCCAAGAAAAAGACTGCAGGGGCAAGCAGCCAATGATGGAGCCGGCCACCCAAGAGCCAAGCCCCTATTGGGCCGAGTTCCAACAACTGCCGCCCGAGGTAATCGAGCAGGCAATTGACTCCACTTTCCAGCATCAACAAGACGAAGTTGGTTGGACGACGGTGGCGTCCAGAATGCGCACTCTGTCCGCGTTCCCTAAGAGGGGAAGGTCGCACGGTCGCCTCGGCCGGGAAACTACCTCTCAAACAACAAAGCAAGCCAAGCCGCTGACGCCGCTCGAAATGGCGCGCGCAGTGCAGCAAGAAAAGAACCGGCGCAAGAACATGAAAAGGCGCCTAAAGAAACAAGCCGAGCAAGAGGAGGCCGCGTCAGCCCCGGCTGAGTTGACTCCACTCCAAAAGCTACAGAAGCTCATCGATGAATTGGAGGAATATATTCCCCCCAAGCCCACTTGGGGGGTCCCTTTGAACAAATACATCCCGTGGGAAGAAATGGAGCGTAAAACAAGGCTTAAAAGCTGGCTCCATCAAATGCTACAAAGGGCTCAAGAAGGCGAGAAGCTGCCTCTGCCCGAAGAACTGTTCATCTTCTATAAGGAAGATGAAATCACCATCGAGAAGCTGGAAGAAATGCTGAAAGACTTCTCGTGCAACATGGTGTCGATACCGCCGCCAGCAAGCTTACAATCACCGGCTGTTACGCCCCCTGTGGCAACATATCGGCGTCGTAACCAGGCAAAGGGAAGGGCCGCGGACGAGGAAAGAAATCCGCCCCGTCCCTCAGCGAGAAAGCCATCTCGCCCGACCTGGGCAAGACTATCGTCTTCCGAGGAGAAGAGCCTCAGCCTGCCCCGGAAATAGAGGTGCGGGCGAACTCCTTCATCTTCGACCCATCTGACGAGGAAGAAGAAGAGCAGCGGGATGTCGCTAGTGGGCTCTCCGACCGGAGGGCCACCCAGCCAGTCCTCTTCATCCCGTCCGACGAAGAAGAGTATGGGGGATGGGCGATCCCCAACAATCCCTCCAACCGGAAAGCTCCCGAGTCGGTCGACCGGCCCACTCCGTCCAGAAGCGGCAAAGTAGAAACTACCGCCCCGGAGGAGGATGGCCTGGGCTTGTTTTTCGAAGAAAAGCCGGACGAGCAGCCAGTGGCAAGATGGGTCAACCAATTCGGGCAACCAATAAAAGCCCTGGAGGATACTGTCTCGCCATTGGATCAACTCCGTGCCCGGGCTGACCGCAAAATCATACAGCATATGAAGCGGTTCCCAACCAACATCACCATATGGGACGCCATTGCCTGGAGCAAAGAGTTGAGAACGGCGCTCGTCAAAATCTTGCAAGAGCCCGAGGTCTTACGAAGCTGACGTGACCGAACTCCAAGCACAAGCCCTAGAAGCACTAGTGGCGGAGGTGACCTTCTCCGACAAGGATATGCTGCTGCCAACGCTATACCACAACCGCCCGTTGTATATGCAAGGAAAAGTCAATGGGCATGAACTCAACCGGATCCTGGTTGACCCCGGGGCGTCGATCAATATCATGCCCCTGAAGACTTTCAAGTCTTTATATCTCACCCCCTACTTGCAAAGGGTAAATGACATCAGAATCGCTGGATTCAACCAGAATTCTGAAAACGCCTTGGGAAAGGTGGAAGTACAGCTGGCCATGGACGGCCTCACTACTAAGGTCGTGTTTTACATCATCAATGCAAACACGTCCTACAAAGCCCTACTGGGAAGACCCTGGCTCCATGAAAATCGGGTCGTCCCCTCGACTCTCCACCAATGTATAAAATACATCAAAGAAGGAGAGCAGCATACGGTCTTTGCCGACCGGGCCCCGTTCCGCCCAAATGAATGCAACTTGGCGGACGATCAGCTATACTTCGGCGAGCCTCTCGGCAAGCCAGCAACCGCGTCAAAAGGCAAGGAAAAACAAAATGCCGACGCGAATCAAGCAAGCCAGGATCAAGAGGAGGAGGAGCTCTTCACGGTCAATAAAGACCTCCTTGAAGCTCACCGGCTCAGCCGCCTCGCCGAGTCTACCACACCCGGGCCAAGTTGCCCAGAAAGGCGTGAAATCAACTATGAAGCAAACGCCATCGGCGAGATCATCGACCGAAGCATCTCTCTGCCGCCGGCGTACACGCAGCTGCCCTTCCATAGGGAGGACCAATGGGTGGAGCGACTAAAAACATTCATTGTCACCCATTACAGAAATGATAGTCTCAAGAAAGGCGAGACGCCGAAGCCGATCATCTTCTACAAAGGAGACCCGCTTCCATATGGGGCCCTCGAAGACGACTTCGGCTGGAGTCAAATGACTCAAGCCGCCCCAGAGCCCGTCCAAGAAATGGACGACATGCCCGAGCACATCAAGAAATTGTGCCAGAGGCAAAAGATTGCACAAATGCAAGATCCCTCGCGACGGGAGTACTTCCATCAGCTGTGGTACCCAAAGCAACTCCGAGGGCAACCCCCCTATTGTGCAAAAGACACTCGGGGGTTGGGCTATGGTCAGGCGGCGGAATGCGAGGCCTACTATACGGTCAACACCGTTGGGCTCGCGCCCTCATCTAATCATTGCCCTTCCGATGGGCAATCTCCCACCCCCGCTACAAAGCCGCAGCAAGGGGAGGCCGCCCTCGTCCTATCAAACGGGACGACGCACCGAGGAACATCTCAAGGGCGGGGAACCCTTCTGGCCGATCACAGAAGAAGGCTTCAAATACTATGACGTCTACGTCGCTGACTCCGATGAAGAAAAGGATTTCATCGACCTGCAGCCAGCACCTCGTGAACTCGAAGACGGCGGACAAGCTACTGTCGACGAATTGGTCGAACTCGACCTCGGGGAACCAAAAGAACCCCGACCAATCTTCGTCAGCGCCCTCTTGAACGAGGAAGAAAGACAGTCATACCGGCACTTCTTGCTAGAATTCAAAGACTGTTTCGCGTGGACATACAAAGAAATGCAGGCCTGGACCCCTCCGTGGCTGAGCATGAGTTGTCCATACTCCCCACAGCGAAGCCCATCAAGCAGGCCCAACGGCGTATGCGCCACGAGCTGGAGCTGAAAGTAAATGCCGAGGTGGACAGACTTCTCCAAGTCGACTTCACCGAGCCATGCATCTATCCAACTTGGCTGGCCAATATAGTGCCGGTCAAGAAGAAGAATGGCGAAGTCCGGATCTGTATCGACTACAGGGACTTGAACAAAGCCTGCCCGAAGGACGACTTCCCGGTCCCGATCACGGAAACAATGATCGATATGACCACTGGGCATGAAGCGCTATCCTTCATGGACGGGTCGTCAGGCTACAATCAAATCCGCATGGCTCCCAAAGATAAGGGTCATACCGCCTTCAGGTCCCCCAAAGGGATCTACAACTATAAAAGAATGCCCTTCGGCTTGAAGAACGCCGGAGCCACCTATCAACGAGCCATGACCAAGATTTTCGGGGAAATGCTCCATGACTCGGTCGAGTGCTACGTTGATGATCTGGTCGTCAAGACCAAAAGGCGGGAAGACCACCTAGGCGACTTGCGCCGGTTTTCGAAAGACTCCGCCAACATCAGCTGAAGATGAACCCGATGAAGTGCGCCTTCGGCGTTTCGAGCGGCAAATTCCTCGGCTTCGTTGTCAAATATCACGGGATAGAAATTGATCCCGTCAAAATCAAAGCTATTAGAGAACTGCCGCCGCCGAAAACCTTAACGGAGCTGAAATCTCTCCAAGGAAGGCTGGCCTACATAAGGCGGTTCATCTCCAACCTCGCGGGCAGGTGCGCCCCCTTTAGCAAATTAATGAAAAAGGGAGCTCCATTTGTATGGGACCAAGAGTGCCAAGATACCTTTGAAGAAATCAAAGAGTATCTCCTTACTCCTCCTGTCTTGGGAGCCCCAGTGAAAGACAAGCCGCTCATCCTCTACATCACGGCCATGGAGACGTCGCTGGGAGCGCTCCTGGCACAAACAAATGAGGAAGGCAAAGAGCAACCGCTCTACTACCTCAGCCGGATGCTGGTGGGTCCGGAGCACCGATATTCCCCAGTGGAGAAAGTGTGTCTGGCATTGATATTTGCCGCCAAGAAATTACGGCACTATCTGCTAGCCCATCAAGTCAGCCTCATCTCGAGAATAGACCCGCTAAAAGCGCTCCTCACCCAACCTGTGCTGTCGGGAAGGATGGGAAAATAGGCTCTTCTCCTCATGGAGTTCGATATCACCTTCGTCCCGAGAAAAGCAATCAAAGGGCAAGGTATGGCGGAGTTCCTAGCGGCACATCCGCTCCCAGCCGGCTCTCCCCTCGAGTTCAAGCTGCCGGAAGAGGAAACGCTCTCATCCCCCCACGGGGAGGGGACCCAACAAAAAGAAGTCCCCATCCAAGAAAGTGGAAACACTCTCGCCATAGAGTTACCACACTGGGAACTCTACTTTGATGGCGCTTCCCGGGTGCTCAAGCAAACAGACGGCACCACAACTTATACCTCCGGAGCGGGCGTTGTCCTGGTGACTCCACAAGGGGGAATACTGCACAACTCATGTGCCCTCATGAAGCCATTGACCAACAATCAAGCTGAATATGAAGCGTTGATCGTGGGACTTCAACTGGCTGCCGAAATGGGCATCAAATGCATAAAAGTCTACGGAGACTCGCAGCTGGTCATCCGTCAAATGCTGAGGGATTATGACGTTCGAAAAAAGGAACTGATCCCCTACCATGCCAAAGTGATGAAGCTTCGCGAGAGGTTCTACTCGTTCGAAATCGGACATGTCCCTAGAGGGCAAAACTCTCAGGCGGATGCGCTAGCCAAACTGGCGTCTGCTCTAAAGCTCCCTCCTGAAGGGGAGTTGGGCATAACTGTCCGACATAGGAGGCTGATGCCCAGCGTTCTCGAGGACGACTCCGACCCAGAAGATACAGAGGTCAACGCCCTCGAAGAAGGAGCCGGTCAAGAGGAAGACTGGCGCCAGCCGATCATCCAAATAAAAAACGGTTGGCTGCCTTTAGATCGGGCTGAACGAGTCCAACTGCTGCGGCGGGCCGCGTCGTATCAAATAATCGGGGACCAACTATATCGACTTGTCCACGAAAAAGACAAGTCTGTCCTCCTAAGATGTCTCTCCCCCAGAGAAGCCAAAGTCATCATGCACGAAGTCCACTCTGGACTGTGCGGGGCCCATCAAGCGGGAGACAAGATGAAAATCAACATCAAGCTAAAAGGCTTCTTCTGGCCGACCATGTACACAGATTGCGTCCAGTACGCCCGTGCATGTCATCAATGCCAGGTCTTCAGTTCGGTGCCAAGAAAGCCGCCGAACGAATTACATCCAACTGCCCCTACGTGGCCCTTCGCCGAATGGGGAATGGATGTCGTGGGACCATTCCCACCGTCCTCCGGCGGCCACAAGTTTATCCTAGCAGCCACCGACTATTTCTCCCGATGGGCAGAAGCAATCCCTCTCCGGGAGGTAACCGGGGTAGCCGTTGCCAAATTTGTCAAGCAACACCTGATTTACAGGTTCGGCACCCCTCATCGGATCGTATCAGATAACGGTACGCCCTTCAGAAACAAAACGATATATGCGTTGGCGGTCAAATTCCAGATAGATTGGAGGACGTCAACGGTCTACAACCCTCAAGCCAATGGTCTGGCCGAAGCCTTCAACAAGACCCTTTGCAAATTGCTTGCCAAGATAGTCGGCAACCGCAAACGTGATTGGGGGGAGAAAGTGCACGAAACGCTCTGGGCATACCGGACGGTCTACAAGACCCCTACGGGGTGTTCTCCCTTCTCTCTGGTGTACGGAGCTGAAGCCATGCTCCCCATCGAAATTGAAATGTCATCCTACAGGGTAGCCGTCTATACCGGTCTTCAACCCGAGGAGCGACAAGAAATTGAAAGAAGGTTGGAGGAATTGTCCGACCTAGAGGGCAAAAGGTTGGAAGCGTACAAACACCTCCAATCCTATCAAGCCCGCATGACTCGAGCCTACGACAAGCTAGTCAGGCCTCGTGTCTTCAAGAAAGGTGACCTCATCATGGTCAAGCAAAAAGAAGTCATGGCAGGCAAATCAAGTGGTAAACTCCAGCCAAACTGGCGTGGACCGTACGTGGTCACTGGAGTGTATGAAGGCGGGGGATACACGCTGGCAACACATGCCGGCGATCGCCCCTTTCCACCACTAAATGGCAAGCATTTGAAAATGTACTTTGCCCCTGAGCATGAATTCCCCGGGCAACCGCCCTCTGATCCCCTTATAGCCGAATCAGGCTAAGGTTGGGCATATGCGCCCATGTCAAAAAAAAAAGAAGGGGAAAGGGGGGGATGATGACAAAGTTTCCCTTCATGCTAAAACTCCCCCTTGGTCAGCAAACCGTCCAGGTCGACCAAGTTAAACCTTTAGCCAATAAACCCCAAGAAGGTCGGCTAAAACTCCTCCTTAGTCAGCAAACCATCGTGGTCGACCAAGCCAAAACCTTTAGTCAACAAACCCCAAGAAGGTCGGCTAAAACTTCTCCTTGGTCAGCAAACCACCTTGGTCGACCAAGTCAAATCTTTTAGCCAATAAACCCCCAGAAGGTCGGCTAAAACTTCTCCTTGGTCAGCAAACCACCCTGGTCGACCAAGTCAAATCTTTTAGCCAATAAACCCCCAGAAGGTCGGTTAAAACTTCTCCTTGGTCAGCAAACCACCCTGGTCGACCAAGTCAAATCTTTTAGCCAACAAACCCACAGAAGGTCGGCTAAAACTTCTCCTTGGTCAGCAAACCGTCCAGGTCGACCAAGTCAAATCCTATAGCCAATAAACCCCCAGAAGGTCGGCTAAAACTTCTCCTTGGTCAGCAAACCGTCCAGGTCGACCAAGTCAAATCCTATAGCCAACAAACCCCCAGAAGGTCGGCTAAAACTCCTTCTTGGTCAGCAAACCATCCAGGTCGACCAAGTCAAACCCCTTAGCCAGCAAACCCCAAGAAGGTAGGCTATCCCTTTTGACCAACAAACCTCCGTGCTCGGTCAAACCTAAAACCCTTAGCCAGCAAACCCCAAGAAGGCCGGCTATTCCCTTTTTGACCAATAAACCTCCGTGGTCGGTCAAACCTAAAACCCTTAGCCAGCAAACCCCAAGAAGGCCGGCTATTCCCTTTTTGACCAATAAACCTCCGTGGTCGGTCAAACCTAAAACCCTTAGCCAGCAAACCCCAAGAAGGTAGGCTATCCTCTTTGACCAACAAACCTCCGTGGTCGGTCAAACCAAACCCCTTTAGCCAGCAAACCAAAGCGGTAGGCTAACCAAAATCTCCTTAGCCAGCAAACCACAATGGTAGGCTAAATCCAAATGACAGATCCCATGATCAATCGCCCCAGGGTCCGGCCCCGGGCCGTAAAAGCAAAAAAAAAAAGAAAGAAAAGAAAGAAAAAGGGACAAAAAAATAGAGATGTCCCGGCAGACTTGATCATCCTCCTAAAAGGGGTGTTCAAGGACAAAAAGGCCTCAAACCCTGCTGAGGTGAAAACCCGAAAGGGCGCCTCAGGCAAAAATGGGTAACCCCTCGGTGTGAAAACCCGGAAGGGCGCACCGGAAAAAGCTAGAGGGGGCCATCTCCGGTGAAAACCCGAAAGGGCGTTTGGGATGGTAATATAAAAAAAAAAAAAATGAATGAAAAGAATGCAATGAAACCGCCCCCCCCCCCCCCCGAGGGGAAGGAAGCGTCGTCCGAGCTAGCGGGTCACACCCGTCGGGCGACTTGAATATTAAACGTTGTTGAGCCAGGCCCAAACAGGCCAGCCTCGACACCAAACTTTGGTATCAAACGCTTGATGAATGCGGGAAATGCGAAATTCAAGCAGAAGATGCCAAGCGCAAGCCTGGGAAAAGCCAATAAAGCAAATCTCAGGAAGAAGAAATACAAAATCAAGGTCGATGAGCAAAGCCAGAAAAGGCAAGCCTTCCCGACTAAGGATCAAACTCAGGATTGCCGGACAAAGCCCCGAGAAGGCCAGCCCCAGCACCCGAAATGTTGCAACAGATCTGGAGGAATGCCAGAAATGCAACGTCCAAAAGACATCGCTCAAACTCACGGGTCCGAGAAACTGAGTAGAGCGCAGGACAAGAATGCCAGAAATGCAGCGTCCAAAGGGGGGAGTCTCAAACGAAGCCCCTTAAAGATCACCTGAATGCAGACAAAAGTTGTAATAACATCAAAGAAAAGTATTGGCAGCAACTTGTAATTGTCATTCAACTAAGTGTGAAGGAGCCCGAGACAAGCCCTCGGGGTAGCTGGTGAAATACATACATCGGCTGAAAGCAAAAAGGGACGAGAGGAACTATGGAGCCCCCCCCACCTCTCACGAAGAGGCATGGGGTCCTCCCCGGAGATCCGCCAGACTCGCCTGAAGAGCCAGTAGCCTGGTCTGAGAATCCGCAAACTCCTGTTCCAAGGCAGTCGCCGCTGCCTCGGCCTCCGCCGCCCCCTCGGTCAGCGCCTGGTAGGCGACCTGACGATCGGCAAGACGCTTCGAGGCCTCCTCAATCGTCCGCTGGAAGCCAACAATATCAGCATGGCATTGGGCGCAACCTGCTCTCAAGGTCTCGACGCGGCTGAGCACGCCCCCTCTCTGTGAGCGAAGAGCCTCAAATCTCTGCTCTTCTAGGGTAACCTCTGCTGAGAGCTCCTGGATCTTGAGGCGGGTCGCCTCCTGGCATCGCTGCTTCACCTCGTCCCAAACAGCGTCGACGGCAGCCATCCAGGGGTCTCGTGGGAAGCCCATCAAGTGATAGGCGCGGGTATTCCTGTAAAGGAACCCCCGCACCCTTTCAAGGCATGGGGGGCTACTCTCCTCCATGGCAGACCGCGCAAGCCCCATCAGGGTCTCCAGTATGCCACCCTTGTCCGCCATCTGGATGCTTTGAGGCTCACTCGGCCAAAGAACGCCGTGGCTCGGGAAAGGGGCAAACCCCATAGGCGATGCTGCGACAAAAGGTGGCAGGGGCGCATTGCCACCAGCGGCTGTCGAAGGTAAATGAATGTCAGCGCGGCGCAGGAACAACGGGGCTACAACAAAAGAAAAGAGAAGGGGGAGGGAAATACCTGTCAAAGACTCGCTGGGCTCCGAAAGAAGTGGAGCCGTCACGACGCCGTGAGGGGCACCCTCCGCCCCGGCCTGAGTCGCAGCAGAAGAAAAGACGACCACTGAAGGACCCATCTCCATCATTTCCGCCACGATCTCGGCGCCGCCTGCAGAAAGGATGAACGCACGCGTCAGGCGGGATATTCCCCTTCGCCCCGGCGAAACCTAGGGTGAGCAATAAAAGGAAATCCACCCTTGGACAAAAGTCCGTACCATCGTCTTCCCCAACTGTCCTCTCTAGAACTTCACCCTCCTCCCGCGGAGACCTGACGGGAAGCACAGCCGGGGAGGTGATTGTCACTGCAAGAGGAAGATGAAGTCACTTATCGCTTCCTCGAAAAAAAAAAAAAAGAAGAGGAAGAGGTGCAAAGGCGGTGCGACGACTAAATGGAGGAACCAAGAGGTACTTACTGGCGCAATGCAAAGCCCGCGGCAAAGTTCCTCCCTCGAACAGCCCTGGGGCAAAGTCCGAGAAACCAGGCAGCTCACCCCCGGAGCCGGAGGCCAATAAACTATGAATCTCCTGAAGCGAGGGTGTCAACACAGCCCGATGCGAGGTGTCTCCGCCAGCGGACGCCTCCCCCGGCGCGTGCCCTAAGGAAGGAGACGAAGCGGTCAGGTGATCAGGTCCATGGCTATAACGACGAGCCCAAAAAAAAGGAGGATGCAAAGGCGCGAGTACATATACATATGTGTATATATATGTGCACTTGTCGGCCGCTCACCTGGCTCGGACGGAGACGCCTGTGGGAGCCCCGTCATGTCTGGGGACGGCGTCCCATCAAATGTGGGATTATAATTGTCCTCTTCGCTCCCCGGAGTTTGCAAAGCTGCAGGAAGAACGACGGCAGAATGAATACCCCGATCAGGGAGGAAAGGAAAGTGGGGACGAAAACTCCCCCGGCCGGCGAAATAAAAGGCTAGGCTCACCTCCTCCGACCGAGACGGAAGGCTCGGGGACCCCCTCCCGAGTGCCCGACTGCGAGGAGCCGGCTTCCCTGCTCGCACGTCGCTTCCGACTGCGTGAAGTGTCGGGCTTCGGCATTGCCGCCGGAGGAATAAAGCTCTCTGTTCAATCCAGAAACAAGGAGAGTCCCATCAGCAAAAGAAAAAAGAGAAGGGGGGAGGAAGGAGAGAGAAAGAAAAGAAGAAGAGAACGAACAGGCAACAACAACAATGAACAACGTACCGGTTGGCGCCTGGGAAAAGGGTGGCGGAAGCACCACCCGATCGAAAGGGACCTTCACAACCTTGCCCGCCTCGACAATAGCATCCCAGAAATGCTGCAAGGTGGTCCCGTTCTCGATCCAACTAATAAACTCCCTCAGGCCGACGCGAGCAATTGAATGGCAGAGATGTCGCTCCCAAGCTCCCGACACGTCATGAGGAATAAAGGCAGAAAGCGCCGTGTTTACTTGGTACCCGCAGTCCAGCAGGAAGTGGCGCCACCAAAAGTAGACAAGGGGCGGCTCTCCGCTGCCCCGAGAAGTCGCCGAACCGCCCTCGGGACGCGATAGGGGCTCTAAAGCCTCTGCGCGAGCTTTGCGTTCCGTTGGATCGGTGACCTGTGCCCTCGCTCGACGGCGGCCCACAGTCGAGACTCTCCCAACAAGCTCCGGGAACTCCCGCTGGATGAACTTCGACGCGATCGAAGAGATGGAGGCGCCCGTCCGGGACAAGTAAGAGCCTTCCGCCGCCTTCACCACATCGGCGTGTTCCCGGAACGCCCTACTATGCCGGGTCCACCACCGGGCATATAGTATATCCACGCGACCATCCTGCCGCTGCTCGGGGATGAAGAACTCCTGAGATGGGTCGCGTCTGATAAAAAAGCACCACCAGCTGGAAGCCACAAGATGCCGATCCAGGCCCCTCCCCTGTATGTCCTGTCGGGAAGCGCAAAATCAGCATTGGGAGGTACAGCCTGATCATACCCAAAGTTGCGTGCGAAGCGGTGTGGGAAGTATGGCTCCATGAACAAAGACCCCCCTTTGCGGAAGAGCAAAACGCTGGGGCGAATGCACCAGAGCCACTCCTTGCGGAAAGATACGCTCGGCGCGGAACTATGGGGGAGGCGGTAAATTCGCCCTCCCCTGCTCTCCTCGACATAAGGGCGGAAATCGCGTGAGCAGCAAGCGTGGTCAAGCCCCGGCTGCCCCGCCGATGGCACAAAGGAAAGTCGCCGGCGCGCCTCGTCTAATTGTCGCTGGTGTGCCTGTTCCGGACGATTCCGGAACATGAAGAGGAGCGGCATGGAGGGAGTCTCCAGGCTGACATTGTGGCATAGCTCGGGCAAGAGGAGACCAGCCCATGCGCTCAAGTAGTGTGTCGGTAGGACGATACTTCTATCGCGAGGGGAAGGGCTCGCCGTCAAATCCCCCAAGCCATGGAAAAATTAGCCAGCGCCGCCGGGGCCAGCAAGCCGCACACGCTAGCCAAGGAAAAGCCGGATAGATAACCTCCGGCTGATGTTTCCCTCCTCCCCAAATGGGACGACGAAGGTACTCAACTAGTACAACCAGGTACGCTGCCAGATAAGTCCGGTCTGAGAGCTGCCTCGGATTCCAGCCACGACCCTGAGGCGCGTAGAGATACTTCACGTTGTCCTCTAAGGTGACTGACAGCTGCGAATAGTCTGCTGGGTCATAGCTCTCGCTGGCAAACTCCTTGTGAAAGCAGAAAGGCCCGTTGTAGAAAAAGCGGAGCCAAGCATCGCAGCTCACCCTCACAGTCCCTTTGGAAGCGCTGGGACATTCATCTTTACCACACCGGGCTAGATCCCGCCAGACTTTCATCAAATAACGGAAGCTGTGGGATAGAACGTAAGAGCCGGAGCCAGTGGACTGGTCCCGAAGGAGGTCATTCAAACACACCTCCTCATAAAACTGGCCAGAGATCGGGAGACCAGAAATTCTGTGCAAAGCCCAAAGATCGAGGCATGTTTCCCCGTCCGCTACGCAGAAGGTATTGAACCTCCGGTTGAACCGCTCCGCCAGGGCCTGCAGAAGCCGAGAATGGCACGGATAGCTGTAAAGAGCGGCGACAACAGCATGGAGAAGGTCGACCCGAGCCAGCAGCTGATGGTAGTGATAAAGAATGCCCATCAACCACTCCGTTGCGCCAAAGCGGAAGCGGTGAGACGAAATGACGGACCACCGATCATACCAGCCAGCGGCCTCCTTACTCATAATCCGGTCCAGAAAACACGACCGGTCATAGCCCTCCGACACGAACTCGGGACCGGAAGGTAGTGGGATACGCCCAGTGAAGGTAGGGCCGGTCTTGGGCAGCCCGTGCACTTCCCATAAGCCCTGTGCAAGCATGAGCTCCCTGACCCGGTCAACGGATTCCGCGCTGAAAAGCCCCAGTTGGCCCGCCTCTGGAAAATGCGCCTGTGCAGTGTAGTCGATGGGAAAGCTGGGGTAGTGAAAGCCACAAGTCCCCATCATGCTGTCGCGGCCGACCAGAATAGCTTGCTCCAGCTGAACTCGCTCGGATATAAGAAGTCCGTCGGGACCCTCCCAGTTGACCGGAACAAAACTCTGGATAAAAGGGAACAAATGCTCGTCCAGTGGAAAATGTCCGGGATAATCACCGCCTCTCCGGTAGCGGTACCCCCGCTCGGTCCGGTCCACCCGGCGCATGTCCACGACGCCCTCAAGCGGCGACGACTACTCCAAAGGCCCGAGAGCGCATACCTGGACGCCCTTGTCGAGTCGCTCCAGATCGTCCTCCCTCAGCGGGGAAAGGGTGAAGTACGGCATCGGATCCTCCGTTCGCTGCACATCATCCTCTGAACGACGCGATGCCCGGCTACTCTCCCCACGATGTTTGGTGGAGCGAGGCATCGTCAGTCCTGCCAAACGAACTGTTCGAACGTCAGAAAAAAAAAAAGAACGTTGCAACAAGGCAGAGGAAGGCGAATGCAAAGAAAAAACAGCGCGTTTCGGAGGGGCCACGGGACACCCGTCGTCGTCTACGTCTCCGACGGATATCCCGTGGGGGGCATTTGTTGAACCCGAAATAAATCGGGGATTAAACAAACCCCCGGGTGACAAGATACACCCCGGGGGAACCCAGAACGACCGAGGTTGCGAGTTCAGAATGCAGCGCGCGCCCGAAGCACCGCGGGGACGGAGCAAAGCGTACCTCGGACAGCGGAAATCTGATGACCAGGCCTTCGTTCAAACCGCGCGCAATCCCCACGCGTCAAGGACGATCAAATGCACGCGCTCCTAGAAAACGGGGCCGATTGCACGTGAGATGACCGAGACGCACGAGCGGTGCACGTGTGCACGTGCGCGGCACGGCCGTCAACCAACGAACCAGGCATGGGAGGAGCCCAGACAGGGGGTCGCACCCCGCCAATCCAGCGGGGTGTGCACCCCCGCCAGTCCGAGGGGAAGCACCTCCGCCGGTCAGGCCCCCAGACTGGCGCCCCTCCGCCAGTCAGCCCGCTCGCGTGGGCACCCTCGCCGGTTCGCGCTCGGCTTCGACGTCGCGCTCTCTGCCTCGATGCCCGTGCCGCCGAAGACCTCCGCCGGGGAGGCACCCCCGCCGGTATGCCCCCCGCAAAACCTATAATAGGGGGGCATACCCCCATTGCACACACACCGAGCAACGCCATTCGGCCCAAAGACCCCGTTGGTGCAAAAACCGCAGAGCCCCTGCGAACACTTCAGCTGGTCCGTGCGCGAGCTTACATAGGCCGCACGTGTCGGGAAGGGTCTTCGACACCCGTTGGTGCTTCCTCTTCGGGGTCGAGCCCTCCTGCGTTCGCCCACACAGAGACGCCACAGTTTGTTACAGACTCCCGTTGGCCATGTTCTAAGTCCTCCGGTGTCATAAAACGACACACGTCGAGGCACATATCTAAGTCCTCCGGTGCCATAAAACGACACACGTCGAGGCACATGTCTAAGTCCTCCGGTGTCGTAAAACGACACGTCGAGGCCCATGTTTAAGTCCTCCGGTGTCATAAAAGACTACGTAGAGACATTACTCCGCGGAGGCACAACGCCCCATTGGTACACAAATGTACTCCTTACAATGTAAGCGTCCGACGGAGGCACAACACCCTGCCGTCGACGTCCATGTACACGACTTGTTGTATACACGCCCAGTGGAGGTACAAAACCCATAAAGGCGCAAATGTAAATGTCATAAATATAAATGACATGAGCTGCTTGAATAAAATTGTGGAAATTTACTTGTCATCTGTCTTTTTTTCGTTCTTAAATTTCGGCATATACGTCTTTTAACAAACATTACGCATTCGAAGGTATTCGAGTGTTACTCGATTTAAATGAAACATCGACCTCGGTCGATGGGGAACGGTCCAGTACACGACCACTTCCAATCGCCATGAACGCGAGTGCACACGGAAAAAGAAATGAAATATTCGAGGGTGCCGGGTCTTCACCCGGTACCCATCGTAAAATAAATCTTTGTCTGTTTCTTGTAAACAGTCTGGCACGCCCAAAATTCTTTCGAAGATAAAAGAAATGAGAAGAAAGAAAGAGAAAAATAGAAAGAAGAGAAAATTCCGCGTTCCAACAGCTACCCTAATCGCCTAATGAATAAAAATCGCGGAACAAACAAGTTCAAACTAAAACTGGCGCACTCGTCCATTCTTTGGACACAAAATTTTCTCTCCGCATTGCGCGGATTCTAATTTCTGTCTGTTAGATAGGCTGACACGCCCCGCAAGGCAAAATAAATGAATAAAAATCAACTCAAACTCAAACACCAAATAAAATACCAAGCACGAAAATTTCCACATCCGACAGGGGCCAAAGGGACCCCCCGTGTGAGGGGGTGGGGAGTAAGGATGGCAGAGTCGGGTCGGGTGGCTGAGTCGGCCCCAGCCGATCCCGACCCCGAGTCGGGCTGTGGACTTTGCAAACCTAGTCATGTGGGTGGGTGGGTGTCCCCCCCCCCCAAGTCGGGTCGGCATGGGCCGATTCCGCTCCGAGTCGGCCGACTGGTGGGGAGGGGTTGCTGTTGCAGAGGAAAAAGCAGGCCCCCGCTGGGGGGAACAGGCGCGAAAACACCCCCGCTGGGGGGGTTCTGCGCGGGAATCACCCCCGCAGGGGGTGGTTTTGTGCGGAAACCACCCCGCTGGGGGTGGTCCTGCACAGAAACACCCCCGTCGGGGGTGTTCTGTGCAAAAAAACCACCGCAGGGGGTGGTCCTGCGCGGGAGCCACTCTGCAAGGGGTGGCCCTGCGCAGAAACACCCCACCGGCACAGAACCCTCCTAGCAGGGGGTGGTCCTGTGCGGAAACACCCCCGTGGGGGGTGTTCTGCACAGAAACACCCCCGTAAGGGATGGCCTACGCGGAAACACCCCCGTGGGGGTGTGTTGAAAGCAAAAAACCCCCCATGGGGGGGGGTCTGCCTGCTGATTTTTTTTGGGAAATTTGGAGGGATTTTTCTTTGTTAATTTTTTATGTCAACAAGGAGCAAGCAACACGGCACGGCATTAGTATTGTAGATTTGGAGACCATCAAGGAAGATAATGGCAATGAAACTCCAGAGCAAGCGATAATGTCGTATACCAAACTTCCGAGACTCCCCATCGAAGACAAGTACTCCTAGTGAGGGCTCCGATCATGAAGGAGATGTCAACAACGCACGGCCACCGGACCCTATTGTATTCACCAAAGAGGAAGACTTCACCCATGCTACTCAAGATAAGCACCATGGGAGTAGGCAAGAGAGGGGAACACAACAAATCCCAAGTTAGCATATGCACTGAAGGGGAAGAAAGTGGCACCTAGCCCATCTCAATTCAAAGGGCAAGGGCAAGGAGCGTCCAAAGATTCGGGAATACAATCCCAACTTATTTTGTATAGACGGAATTAGTTAATGAAGAAGAAGAAGATGCAAGAGGAGTGGAAGCGTCAAGAAAAGCTATGGATGGAGCTTGAAACCATAGAGCAAGCCTCAGATACAACATCTTATGCTTCCACTGAAGAATACTACTAAGGGCAAGGAGGCTACTTGGCAGTTGACATATCCTTAATACTCAGATGCATAGTATTACACGAAAGGCGGAGCATATGCACAATTCACGAAGTCTGATTCACATTCACATGACTCATATGGGTCATATGGCTCATACCAAGTGTCGAAAATACTAATATAGATACCTATTAGTGTCATGAGAAATGCTATGCTCCCGGCTAGGGGCGCGCGAAGGAGCTGTGCTCCTCCACAGCGTGCCATGTGGAGGGGCACGGCCCCCGGTTAATGCACTTTTGTTTTTTTTTTTTTTTTTTTTTTTTACCCAGAAGCAATGCACACAAATACCTATCTACCGCACACAAATACCCATTTAGTGCACACAATAGTATAAAATGCACACAAATAGATGTATTTGTGTGCATTCTTATACTATTTATGTGAACTATTGTGGTATTTGTGTGCACTAATAAGATATTTGTTGCACTATAAAGATATTGGTGTGCACTGTTGAGGGTAAAAACAAAACAAAAAGTTCATTAAATGCCCGGAGGCCGTGCCCCTCCACATGGCACGCTGTGGAGGAGCACGGCTCCTTCGCGCGTCCCTATGCTTCCGGCTAGCCGGGAGCATAGTATTTCTCTTAGTGTCATATATGCGAATACGGATGCATATAATCAATATTTAAGTCAATATAAAGCATATTACCAACATCATATGTCATGGACAGATTATGTAGATCTTATGTCCAGACAATATAATGTGCAGTTCCAATAAATGTAGCTTTATTCCTTTCCCTCCCATAAATGATGTATTGTGTATTCTTTTCAGTATTTCAGTTAATAAATGCAATGTTTATGTTTCCTTTTTTCATATTTTTTAAGGGGGGCAATCTAACCCCTATTGCTCGCTAGAATCGGCCCAGATCGATCTGGGCAGATCCGGGATGGGGATCAGCCGACCCGATCAATTTTGGGGCGGCCGATCCGAGACGGATCCCCGAGTTCTTGAACCTGGTGACCATAGCTGATCTCTATTGCCCCTGGGAAGACCATGCAGACTTGATTGTGCCTAAAAATCTAGCTCCCTTAGCTAATACTTCTACACCCAAAACTGTGCTGCCTCCTAAGCGATGGTTGGTCCATAAGAAGATGGATTTGTGATCTAAGGTTTCCCTAAGAAGGGAGGTGGCTTAGACGTGAGGGAAGTGCTCCCAATCCGGAGAAACCAAAAATCTGCCCAGCCTAGAACAGGATGAATCGGCTCGCAAGCTAGACCATTTTTTCAGGGGGGGCAATCTAACCCTATTGGCTCGGCTAGAATCGGCCCAGATCGATCTGGGCAGATCCGGGATGGGGATCAGCCGACCCGATCAATTTTGGGGCGGCCGATCCGAGACGGATCCCCGAGTTCTTGAACCTTGGTGACCATAGCTGATCTCTATTGCCCCTGGGAAGACCATGCAGACTTGATTGTGCCTAAAAAATCTAGCTCCCTTAGCTAATACTTCTACACCCAAAACTGTTGCTGCCTCCCTAAGCGATGGTTGGTCCATAAGAAGATGGATTTGTGATCTAAGGTTTCCCTAGGAAGGGAGGTGGCTTAGACGTGAGGGAAGTGCTCCCAATCCGGAGAAACCAAAAATCTGCCCAGCCTAGAACAGGATGAATCGGCTCGCAAGCTAGACCAAGTAAATTGACCACCCACTAATCCAAAGTCAATAAAGGCAGCCAAGTGGATGAAATCATTAAAGTCTTTAGATTCCCCCGAGTGCATTTGGCCCCCCGTCCTCTATAAAGGATCCAGTAACTACATTATAGGAGATGATCCTCATTAGGATAGGAGGATAATCCCTGCATCACTCTCCACACCTCCATCCCCATACCCCACCTCATCCCTCACCATATCCCATACTCCTCGGGGTTCTTGGGTAGTTTCTCTTTCTTGGCTGACCTGGCTTGGGCGATTATCCGTCTCTTTTAAATGAGTTTCAAGGATCCCCTTAACCCTTTCTTTACACCCTCACAGGATACTACCAATTTGTCCACTAGCTCCTTCAAATATCCCTCCAAAATTCTCTCCACGATCGCAAATAACTCCCTCCCTTCCTCTTTCCCTGGGACTCACCCTATATCAACCTCTACATCCGTCATGCAATCCCCTAGAAGAGGGTTCACCAAGTCAGTCACACCATCTCCTCGTTATGAATAGTTTTGTGTCTCACTGTCATTCTGCGGGTCCACCTTCAACAACTGCCCTTTAGACTGTCTGAAGATGCTGAAACCCGCTATGAGACCTCATGCGATGCCCCTAACCTCACAATTGGAAAGACAAGATGACCTTCATCATCTCGTGTCACCCTCAGAGACCCCAAATAGCCGCTTGGGTTGGTCGACTGGTGGGGTAACTAGGCATCCATCGGAAGCGCCGAACCAGGGGGCAGGGGGGATGCAGAGGACACGGCTGCCCCTCCCCGATGGAGATAGGAACGGTCGTAGAAGCTCCAGGGTGCTAGCAGACTGATCCTCCACGACGACCTGGTAAAAGAGGATGGACCTTGGCGAGCTCCCCCTCTTGCTGAAGATGGAAGGACTGCACATCAACCGCACAGGCAGCTATCGCAGTCGGGCAGACAAGAAAGGCCATATCACATTTGAGTGAACTAATACCAGCTAGCACAAATCCAGGTAAGTTCCAGATCGTCATGCAACTCCCAATTTGGGCAAGGAACCCGAAGTTCTTAAACCGGCCGCCTATTGATCCGCCCTACTCTTGAGGCAGAATGGTCTAAAGCGGACCGTCCGGGGCTGTGAAGGCATAGATGGCAAAGTCGGCCGATCCGAGTCAGAATCGGCCTATGGCGAACCGATTTGGGGGGGTAAACGACGACCCACCCACTATGTAAGGTGGGATCGGGGTGGATCGAGCAGAATCGGATGGAATCGGACTGGATCGGGCCGATCCAGTCCGACTCCATCCGATTCCACCTCGATTCCATCTGCTTTAGCCCGATTCCCTCAGCTTACCTCAGCCACGTCTGATCCCGTCCACTTACCTTATTTACCTGAACATCATTTAAGTAAATGTTAATTTGTAGTTTCATTTACTTAAAATATTAAGTGTAAATAAGAAAGTACCCCCATTTGAATCTAATAAAAATATCAGAAAAATCATCTCTCTTACAAATAAAAAGTCAACTCTCCCATCCAAGAAGAAAACTTCGATTTCGGTGGTTCCATCAAAAAAGCGACTTTCTAGTCTTTTATAATTTGGCATATCTAAAAATTTCATAATTCAAATAAACCCAATAGAATATTAAAAATTTAAAGTCCGGTAAAAAAAAGTCAAATGTGCATATGACTTCTCCAAGGGAGCCACTCTCCTACTGACAGCACTTAATCTGCTTGAGACCTCTCAAGATTTGGTCAAACCTAAGCTATTATCACCTAAACTCATGAGAATTTTCACTTTCTAATTGAAAAGAAACTAAAAAGTGACAATTCTCATGAGTTTGGGTGATGATAGTTTAGGTTTGAGCAAATCTTGAGAGATCTCAAGTAGACTACGTACTGTCAGTAGGAGAGTGGCTCCCTTGGAGAAGTCATATGCACGTTTGACTTTTTTTACCGGACTTTAGTTTTTAATATTCTATTGGGTTATTTGAATTATGAAATTTTATATATGTTAAATTATGAAAGATTATAAAGTCGATATTTTGATGGAACCACCGAAATCGCGATTTTCTTCTTGGATGGGAGAGCTGACTTTTATTTGTAAGAGATGATTTTTCTGATATTTTTATAGATTCATATGAGGAGTACTTCCTTATTTACATGTAATATCTTAAGTAAATGAAACTACAAATATAACATTTACTTAAATGAGGTTCAGGTAAATAAGGTATCATAATTATCGTTGCTCTGTATTGTAATATGAACATACGTGCAACTAGACTATGGATATACCCATAATGTTCTATTATTATATATTTTTTAAGAATTTTTCCTGATTTTTTTCTCATTTTTTACAATTTTTTATCATTTTTTAACTTGGCCGATCCTAGATCGGCCAAACTCCAATGGAGTCGGGCGGATCCTCCAATCCGACCCAACTCGGGTCGGGGTCGGCTGGGTCCGACCCAGCACCCCGATCGGACTATGCCATCCATGTGTGAAGGAGCCAGTGAACCTGTTGGTGATTCATTAGTCGGGCAGTTGTTCAAATTTCGAATGCCCACCCATAAGGCCATCCATACATCTTCCTTCCCCCTACAATCTGGGCATCCTAGCTCTGCGGCACAGAAGACATTACATGCATCTTCACCCACAAGCGGATGACAACCGGCACTCAGTCGATGGTGAGGGACACAACGGGCGAGCATGCCCAACTCCACCATCTGCGAGACGGCCTACTCCTCAAAACCGACGACTAAGGAGGATGATACCTTGAAGACCTCCCAACTTACTCTGGATGCTTCTATCTCACCACCTCTGCCTGGACATAGCCTTCTATGACAGAGGCACAGATGGTCTGCCGGAGCCAATTCCCCTTCTTAAGCAGCCTCTCCACAGGGAAAACACCAAGGTCCACACACCTCTTAGACCCTACCACTTCAGGTTCCTTCACAGGGCCGCCCCTAACAACATTAGCAAAAGAATGACTTCATCCTCTCGTTACCCCAGTAGCCTACTGATGTGGTCGGGCCCGGCAATCTCTGCTAAGATGGTCTCTCCTCTCACATCAGCAAGAGATTGGGAATCCTCTGGACCCAGCAGGATGACCATGACAGGCCCGGAGGCACCTCCTCCTGGAGGGACTTGGTTCGCCCGTCAGCCACTCCATCCCCAAACTTTCTCACTCTAGAAAAGTCTAGAGAGAAATAAAACTAGGGGGAAAAGCATGAATAGGTTTATCAAAAACATGTTCTCATAAACTCATCTATATAAACATGTTTTGTATTAATATGGAAAACACATTTATGATAAACTCATTTTTAAGTGCCCAAATTAACGGTATAATATAAAACGAGTTATGATAAACCCTAAACATGTTTACAGTCATAAGGCGTGCATCTGAACAGCGCCTTAGTCTTCTCAATCATACAAAATCTTCTTCTGGCTAATTTCTACATAAATATCTGAATCTTCAAGTGACAAAGATTACCCCAGATTATTTTCTACCAACCAAACTCTTCTTCCACTCTTCAAACCCTTATGAAGGACTGAAGGACGCAATAGAGAACTTCCCATTATTTTTCCATCTCCATGACTCAGCTGGTTGACTTGGTTTAGCATGAGAGCTGTTGACAACTAACAAGAGACATTCATATCTACAAGACATTCACATCTATCACGAATACCTAAACGAAATATTGCTTGGCATTACATATGGCCAAGAAAATGAGACAAGAAGTAGAAAAGCTAGTAGCAAAAGTAATGCCAAAAGAGTATAAGCTGTTCTAAAAAAGTACCTTCCAGATATAGTAAGGGACCTGAGCTTCCAAGTATGGTGCACAGTCATGATTTTTTATGTTAACCTGTGAAAATGTAAGTTCTCAGAGACTGAGGAAAGTAGAGACTGAGGAAAGTAGACCACAATTTTCATGCATCACAATCACCAATTTGTCATTTTATATAAGCATCCTCAAGCAGCACAGGTCCATAACCCTCTTCCTTAACTCATTACGATGACTTTCTAACCAATCATATGCTTCAAAATATTTTGTCTGAACCAGAGTTTCGTATGCTTCTAGAGCTTGGTATTTTTGCTTTCCATATCCTTTAATCTGTGGAAAAATGATGATTGTTAAGACAAGTTCTTGATTGCCGCCAAAGATTAGAGAATAAGAACAGAATGCATCACCTTTCCAGGCACTGTTTCAACATTACTTTATGTTGATTTAACACACGTTCCTTCTCTGACCTCTGGAACCTCTTCTGATTGGCAGCTACTTCTAGCTCACATATTTTAGCACCTAGCCTTTCCTGTTAACAAGCAATATTTGTCGGGGGATGGATCCATGAAAGCATTGCGAGATAGGAAAGTATTCACCGAGAAGAACTAAACTTTTGAAGGACACATATTTTCTCCCATCAACCATGCTCATAGATAGACATGATTTGGGGGGGAGTTTTTTCCCTCCTTTCACCGAGCAAAGATCTGAGTGAACACGAGTAGCAAGGCACACTTTGTGCCATGAGTGAATAGTCCCATTAGAATTGCATTTGATGATATAAGCCTATCAGAAGTCAATTAAGGTATTTTCAGCAGGAAGTTCAACTAAATTCCTAGTGTGATTGTGCTGAAGAGAATGCATTTCCTTGTTCATCACCTTTCACCTACTCTGGATGTTTCACGGGCTTAGAAAAAATTAGAACATGATATGTAGAATAATGGAAGAGAAGAGAAATAAGAGGGTGTGTGCAAGAATAAGACAGAAAATTGGAAATAAACCAAACACATTTGCGGACAATGCTAGGAAGATCCAGATCCAATGGAGAATCACAAGATGAGTGAGAAGAACTGCTAAAGGAGGACCTGTAGCCACCTGACTTGGAGATGCCATGGTCCCTTAAGATGACAGATCACAAGAGGCCTTGGTTTATGCCATGTATGCATGGAACAGGTAAAAAGAGAACTGCTAACAGGAGGACCTGTAGCACCTGACTGGAGATGCCATGGTCCCTTAAGATGACAGATCCACAAGAGGCCTTGGTTTATGCCATGTATGCATGGAACAGGTAAAAAGATCGGGTGTAGGCACATCTATCCCAACACTAGAGGAGGCTGGCACTGAGGAACAAGAGAAAATAATGGGAAAGAGAAAGACGACTTTATGAATGGGGCCGGGAGGGGGGGGGCATGGGGAAGGGGATAGTGGGGAAGGGGTGATCACGGAATTTTTTGGATCTTGACCCCTACCCTCGGCCTCAGATAGCCACTTGGTGATCCCAAGCCAAATCTGCCAATTCTGATCTGGATCAGCTAATTCTGCCTACATGGTTCTCCAGGAATCTTCATCAAATGAATGTTAAAACTGCCTTTCTCAATAGGAACCTCACTGAGGGAGGCCTATATGCAGCCACCTGTGGGCTTGCTGCAAGGGGGAGGATCCACGAAAGGGCATTGTATGACTTGAAGCAGTCTCCTATGGTTGGCAGTATTGGCCGAAACATATTGGTTTCAGACTTAGTCGATACCGAAACCATAGTCCAAAGCCAGACAAACTCCCCTCTAAGAGGGGAGTTCAAGTCCGCCTGATATGCTCGAAACCGAAACCGCTCAGTTTCGGTTTCGGATCCAGCCGAAAACAAAACTGATACTGCCATGATGCATTTCCAGTATACCCAAGGAAATTTTGATCATACTTTGTTCACCAAGTCGCAGGATGGGAAATCAGAAATCAGTTGTTATGATGCATTTTCAGTCGTTATGCTTCTTTCTTATGATGATGATATGATTATCTCAGGTGATAAGGTTACAGAAATCAGCAAACTGAAGAAGGATTTGAGATTAAGAATCTGGGTAAGCTAAAAAATACTTCCTCAGCATTGAGGCTGCAAAGTCCCATCATGGTCTTTATACATGTCAGATGAAATATATCTTTGATTTGCTTAAAAAAATAGGGGAATGAGTTGCAAGTCAACATATACTCCTATCAATCCTATACATGGTCTATGTGAGACAACAGGTGAATTTTAACTGACCATAACGAGGGGGTTGTATCAGTGCCTTTACGGCCAACTCTTGCATCTGTCTTTCACAAGACGACATTGCTTATGTTGTGAGCATTGTCAACCAGCTCATGTATGCACAGCCAAAACATCTCATATGCAGGTTATCGAGAGAATCTTAAGGTCCATCAACTCCTGTTCAAGGCAAGGACTGCTGCATAACAACGCAATACACCTCAATGTAAAAGGTTACATAGATGCGAATCTGATTCCAGGGATGATAGAAGGTCTGCTATTGGGTATTCTACTCGTGGAAGGCAAAATCGGTGGGATCGGCCCAGAATCGGCCGATCTAGGATCGGATTGCAGCATGGGGATCTGACTCCAGGGGAAAGTCCCTGAATCGGCAAGACTTCCAGCTGGATCGGCTGGAGTCGACTAGAATCGGACTGGGTCGGCCGATCCCAGTCCCATCCAGGCCAATTACAGACTGATCCAGGCCAATTCCCTTACTTATTTAATTATACACGTTTGACCTTTTCATCGGACTTTGGAGTTTTAGTATTCTATTGGGTTTATTTGAATTATGAAATTTTTATATACATCAAAATATGAGGGATCAAAAAGTCGCTATTTTGATGGAATCACCAAAATCGTGGTTTTCTTCTTGGATGAGAAAGTTGATTTTTATTGGTAAGAGATGATTTTTCTGATATTTTTATTGGATTCAAACGAGGATACTTTCTTGTTTACATGTAATATCTTAAGTAAATGAAACTACAAGTTCTAACATTTACTTAAATGATATTCAGGTAAATAATACACAAAAACTTTAATATTTTATGTTTTTCTTGTGTTCTTATAGTAGTAATAATACACAAAGTCTTTAACTTCATGTTTCATATACTATGAATGCATGTATGATTAATTTTTAATGCAAATGTTAGTTCTTTCAACTTATCAGATTTTTCCAAATTTTCCTCAATTTACTAAGAAAAAAACCTTTTTTTAGTCTGGCTGATCCTGGATCGGCCAGACATCCCTTGGATCCGTCAAATCTTCCGATCCGATCGCGATCCAGATCGGATCGGACCTTAGCGATCCCGATCCGATTTTGATCTTGCCTTCCATGATTCTACTTTCCTTGGTGGGAATCTCATTACTTGATCCAATAAGAAGAAGATAATATCAGAAGCTTTCAAGGAATCACTAAGATAATTGTTGAAACTTTTCTTGCAGGATTTCAGGGTTTAGATTCATGTCCCATTAAGCTTTACTGAATTAATAAGGAAGCAATCAATATTGCTAATAATCCAGTTCGGCACGAGGAAGTATCAAATCGGCCCAGGGATCAACCATGCCAGATTGGCTGATCCGCCGGAAGTATGGCCGACCCTACATTGGCTGGATTAAATATATACTTAAAGTAAATAAAAATCATAAAAATCAAGAGAAAATAAGATCTTTGAAAGAAGAAGAAGAAAACCCCTTTAAAGAGGAAGTCAGTGAAACAAGAAAAGAAAAAACAATCCTTTCCCATGATCGCCCCCCCCCACATGTTTTCCCCTTTCCCATATTTGAAAGAAGAAGAAAAAGAGAAACATTTTTACCTCCACTTTCCCATAAGCCCTTCCCTCAACCTTCCCCTTTCTCATTTTTGAAAGGAGAAGGGAAAAAAAACTACCCATCCACTTCCGCATGCACCACCCCCTCCCCCTTACTCCTTTTCTCCTTCCCCAAGGAACCACCCCTTTTCCTCTTCCTCATGTCATATAGGAAAGACAAAAAGGAAGGGAGAGGGCACATGGGGAAGAGGAAAGGGGGGAAGGTAGGGGGTTCAAATGGGAAAGGGAAAAGGAGGTGCGCATGGGAACATAGAGGGAGGAATTTTTTTCCACTTGTTCTTTCACAGGAACCCAAAAAAAAATCAAACTGGAACAGTCAGAAAGGGGGGTGGAAATCGACCCATCTGGATCATAAATAAGACAACTCCTAACTACATAAAATGCAAAACATGATCCAGAGCTTCAGTGAAGTGGGAACTCTGCAATAATCTTATAAAACACATTTCACATTCACATGATTGTCATTTCATCCAAGAGAAATTGGTCTTTGGTGATATTTGTTTGTCTTATGTTAGGTATGCTGATTAAGTGTTCTGATGTCTTTACCAAGGGGCTGAGTTGAGATCAGTTTACTGTGCTCTTATCCAAGCTGTGTACAGGGACATTTTATCCATGTCTTTTAATGTTAGTTATTATATATAAAAGGAGGGTCTTTAGGGTATAATTCTGCTGTGGCAATAATTATTACATTATTTGATCTTTATATAAATGAATGAGAGAGGCTGGACACTCTGTCATTGCTAGCTCTTCACCTGCAAAAACCTGTGCATGCCTCCACTTCTCATTCCTCTCTCTTGATCCATTGAATAACCACAGAACAAGCTGACATTGTTTTATTGATACATAAGTGTGAAGACTCCTCTCACTAGAAAGCTTATGAAGGCAGATACGTGGACAAAAGAGGTGAAATTATTCCATTTCTCATGCCATAGATATAAGAGGTGGGTAGCTCATGGTCCCAATCTGAACAACTATGTAGCGGAACAAGCTACAGGTGCATAAATGTGCAAAGGGGTTAAGTCAGTGATACAACATCTAATGGCTGTTGGATAGGAAGCTTTAAAAAGAAGCATTAATCAGGAGTCAGGACATTTAACCAAGTGCTGGAAATACCCGGATACACACCCATTAGTGTCATATATGCGAATACAGATGCATATGATCAATATTTAACTTAATATGAGGCATATTACCAACATTATATGTCATGGACAGATTATGTAGATCTTATGTCCAGACTCCAGACAATATAATGTGCTGTTCCAATAAATGTAACTTTATTCCTCTCTCTCCCACAAATGATGTACGATGCAATGTTTACCATATCGGATCTCGGCTTCGTCTCGGGGGGGGGGGGGGGGGGGGGGGGGGGGCGTGAATGAGAAGAGATCTCGGAGAGATCAAGATAACATAAAAGTGTGGATCACATAGGTTCACATAGATAATTTCTTAAGGGACATAGATAATTACATACATTCTCAAGTCTCAACCATGAATGACATACGCTCACATACATCATATGAGAAGAGTGTGGGAATTGGGATTCGGGATGTGTGTTTTCATTTTTCTCTCCGTAGGGTTTTACTTTAAGAATAAAAAAATTTACTTCATGACATGGGAATCCATGGTAAAATATCTTATTCATCTGAATATCACATTGGACTAACTACTATCAGTAGGAGAGTGAGTTCTTTGGAGAAGTCACATACACATTTGACTTGTTTCACAGAAATACCCAGAACATGTTCAAGGGTTTCTGCCATTATTTGACAATCTCAAGATTTGGAGTGGCCTGTCATAAGCCGGGTCCAGGAGAGCGCACGTCGTTTCATAGAAGCGGCGTGGGTCTTGCTCCACCGGACTATGCAAACGGCAAACCAGGCCTCTTAGTCATTTCTTGACTTTCCCGAGCAGCTCTGGGTATTTCCGTGATTGATTGACTTTCTCGGATGCTTCTGCTATTTATTGGCTTACTTGGGCTTCTCTGCCATTTGTTGGCATTTTTCGAGAATTCCCAATATGTTCGGCCCGAACACCTGAGATAAACGGGTTCGAAGAAGACACATAAAGGAAAAGAGGAGAAGGGGGACTTGGAGAGTTTTTCCTGAAAGTTTCTTTCCTGAAGAGTGCTCCCTAGGGGCTAAGGGGAAAAGGGGAGAAAAGTACCTCTCTTGTGGTCCTGTACTTGGCGGTGCTCTGACAGGTGAAAGATCGTTAGTGGAAAGAAGACACTGCAGGTCTATGCATTGACCATGCACCTTTTGTAAAAAAATCCTTCCGCATTTTAAAATAACACGTGCGGGAAGGCATGATGTTGTAAACACTTAATGGAAGCACATATACCCCATTAAGGACATATAGCAAATGCGACAAAAAAATATAATATATTGGTGGATATAAATTGTGGATGTCTGAAATATCATTTATAACCTGTTAATTTCGGCAAGGTCTTTTAACAAACATATTGTATCAAAGGTCTTCGAGTTTTTACTCGATGTAAATGAAACACCGACTTCGGTCGGTGGGGAATGGTCCAGTACACGACCACCTTAATCGCCTGATAAAACGGACGCGCGCGGAATATATACATACAAATGTTCCAAGGCTTGGGGCCTATAATCCTATGCACCTCGTAAATATCAAATTTTGTCTATTTTCTTAACCAATCTGGCACGCCCACGCATATTTTTACCCATATATATACCAGCACACATGTGTATATATATAGATACCAAAATCGTCGCCAAAACGGAGACGAGAAGAAGAAAAAAAGAAATAAAAATTCCGCGTTCCCACAGTAAATAAGAGGATCCTGCCAACCCTGACTACTCATCTCAGCCTTCTCGTTTCTCAAGGAGGCGCCCAGATTGAGAATTTCGCGAGATCTCGTGAGATTGCTTTCTATTACCACCATGTACTTTTTTTTCATGTATTTCAGTTAATAAACAAAATGTTTATGTTTTTCCTATTTTTCATATTTTTTTAGGGGACCGATCCAGCCCCCATTTGCTCAGCCCAGGTCGGCTGATCCAAGATCAGCCGATCCGATCGGTTTTGAGGCGGCTGATCCAGGACCGATCCCCGAGTTCTTGAACCTTGATCAGGAGCGAGAATTGCCCATGAAAAAGGAAAAACAATAGTTGTTCCAACTTGGTAGCAAATGATAATATAAGAGAAGTTGAGAGTAACATCAATCCGATGTAAAGACAGCCAATTTCTTATAGCAGCAAACTAAGTAAAAGGTAAAGCAGTAATAACTAAAGGAAAGCAGCTTTTATAGCACTGATCGTCTATTTTCTACAATATAAATGATGTATAATGCCAGCTCAATACTGATACTTAGCAGAAGGGATCTTGTTGCAGCAGTACCAAAAGTCTGATGAGCAATTAGAAAGCTAGCAATGCCATAAAGAAAACCAAAGGTAATAAATGAACCAACAAATTTTGACATACAAGTTCATCCTTCGGGGGTTCATAGGCAGGAAAATTAGCCAGTTCCGTTTCAGCAGCCACAAGATCATCTTCTGCTTTTGCTATCCTCTCCTGTCGTGATTCCTCTTGTCTTCGCAAGTCTTCCATTTCAGCATATTTTGCTTGCACTTCCATACACTGCAAAAGCATGAAAAGAAAAGCAAACCAATTAGAAGAAGACTTGACTTGATTTAAACTAAATAATGTATTGTAATAACCTACAGAAAACACATACTTTACGACCCTCCGACATAATCAGGTCTTTGCGCCTATTTGCATTCTCAGTGATGCTATTGCCTAGTTTCTTGGTGGCTTTATCATTTTCTGCCTTCTCCTGCTTCTTCGCCCTAGAAAATCAACCATTTGGATTACCAACTCCCAGGATTTCAGAAAGTATCCTCAGAGGAAAGTTGAAACTACAGAACACTCTCATCATGATATAAGCAGGAATCTACATATGAATAATAGGAAAGATAATAGAAATGAGAAACACCTGAATCACTGTTCGAAGACAAACTAACAAGTCTTATGTTTAACAACTTTTACTTACAGTATAAATTTCTAAAATTAGCTATTTTATTTCTCTTGGTGATAAAGGTGTGTCAGCAAAAATAAGAAATCACATAGTGCACAGAAGTATTTGTTATCATTTACAATAGTCTATCATGTCAGCACTGTAGGCGATAACCATGGCTGTCCTGTGCATGCTTCTTCCTCTTCTTCTCTTCATCTTTCTTCATGGTATCAAAGCATCGATCCTCCTTTCTGCTCTTCAGGTCACACCCTTTCCTCTCTCGCGGGTACTGTAGCACGGTACTGTAGCACCATGGTTACTGTGGCGTGGCACTGTAGAATACCGATTACTGTAACACGAGTTCTGTATCGTGCCCCGGTCGCTGGAAAGTGGAAAGAATGTGGATCCTGTGAAGAAGAACACGATCAAGGCTTCTCTCTCTTGCGGCCTTCTCTTCCAGCAGGCCCCCTTTTTGGGACGGGTTTTTCCTTGGTCTGCAGATCCCCTGTTCTAGGGTGCACCAAGGGTATGGTTCTTGGTAGCGTGTAGGGAGTCTCCCACACAGTTGCTTGTTCTTTGCGTGTTGTGTCTCCTATGCACTCGTTTCTTCCACCTTGTGCTGCAACAAGATGTCTTCGACTACAAGCGGCGAGAAGATTCCTATAGAAGGTCCAGAGATAGCCTCGTCGGTAGCGAAGATGGTGTC
The DNA here is from genome assembly GCA_014218235.1 of Colocasia esculenta. Lineage (NCBI taxonomy): Eukaryota > Viridiplantae > Streptophyta > Magnoliopsida > Alismatales > Araceae > Colocasia > Colocasia esculenta. The sequence continues at coordinate 3,881,271 of CM024765.1, read as the reverse complement.
ACTAGGTGTAACAAACAATATGTCATTGTAAATGTCATCTGTCAAATTGATAAAGACAAATTACAGCTTGTGGTCAATTTTTCGAGTGGTCAAGGGAAATCCCGCTACATTGACGCTGTTTGAAGGAGCCAACTGTCACTGACCCGTCATATGCACAAGAGGATCTCAGTAAATAATCTCGTGATGGACTGGATTCTTAACTCCATAAATCCGCAAATTCAGCAACTGATTATGCTAAAGAGGACTGCGAAGGATATGTGGAATATCTTAGAGCAAATATATGGTTAGCATCAAGATGTCTCCTGTCTCTATCAACTCACCATAGAAATCCAGGCTCTTAAGCAAGGAAGTTTTGGCGTGACTACCTATCTTAATCTCTTGAAGAGCAAACGGGAAGAAATGGACTATTATTCTATGTACTGGTGGCATTGTACTGAAGATCAAAAGCAATATGTTGAGCAGGTTAAGTTGACCCAAATATTTCAATTCTTTGCTGACCTTGATCCCGAGTTTGATGCTCTACAAGGTTAGATTCTCAGTGTCAATCCTCTTCCTTCCCTCAAGAAAGTCTATTTCAAGATTCTCAAGGAGGAAGGGCGCCGGAAAGCAATGGCCAGTAGCTATAGTTCCACTGGTACTCGGGATGTTAATGAATCATTTGCTCTTTGTGACTACATCTTCCACGACTGCAAAGTTTGTTGGAGGTTTTGGCAAAGATAAATACAAAGTCTCCATTGCACACATTGTGGAAAGGATACTTGTAAGAGTAACTTCCCTCGAGAAAGTCTATTTCAGATTCTCAAGGAGGAAGGGGGCCGGAAAGGAATGGCCAGTGGCTATGGTTCCACTAGTACTCAGGAGGTTTATGAATCATTTACTCTTGTGACTACATCTTCTAAGCCTGCAAAATTTGTTGGAGGTTTTGGCAAAGAAAAATACAAAGGAAATCGTTATTGCACACATTGTGGAAAGGATACTTGTAAGAGTAAAGATTACTATCTAGCTAAGCCGGGTAGTAATCTTACCCGAGCGCCCCGCCAATGGGGGGGTGCCGGGCCCCACGCCCGCCGTGATGGTTTGGCATGGGGGGCGCATTGCCTCTGGTTACTACCCGTGATCACTCTACTCATAATGTAGAACATTGCTGGATGTGGTCAGAGGCGAGAGGCGACTGAGGCGATCAAGGGTCACCTCAGCCTCAAAAGCCTAGGCGATTGAGGCAATATATTATAAAATAATATATATAGTTAAAAAATATGAATATATCTATAAATATTACCTAAATATGTGCATGAAACTAGTATATTTCATAAAATTAATCATTTTTATATGTAAAATTATTGTATGACTTACTAAATATATTCATTTCTATATGTAAATTCATTTTTCAATTTCCATTTATTTCATACTAGTTTCAATTTTAGTAAGTCATACAATAATCAACTCACTTGAAGTTAGGAATGAAATGAAAGCATACATGAAGGGGGGGGGGGGGAATTGAAAAATTATTGACAACTCAGCAACAACAACAGCTTCAAGATGAGATTTTTTGGGCGATAAATTCGTAGAGATTAGAGTTTACCAATCAATGTGGATGATGATTATGATGATCCTGATCCTGAGTTCACTGCAATTGCACGTGCTAGTCGGCGTTCTTATGCGGAGGAAGATGAAAGACGAAGGGGCTTGGGGACATCAGGGTCACATTTGTCTAGAGATGACTCTAGGAGATCTCTTCCTAGGAGCACATCAGTTCGTAGGGCTGCCGGTGCATTAGGGTGAATGGCTTTAAAAATGTTCGAAAAGAACGTGGTTGCACCATTATGTGTAATGGTTGGACAGGGACATCAAGAAAATCTATGATTAATTTCCTAGTTTATTGTTGTGAGGGTACTATTTTCCTTAAATCTGTTGATGCCTCTAACAACATCAAGAATGCAGATTACTTGTTTAGACTAATGGATGAAGTTGTGGAGGAAGTGGATGAAGAAAATGTTGTACAGATTGTGATTGACAATGAAGCGAGCTACAAGGCTGCTGGTAGATTATTGATGGAAAAAGAGAACATCTCTATTGGGTTCCTTGTGCAGCACATTGTATTGATTTGATGATGGAGGACATAGACAAAGATCCACATATTCATGGCCTCATTGATGATGCTCAAATGATCACTTCATTTATTTATAGTCACAATAGGATTTTGAATATGATGAGGAAATACACAGATGGACTAGATCTTATTCGTGCTGGTCCCACTCAATTTGCATCAAATTTTATTTCTTTGGAGAGCCTCATGAAATATAGACATCAATTGGGCCAATTGATTAATTCTGAGCAATTTTTGCAACATGTAAACACTCTTAGGGCTGAAAGTAAAGATGTTGCTCTCTAAGTACAAGATTTGATTAGCAATGCATGATTTTGGGAGAGAATTTCCTACTACCTCAAAATAATAGAGCCTCTGATACTTGTTCTTAGGATGGTTGATGGTGATGATAAAAATGATATGGGATATTTTTACGAGGCAATGGATAGAGCAAAGGAAAATTGGAGGGAAAGGAATCCCAAAGCATACAGAAAATGGTGGGCCATTATAGACAAGAGATGGGAAATGACTCTCCACCATGATCTTCATGCTGCAGGTAATTTATTGAATGTAATTAATTTCTGAATTTTTATCATATCATGCTGAAAATTCTTATCATATGTAGGATATTTTTTCAACTCTAGATTTCAATACAAAGATAATGTGCATAATGATGGAGAAGTGATGAGAGGCACAATGAACGTCATCACTCGCCTTGCGAGGACAATGAATGAGAGATTAGATGCATTGGCAGAGGTAGGATAGAATGTTTTTTTTTTTTCATTTGTATGCATGTTTCATTTTGCAAGGGTCATTTGACATATGTTATACCTTCCATTTTGTAGGTGGAGAGGTATAAGATGAAACTTGAGATATATAGAGGATATGACATGAGATGTGCAGCTCAAAGACTCACTCCAGGTTATTTTACATGAGAATTGTTTGCCAAAAATCATAAATTTATCACATTTAGGAATTCACCATTATAAACTGATTAATGTTCACTCCTTTTATTACAAAGGCTAAATGGTGGATTCAAGTAAATTACCAGCAAACTGGCACAAATCCTTTAACATATGTTGTAGTGACAGTGTTAAGTCAAACCACTTCTTCTAGCCAATGTGAAAGAAATTGGAGTACATTCAGCCTCATTCACACGAAAATCTGCAATAGGTGGGTGTGGATAGGCTAGAGAAGTTGGTTTATTGCCACTATAATATGCGTTTAAGGGTGAAGCAAAAAGAAGAAAGGCTAAAGTTAGAAAGGCAGATATTCATGCAACTAGCTGGTAGAACATTTGAGGAGGTAGTTCCTGAGATAGATGTGGATGAATTGCTAAATGAAGAACACCCATTACATGCTTGGGTGGAGACGAGAGCTGAGGGAGAGATACCAGAGTTTCATCCTGATGATCGCCTGGTTCAGGCATGTACAGAAGATGTAGAATTAGAAGAACATGTACCTGGATATGCATCTGTTCCTGAGAGAGGTCAAAGGCCAAAATTAAGAAGATCTGCCACTGTACAGGAGACTACTAGACTTTCTACATCTCAGCCAGAATTCAGAAGATCTACCACTCAATTGGACCCAAAAAGAAAGAAAGACAAAGACAAGAAAAAAAACAAAGTCCAACAAGGAAAGAAGAACAGAAGAACCAAGAAGAAAATCACAACAAGATACAGAAAACTTTCCTGAGGAGAGTCAGGAGACACATATTGGGGAGCCATTTTCTGAGGCTCCACCCCTACCACCTCACTTGGCTAGATTATATGAGGCAGAGCAAAAACATTATCAACATCGAAAAAAGATGCTTAAAAAAGGAAAAGCAGTTGGGAGTGATGACTCCACTCAATCACCTAATGATGATGATGGTGATGATGATGATGGTGCTGCTGCAGATACTGGAGCCACAGGAGGTTATGGGCTTGACAAGGTTTGCCATATCGGATCTCGGCTTCGTCTCGGGAGAGTCAAAGAGAAGAGATCTCGGAGAGATCTCGGGAGATCAGGATAACATAAAAGTGTGGATCACATAGGTTCACATGGATAATTCCTTAAGGAACATAGATAATTACATACATTCTCAAGCCTCAACCATGGATGACATAGGTTCACATATATCATACAACAAGAGTGTGAGAATTGGACTTCGAGATGTGCATTTTGATTTTTCTCTCCTTAGGATTCTAGTTTATTTTCAATTAGAAAGTGAAAAATCTCATGAGTTTAGGTGATGATAGCTTAGGTTTGACCAAATCCTGAGAGGTCTCAAGCAGACTAAGTGCTGTCAGTAGAGAGTGGCTCTCTTGGAGAAGTCATATGCACGTTTGACTTTTTTTACCGGACTTTAGATTTTTAGTATTCTATTAGGTTTATTTGAATTATGAAATTTTAGATATGCCAAATTATAACAAATTATGAAAGATTAGAAAGTCACTATTTTGATTGGAACCATCGAAATCACGATTTTCTTCTTGGATGGGAGAGTTGACTTTTTATTTGTAAGAGATATGATTTTTTTAATATTTTTATTGGATTCAAATGGGGGGTATTTTCTTATTTACATGTAATATCTTAAGTAAATTAACATTTACTTAAATGATATTCAGGTAAATAAGGTCCTGACAACCCTACCTGAAGAGGATCCTAACTGACAACCCTGCCTGAACCCTGAAGACATATCTCGGCCATCTCGTTTCTCGGGGAGGGGCCGAGACCGAGAATCTCGCGAGATCTCGCGAGATTCTCGCGAGATTGCATACCATGGGGCTTGACGGTATCCTTTCAGGATATGAGGATTATTCAGTAGTCAGTACCACCCCATCAACAAGAAGGAAGCCAAAGGGAAGCACAAGAACAACATGGGGGATATGAAGGCCAACAAAGGCAAGCAGGACATGATTGGGGATATAGGCCTTCTTATCCACCCTTTTTTAGTCCCCCAAAATTGTCATATTCAGATATCACCTCTAGTAGTGGGACAAGTTACTTGGGCAATATTCAAACTATTGCATATGGTAGTTTCTTCACTCCAGGACAATCAGGAGAAAGTTCAAGCCAACAAGCAACGACACCTCGAGGCATCAGAAGAGGATTCCAAGACATTGCCAATTCTTTGTTTGGCTTTGGATATACCCAGTATGGAGGACATGACTATGGGCCACCTGTTCAGTCTCATGAGGTAGAGGATGAGGGTTCAGAAATGTCAAATTGACAAGGTATTTTTATTTATTTCATGTTATTAACTTGTACATATATCTATTTTTTCAATATATAAACAGCACCATTATGTCTTAATCATTGTTATTGTTCTTTATGATACATGAATATGATAAGATTTGAATTTCATTGTGTTTGTGTTCAATGAACATTGTATGTGTTTTCATAATTTTATGCAATTTTACTGATTTTCAGAATTTTTCTGATTTTTGTGATTTTTTCCTCATTTTTTTACAATTTTTTTAACATTTTTTAATCTGGCCGATCCTAGATCAGCCAGACTCCATTGGAGTCGGGCGGATCCGTAGATCCGACCCAGCTCGGGTTATGCCATCCATGACCCATGGTCCCATAAATTTACTTTTTATTAGTCTTACAAAATCAATGAACTATTCAGTTATCTTTCTTCTTACTCATAGTGTTTTTCAATATAGACGAAGCAAGTGTTGAACCCGGAAAAAATTCTCAGATTCGGATAAAGCAATAAACCCGCCTGGAATAAATGTAAAGTCCTAGGAAAATCCCTCGGGCCAGCTCGTTTCGAACACCTGAGATAAACGGGTTCGAAAATATTTGTTCTGATTTAATTCAAAATGTATTTTAAATATAACGCTTTAATAGTGCGACGTGTTAAGATACACAACCTCTGCCGTGCAAAGTCAACGCAATGCCAGTCGAAGGCGATCGTAATACACGCAATGTATCAACGTTCGGGTCAACAAAACGGCTCCCACTGCAGGAAGATGACAACAAACGGACTTCAAATGAGGTTTCACGTGGGGAATGAAGCCCCCAAGGGACCCACATATATATGGCCGGTTCAGGGTTTCCCCCTTGGGTGCGCAGGACCCCCCACGGGGGGGGGGGGTGGTTCGAACACGAGCCAACCCCCCACGCCCACGGGGGGTGCGGCCATGGTCTGCCCCCGAGGGGGGGGAGGGGGGTTGGAGATTGTCGACCGGACGCGTAGGGAACACACGCTGTATGTACAACCCCCCCCCCCCTAGGGGGTCCCGTGCGCCCAAAGGGGAAGCCCCAGACCAGCATATATATGTGGATTCCTTGGGGGTTCATTCCCCACGTGAAACCTCATTTGAAGTATGTTTGTTGTCATCTTCCTACCATGGGAGCCGTTTTGTTGACCAGAACGTAGATACGATGTGTGTATTACGACCGCCTTCGACTGGCATTGCGTTGACCATTCACGGCGGAGGTTGTGTATCTCCACACATCGCGCTATCAAAGCGTTATATTTAAAATACATTCCAAATTAAATCAGAACAAATATTTTCGAACCCGTTTATCTCAGGTGTTTGAAACGAGCTGGCCCGAGGGATTTTCCCGGGGCTTTACATTTTTTTCCAAGTGGGTTTATCGCCCAAACTTTATTCAAACCCGAGAACTTTTTCGGGTTCAACAAATGTTGATGACAAAAAAGAATCTCCACAAAACAGCAAGGGGTACATCAGGCTAAAGCAATCCTGAAGAAACACCCACACAATCAAAACTCGGCCTTTCGCAGCCAAGAATGGCCGATCCCAGAAACAAAATGTCTAAGTCAAGATTTGGACCAAACCAAGAAGGTCAGTTCCGGAAGTGAAATGTCAATCCAAGCTCTAGACCAAGCCAAGAAGGCCAGCACCGGAAGTAAATGTTATCCCAAGCTCTAGACCAAGTCAGAAAGGCTAGCTTCGGAAACCCAAATGACAATCCAAGTTCTGGACTAAGCCAAGAAGGCCAGCTCCGAAAGTAAATGTCATCTCAAGCTTTGAATCAAACCAAAAAGGTCAATTTTGGGCACTAAATGTCGAATCTCGCATCAACTCTAGACCAAGTCAGAAGGCCAATTCTAAGAGCAAATGTCAAATGCCAAGTTAAGCTTTGACCAAGCCAAAAAGGCCGGTTCCAAGCACCAAATGTTAAACAGAAAGAAAATGTTAAATTGAATCTCTGGACCAAGCCAGAAAGGCCAACTCCAGAAAACAAATGTTAAATCAAAGCTTTAGATGAAGTCAGAAAGGCCAGTGCCATCAAAAAACGTCAACTCAAGCCTCGGATTAAACCAGAAAGGTGGGCTACAGAAATGAAATGTCAAACTAATTTCCAAATGAAGTCTGTCAGGCCAGCGCCAATAAGAGGTGACCAAGGGACGAATCAAGCTTTGGACAGAGTCAAAAAGGCCAACGCCAAGATCAAATGTCAAATCAAGTTATGAGCCAAGCTGAAAAAGTAAAACTCAGGTAAAAGGGGTCTCAAGCCAAACGTCGAGCGGGGCTAGAAAGGGAAGTCTCGGTAAGAGGATGTCAAATCAATCCTTATGGAAGGGAAAGAAGGCTAGCTCAACACAAGCATACTAGGCCTGATGTCAGGCGAACCCAACAAGGCGAGGTCAAAAATCGTCCCTGAACCCAAGTTCTAGACAAACCAAAGGAAGAGCAAAACAAAAAGTCGGTGGCAGAATCAGCCCTACAACACTCTGGCCATTTTATGGCCGAATGCCAAGACTTGCTACCTAAAGCAATCGAGTGTGCAATCAATGTTGTGTTACAAATGCACCAAAAGAAAGCTGACTGGGTCGATGGGACTCTGAAAAAATGTCGTCAACCTAAGCTCCTCAAAAGGGGAGCCCGACATGGCAACCCCAATCTGAAGGTGCTCAACCCAAAGGTAAGAGTCCCTTCACCAACAAAGTCAACATGGCGCCACAAAGGCCGAGGGAGGAACCACCATAGCGACACATTGACACCGCAACGTGGGAAGGCAACACCTTCGCCAATTCTTGATAAACACAACAACTCCCAATGAAAAAAAAGAAGAAAAAAATGGAGCTTGAAATAGAGGTGCCCCGACAGATTTACTTCTCCCATTGTAGGTGAAGCTAAGGGCAAAAAAACCTAAAAAACTTGGTTGAGGTGAAAACTCGAAAGGACATTTTAGGCAAAAAAATAAGTAACCCCTCAACACGAAAACCCGCAAAGGCACGTTGGAAAAAACTAGAGGGGGCCGGCTTTAGTGAAAACCTAAAAGGGCACTGGGGATGGTAATGTGAAAAAAAAACAGAGAGAAGAAGAGAAGAAAAACAATCTCATTTATGAATCCCTTATTGTAGGTCTGCCCTACCGTGGCCGATAAACCACAAAGGTAGGCCCGCCAAACCCAAAACAAAATCCCAACCCTTAACCAGTAAACCACAAAGGTACGCTACATCAAAACTAAAATCTCAACCCTTAGCTAACAAATCACAAAGGAAAGCTAAACCCGAAAACCAATCTAAGCCTTAGCCAGCAAACCACAAAAGTAGGTCAAAGCAAAACCCCAAAATCTTAGTCAACAAATCTCAAAGGTAGGCTAAAACAAAAACAAAACCCCATCCTTAGCCAGTAAACCATAAAGGTAAGGCTAAACTAAAGTCTGAATATCAAATCCTAGGCCAGCAAACTACAAAGGTAGGTCAAAGCAAAATCCCAAATCTTTAACTAGTAAACCACAAAGATAGGCTGAGCAAAAAAATCAAAAGTCTAATCATTGACCAACAAACCACAAAGGTAGATCAACGCAATATTCAAATTCCAAAAAACCTCGACTCCCGAGTCATAAAGACTAGCAGAGCCAAGACAATTCCCGAATCACAAACCCAAATTTCAAACCTGGGAATCCAAATATATAGTTCCTCCACTCAAAAAAAAAAAAAGAAAGAAAAGGAAAAAGAAACAGGGGGCTCAAAAACAGAGGTGCTCTGACGGACTTGAGTGCACGATGCTCGTGTACTTAAGGATAAAAATGTCAAGAAATCCAGCTAAAGTGAAAACTCGAAAGGGGACCTCAGACAAAATTGGATAACCCCTCAGTGTAAAAACTCGAAAGGGAGCACTGGAAAAAGTTAAAGGGGGACAGCTTTCAGTAAAAACCCGAAAGGGTGTTGGAGCTGAAAATGTGAAAAACAAAAAATAAAAATAAATGAAGAGAGAAGAAGAAAGAAAAAGGAAGAGAGCCAGTGCTCCCGCTTCAAACTTCTCCCTGGCACAAACCACCAAGGTTAGTCACCTCCAAACTTGCAAACCCCGGCCCCAAACCACCAAGGTAAGCCAAGTGCCAAATCCCAAATTTCAAACCCAAAACTCAAACCTTGGCCAACAAACCATCAAGGTAGGCCAAATCAAAACTCAAAAATCCAAACTTTAGTCAGTAAACCACAAAGGTAGGCTAAACTAAAAACCCAACCCCTAACCAGCAAGCCATAAAGGTAGGCCAAACCAGGTCCAAATATCAAACCCTACTCAGTAAACCACAAAGGAAGGCTAAGCCAAAACTCAAAATATCAAACCCTAGCCAGCAAACCATCAAGGTGAACTAAACCAAAATCCAAAATATCAAGCCTTTGCCAACAAACCACACAGGTAGGTTAACCAAAATTCCCAAGTTCAGAACCTTGAAAACCTCGGCCCCCAAGCCATAAAGGCCAGCCGAGTTAAACAAGTCCTAAAACCACATACCCAAATGTCATACCTTAAAATCCAAATTTCTGGCTATTAAACCACAAAAAAACGACCCAAATAACCAAATACCCCAAAAGCCCAAAATCAAATGTCAAATTTCAAAAAAAAAAAAATGAAGCTTACAATAGAGGTGCCCCGACAAACTTGAGTGCACGATTCACGTGTACTTAAGGGTAAAAAGGTTAAGAAATCCGACGAAGGTAAACACCTAAAAAGGCACCTCCGATAAAAATGGGTAACCCCTCGGCATGAAAACCCGCAAAGGCGCACCGAAAAAAGCTAAAGGGGGCTAGTATTGGTGAAAACCCGAAAAAGCACTAATGCCAGTAAAGAAATTAAAAAAAAAAAAAGAAAATGATGATAGAAGAAAATAAAGAAGAAAAAAAAAGAAGAAGGTAGCGACTACACAAATCCTTCAAAGGAAGTGAGTCGTTCCTACCGAAACAAAATTAGCTAACCAACGGGCCACCCCTGTCAAACAATTCAAATATGCAGCTGCAGTTGCCTCGAGGCCCTCTCAATACATATGCTCAATGTGACAGCTCAAGAACAACTTGTCATTCAAACAACAATGACAAAAGATGTCACTCAAGCAGCAATAATTGCTTCCCGAGTTAGTCCTTTAACTCGAATTGGGTACTCAAAATAAGGTCTTGTGCCAAGCCTGAAAAGCAAACTTCAAAGAAGATGTCAAAGTCAAGTCGGTGAGCAAAGTCAAGGCCAGCCTCAACAACAAAATTCCACATCAAATCCCGAATAAAGTCAAAAAGGCAAAATTTAGGAGGAGGATGTCAAATCAAATCCTGAGTAAAACCAAAAAGACAAGTCTCGAGAGAAATGTATCAAATCAGGTTGGAGGGCAAAGCTAGAAAAGGCAAGCTTTATCAACCAAATGTCAAAGTCAAGCCGTTGAGTAAAGCCAAGAAGGTCAACTTCAGCAGCAGAATCTCCCATCTAAAGCCATAAAAGCAAAATTCAGAAGGAAGATGTCAAGTTGAATTTCGAGAAAAGCCAAAAAGGCAAGTCTTGGAAGGAAGGTACCAGATCAGGTCGAAGAGTAAAGTCAGAAAGGTAGACCTCATCAACCAAATGTTAAGTCGTTGAGCGAAGCCAGAAAGATAAGGCTCAGCAACCGGGCTCTAACCCAACCTTGAGCAAAGTCAGAAAGACAAGTCTCAAAAAAAATCTTAAATCAAGTCGTTGAGTGAACTCAGGAACACAAGCCTCACCGGTCAAATCTCCAATCCAATCAGGTCCTCGAGTGAAGCCAGAAAGACAAGTCTCGAAAGGAGGATGTCGAAATCAAGTCCCCGAGTAAAGTCAAGAAAGATAAGACTCAGGTGAAGAAGGCCAGGGTAAAGTTTGAAAATCGCACGGGACGTCTGCCTTCGCCTTCGGCGCACATCCCGTAGGGGAGATTTGTGAGCACATAAGAATTTCCTAACCCAAAAACCCCAAATTCTCAAAAAATCCAAAAAAGAACCCAAAAACACCCATTTCGCAAAACTCAAAACTCCCATAAAATCCCTGCATACACCGATTTCTAAAAAAATTCCCAAAATTTCTGAAAATACCAAAAAAATCCCCCCAAAATCTAAAAATTCCCTCAAGTACTAAAAATCCTCCCAAAAAAATCTCAAAATACCCAAAACACAAGAAAACCCAAAAATACCCAAAAAGCACCCTAAATGGGGTGCCTCCAATTGGTAGCTCAATCGGAGGTGGATGCCTCCAGTTGGAGTTGGAGCCCCCTCCACCCCCTTCCAAACCGGAGGGAGGTACCTCCAGTACCTCCTCCAAACCGGAGGTGGGTGCCTCTGGTTGCCACCCAACCGGAGGACCCCCCCCCCACCCCCCGTCCGGTTGCAACCCAACCAGAGGGGTCCTCCTCCTCACCCCAACCAAAGGGACCCCCTCTAGTCCCTCTTCACACCCCACCAACCAGAGGGAGGTGCCTCTGATTCCCCCCTCCCCTCTCCAAACCGGAGGGGCTCTGGTGGGCAGTGGCGGTTTGGGTGCCACTGCCCACCAGAGCCCCTCTGGTTTGGAGAAAAATCCCTATTGTAAGGGAAATTTGCAAATATACCCCTATTTGGGGGGAAATTGCATAAATACCCCTGGAAAGTGCAAAAATTGTAGAATAACCCCTCTTCAAGAAAAAATTGCAGAAAAGATCCTTTGTTGTCTAAAAATTGCAGAAATACCCCGGATAGGGGAAAATGGCAGAAATACCCCTGCTGTCCAAAAATTTGCACAAAAGCCTCCGATTTGTGGGAAATCACATAAAAGCCTCAGGAAGAGCAGAAAATTACAGAAATACCCTAATTTATGAGGAAAAGTGTAGAAATGCCCCTAAAAGGTTGGAAATCGCAGAAAAGTCCCCGAATGGTGCAAAATTGAGAGGAGATCCCTCTACTGCCCAGAAAATTGCAGAAAGATCTTGAAAGGTGCAGAAATTGCAGAAGAACCCTCTGTTCAGGGAAAATTGCAAAAATACCCTTGTTGTTGGAAAAATGGCAGAAATACTCTAATTTATGGGAAAACTACGTGTAAACCCTCACAAAGTTTGGAAATTGCATGTAAGCCCTTGGTCGGTCCAAAAAATGGCACGAAACCCCTGGCAAGCTCCAAAGGCGATAGAGCTCAAAGCGAGAATGTCGTTGGCACGACTCGGCGGAGCAGTACCCACGTCACTTCTCTGAAGCATGGTTTGTCGGATCGGATAGAATCGGTCTGATTCAGCCAAATAGGATCGAATCAAGAGAAATCCGATTCGCCTGATTTCCATCGAATCGGACCGATTCTGATTCTAGTGAATCGTGGTGGATCAAGAAAAATCTAATTCGCCCTGATTCCCCGATGTGGCGAACCTTGCTCTGAAGCAGCGTGCGCTCTCCTGGGTCGGACCTGGGTTAATCCCACTTGCTAAAGATGCTCGGAAAAGTCAACTAATGGCGGAAATGTTCAAGTATGCCAATAAATGGCGAAGACACCTGAGGAAGTCAACAAATGGCCGAAGCACCAAGAACGCCAAGAAATGGCAATTATGCCCGAGAAAGTCAAAAAATGACGAAAATATCCGGAACTGCTCCAAGGAAGCCAAGTAATGGCAAGGATGTCCGTGAAAGCCAAGAAATGACAGGGATGTCCGAGAAAGCCGAGGAATGGCAGGAATGTCCGGGAAAGTCAATCAATGGCGAAAATATCGAGGACTGCTCCGAGGAAGCCAAGAAATAGCAAGAATGTCCGAGAAAGCCAAGAAATGGCAGGAACGTCCGAGAAGAGCTAGGAAATGACAGAAATGTTAGCAAACGCCAGGAAATGACAGAAGCATCGAGGGAAGTCAATCAATGACGGAAATACCCGAAACTGCTCGGGGAAGTCAAGAAATGACGGAGGACGTCAACCGGCCAAGAAATGGCAGAGATGCCTGGAAACGTCAAGAAATGCCAAGAAGCTCTTGAACAGTCATGGATATAATTATGTCCAAGTCTCCTCCGAATTTCTTCTTCAAAAGACAACATTGGCCAAATTTGCAGTTCTCTGATGACGGCGGCTGATACTTGCAGAAATACCCTGACATGGAAAAGTTGTAGAAGTCCCAGGAAGGGCAGGGAATTATAGCAAAACTCTTCAAAGGGGGGGGGGGGGGGGGGGGCAGGGAAAAATCCTTGAAGGGCCAAAAAAGGCACAAAAAAAAACTCCTTAAAAGCATGGTTTGACGTATCGCCGATTCGGGGCGAATCGGATCCGCCCTGATGCGATCCGATTCGCCCAGAATCGAGGCGAATCGGGTCCGATTCGCATGATTATTATTATATATATATGATATTTATGTATGTGTGTCAGGCAGGGTTGTGAGGAGTCAGGATCCTCTTCAGGCAGGGTTGTCAGGATCCTCTTATTTACCTGAATATCATTTAAGTAAATGTTATAATTTGTTGTTTCATTTACTTAAGATATTACATGTAAATAAGGAAGTACCCCCATTTGAATCCAATAAAATATCAAAAAAATCATATCTCTTACCAATAAAAAGTCAACTCTCCCACTGAAGAAGAAAATCGCGATTTTGATGATTTTAGCGAAATGCTAACTTTTTAATCTCTCATAATTTGGTCTATCTAAAAATTTGATAATTCAAATAAACCATATGGAACACTAAAAATCCAAAGTCCGGTAAAAAAAGTCAAACGTGCATGTGACTTCTCCAAGGGCGCTACTCTCCTACTGACAGCACTTAGTCTGCTTGAGGCATCTTAGGATTTGGTCAAACTTAAGCTATCATCACCTAAACTCATGAGATTTTTCACTTTCTAATTGTGAGAAACTAGAAAGTGACAATTCTCATGAGTTTGAATGATGATAGTTTAGGTTTGACCAAATCTTAAGAGGTCTCAAACAGACTGAGTACTGTCAGTAGGAGAGCGGTTCCCTTGGAGAAGTCACATGCACATTTGACTTTTTTTACCGGACTTTGAATTTTTAGTGTTCTATATGGTTTATTTGAATTATCAAATTTTTAGATAGACCAAATTATGAGAGATTAAAAGTTAGCATTTCGCTAAAATCATCAAAATCGCGATTTTCTTCTTCGGTGGGAGAGTTGACTTTTTATTGGTAAGAGATATGATTTTTTTGATATTTTTATTGGATTCAAATGGGGGGTACTTCCTTATTTACATGTAATATCTTAAGTAAATGAAACAACAAATTATAACATTTACTTAAATGATATTCAGGTAAATAAGAGGATCCTGACAACCCTGCTTGAAGAGGATCCTGACTCCTCACAACCCTGCCTGACACACATACATAAATATCATATATATATATATATATATAATAATCATGCGAATCGGACCCGATTCGCCTCGATTCTGGGCGAATCAGGGATCGCATCGTGGCGGATCGGGGAATCGGATCGGATCGCATCGGATCCATTCGATTCGCGGCCGGGTGGCGGATCCATGCGGATCACAACTCGGCCCGCCCCTGATCCGCTCCGATTCGGGGGAATCGGGCCGATTCGCCCCGCCATGACAAACCATGCTTAAAAGCAAGAAGTGGCAGAAAAGTCCTCTTAAGAGGGTAATGTATGGCTCATGTTGTTTGAATGGCTCATAGAAGGCAGAATCGGCCAGATTGGATCGGGATCGATCGATTCTGGATCGGATCAACCATGGCCGATCCAGGCCGATTCCTCCGATTCTGGTTGGGAATCAGCCGGATCGGATCGAGATCGGGCCTGGGCGATCCCGATCCGATTTCGATTTTGCCTTCCATGGCATGGCTCGGTGGAGCGGGACCCACGTCACTTCTCTGAAGCGGCATGTGCTCACCTATGCCCAGCTTATTATTGGTCATCCCCTATCTTGGGATTGCCAAGAAATGACAGGAATCCTTGTAAATGTCAAGAAATGACTGAAAAGTCTTGGGAGGTCAAGAAATGATCGGAAACCCCAGGGAACCAAGAAGTGGCAAATGTACCCCGAGAAATCAACAAATGACTAGAAAGACCTCAGGGATATCGAAAAGTGACTGAAGCATCCAGAAAGGGTACAAACTTGCAGAACACTAGAAAGACCCCTCAAATGTCCCGTCACAATCAAATGGCGATGGTGACTATGAAGCAAACACAATGGACTGGCAATGATCATCTTGGCGATCCAACAGTCTCGTTGTGATGAAATCCAAGTCGACGGTCTGATCGTGGCTGAAACAAATTTAAAAGAATCAGATTGTGACCAATTGAAGTGTTGAAGACCCGATTATGTAATAGGGACCCCTTTACAAGTCTTGAAAGACCAATTATAATTTAAATGACATGTGTACAAATATTAAAGTTTTCAATTTTCTTTGCAAGAGTGTGAACCTACAAAGGGCGACCATTAAGGTCATTGTCACAATAAATAGAGATAAGGTTTTCTTTGACAGAGAATCAAAGGTGTTCAAGTTCTCGACTCGATGTAAATTAACATCGACTTCGGTCGGTGGGGAAAGATCCAGTACACGAAACACTAATCGCCTGATAAAATAAATGTGCAGAATAAATGTTGTCCAATAAATGGACATGTAAATACCCTCATTAAGCGAACCCCAAATTTGTCTATTATACAGACTGGCATGCCTGCAAAAACACTTCACTTCTACATTTAAATAGCATTTTACTTGTACACTTGAATGACATTTCACTCGTACATGTGAATAAGTACATGTATACACTTGACCTTTAGATTCTTTTTAAATACACTTCATGAACACTTGAATTTCATAAACACTTGAACTTCATGAACACTTGGAAATAATTATGAACACTTAGAAGAGAGCACCTTGAGAAGAGCTACTGGCCAATTCCTCCCCGCGAGCTTTCAAAAAAAAAGTCCCCCTCCTCTCATAGAGGAGGGTGGTATTTATAGGGGTGTGGCTTGCCCAGAGGAAGCCTTCTCCAGACAGTCTTCCCCGAAGGAGCTTCCTCCAGGTAAGGTTGTTTGGAGGAGGACCCACCGGATAACCTGTCTGAAGGGCTCTCCTCTGAATAAGGTTACCCGGAGGGGCTCCCCTCTAGATAAGACTTACCCGGAGGACTCTCCTCTGCGTAGGAATTACCCGGAGGAGGGTACCCGGAGAGAGTTATCCGAAGGCGGACCCTCCGGGAAGGCTTTACTCGAAGGAGGGTCCTCCGGGTAAGGTCTACCCAAAGGGGTCCTTCGGGTAGTTTGCCTAAAGAGGGAGAGAGATGGGGACCACTCCCCTATAAATTGGCCCCCTCCCCCTTTTTATCATCACCTTGCGTTTGCACCTTGTGTTTCTTCTTGACTTGAGATCTTTTGAAGTTCTTTGTCTCTTGAAAGTGGTATTTGTTTTCATCCCTTTGGACCTAAATACCACCATTAAGAGTGTAATTAAATATCGGGCACATGGGACATGATTATGTATCATCCACACGCTCTTAATGAAGTTTATATTCGCATGACTCCCATATTTCGATGGGGATGCCATAGGAGTTTGGATTATCTTTGTTGAGCAACATCTTTATTGCTGCCAACAGTGGATCAATTTGAATTTTCTGGTATATACCAGATGTTTTGATGTGCAATTATGGGTTCAACAGAGCCAAGGCGAGGTGCCTAGGCGAAGCCTAGTTTATCATTGTTCACTACTCTATTTTAAATCATGTCCATTCATTCTTCTCTTCTCAATGTATATAAATGAGCTATGTGTATTGTATTAACCTGAAATATAACAATGTTAACAAAACAATTAATAATAATAAGAAAACAACTTGTTAACAAAATAATTAATAAAAAACAAAAAACAACTTGTTAACAAAATAATTAAAATAATAAGACAATCAAACTGAACGTACTGTCAACATGGATGAAAACAACATGTTTAATTAACCAGAAATATTACTAAGCAAATAATAAATACACTAATATAGTATTGTATTACACCATCACTTATCAATTGTCAAACATAGTCATTGCATCAAAGTAGTTCTAAAAAAACAGAAAATGTTGAAATAGAAATAACAATCTAAATCATGAAATCCGATCGTCTCTTGACTTCCTTTCTATACTAACTGCCTCCTTTTACAAATAAGCGCTCTAAAAATATGTTTAGACCTTTTTACAACAAGGTCACATGCTAAAAAACGCAGTGGATTTCTCGCTATGGTAGGCAAGGCGGCCTCTAGGCGGGCCTAGACGAGCGCCTTTTTGGGCTGCTTGCCTAGGCACCAACCCGCCTAGCCACTGCCCAAGCGCCCTGTTGCCTAGGCAATGCCTTAAAAACAATGAGGCCAGGAATCGGCAGATCACACACACTATGCTTTGAAGCACATGAACATTTACCAAAGCACCTGATAATAACCAAATAATGTGAGAAGGGTAATGGAAGTGCACCACTAAATGAATAAGACCAAAAGAGAGGAAACATAAATAGCAGAGCAACAATTCACTCTTCTAACTTACTGAAGAATATTAATTGTATCATATGTTTTAACTTACTAAAGAAAATTAATGGTGAAACTAAAGTGCTCTTCGAAAACATACTCAATTGGTCCCATGAGATCATTCAAGGTTTTAGCAGCCTCATCCAACTTTCTCTTGGCTTCAACCTCCTGTTTTTGAGCTTCAATGTATTTCACTTTCTTCAAATCATACTTAAGCCAAGGTAATTTCTTTTTCATTGATTCAACCTACACAGACACAAATTGTATCAGAAATGGCATTGACAACAGATGAATGAATACAACTATGCACACCTTTGCCAAAAGCAGGTTTCTTTGACGAACTCGCTCTACATCCTTCTCTTGTTCAGCATTGAGTGACTTCAGTTGATTTAAAGTATCCCCATTTTGTTTGACGGTCTATAAGAAATGCAACAAAATCCCCACCATGTTCAAGAAGAAAATGTTTTAAAGCTCCTTAGGTAATTGCATCTTGACAAATAACAGACCTTTGGCATGTTAATGCTGGATAGTTAAACATTAGGAGTCAAGAGTACTTTCATAAATGTTAAAAAAATATTTGCAAGGAATACCATTTCAAGTCTCTTTATTTCCTGACTTTTCTCTACCAAAGCTCGATGTTGAATCGGTAAATCAGGATCACCAACAGCTTTTTCAGTCTCTTCTAGAAGTTGTGTGGGAGTCAGCTTAGCAAATTCACATACTCGGTCCTGTGGTAAAAACTGAATAGCAAAAGAAAACATCAGTGTCCAATGCTGATCACTCAACAGCATGGTTCTATTAGTTACAATAAGATTTAGAAGTCAGGGGGAAAAAATCAGTGTTCTCCAAGCAAGACATTATGGTAATGTTCTACCCAACTTAGCTTTCCTTGAAGCACATTACAGTGACACCTAGCATTCAAAGGGATAGGAGTTTGATAGAACTACAAAGTGAGCACTAACTACATATTAGAGAGAAGATGCAACAACATGAAACCTCATACAAAATTTTTCAATGAGATAAATCACATTATCATCAGTGCTTCTATCCTTGTGATAAGCACATGGGACAGCCACGTTTGCCAAATTCTCAAATGGTCCTGTGCCCAAGACCATCTCAGGCAGAGACACAAAATGGATTGGGGGAGTAGACAGTCTTTTGTGATAAATTGGAATGGCACTTGGAGATATTTCTGAACCCAACATGAGAATAGTAACAGAGAAGAGATTGGAAGGTAGGATTAGAGAGAGAGGGAGAGGAGGATAGAAGGCTAAAGGATTGGAGATAAGGAAGAGAATGGCCAAATAGGTGCTATTTAAACTTTAAAGAGCCAAAGCTTTCTAAAACTCAGACTGCCTGTTGGAAGCCAATACCAGATTGGCACTCCAGGCAAATCACAGTGATCCAGCCTGATCCAGCTAGTCACCTCAAGAATTGAATTTAGAGGATCAGGATTGGAACAGAATGTGCAATCTGGATGGATCAGCAATTCTAGGCCAATCTTTCCTTTTTAAACGTGGATACTACCACTGGTATTATAAAAGAGAAAAAAAAACTATACATGAAAAAAGGGGGGAGAGCTCGCAAATAAGTCCCCGGACCGGAACAAAAAAGGGCAAACCAGAGTCTGCCAGGGGAGCGTAGAAAAGACAACCGGAGCACATGTGCCATTCAAGGTCAATCTTATCTAATTCTGCCTTCCATGGTGTAAGTTGTCATAATATCTCATTGATTAGAATGCCCTCAACTTGCATTATTTTGTGTGATCTGTTTGCATGTGATTCTATTTTCACATATAGCTATTCGTTTGAATATGCGTGCAAAAATTTGGGGGCCTGATGTCAGAATTGTCTGGCACATCTTAATACACCATCCCAGGAGAAACATGGGATAGGGACCAGGAGGATAGATAGTTGTGTAATTCATAAAAGAAAGGGAAATGGGAGGGTAGGCATCAGAATATGAAGGACTTTGATCTAGTTCATTTGCTAAATGGTCACAGAAGCTGGATATAAAGAAGAGAGGGTCATGGGTGGAAGTGGTCCAAAGAAAGCACCAGGGTCCAAAGCATGAGATTTTTTTGCAGGTACTTCAGGTAACAGTGTAACACCACTCATTGCAGCACAGGCGTCTTGGCCAAGCAAAGGAAATAGAATACTGACCTGTACACTCCTCTTCCTATATCTGACCACCCGTGGCAAGATGTTAGCATGGATTTTGTTTTGGGGTTGCCTCGGACCGTCCACCGGCACGATTCCATCCTGGTTGTTAAAAGGTTCTCCAAAATGGCTTATTTTATTCCCTATTTGAAGACTTCTGATGCGTCTTATGTAGCTCGTCTTTTCCTTGAGAGCATTGTGCGTTTATATGGGCTACTAAGACCATTGTCTCAAACAAGGATGTGCAATTTGTCAACTATCTTTGGAAAACCTTGTGGCATCTCTTGGGCACGAAGCTCAAGTTCTCCACAACTTATCATCCCCAGATCGATGGACAGACAGAGGAAGTCAATAAGAGTTTGCATGATTTGTTGTGTTGTCTTGTTGGGGAGCATGAGCAGGGTTGGGATCAAGTCTTACCGCATGCTGAATTTGCATATAATAATTCGGTCAATACGTCTACCGGCATGAGTCCATTCAAGGTAATCATTGGCTATAGATCTAGAGGACCCACAGACCCTGTTCCTTTGCCTATTCATGCATGAGTGTCAAAGTTTGCATAGTCCTTGGCCGAGCACATTAGAGGTCTGCATGACAGCATTCGTTGTCATATTGAAATCAGGAATGAACATTACTAGAGAGCGGGATGCACGTAGAAGGCCAGAGAAGTTCCATGAGGGTGACTACGTGATGATCAAGGTCAGGCCTGAACGACTTCCATCGAGAGTCGTGAAGAAATTGCAAGCTCGAGGGTCAATTCTTTTAAAGTGCTGAAGCGAATTGGGTCGAACACATACATTGTTGACTTACCACCAAATTATGACATCAGTTCCACATTCAATGTCTCAGATTTGGTGGCCTGTCGAGACCCCGCAGTGATACCCAGTGAGCCTTTTCAGCCTTCTCCCCCTCTTGTGAGTGATCTCACACCTGAGTGTCCACCTTCAGCCTCGAGTACAACACGACGTGAGCACAATGACTATATACTAAACAAGCAAGTTGTTACATCTAGGGACGGAGCCTTTCAGTGCTATCTGATCTGTTGAAGAGGGCGGCCATCAACCGAGGACACATGGGTCACTCAAGAGGAGTTGCAGCGTCTTGACCCAGATCGCTGGAGAGATATCAGAGTGGCCAAGACCCCACTCAACAAGGTTGAGTTTCTCCCAGCCAGGGAGGATTGGTGTGGACACCCGTGCATACATCCGGTTTGACCCGACATGTGTTTACTGACGTCGTCGAGCCTCGGAGCCAATGTCACTTTGGTTGGGCGACAGTCTACAAGACTTCTAAGGCACCAACACACTTTTTTGAGGGGCCGAGATTTTTTTGTACAGCCCATTTAGGGCCCATGTGGTGTTTTCCTATTTTTTTGTATATTATGGACTACTTTTGTGCATATTCCTGGAAATGGTATTTTGGTAATTATTGTATGCATGCCTATTTATATATGGCCTTGTACCTCCTAAGGAGCAGATGATGTTTTTTTTTTGGGTGAAATGATAAGAGTAGCTTGAAGCCCAAGTTTCCCTCTTCCTGGTCCGCCACCAGAACAGCCCGCGGATGACACGCGTTGTGAGCCCCGTGGGAGCCCGCACTCCACCAGCAAGCCACCTGCCCCGCTTTCCCCGTGACCCCACGGACACACCTGCGTGAACCCCGCCCATGTGCTCCCTCCCGCGTGAGCAACCCCCCCCCCCCTCCGACCTGCAGCAGCCGCCCCACAACCCACAGCAGCTGTCTCGCGCCAACCTGCAGCAGCCGCACGCCTCCCTTCCGCCGGGGAAACCCTGTGCGGACAGCCCCTGGTGACCCCACGCCCCCCCCCTCCGTGCGGAAACCAGCAGATGCCATGCCACCCCACCACCTGCGGACACCCGCACGCAGAGCCCCACCCCCGCGCGTGCGTGCCTGCAGCCCCAGTTGAGGGGTGGGATGTTCTGGCCGACCAGCTGCCGGAGTTTCACCGTTGTTCCGGCTGCATTCTGACTTCTTCTCCATCATCCC
Organism: Colocasia esculenta; assembly: GCA_014218235.1. Classification (NCBI taxonomy): domain Eukaryota; kingdom Viridiplantae; phylum Streptophyta; class Magnoliopsida; order Alismatales; family Araceae; genus Colocasia; species Colocasia esculenta. The sequence continues at coordinate 3,859,347 of CM024765.1, read as the reverse complement.
CACTTTTCAATGGGTCGGTACACTCTCGAGGCCCATCTCGTTATTTGCTCGTCTCATATATTACATTATATGTGCCCCGTGCATGTGAGTGTAGGTTTGCCTGGCCCGTAAACTCGCCACCGTCGATGGCAAGAGAGGAATCCTACCCGTGACTACCGTTTGGACATCGGAGTGTGACTCAACTGCCCTAGACTAGTGGTAGTCCTCACTACTGTCAGTCTGTGGTGTCTTCTTGCTGCAAGGGACGACCCATTGAGCTGCGCTTCTTGTTATTGTAGCGTATTTCTTTTCATAGAATTATTGTGAATGCTGTGTTCCTGCTGAGACATATGCTCATTTCGATCCTATTCATACATGTTAGGGCTTAGAGTCGGTCCCGTCCCACATCACATGGGAAGGGTGAAAAACAGTTGTAAAGAATTAAAATAAAGAGAGAAAGAAGATGGTGGCTGGAAAATAAGAGTATCGAAGAGAGAAAAGAAAATGAAAGGGAGAAGAAGAAGAATCGGAGATGCGAGAGAGCTTTCGTATGGCTGGTGCATGTGTCGGCAGGCATACAGAACTGTGCACAGTCTGTGGGGAAGCGAAACATCTGTGGTGGCAGTGGCACTGGGTTTCAGGAAAAAGGATAATGCAACAGAAGGAGAGGAAGAATAAACAGTTGCAGCAGAGAAACAGGAAAACAGAAAAGAAGATAGGTTGGACCTCTCACGCTCTCCCTCTTGGAGCTTAGGTTTACTCCGTCTCCAAGGTTTATAAATTATTAACCTTGCATTTATTCGCAATAACAAAATACAACTGTTTATAGACCAAAACTCAAATCCTACTTGAACTCAAACATGACAGAAACACCAATATACAACTCATAATTGGGCTGCTAAACTAAGACATCACAATCAAAACTTAACTCTTTTAAAACTATGAAATAGGAAATATAAAAACAGGAAACCATAGACCCAATTGGACTACTACCAGACCTGAAAATGGAAATATGAAAATAGAAATCCTAGTCCCAATTAGACTAATAGTAGACTGACCAATCCAATCATGGATGGCAAAGTCGGCCGACTCGGAGCGGAGTCGGCCGACTCTGAGTCGGGTCGGCCCCTGGCGACCCGACTCTGGGGGGGGAACCCGACCCACCCACAGGACTGGTCTACAAAGTCCACTGCCCCGACTCAAGCCGACTCGGCCCGACTCAGGCCGACTCTGGCCCGACTCAGGGTCGGGATCGGCTGGGGCCGACCCAGCCACCCGACCCGACTCTGCCATCCATGATCCAATTACAACTCAAACTTAAAAAATTGTGTCCCTAAGAAAAGAGAAAACATATAATAGAAAGAAGAAAATTACTCAAATCACAATCTAATGACTATCTTCCATCCAATTGTTGTCACGCCTTTGATTGATTATTCTCCCTCATCATCAGATCAACGATGGACCCCAACATTTGTGGTTACTAACTATCGCTATCTAAGGTTGCATGTTGCAAAAAATTTAACTTCTACACATCTTCAGCTAGTTTCAGGCGAGATGGAAAATATCAAGGGCATTAGTTAACATGCAAGGAATAAAACATTTGAAAGTATAATCTATACCATGGTGTTCAAAATAGTCTACATGAATTTTAACATGTTCCCATGAAAATACTGTATAGCATGCCAAGTTTGTGTATGGCGTATGTTGTCCACAATCCACTGTTGAACCCGGAAAAATACCGGAATTTAAACAAAGCCCGGGCGATAAATCCGCCCAGAAAAATACGGAGCCTTGGGAAAAACCCAGATCTCCCCCACTCGAACACCTGAGATAAACGGGTTCAAGTTCATATTTTTAATCCGATTTAATTTGGATAATATATTAAAATGCGACGTTCAAAGAGCCGTTAGGGCGGAACATACACCCTCTGGCGAGCGAAAGTCAACGTCCCGGAGTGCGTTGAAGGCTGCGCACGACGTGCACGTGTTCGGGCGAGCAAAACGGCCTGTACGTTCGAAAACGGAGACAAACGCACGTCAAATGTGCGACAAACAGCCTCAAACGGGCGTCAAACGCACGGGCGCAGCAGTCAAATGGCTGAAGAAAACCCCGGGGGCCCACCCTTTTATAGCCTGTACGGCCCCGGGGTTGGCCCGGCGTGGCCACCCTCGCCGGGTGGCCCGCGCGCGTGGCCACCCCCACCGGGGCTCACGCACGTGCGGCCCCCCCGCCAGGGCCCGCGCGCGCGCGCCACCCCCGTCGGGCAGCCCGGCGGCCCTGGCCGCCCCGCCGGCCACCCCTGCCGGGGGGTCTGTGCACCAGCCGCAGGGCCACCTCCGCCGGCCCCCCAAACCCCTATAAATAGAGGGGTAGGGGCCAAGGGGAGAGGACTTGAAAATCTTCGGGAGAAAACCCTCGAAGGACTCTTCTTTGGAGAGCTCTACACTATCTGTACTTTGGGGAGAGAGATACCTTTCTTCGTGCTCCGTCCGTGCCGTGTGACGAAGACACCGCAAGTCAATATATATATAAGACCTGGTATTTAGTAAATAAGTCCTTCTGTGTTTTAAAATAACACGTGTGAAGGCATGTTTGTGTAAACGCCCAATGGAGGCATAAATACCCCATTGAGGACATATATGTAAATGTCTTGAATATAAAAATTTGAGGACAATCGTCTAATTTCCCTAAATTTTGGTAAAAGGTCTTTTAATAAATGTATCGCATCGAACGTATTCGGGTTTTACCCGATGTAAATGAAATACCGACTCCAGTCGGTGGGGAATGGTCCAGTACACGACCACCCATTCGCCTGAAAATATGGACGCATGCGGAAAAAATATAAAATACTCGAGGGCTTAGGGTTTACACCCAATGCACCTCATAAAATAAATTTCTTTGTCTGTTTATTGTAAACAATCTGGCAAGCCCCAAAACGCATTAAAAGACGTACATGCATCCGCCGTACGTCGAACTTTAAATTTCCGCGTTCCACATCCACAAAGTAAATTGTACCCATCCAGTTGAGTTCCTTAGAATGTAAAAGAATATGCTCAGAATATTACCAATGAAATAATGCTTGTATGGACATGAGTTATCAATATTTTACATGGCAATATTCTGCTTGGACTTTTCTATGAGGGCAGAGCCATTATTTCTCAGTCAGAGTTAATAATTAGCCTAAATTGATTCTGTTTACACAAAGCTGGATCACAGACTCCAAAGACGATGATATATAGGAGAAATGTGAATATTTATAGAGGGTATGGATGATATTTACATAACAAGGATTTTCATGTAAATATGCTTCCAAGATGGGATTTATACAAAAAAATAGACTCAAAAAGATACATTGCAAAGGTCATCTACACAATTCAGTAAAAAAGTTCAAACAAAAGAAGAACAAGTACTTTCATGACAATTTCACCTTATTCAGCATGGCACATTTTTTATGTAAGTCAGATGGGAAACCTTTTTTTTTTCTCAAGAAACATATTAGCAGGATAAACCTTGGAAGTATTAGCGTGAACTTACATACGCCTTTTGGCTTTCCCCTATGCAACGCTTCCACACAGAAAATATGATGTTATGGAGGCTGACACGTGTAAAGGAGGATTTGAATGATTCAGACCAATCGATTTCATGGAAACAGATAAGACATATTTGATCGATCAACTTTGAAAGTTAATCTAACAAATTGGATGTGAGCAGATAAGCTTGGACGATGATAATTAAATTGAGAAGATAGAGCATGTTCAGCAGATAAGTTGAGACTTGAGAGTTAATCAAAATAAATCGATAAGGAATCGCTAGAAACTCAATCAAATAAGTTTATTAGAGAATCAATTGGTAGCAATTAAGTTTGATTTCCAGCCACTAAATTCAGCAGATAACTCAGCAGATAGGTTTAGCAGATAACTTAGAACATAGATTCAGCAGGTAACTTTAGCAGATAAATTCAGCAAGTTGAAAGCATCTTATGATTGGAACTCCACAAAAATGTCTTCTAACATGAAGTTCTCCAATGACTGACAATAAGCAAGTGATATGCAACAACTGAAGCCCTGAAAGTAGTGTCTGTCCATGGAATCAAGCAAAAGATGAGCTTCTGGTTTAGTAAAAGAAACCATTTTAGTTATAAGCCCTCTTCTTTAATATATACCCATGGTACCATCCACATTTCAAAAAATAAATAAATGATATTGCACACTAACAGTGGATGGCATCATTGATCATGCTACTCTTCATGACATGCAAAGCAACAGTTAATTTGACACAGATCCCTAAAAAAGCTCTTTTTCAACTTCAATAAAAGCTAATAAATTAAACATTTCTAAGCTTACTTGAGTCGATTGTTGACTTGAATGTTAAACTTGTGAATGATTTCAATGATATCCCGTTTTGGCACCACTGTCCCTGCAAAACAACACATATGTTAGGAGGACTTCAAAATCTATAAGTTTTAACCGATAGTTCTGTCTTATGGAGTTGTTTGAGGATAATTATGAAATGCAGGGTTTTGCAGATCCAAGGTTCTTTTAGAATCCAGCACCTAAACGTTCTCATTTCAAATCACAGCCCCTCTAATTTCATTTTAACTCCCTATAATCATCAAGCATTTGAATGTCATGCCTCCTCTGTTAAGTTTTGAACAATGCCATTATTTTCACTTAATCAACACAATTCAATCTAATCTGATGTCGGAATTATATGGTTTATTCTAACATAGTTGCAAATAGACTTGCCAAAGTCTTGTCAAACCTCACTGAAGATAATCAGCCCACTTTTGTTCAAGGAAGAAGTCTAAAAGATGATTTCCTTCTTGTTTATGAGGTAACTTATGCACATAGAAAACTGGAATTCTGTACCTGATAGGCAAACTGGACTGTAATACAGACTATGCTAAAGTAGAAAGGAATTGCTTATACAGTGTAATGTAACAGAAGAACACAGTTTTCCACAGAAGTTTATTAAGGTGCTGTGATCCCATGTTCAGTCAGCCCATGTTTCAATCACTATCAATGGCTCAACTTTAGGTTTCTGTCCAGTTCTAGAGGTCTTATGCAAGGAGACCCTCTGTCACCTCCATTCGGTGCTGGTTACAAATATTCTCAGCAATTTGGTACACACTGCAGAGGACCAAAGGTGGATTCAGAATTCTTCATCTTTGAAGCACCTTCTCGGTATCCCATTTACAATATGCAAATGTCACTTTTTTATTTATTAAAGGGGAGAAGCAGCAGCTAATAATCATCATTTCTATTCTTAAGTGCTTTGGAGTTAGAACATGGTTGAAAATTAATTTTGATAAGACTGCTCTAGTGGGAGTCAACATGAAAGAAAAAGCTAGAAACTGTCTGCTTCTCGCATCTCTAATTCCCACACTAGCTTGTTGTAGGCCTCCTATCATCATGCAAACCAGACAAATAAACATCTAAAAACTTACAAGGATAGGATACCTTCTCTAAGACAGGACTTGATGTACCATAAAATATGGTTAGTTGCCCTCATATATGGCACTTTTTCGGAGCATGTACGAAATGATTTGCCACACTTATAGCATAAGCTAGATCCTGCCATGTGAGCCCAAGATAAAGCAAACAGCCAACCAGCCACCAGTATCTCATCTTGTGTACATTAGACAAGGCTTCAACCTTGACAGACAGTTGTAGCCCAACCTTCCCATTTATTTCAGCAAACCAAGTATGTATTTCTGTTGACAAATAATTCCAAGGAAGTATTACGGTGTGGAAGTATGATACCTTGTCTTCCCCTCCTCTTTCAGCTCTTTCTTTTAGGGAGAATATGGATCGTAAAATAAGAGCACCTGGCTTTGCTCATTCACAAGGGCAGACAGTCTCGGGCATACTACAATCAACAGAGGGAAGGTCAAAAGGTGAAAGAATGCCACTTCTCAGGTAACCCCGATCCTATAATCTGTCATTCTCCATGAATGTGGTAGGGATGATTGCTTCCATTACTGAACACAAAGGAAACATTGGTTCCCTTTGGGGGGACAGGACCAGGCTGAATATATCCTTTGCCAGTAGTCAATTTAGAGTTCACTTCATTTATCAGACTCTTGAGCACACCTTTTGTAGCAACCCGCTAATTTAAAAATGAAAAAATTAAAACCCATTAAGCAAAAAAAAAAACATGTGATGGGCTTTAATAATTGGTTCATACTAGAGTTATTGGGCCAAATAGGAGTTTAAAATGATATAATAAAAGGAAATACTATTAAATTCGTAACCCCGTTATTTCCTAATTAAAAAGGGTTAAGTAAATCATACATAGCATCCATATATATCCTAATAAGAGTCCAAACCCTACCCCAATATGATAGCCATGAAATTGGAGCTCTACCCTAACCTAAATAGAAGATTGGATGCTAAGAGGTCTAGATAAACATGGAAATTCAGAGTTAAAGGAAAGTTAAAATTGTATTAGGTAATAAACAACCAAATTTTATAAATACACCTCCAAACCCAGAGATCTTCAATTGTTCGTTCTTCGCGTTCTAAGCCCTAAGGTTCAAATCGTCCCAAGGTAGGCAATCTCACAAGCAAAATCTAATTAAACGTGTCTATATGTTGTTCTTAATCACGGAAACAAAAACCCCCTTGTTTCCCCAATTTTTATAGTGCCATATTCTTCAATTTCATGCTTGAAGTTCTGAAACGAGCATGTACTCGAGCCCCTCTTTCTTGCTCTCTAGATCCATGAAATCTACATCTACTTGTTTGATTCTTGATCTCAACATGTTTATAACCCTACTACCATAGTTTTAAAAATGATTCCATGCTTTTTCATGCTTTATACACCGAGATCTATGATTTTCCCTTTATCCTAGCCGTTCTTTGTTCTCTGTACTGAGAACACGCCTGCTAGGGAGACCGCCACCAAGTCACGCCCGCGCGAAACGCCGCGACCAAGTCGTGCCCTCCATACCGACAGCGATAACTTAACCTTATTGTGCCGCAGTATACGACCACGTTCTGAACACGCCCTATCATAGGACCGCATTCAGACAGGCGACCCAGAAACCCTAGAATTTTCAAGATCTGGCTATTAATCCATGTTTACACTCTCTATTAAGTTCATGTTAATACTGAAACGCAGTAATAGAAGCCATGTAACTATGAACATGTAATTATTCTCTTAAAAGCTATGTACTTGATCTATTTTTCTCAATCCATGATTTCTATCACACACACATTGAAATTCATCTCAGACTTGAAATACCTATAAGATACCCCATAATGTATCTGGTATATTATTAAAATTATTCACAATAATTCACTTGTTATTAATACTTGTCTTCGTTTCTTGAGTTGATTTGGAACACTGTTATCGACGCTCCACTATTCTAGAAGTTCTCTAGAACGTCGAGCAACATGTTTCAACACTCTCTCTTGACTTGAACAAACTCTACTCTTCGTCAGATATTCCTTCTGCCGAACTAATGAATCATTGTTCAAGGCCTTCGTAAGTCTCCGTGAGCCTAGAATTCCTCTAGGACGCCGAGCTGATTATACCATTTAGTCCCATACACTATTAGGGATCATGTTGGACCTTTACATCATGATCCAAACAGCCAGATTGTTCTCTCTGTGAACGCGCAGCCCCTGCTGACCGCATTATTAACGCGATGGTCAGGGCAGTCGTGACTTCTCTCCTTAACGCGCTCGACCATCTGACCGCGTTCATGTCGTGACCAGGTGGTAGACTGCGACTTCTACCTGAATGTCAGTACCAAGTGTGTGCTATTGCAACTGTTATTATCGCCCGTTTTAACGTCATTTTTACGTGCATGGACCTATAACTCTCATCTACTCTTTATTCTCTCATCTATTCACGTTCTCTCTATACTCTCGTCTATTCTTCAATTACTTTCATCTATTCTTGGTACTCTCTACGGCCTTTTGACTGATTGTCTAAAGATGACAAACATGACTAATGCTTGACAATATAAAAAGCTCAGTCTAGTCTTGAGAGGTGCACTCAAAAGTGTTATTTGCCCACGGGAGTTAATTGACCAGAATGTTTGACATTACACTCCAGTGCTACACTATCTCAACTATCTATTGACAATCAAAGTGTTATACCATACTCGACTCATTGTGTTATGTGCTATTGTGTGCTATTTCGTGCTATGGCCATCTTGCTCTTTGTGTTGTACTTGAACTGTGTTATAATTGAACCATGCCAATTGTGTTATTACTCTCTTGACGTTACTTGACCCTATGTCATTAGTTACGCTGCTCTTTAATATATTAATCATTTAAAACATGTCTGACCATGAGATTTAAGACCTATTAGGCGTTATCACTCACCCTGTGTTATTTGTGATATGTTCTCAGGTGAGTATAATGATGAGGACCACATTCACGGGGAAGGGGATGACCAGGAGTGATCCAAGAGTCCTGGCATACTAGTGTTATCCTAGAAGTCTTAACTCAGCATTTTACTTTTTATTTCATTGTGATGGTGTCAATCGAGTCCTAAGTAATGACTCTGAACTAGTGGTTGTAATAGACATAGTGGAATTATAAATGAAATACATTTGATTTAATATTATTCAGTTGTCCGATAGATTGATATCTATTATACGCTCTATACTCGCTCTATTATAACTGCCTCATGTTCCGATATTCCATGTCGGGGCGTGATACTTTTAAGCTCCCTAAAACTTTTGATTTCAAATTCTTGAGCTAAATTATATTTTAGCTGTTACTTTCCTCATTATTATATGTTTGTAATGAATAATGAGTGGTCAAAGAGCCCCCAAGCATAATCAAACCTGAGTATGGCCATTCTAAACCTGTCAGACCAGGCTTGTAGTGATTGTTTAAGACTAGAGAAAGCCTTTTCAAATTTCAACTTAAATACTCCACCCTTGCAACAAATATGAGAGATGGCTATATAGACCTCTTCACTCAAAGTCAGATTTCCCTCTCTGACTAAAAAGAAGCAACAGGAGCAAGTCGCAGAGTACTTAATGTCATATGTCAGAGTGAAACGTTCAGCAACAAGTTTGGGCCAGCATAACACTATCAACAATATACTTGATGGTTGTTGAACCCGGAAAAAATACCGGGATTTAAACAAAGCCCGGGCAATAAATCCGCCTGGAAAAGTACGGAGTTTTGGGAAAAACCCTGATCTCCCCCATGTCGAACACCTGAGATAAACGGGTTCGAGTCCATATTTTAATCCGATTTAATTCGGATGACGTGATAAATGTGACGTTCGGAGGTCCGTTAGGGGCGGGAATATATACCCTCTAACGGGCAACGTCGACGTCCAACAGTGCGTCCAAACAAAGCGCACGTTGTGCACGCATGTCCGAGCGAATAAACGGCCTCGACTTCGAAAACGGAAGCAAACGCACGTCAAACGGCTGCAAACGAACGTCAAATGCGCGTCAACGGGCAGTCAAATGGGCAGAGAAGACCCCGGGGGGCCCGCCTTTATAGCATGTACAGCTGGGACACCCCCCACGGGGGTGTATGTGCGCAGAAGCCACCCCCCACGGGGTGGTTCTGGGCGGAACACACTCCTGCAGGGGGTGTCCCGGCGCCAAAACCACCTCCTGCGGGGGTGCGCGCCGTGCGGACACCCCCCGCGGGGGTGCGCCCGCGCGCGGGACACCCCCAGGGGGTGGCCCGCCGGCCCTGTCCAGTCGGCTGCACCACCCCCCCCGATAGGGGGGTTTGTGCGCCAAGCCCAAAGGGGCCGCAGCCCTCCCAACGGCCCCTTCCAAACCCTATAAATATGGGGTAGGGAGCTTGAAGAAGAAGACTCCTTCCTGCTATCCTGGAACCTTTTGGAAGAGGGGGCCCTTTAGAAGAATTTTTTCCAGAACAAGAAGTCTATGCTTTGAGACTTGGGGAGTTTTGGGGAGTTTTGGGGAGAATACCTCTTCGAGTTTCCGTTGTCCGCTCGTGCTCGTCCGTACTCCGGTAAAAAAACTGTGACGTTGGAGGAAGAAGACACTGCAGATCTATTTAAAGACTGTGGAATTTTGTAATTAAGTCCTTCCATGTTTTAAAATAACACGTATATGAAGGCACACTCATGTAAACACCCGATGGAGGCACATACACCCCATTGAGGACGTATATGCAAATTCATAAATATATAAATATTTGAGGATATTTGTGGAATCCTAAGTGTCATCTAAATTTCCTAATTTCGGCAAGGTCTTTTAACAAACGTATAGTATCAAAGGTATTCGGGTTTTCACCCGATGTAAATGAAACACTGACTTCGGTCGGTGGGGAATGGTCCAGGACACGACCACCCCAATCGCCTAATAAACGGACGCACGCAGAATAAATAAATATTTGAGGGCTTATGGGTTTATACCCGATGCACCTCGTAGATATAAAAATCTTTTTGTCTGTTTATTTTAAACAGTCTGGCACGCCCATGTATAGATGCACATGCATCCGCCTTGCGTATATTTTTTCAAGAAAGTCTCTTCCGCGTTCCACAATGGTGTAAATCCACTTGAATCCCACTAAACTCTGCCCTTCAAGAAGTTCAACCTAGTTTCAGGTACCATTTTATTACAGGCTATCATTTCTTCATTCATTGCTTGTACCCACTTAGAGTTTCTTGCAACCTCTGCAGAGGAAATTGGGACAAGATAAGGAGAACTGGCATCCAAGAAAGGAAGTATGAAGGATAAAGATGAAAATAGAACACGTGGTCAGGAATAGGGTGAAGAGTACAAGACCTAGTCGCCCCTGTAGGGCTATCAGAAGGTCAGGGACATAAATGTTTATCATAAAGAATGATCAGAAAAAATGATGTTGTGTAGGACCTGATGGCCCATTATCCTTTAGAAGTGGGGGTCAGTACAAGGCCTCATCTTTTCTCATATGGATTTAGGAGAGTGAGAAATACCTGCGAACCACATCATTTGTAGTACCAACCAGCAAAGGAGTTGAAGATCATGAGGAAGGAGCAAAGGCAAAGGAGTACCAGAAGCACCAAACATCATATGGATTAGGAGAGTGAGAAATACCTGCGAACCACCATTTGTAGTACCAACCAGCAAAGGAGTTGAAGATCATGAGGAAGGAGCAAAGGCAAAGGAGTACCAGAGCACCAAACAATTTTCTTCCCTTAGGAGTGAGCTCGAACGAGAAATAACACATATTAAAAAAAGGTAACATGTCACATCTTTCAAAACACACTTGATCCAGTAATAGGTTGAAGACACATGCAGCACTTTTAGGTGAAAGAATATCCAAGAAGATGCTGAACAGCACAAGGATCGTGTCTAATAGTTCCTAGAGCAAGACTATTGATAAAAGATAAACACCCCCAGTGGTGCTTTTGAAGGAACAATATTTACAGAAGTGGTACGTTCAGATTTTCTGCCAATATGGAGCATGGCATAGATGGCAAAGTCGGCTCGAGTCGCCCGAGTCTGAGTCAGGTCGGCCCCTTGCGACCCGACTAGACGGGGGGAACACCCCAGGATCCGCGGAGTCCGGTTAGTCGGGCCGTATCCGCCTGGAGTCGCGCGACTCCAGGCGACTCCGGCCCGACTAGGGCGACTCCGTGGATCCCTCCTTAAGGAGGGATCACGGGACTGCGCAGACACCTCTGTCTGCGCAGTCCCGAGCCCCCCCCCCCCTCCCAGCCCCCTTCCCAGCCCCCTGCCCCCCCTCCCCCCGCCGGAGCTGCTGTCCCCCGCCACCGCCGCTGCTCCTTCCTCTCTCTCTGTTCTCCTCTCTCTCTTCTGTGAGGTCCTTTTTTAATATTTTTTAAAAAAATCTGAAAAAATAGGAAATGTTAAATATGCTATAGATCATTCTCCTAAATCTCCAAATTGAGCCCTAATTAGGATATAAAAATTAGGGATTTTGTGTCCATGAATGAATTAATGTGCAATTGAGTGTCTAATAGAATTATTTAGTTGATTAGAGTTTGTTGGTAGACTTAATTGCATTACATGGACTGTTTTCCCTCAAAATCCCCAAATGACCCTAATTAGGGTTTAAAAATTAGGGATTTTAGGTCCTTAATATAATTATTATGTAATTGAGTGTCCAATGTAGTATTTTAGTTGATTAGAGTTTTTATGTACATTCAATTACATTGCATGATCTTTTTTTTAATTCCCAAATTAAACCTTAATTAGGGTTTAAAAATTAGGGATTTTAGGTCATTAATATAATTAATGTGCAATTGAGTGTCCAATGTGGTCATTTGAGTTGATTAGAGTTTTGTATGTACATTTATTATAGTCCATGATATTTTTTTTCATAAATTCCCAAATTAAACCCTAAATAGGGTTTTAAAATTAGGGATTTAATTAATGTGCAATTGAGTGTCCAATGTGGTCATTTGAGTTGATTAGAGTATTTATGTACATTCATTTACATTGTATGACAATTTTTCCGGAAATTCCCAAATTAAATCCTAATTAGGGTTAAAAAATAGGGATTTTGTGTAATTAACGTGCAATTCAATTGCATTCTTACACAGGAATATGGCACATCAAGAACATGAAGAGCAAGAGGTGGAGCAGGCCATTGATCCTGGTGGGCTCATGGTACACTTATTGATGCATCTAAGAAAAAAGTCAAATGTAATTGGTGTAGAAAGGAGATGTTTGGAGGCATTTATCGCCTTAAACAACATCTTGCTGGGATTGCTGGAAATGTTTCAAAATGTCCATCTTGTCCATGGAAGTTAGAAATGAAATTAAAGCATATATGAAGGGGAAAAAAGTAGAAAAAATATTGACAACTCAGCAACAACAACTTCAAGATGAGATTTCTGGGAGACAGATTCGTAGAGATTATACTCTACCAATTCCTGTGGATGATGATGAAGATGATGATGATGATGATCCTGATCCTGAGTTCACTGCAGCGGCACGTGCTAGTCGCCGTTCTTATGCGGAGGAAGATGAGAGACGAAGGGGTTGGGGACATCGGGAGCACATTTGTCTAGAGATGACTCTAGGAGATCTCTTCCTAGGAGTACATCAGTTCGTAGAGGAGCCGGTGCATTAGGGTGTGGAGGTAGACTTTCAGATGTTCATGCTCCTACACAGGGTCCTATGGATGCATATTTGTATAGATCAAGGTCTGTAAAGCAACCAGGAATCAAGCAGGCATTGAAAGGAGTGAAAGCCACTGCAAAGGCAGGGGAGCAATCAAAGGTATTGTCAAATGGTTTTTACATGCAGGTGTTCCGGCACATACGGCAGAGAGCCCATATTTCCAGAGTATGTTGGATGCAATTGCGGAAGCTGGCCTGGTCTTAAGGCTCCTACAAGGAAGTACATATGATGCTGGGCTTGATGATGAATATGATGAGTTGAAAGGATGGGTGAGTAGCTTCCAAAATATATGGAAAGAACGTGGTTGCACCATTATGTGTGATGGTTGGACAGGGACCACAAGGAAATCCATGATAAATTTTCTTGTGTATTGCTGTGAGGGGTCTATTTTTCTAAATCTGTTGATGCATCTAACAAGATCAAGAATGCAGATTATTTGTTTAAACTAATGGATGCAGTTGTGGAGGAAGTGGGTGAAGAGAACGTTGTACAAGTTGTGACTGACAATGAAGCGAGCTACAAGGCTGCTGGTAGGTTGTTGATGGAAAAGCGACAACATCTCTATTGGGTTCCATGTGCAGCACATTGTATTGATTTAATGATGGAGGACATAGGCAAAGATTCTCATATTCATGGCCTCATTGATGATGCTCAGATGATAACTGCCTTTATTTATAGTCACAACAGGATTTTGAATATGATGAGGAAGTACACAGATGGGAGAGATCTCCTTCGTGCTGGTCCCACTAGATTTGCATCCAATTTTATTTCTTTAGAGAGCCTAATGAAGTATAGGCATCAATTGGGCCAATTGATTAATTCTGAAGAATTTTTGCAACATGTAAACACTCTACGGCCTGATAGTAAATATGTTGCTCTCCACGTCCAAGACCTGATTAGCAATGCACGTTTTTGGGAGAAGGTTTCGCACTACCTCAAAGTAATAGAGCCTTTGGTACTTATCCTTAGAATGGTTAATGGTGACGACAAAATGATATGGGATATTTGTACGAGGCAATGGACAAAGCAAAGGAAAAGTTGAGGGAAAGGAATCCTAAAGCATACAGAAAATGGTGGGCCATCATAGACAAGCGATGGGAGATGACTCTCCACCATGATCTTCATGCTGCAGGTAATTTATTTAATGTAATTACTTGCTGAATTTTTTATGATACTATGCTTAAAATTCTTTTATCATATGCAGGGTATTTTTTCAACCCTAGAATTCAATATAAAGATAATGTGCACAATGACGGAGAAGTGATGAGAGGCACCATGAATGTCATCACTCGCCTTGCAAGGACAATGAATGAGAGATTAGATGCAATGGCAGAGGTAGGATAGAATGTTTTATTTTGCATATGTATGCATGATTCATTTGACATATGCCATGTCTTCCATTTTGTAGGTGGAGAGATATAAGATGAAAGTTGGGATATACGGAGGATATGACATGACATATGCAGCTCAAAGACTCACTCCAGGTGGTTTTACATGTTTGGGTGTTTGCCTAAAATCATAAATTTAAGAATTCACCATTATAAAATGATTAATGTTCGCTCATTTTATTGCAACAGCTGAATGGTGGATCCAAGTCAATTATCAGCAAGCTGGGACAAATCCCTTAGCGTATGTTGCAGTCAGAGTATTAAGTCAAACCACTTCTTCTAGCCCATGTGAAAGGAATTGGAGTACATTCAGCCTTATTCACACAAAAATTCGCAATAGGCTGGGTGTGGATAGGCTAGAGAAGTTGGTTTACTGTCACTATAATATGCGTTTAAGGGTGAAGCAAAAAGAAGAAAGGCAAAAGATAGAAAGACAGAGATTCATGCAGCTAGCTGGTAGACCATTTGAGGAGGTAGTTCCTGAGATAGATGTTGATGAGTTGCTAAATGAAGAACACCCTTTACATGCTTGGGTGGAGACGAGAGCTGAGGGAGACATACCTGACTTTCATCCTGATGATCGCCTGGTTCAGGCATGTGAAGAAGATGTTTTATTAGAAGAACATGTACCTGAGAGAGGTGAGAGGCCAGAATTAAGAAGATCTTCCACTGTACATGATACTAGAATTTCTTCATCTCAGCTAAAATTGAGAAGATCTACCTCCCAATTAGATCCCAAAAGAAAGAAAGACAAAGACAAGAAGAAAGCAAAGGCAAACAAAGAAAGAAGAACAGAAGAACCAAGAAGAAAATCACAAGAAGGTGAAGAGGACTCTCCTGAGGCAGAGACACATATTGGAAAGCCATTTTCTGAGGCTCCACCCCTACCACCTCACTTGGCTAGATTATATGAGGCAGAGAAAATACATTATCAACGTCGTAAAAAGATGATTACAAAAGAAAAGGAAAAACAGTGGGGAGTGATGACTCCACTCAATCACCTGATGATGATGATGGTGATGGTGATGATGATGGTGCTGCTGCAGGTACTGGAGCCACGGGAGGTTATGGGCTTGGGGGTATCATGTCAGGATATGAAGATTATTCAGAACCACCCCATCAACAAGAAGGAAGCCAAGGGGAAGCACAACAGCAACATGGGGGATATGAAGGCCAACAAAGGCAAGCAGGGCATGATTGGGGATATGGGCCTTCTTATCCACCCTTTTTTAGTCCCCCAAAATTGCCATATTCAGATATCAGCTCTAGTAGTGGGACAGATTATTTGGGCAATATTCAAACTACTGGATATGGTAGTTTCTTCGCTCCGGGACAATCAGGAGAAAGTTCAAGCCAACAAGCAACGACACCTCGAGGCATCCAAAGAGGATTCCAAGACATTGCAAATTCTTTGTTTACCTTTGGATATACACAGTATGGAGGACATGAGTATGTGCCACCTATTCAATATTTCAATCTCATGAGGTAGAGGATGAGGGTTCAGAAATGTCAAATTGAGAAGGTATTTTTATTTATTTCATGTTATAAACTTGTACATATATCTATTTTTTCAATGTATGAACATGATAAGATTTGAATTTGATTGTGTTTGTGTTTGTATTCAATGAATGTTGTATGTGTCTTCATAATTTTCTGCATTTTTTCCTGATTTTTCCACAATTTTATAACAATTTTTTAACCTGGCCGACCCAAGGTCAACCAGATTCCATGGGAGTCGGCCGGATCCAAGGATCCGACCCGACCCGGGTCGGGGTCGGGTGTCCGACTCACCCACCCGACCCGACTCTGCCATCCATGGCAATGAGAGCTAATTCAACAAGCAAATGAATTGGCAATTCAAATCCAATGAAAGAGATGAAAATTATGCAAACTGTGGAAAACAGTTAGTGCGGAAAATGCATTGACCTCCAGGCAGTGTGAAGGTTAATGAGAACTCTTATCTCTATTGAAAGATACAGTAAGGGTGCTTGTATAAAGGAAGGCAGAGGGTCATTTTTTTTCTTTTTTTCGGTTAGCATCAGTGATTTGAATTATTTAGTTCACAACCTATCACTATAGTACATTTAGTTTTCCTTTTTTTGCTCTGTTGTCATGTAGTTTGGATTGGTGAGGAATCTCTCTGTTGCCTTTGATTCCACTGCACCTAGTTAACTTGGTAGTATAAACCAAAACTCTGTTCAGGGGAATAAAAATATGAATCTGAAGCACACACTGGGTCTCTCTCCTTTGGATATCCAAAAGTAGAGAGGTGCCCAACTGGACTCTAAGTTATCACTCAGGTAACTGGGGAGCTAGGTGGATCCTCTTCTCGAGGGGACCCCTTTCATATGGGAGTTGTGAGTGCCAATGGCTTATACTTGTTCATTCCTTTTCCTTTAATATAGTTTTGGGGTGCCATCCACTTCTCAAAACAAAATAATTAGGCAATGGTCAGGCCTTCATGGAGTAGCAGTGACTAGTGAAAACATAACAAGAGCAAGATGGGAGAGGCACTAGGAATATCTTGTAGTTTACTGCTCATTTCATTGGAGGGAAGAATGAGTGCTTTTAGAGCAAGGTATATTATTTGGCTTCTTGTGAGGGCAAACTAACTCAGCCTGGTTAGACTTAGAGCCTGTTCAATGACAAGCGAACTTACTTGTGATGTTCATAGGAGAAGGGCTGACTTAGCATTTTGTCCTCCATTATTTACAATCCAAAGACAAACTTTTCCTGATTGCCTCCTCTGGATTGAGAGTGGCAAAATAAGAACAAAATAAATTCATAACTTCCTAGAACTCCAATTAGATTGCAATGGAACAGCTCCGTATATGTTCTGAAATCAATCTCGAGTTTCTACTGAGGGAAGACCTTCAAGAACAACAATGAGGGAGAGCATTCTCTTCAAAAAAAGAATGGGAAACCTTGTTGCCAAACCTCCGGAAAAAGAGGATACATAGAAATCAAAAGGAGGAGGAATTTAAGGATAAGACACCTACCATTAAGCTGCCACTCAGACTTTTTCTGCGTGTCGATCTTCCTTGTGATAATAATTTGCTGATCAGGAGTGTAACCCCTCAATGATATCTTTATGGAGCCACTATCCTCCCCCCTCTTAACAAACGCTCCAACATTGGAAGCCCTTCCAAGTATCTGCAAGCAAGTAAGGAGAATAAGCCAGAGGCCAAAATGGGCAACAAGCTTCTGCCCCTTCCCTGTCATCCATCCTCCCCCAGGTTCCAGGAGGAAGAACATCGAGGTCAAATAAAGCGGCCGGCTTTGCCACGATAGGGGAAATGGAGAAGAAAGAAGAAAGTCAAAATGGACCTGAGGATCTCCGCCGAGACCAAGAGCAATGGCGCAAACAAGGGAGCTTTTCCCCGAACCATTAGGGCCGATGACGAGGTTGAGGCGGGAACCGGGCTTGCACTTGAGATGATCATAAGTCATGAAATTTTTTATCTCGATCTCCACTATATTGCCTGGCAGGTAGTCGTCCTCCCCTCTGGGCAACGAAAGAGCGGGACCACAGCCGTTTGCAGACCAGCGACGAATCAGACGATGAGGAGAAAGAGAGATGGGGTAGAGAACACCAACAAGCAGGCAAGCAACCGCCAAGAGAGAAGAAGATGAACACGGGAAGGCTGGCAGGGACGCCGGGACTACTTTACCTTTGGTGGGGCTGCTCCTGCTGCTGCAACATGTCATGGCGGAGCTTCGCGCGCTTGGCGAAGCGCCGCTCCTCCAGCGCCGACGGCATGGCCTCGTGGCTGCTGCTGGACGAGCGGTGTGGTGAAGAGGAGAGGCAAGGGTCTTCTCCACCACCCTGCCTGCCCGCCCTAGCCTTGGGAACCGGGACTTTGTTGTGGGCTGGAGGGAGGGGGGGATGTTTGGCTTGGCGGGAAAGGGTGGTCGCCCTGGTAATATTAGGGTTTTAAGGGGTCCGACATGCGAGAACTTTTTTTTTGGTGTTTTTTTTCTCTTGTAGAAAAAATAGAAAAATTAAATAATGATCTTTGTTTAGGTGCTGTTCGAAAATATGGTTACAGCCGATTTTAGCTCTCTCAAATATCTGACAAAACAAACATGGGACTAAAGGCTATTATTGGTATTTAGATTGATTAGGGATAGAGTGAGTATATCTCTAAGATTTTAAAAATAATTTTAAATTTTTAAAAATATCATCATTTTATTTTCAATCTATCTAAATACCAAACATAACTTAAACTTCTGATGCATGCGTGCGGAAAGAATTTTGAGAGCTAGAGAGAGATAGAGAAAAAAAAATTTCTATTAATGGTATGATAGAAGCGAGATGAAAGCCGCTTTTTGGGGAAGCGACAAAAGTGCGATGAGACGTAAAGAGGTGTTTATGTGTGTAAGTTGGGTTTTTTTTAACAGGGATCATCGAGTTCACTTGGTCGGCAAGGGTAACAAAGGTCAGACACGATGAGAAAGACTGCACGAGCGACGAGGCTCCTTGTGAAAGCGATTTTGCTACTTTTGACTTTTCGTTAAGTCTTCCCAAACACCACCTTAGTCATAAAAATTTTGATCTGTTATAAGGAAATAAGTTAACCCATGGTAAATATAAATTTAGTTGTATCATGACAAATGTTAACCATAGGTTAACTTTTTTTCAAAACAAGTTAGTAAATTTTGCCATGTAAGTGCCTACCACCATGTAAAATTGGGTATCGGGTGGATATTTGTCTAATACGGAAACAAGTTATTTCTATGGGTTTTAAGGGTCGGAAAAAGTGAGAGCATTATTTTTAGTGTTTTTTTCTCTTTATGAAATGTGAATAATGCTCTTACAAAACATGAGTGAAACCCCAATCTCTCATCAACTTAGGCCATTTTGACGAAGAGTTATAAAAAAAAATTATCCATTCTAAGAAGATAAGATAACCCACAATAAATATACGTTTAAGTTTATAATGACAATGTTAACCATAGGTTAACTTTTTTTAGGAAAGTGATTTAAGCTTACTCCATGCTTTTTGTCATATTCTTTTTATCTTTAGTTAATGTATAGTTGTATACTAACTAATTAAGTCATGAGATAAGTATGCATGTACCCCTAAAATATGTGAAAATATCACTTATACCCTTAAATTTTTTGCCACATATTATATACCCATATTTGAACATCACACAATTTTCTCTACCATTGGCTTTCTTTAGTTGAACCTAACTATGATCTGGGGCAAAAAAAAACTAATTTACTCTCAGGTTTAAAATATTTTCTTCACCAATGCACCCCCACCCTCCCCCTCACACAATTTTTGAGGAAGACTATTTTCATCTTTTCAAATATACTTAATAAATCTATCAGTATTTAACAACATATTTCTTAGATTTTAGTGACTAGTTAACTCTAGCATAATTTTCTCAAATATAATGTGTATTTGATGAGACCAATATTTAAACATTGTACAAGAGCTTTCAAATTTCATAATAATGTCTAGAAATTACACATATTATTGTCACGTCTTAATGGCTATAATAGCAATAGTAAAATATGTTGATGCTCTAAGGGGATTATTTTCACAAGTATATCATATTCACAAGTATTTCAACAGTAATTACATTTATTAAGTTTTATACATGCTGCTTACAAAAGTTAACACCTCAATAGTGGGAAATCATTAATAGTAGGACAAATTAATTAGGAGTCTCTATCAGATTTTTGACTTATTTATTAATCCCTAACGGAACTGTAATTCATTACAGTAAGTGTTATCGTCTGTTACAGTATATGTTAAGTCCTGTTACGTAAGATCCCCTTTTACAGTCAGGGACTTCTAATTAATTTGTCCTAATAATTAATTAATAATTAATTAGAGGGATTTTCTGAGGACTCAATAAAAAGATGGTAGATTGTAGGCTGAAACACTCTACTCGTTCCAATTGACTCCAATGCTTGAAAAAATATGTAAAAAAACTTGAGAAAACCATGATGACTACAAAATACCCAATAAGATTTATCCTCGTAAAATCTAGCCAATTTAGAGAAATAAAGGAGTAATTAAATCAATATCAAGAGAGAGGGAGAGAGTCATTTTAGTCAAAAATAAGCAATCAATAATAAGTTTTTCATAACTAAAATTTCAAGTGAACAATAATAAGTAATTGTGTGGGAATAATTTACGATGATTATCATTTATGTAGACTAACCAATGTCAAACATTTCAAATCACAAACATGTCAGTAGTGTGGCTACTTAAATAGCATCTCAAAAGTTTCTCATGTACAAACAAATAATAAAATATAATTGTCACTCAAGTATTCAAATCTAACATATAGTGGTTTTATGTCTAGACAGTTAGTTTTTAATTTTCCAACTTGTTTTTTAAAGTTTTCAGATGCTCATCTCAATACCATATTAGGGGTCGTGACAAAACATACATAAGTCTTAAAGAGGTCCAAGACTCCAACATATATTTATTGGTAATTCATGCAAATGTATGGGCAACAAATTTAGAGAGTACTTTAGAATTTATAGAATAAAAATTCAAGGGATAGCATAGTATGAGAATTGAAGACATAAGTCCAATTATGCTTAAGTAAAAAAGAGAATTAATCAAGAATAATCAGTCAACAATATATAAGAATTTATAGTTTAATAGCTTAAGATCATCAGATTTGTAATTGGAATTTGATTCATTTTAAAAAGGAGTGAGAAAGTTCATTTTAAGTGAGAGAGTTGATTTTTTATAGAGATAAGAGTCGATTCTTATTTAAAGTGAGAGAATCTATTAATATTAAAATGGGAGAGCCAAATTTTATGGAGTAAGAGAGTTGTTTATAATGATAGTTTGGATGTTAATATTATTGCCAGAATCGATCTATTAGGAGTCGATGCTTTAAACAATTCAATTAGTTGATTCTTTAAATAAGTTAGATAGTCGATTCTTTTATCAGTGAGATAATTGATTTTAATTTTCAAATAGTCAATTTTATAATATTAAAGAAATCAATACTTTGAATGACTTAACTGAATAGTCAATTTTTTTAACAAGTTGGAGGGTCGATATTTATGACTCAAATTAGAGAGTCGATCCTTTAAATAATTAAGAGTCGAAATTTTATGGGTCAAAAAGTCAATTTTAATGAGTTAAGATTCGATTCTTAAGTCTAAGACTCAATTCTCTTAATTTGAGATTCAATTTTATTAGTTATAGGGTGTTTGGAAGCAACTTAAAAAAAAATCTATTTCTACCTAAAAATTATGTTAAATTATTTTTAATTTTTAATTTAAAATTATGGTAACCTGACCTTACCTGTTTGGTAAAAAACGCCACATTTTTAAAAATATATTACCTGTTTGGGGGTGTCGGGGGGGGGGGGGGGGTGGGGGGGCGGGGGCCGGGGGAGCAGCGGGGGCGGCGCGGGGGGGAGGGGGGGGCTTCCGGCGAGGGAGGGGGCACAGGGGCGAAGGGGAGGGGGGTGGGGGGCTTCCGGCGAGGGAGGGGGGAGGGGCACAGGGGCGAAGGGGAGGGGGGTGGGGGGCTTCCGGCGGGGAGGGGGTACAGGGGGGCTTCCGGCGAGGGAGGGGGCACAGGGGCGAAGGGGAGGGGGGTGGGGGCTTCCGGCGGGGAGGGGGCTTCCGGCGAGGGAGGGGGCACAGGGGCGAAGGGGAGTGGGGTGGGGGGCTTCCGGCGGGGAGGGGGTTAAAGGGGGCGGGGTTACAGGGGGGCGGGGGGCTTCCGGCGGGGAGGGGGTTACAGGGGGCGGGGGGTACAGGGGGGCGGGGGGCTTCCGGCGAGGGAGGGGGCACAGGGGCGAAGGGGAGGGGGTGGGGGGCTTCCGGCGGGGGTGGGGGTTACAGAGGGGCGGGGGTTACAGGGGGGTGGGGGGTGGGCTTCCGGTGGGGGAGGGGGTTACAGGGGTCGGGGGAGGGGGTTACAGAGGGGCGGGGGGGGGGCTCCGACAGGGGCAAGGGGGCACAGGGGCGAAGGGAGGGGGTTACAGGGGGGCGGGGGGGGGGTGGGGCGGGGGTGGCTTCCAGAGAGTTTTAAAAAAAAAACAGGTCAAGAGGTGTTTTTTTTTAAGAGAGTTTTAGATAGGAGTAATTTTTTTCCTAAAAAAAAAGTGTCTTATCAAACATGTGTTAATGAACATCTTCTCTTTTTTTTTTAATTTTAGAGAAAAAGAGATAAAATTTTACAACCAAACACCCTATTAATCATGAAACTCAATTCTCAAGATGTTTTAAGACTCCATTGCAAACAAAACTTGATTTTGCATGGGATTTGATTTTTATCTTAAACTCCATTCTAATGAGTATTAAGACTTGATTCTTATGTTATGCACGAAACTCAATTCATGTCTTATTCTCGCAAGTCTTGCTTTTACTAATGAGACTTATTTTTTTACTTAATAATAGAACTTAATTGTGGTTTATTGAAAGTGAGATTTAATGCTTATATAATAATGAAACTTATTTATAAAAAAAACTCTGGATGTGACTAAACTATCATACATACAAAGCTATATTTTTTAGAAATCACCCCAACTGTATAAACAGATCTTAATTTATTTTAACATTTACTAGATAAGGATTTCACTAACAAAATTCAAAAAACAGAGTCATGTATAAGGCGCAGTGGTAAAGTTCAAGATAAATATGATTCAAGCTCAACAAGTGTGGAGACATAGTTTGAAAATAAGAATGTTTCAATGAATCAAGTACACAGGGTAAATGCTTATGGAGTATCTAATAGTGGTAAAGTAAGGTCGTGACCTTATAAAGAAGATCATAATTGTAGCGATCCTCGTTGTTTAGATATGTTAACCTAATAACGAGCTCGATATGACTCGAGCCTGTGACAACCTAACCAACAAACTGGTCCAACAACTATTATAGTTGGTAGACTTTCCAAGAAAGTCACCCATCCTGGGACTACTCTCAACTGAGCACGCTTAACTTCAGAATTCTTTTCCTGCTCGAACTCTGAAAATGATTAGTCCGAGTTGTTAGTAGTCTGCTGATTTAGTCCATTTAACATATTCTTATATGGGGCATTACAATCTACCCCTCTTATATAAGCGACGTCATCATCGCTATTCACATATAGCATACAATCAAATCCCAGACTGGCAGGATTCTAGAGGTGGCCCCCACAGGCTCAAGAAGTGACTCCCACTATGTAGCACTTTGTGTCGTTATGGCCTCAAGATGTGGCTCCCATAACGTAGCACTTTACCTCGTATGACACTTAGTTCCTGCACTTCCGGCTGAGCAAGGCTCTGATACCATTTGCGACAACCTAACCAACAAACTGGCCCAACAACTATACTAGTTGGTAGACTTCCCAGGAAGGTCACCCATTCTGAGACTATTCACAACGGAGCACGCTTAACTTCAGAGTTCTTTTCCTACTCGAACTCTGAAAATAGCTAGTCCGAGTTTTTAGTAGTCTACTAATTTAGTCAATTTAGCATATTCTTATATGGGGCGTTACACCGCCTCCCATGAACAAGTTAAAACCTCGCTAGAGATGTCATTACTCAAGTCCGTGAGAATATAAAAGAAACTCGTTAAACACACATAAGATCATATACGTTTATACAATTTCACATATATTTACATGAAGTTTACATAGACAATTCTCAATTAAATTCAAATAAAACAAAGTACAGCAACCTGGGACATACCCTGAGGTGAAACATAATAAATTATACTATTGGTGGAATAGGTCCGCCTCCGCTACAGTGCGGCTCAGAACTAGACGAGGGACGAAAACCCTCCTGCTCTCCTTCACCTGAAAGGAGGAAGTAGGGGTGTGAGCCTTGCAAGTCATTAGCTCAGTAGGAAAATTCCCCAAAGCCAACACTATGCAAAACACACAAGGAGAAGGAGCGAACAACAAAACTAATCATTTAATACATGATGAACTATATACTACAAATAAAAGCAGACAAGTACTAAATATATAGTAAGTACTAAGCACTAATAATAAATAGAAAACCACATACAATGTACGAGCTAAAGGAGAATAATGATACACATAGGTCACAAAGTCTGGTTCACGACACCAACTAATGACCTGGACAAACCACACAGAAAAACCTTTCACTCTCGAGAGCGCTACAAGCGACTGAACAAAAAACCAACCACACAACAAGTCACTTCCCCACTACCGTCTTTCCCTCAGCTGGATGTACAACTTGACAAATGAGTGAGGGTGTCTAGCAAGACGATACAGAACTCGACGGTACACACAGTATCAGGACAAACCCTGAGCACAATGTGCTTGAGTCACAAAGAACCTAGGGTACCCGACTGAAGAGGCAACCACGGTAAGCGTCGTACCATCAAGTCTAATATAACACTCAAACCATGTAAACACAATGTCCAACACCCTTATAGTACGACCATAAACCTGTAACAATAGCCGAACACCTATAATCATGGTCAACAAGACCCATAATCCTCAAACTAGCTCATTAAGCCTCGAAACACATGAACGCGTTAGGGTCGGGGGTTGCATTCAGAACGCGACACTCTAATAAGGTGTGTTCCATATGCGAACGCGCCAGGTCAGTCTGTCAAATTCAAAACGTGACCACCTGGTCCGTCATGTTCACATACTAAATGCCAGTCCGAAAAAATTGCACCCAAAACTCCACAAAATGTACGATTTTATCTTGTCATGATCACGTACTACGCCATAAATCATTATCCTACCATAGTACCATGCATACCACTTATCAAAACCTCCTATAGGCATCCAATCTAACAAACCATGCAAAAACGAAGATCAACAAGAGAGAATCTCCCTACCAACGTGAAGAATGTGAAGAACTCTAAGCAATCGACGTTTCCCACACTCTGAACAACCTCCTCGCGCCAAGAACACGTCTAACTACCAACTTCGGAGCCAAAATCCCCCAGAAAGCTTATTTTCGGATCCTTTTTGGATCGTGTGTGTTGTGGTTGTGTGGCCGTTGTAAGGCCAGTGTGGTGTAGACGCGTGGTGTGTGTAGGTGTGGTGCAGGTTAGGTCCCGGAATGAAATAGGACCTGCTGCTGTTCAGTTGAAGTTGGCGGCTAGGGGTGGTCGTTGAATGGTTGGCGTCCAGGTTAGTGGACGTTGACTGCATGATCTTGGCGGCAGTGGATGTGGACGCTGAGGGTGGCGGTTGCTGTTGGCGGCAAAGGGGTTGACGCTAACCTGAGAATTCTGCAGGTTATAGGGTCACCCGAGGGTTTCTAGAGCTTCCAACAGGTACTGAAGGATGCTTGGAGGATCGTGGAGCGTGTGGCGGTGACGAATCGCGCGAGGAAACGTCGTGGCGTGGTGCAATTCCCGTGGGAGCTCGCGGAGCGTTCAGTGTGGACCAGGAGATTGCGGGACGTTTGAGCGTGTTTTGAGGTAGGGGTCGAGCCCTGTTAGTTTGATAGAAACATTAAAATACGGCTTAACTACTTGAACCAGTATTTTTATTGTATTTTCGGATTAAACTGCACCATGAAGGGATAATGGGTGGTTTGTGTAATTTAATGTACGAAGCATGCCGGGTTGAGTTATTTTGGGTTCATGTATGTTTAAAGAACCGTGTCTGTACATTTTATTGTAGTTTTAACGGTTGGAAAACCTGTAGAACGGATTAGGGTTTCTGCAGGGTCTGGGGTTGAAGATCTTGGCGTCAACATCGATTGACGCCAGGTTTATCAGCCAAGATATAAACGGCTAGATCGCTTGCCGTTACTTCTTATAAGCGGCAGTCGATGTTGCCGCCAACTTGTGCATGTTTTCATGCAGTGTGGTTTACGTAGCTTTTCTGGTTATGGGTATTGTGGTTTGTGTGTGCATGGCGATGACCGGTGTGAGCCAGTGCACTTGGTATGCTCTTGGAGCGTGCTGCTCATGTAATGGGCATGTTTTACGTGAATAAGGCATGATGTACGTAGTGGTTTAATTACATGTATTTATTGTCCATATGTTGGACATGTGGTTTACGTGGTAGACGTGTGGTACACCAACCGGGGTGTAACATACACGTGTTGTTTACATGGTTTGAGTGTGTGTGTATTACACACTTTGTTGTAGTGTAATTCTTATGATTTGTCGTAGTAACTGGGCAGTGAGGTTCCTGTGTGAGCCTAGCCATGACTTTGTGGTGTTTGGGCAGTGAAGGTCATCTCATGACCAATGATAGGCCAAATATGATTGGCTATCGTGATTTATATATATGTTAGTATGAGTTAGCTTGGAGGTTACAAGATGACCAATGATAGGCAAGTTTGTGGTTCAGTTGTGCGTTGGTGTGGGATAGCTTTGGGGTCACTCGGTGACCGATGTTAAGCTAATCCTAACACTTGTATATTGTGAATTATAAATAAAGGTTATATGTGTTAATATCGTGGTTTGAGCTAGCCGAGTGTGGTGGTCCGGCGCCTATTCCGGAATGCCTCTCTAGTCGGGTACCCAGGTTCTTTGTGAGCCAGGCACGTGTGTTTGTTGTGCTCGGGGTTTTGTCCGGTACAGTGTGGTACCGTCGAGGTCTGTGTCGTCTTCCTGGACACCCTCACTCCTGAGTTTGAGTTGTACGTCCGGCTGAGGGAAAGACGACAGTAGGGCAGCGGCTTGTGTTTGTGGGTGTGCAGTCGCTTGTAGCGCGCTCGTGGTTGGGGGTACAGACACCAGTAGACGTACTGGTCCCCAACTAGTCCTGTTTTCCAGTGTCTCACTTTAGAGTGCTCCGGCCAGAGACTCTAGAGGTGCCAGGCATGGGCATGCAGTTGTGTGTTTGCAGGTGTGGTGTTGGTTGGTCTCCACAGTTGTTTGACTTGTTCCCGTGGAGCGGCAGTTGGACCTTTCGTCCGTGACTGCGAGACTGAGAGGTAGTTCTTGTGTTGTGTTGTCCGGGTTGGATATTGGCCTGATCAGCCAATAGTCCGTTCCCGTGTGGTGGCGTCGTTCTTTCTGACTCGTGCTTTGCCTGTTCTGGCTGTAGCTTGACTCGTGCTTTGCTACTTGTCGTAGTTCGTGAGTTTGTGACTCGTGGTCGAGGTTTGACCAGTTCGAGGTGTGCCCTGGTGTTGGCACAATTGTGGTTGAGTTGTAGTTTATGAGATTTGCCGCTTGAGGTTTTACTTGTAATATTGTGCCTAATTAAAGGTATAATATAATTATGGTTCAGTATGGTGTTTATCACCTACTTCTACCTTTACTCGGGTGTTTGTGTTGTGGTACCTCAGAGTAGCAGGTACTTGTTCCCTTCGTGGGTTACTTTGTAGTTTTGTGGTGGTACATTGTGTACCAACCTTTCCGGGTACTTGTGTGTTGTGGAGGTCTTATGGTTTGACCTGTCACTTGTTATATCCTAACTGTTTTAAGTAGATCTTTGTTTATATTGTATTGTGGATTAGTTTGTGATTATTAATTATGTTACCTTTGTGAGTAATTTGCCGATGAGGCTTATGGCCTAGGCATATGTGGTTTAGTAGAGCTGTGCTCCGTGGAGGCCGTGTGAGACCTTCCACTTGTTGAGTTTTACTCTCTTCTTGGGCATGGTTCCGTTTATGGTTTAGTGTGTGCCATTTATGTGTGACACTCGTTGTAATGTAGTTATGGGGTTTAATGGACTAGCACTTGGTTGGCTGTCCTAATACCCTCGTACTTGAGGTTTGCCTATGAAGCTTGCAGCTTAGGCAGTGACCTGCCTGTGTGGCTTATAGTGTAGGCAACTCGTTGTTGTAGCAGTGTGCCAGTGAGACTGTGGTTTAGACACCTTAGTAGTTGGGCTGACTAATGATATTATGTTAGTCCTGTAGTCCTACTTTCCCTTTGAGGACTTTGTGTTTATAATCGTGATTATGTTTAATTGTTATTTATTGTCATGATGTGAGCATGAAATGGTTTGGCTATTGGTGTTGCCAGTGAGACCCTTTGGGGTTGAGGAGTATTGTGGTCTCGGTGTTGTTTTGGGTAGCCCCTACTGAGCCAGTGACTTGTTGAGGCTCACTCCCCTACAGTTCTTTTCAGGGCTTGTCGTGTGCTTGGCTTGCAGTGGCGTTGCGTCAGACTTGTACCACCAGCAGTAGTCTAGTAGTTAGTGTTGTGTGAGCTTGTGCTCCCTCGGGGTATGCCCCAGGTAGTTGTACTCTTTTAATTGGACATGTATTAATGTAATGGGACAGTTGTACAAATTTGTGAACAGATATGAGCACATGTACTTTCTTGTGTCTTATATTCTTGTGGTTTGTCTTTTGTACTTTTACTGGACACGTGTGCAAGATATCCCTTGCGAGACTTCGGTCCGTTCGCGGGAGGCGGATCTGGATATGGAGCCTTAATGGGCATAAATACCCCGGTCCGTTACAACACCCACACCAATTGTCAAACCTCAAAACCAGATCCAAGACTACACACATTGACCCATAAGCCAACCAAACCTCAATTCAAATTGTCATAATGTTACTTTACTATCACCTAAAAAAATGAATTTTGTCATCAAAATTCATAAAGAAGCCATACCGTGAAATTTTTTAATCAACCACTTATTCACTATCACCTAAAAAAAAATGAAAGTTTACTCAAACAAGTATGGATACGCTTTCTGCATTTCTTCTACTAATTTTCATGTATCTTCACCTCCTTTTCTATTTTCACATATGATATTTACCAATTCAATTTTCTTGTTTCTTAATTTATGTACCTTCTTCTTGTAATCTGAACTGGATATTCCGGCATGGACATGTCTAATTTAAAATCGTCTCGGATATAACTGACTATCTGTGAAGAATCTCGGATGTATCTCCTCAACATTGAAACATGAAAGACATCATGAGCATCTGCGAATCTACTGGAAGATCTATTTTATAAGTTGTTTCCCCAATTTGTTCCAAATTCAGAAATAAATCTACACACCTCGAGTTCAACTTACCTCTCTTACTGAATCTCAAAACACTCTTAGTAGGAGAAACTCATTAAAACACATTATCTTCAACTTCAAATTGTAATGGCATGTGTCTTGAATCTGCATAACTTTTTTGCCTACTTTTTGGGCTGCTCTTGAAGCTTCTCTTTTATAAACCTGACCATTTATGTGCATTGTTGTATCAGCTCTAGTTCTATAACCTGCCTTTCTCTGACTTCATGCCAATTGAGAGGTGTTTTGCATGGTCTACCATATAAAGCTTCATACGGTGACATCCCAACACTAGCATGATAACTGTTATTATAATTAAACTCCACCATTCCTAAGTGATGTTCCCAGCTACCTCCCCATACTAAACAACTGGCTCGCAACATGTCTTCTATTGTTTGAATTGTCCTTTCTATTTAACTATTTGTTTGTGGATGATATGCTAAACTATGCATTAACTTAGTGTCCATTACTCGCTGCAAACTTCTCCAAAAAATTGATGTGAATCTTGGATCTCTATCTGAAACTATGGTGATTGGAATTCCATGCAATGGTATTATCCTGTCCACATACAATCTAACTAACTGATCCACTATCCAAGACATACTTACAGCTAGCAATCTACATACTTTTCTTAATCTATCAACAAAAATCTAAATTCCATTGTGACATGTTGTTGTTCTAGGTAGTCATACCATAAAATCTATAGCAATATCATTCTATTTCCACTGCGAAATCGGTAATGGTTATAGCAACCCTCTTGGTCTTTGATGCTTTGCCTTTACTTGTTGACAAATCAGACATCTGGTTACAAATTCTGTTATTTCCTTCTTCACATTCGGCCACCAAAAGTGCTTCTTCAAAATTTGATACAATTTTGTGCTGCCTGGATGAATTGAATACTTGGATCTGTGCACCTCCTCCAACACTTTCTGTTTTAATTATGCTTCTTCTAGAACATACAACCAATCTATGAGTCTGACTACACAATCGTTATCAATAATAACATCCTTCATCTTCACAATCTCGGCTAAATTCTCATCTATTCTTTGAGCTTCAACTATCTACCAATATAATGATGGTTCCACTGCACTACTGGCTAACACTGCCCATTGCTGATTGTTGTGAATAAAAAGATAATTATTTACTACAGCTTCATGCAACTTCCATTCTTTAATCATCATCTGACTTAGAACTGCCTTTCTACTCAACGCATCTACAACCACATTAGCTTTACTCGGGTGATATTCTAAACTGAAATCATAATCTTTTAGATATTCCATCCACCTGCGTTGCTTGAGATTCAAATCCCTATGAGAGAAAATATACTTTAAACTCTTATGATCTGTGAAAATTTCAAACCTTTCACTATACCAATAATGCCTCTATGATTTCAATGCGAATACCACTGTCGCTAGTTCCAAATCATGTGTGGGGTAGTTCTCTTCATGTCGCTTTAACTGTCTGGATGCATATGCCACAACCTTACCATGTTGCATCAACACTGCCCCGAGCCCTCTTTTAGAAGCATCTATGTACAATACGAATCCCCCACTGCCTGACGACAATTCCAATATAGGTGTTGAAGCCAGTCTTCTTTCCAATTCCATAAAACTCATGCGATAATCTACTGTCCATGCAAATGTTACACCTTTCTTGGTTAACTTTGTTATTGGGGCTGCAATTTTCGAGAAGTCTTGAATAAAACACCTGTAATATCCTATCAAAACCAAGAAATTTCTGATTTCTGCTACTGTCCTCTGCTCTTCCCATTTCATCACCACCTCAACTTTGGCTGGATCCACTGCTACTCCTCCTCCATAAATCACATGACCCAAAATTGGATCTCCTTCAACCAAAACTCACACTTACTGAATTTAGCAAACAAATGATGTTCTCATAAAGTCTACAATGTAATCATCAAATGTGTTGCATTATATTCTTCTGACACTGAATATATCAATATATCATCAATAAAAATCACAATAAACTTATCCAAATAGGGGTGAAATATTATATTCATCAAATTCACAAAGGCTGCAGGTGCATTAGTCAGTCCAAATGTGATAACCACAAACTCATAGTGACCATATATTGTTTTGAAAGTTGTTTTATCAATATATTATTCTATAATCCTCAACTAATGGTGCCCTGGCCTTAAGTCAATCTTTGAAAACACTTTGGCTGACTGCAACTGATCGAATAAATCATCTATTATCGGAAGCGGATACTTATTTTTAATAGTAACTTTATTTAATTGTTGATAATATATACACTATCTTAAACCATCATCTTTCTTTATGACAAACAACATTGCAGCTCCCCATGGCGAATGACTAGGTCTAATGAAACATTTCTCCAACAATTCCTGTAACTGCTTCTTCAACTCATTTAACTCTGCTAGTGCCATTTTGTATGGTGCATTGGAAATCGGCATAGTACCTGACTGCAACTCTACTATGAAATATACCTCTCTGTGTGGAGCCAACCCCGGTAAATTCTCTGGGAACACATCTGCAAATTCCTTGACTACTGGAACCTTCTCTACGGACTGACCAGACTCAACTAAACTTACAGAAGCCAAATATGCTACACACCCTGCATTAATCAACTTTCTAGCCCTAAGTGTAGAAATAATAAATTTAGGAGTATAAAACGACATACTTTGAAATTCAAACACTGCCCCACTGAAATGACAAAATCTAACTCTCTTCTTTCTACAATCAACTATTGCCCCATAAGTCTCTAACCAATCCATATCTAGTATCACATCATATGCCTTCAACTGCAATGCATATAATATGACTGGCAACTGATTATCCTGAATTACTATAAGAACTTCATCTAAATAGCTAGAAGTAAGCATATAACCATCAGAAGGAACTTCCACTATTAACCCACTTTGTTTCTCTTCTGATGGATGTATTATACTATCCACACAATTTTTGAAAATAAAAGAATGTGAATCACCTAGATATATCAATACTCTTGCAGAAAATTCAAAGACGGTTAGTATACATTCAATTAGAATGGATGCCTCTGCCAGTGCCTTGATGATTGTCATAACTCGTCCTCGACCACTCTGGAAAGGAGACCTCTACCTCGATCTGTTGGTGGATGCTAGGGTTGTTGTTGCTGCTGTGGTGCTGCTCTACCATAACCATACTCTCTGGGATAAGGGCAATTTCTGATCAGGTCTCTTGGCTGACCACAATTATAACATCTATACCTTGGAAAAACCCTTGGCTGCCTAGCCGTACTCTGCTGGGACTCCTCTGGCTCTAGCTTAAATACCCTTCCTTGCTGAAATGGTTGCTACCTTCCACCTCCTCTACCTCTGAATATCTTCTTCAACTTGGAACCCCACTTAGAAAATCCGAAAGATGATGCTCTTGACAGTGCTTTACCTTTACTAATACATGGGGAACACTAAGGAAGCCAAAAACTACATGCCTCACCTGGCTACTGTGCATGTATAGTCCTCTCCATAATGGCCGCCCGCTCGACTGCCTCCTCCACTGTCCTGCACATAAGGGCCGGGTATCATTGCATCCTGCAACTCTAGCCTTAGTCCTCTAATGAAATATTCCACCATCATCACATCATCTGTAACCACATAGGGTGCATATATGCTCAAAACCATAAACTACATCTGGTACTCTAATACTGACAAATTCTCCTGCTGTAATGTTCTAAACTGCTCCCTCTTTACTTGCTAAACTTGAACTGGAAAGAAAGCATCATTAAATACCTTAAGAAACTTCGACCAAGTAATAGAATCTTCGGTTCTTCCTGCAAAAACTGTTTGCATCTTTAATCTCCTCCACTCCTGAGCAAAATCTCAAAACTTGTATGTGGCTAAAATCGCCCTATCAACCGGCAAACACCTTATAGTAACAAAGACCCTCTCAATCTTACGCACCCAATGCTCAGCTATGTCTGGATTTGGACCTCCTGAATAAGTAGGTAGCTGTAACATTAGAAACCTTTCCACTAGCATCGTGGGCTCCTCTGCACCAACTAGATGCATTGGTTCTACTGGGGGTACTGCTACTCCTGGTGGTGGGGATGGGGGTGGTACTGTTGGTGCTGCCTCCTCTACTACTGGGGGCTCTGCTATTGAGGTCAGAACCGGTGCATGCTGATCCAACCTTGTCCGAATCTTAGTGATGCTTTGCCACAATCTTTCAATTAATTGATGTTGGATTCCTCTGGTTCCTCTCCTCCACCTCCCCAATTTCTTATGTCAGCCATCTCAAATCTTGCAACATTCATTATTCCAACACAAGCAACATTGCAACAAATCAATACAAAAACTGTGACCAACTACCAGCAGTGGACTTAAGTAGGGATCATGGCTATGTAAATCTTCTTGCCCTTTTATATCCACACGGACCATGCTTTGATACCAACTATAGTGGTTCTCGTCGTTTAGACTCGTTAACCTAATAACGAGCCCGATACGACTCCGCCTCTCGCAAACAGACCAAAGTCTCACTAGGGATGCAATTATTTGAGTCCGTGAGAATATAAAAGAAACTCATTAAACACACATAAGATCACATACTTTTATACAATCTCACACATATTTACATGAAGTTTACATAGTCAGTTCTCAATTAAAGTCAAAGGAAACGAAGTACATCAACTTGGGGTATATCCCGAGGTGAAATAAAAAGTAAATTACATTGCTGGTGAAGTAGGCCTGCCTCCGCTACGGTGCGGCTCAGAACTAGACGAGGGACGGGAACCCTTCTACTCTCCTTCACCTTAAAGGGGGAAGTAGGGGTGTGAGCCTCGTAAGCCACTGACTCAGTAGGGAAACTCCCCAAAACCAACACTATGCAAAACACACAAGGAGCAGGAGTGAACAACTAAAACTAATCATTTAATAGAATTAAATACATGTTGAACTATATACTGCAAATAAAAGTAGACAAGTAGTAAACAATAAGTACTGAGCACTAATAAACAAACAACAAACCACGTGCAAGGTACGAGCTAAAGGAGAACAACGCTACACACGGGTCACGAAGTCTAGTTCGTGACATCAGCTACTAATCTGAACAAACTACACAGAAAAACTTCTTAGTCTCGTAGTTGCAGACCACACGTCTAGTTGTGGCTCCACCTTTTGCAAGAACAAGAACTGTGGAGTCCAACCAACACCACGTACTAGCTACCAAGCTGCAGACCCACGCCTAACATACCTTTAGAAATTATGGAGTCCTTAGAGTGAGGCTGTGGAACACAGGACTAGCTGGGGACCAATACGTCTACCAGTGTCCCCCCTCCCCCCCGCCCCCCCAACTATGAGTGCGCTATAAGCGACTGAACAAAGAACCAACCACACCACAAGTCGCTGCTCCACTATCGTCTTTCTTTCAGCCAGACGCACAACTCGACAAACGAGTGAGGGTGTCTAGTAAGACGACATAGACCTCGATGGTACACACAATACCAGGATAAACTCCGAGCACAACGTGCTTGACTCACAAAGAACTTGGGTACCGGATTGAAGAGGCAACCATGGTAAGCATCGTACTATCAAACCCAATCTTACACTCAAAACCACGTAAACATGATGTCCAACACCCTTACAGTACGACCATAAACCTTTAACAATAACCAAACACCTTTAACCATGGTCAACAAGACCCACAATCCTTAAACCAACTCATTAAACCTCGGAACACATGAACACGTTGGGGTCGGGTGTCGCGTTCAGAATGCAACGCCTCGATACAACGCGTTCCATATTTGAATGCGTCGGGTTGGTCTATCGCGTTCAGAATGCGACCACTTGGTCTGTCGGGTTCAAAGACTAAACACCAGTCCGAAAAACCTGCACCAGAAACTCCACAAAACTTACTACTTATCATGTCATGATCATATACTAAGCCATAAATCATTATCCTACCATGCATACCACTTATCAAAACCTCCTACATGCATCCAATCCATCAAACCATGAAAAAATGGAGATCAACAAGAGATAATATCCATACCAATGTGAAGAACGCGAAGAACTCCAAGCGATCAGCATTTCCCACTCTCCGAACTATCAACTTCGGAGTCGGAATCGCCTAGAAAAGTTTCAAAAACCCTTCCCTCGGCTGAGCAGAGCTTCCTGCTCTGTTTGGCCTACCAAAAGTCACTTAAACAATTGGAATTGAGAACGTGACGTAGCGAGCCATCGCGTTAAGAATGCGACGTGCCATGCCGACGCGTTCCAAAAATTGACGCCACGCGCCAGCCATGCATGCACTACGCGTCGCGCATGCAACTGAAGATCGAAAACAAGTGGCAGGGAGAACGCGACCTAGGCGGGGGACAGAGAACCTAGTATTGATTAATTAATTGTTTAATAATTAATTATTAATTTCATACCACCTCTTACATATCTATATTGAGTATATTATCAACCTAGTATTGTTTTATTAATATTTCATTATTATCTTCATATATTTATTATTACATTCATATCCTTTTATATCTACTTAAATAATGAGAGGTGTTACAAGTATATTCCTAATGATAGTGTCGTGGTTGTTTCCAACTTTTTGTTATTACATATATGGTTGCTCTGTAGTGCATGGTTGGACATACCACATTATGACGGTTTGGTATATCCAATTCGTACTATATTTGCGACCTTGCGAACATATTATCTCCCCTAATAATTCTATGGTCCAATAATATATTTTCCCTTCTTTTTCAAAATTATTATTAAATTTAAATATAAATCCGACTAAACTAGTGTGGTATGTTTTGATTTGTACCCACTTAGAGCACTCTGATACCATCCGGTTCGCCCCACCCTATACTGAAGATATGTATATTATAAAAATATATAACAAAAAAAGTAGTTTTGAGAGGTATATATGTAATTATGCCTCAGGGTTTGGACACCAGCTCCCCGTCTAATTCTTTTACCCTATTCGTGGACAGAGAGGGGAGGAAACTAGGATCAGCCGGTCAGAGAGAGAGAGAGAGAGAGAGAGAGAGAGCAGGGGAAGGAGCAGGGCGGAGATGGAGGGAGCAGACGAGGCGGGGGTGGAGAGGGTCGTGGACTCCAAGGATCTCCAGCAGCAAAGCAAGGCTCTCGACAAACTCACGGACAGGGTGGAGGACCGCCAACTTGACTCCACCGCGTTCAGGAGGTCTTCCCATAAGTTCTCTCTCCCGTTTCATTCGCCAAAGGCCTCCCTTTTCCCTACTTCCCTGTCTCCCATCGCTAGTGGTTCATGTTAAAGGGATTCTCCATTTTTGGGTTACCGTAGTTTTAAACCACGCGGGTCCTCTTTTTCTACAAGATTTTTTTTTAAAAAATTATTTTCCTATTCATGCAAATCGGTGGTTCCGCTTTTGGCTAATGATGATATGTTTATTCTTCTTTAATCGAGAGAACACTCGGCTTAGTTTCTGTTCGTGTTAGCAAGGATACCATGAATAGGTTGTGGTCTTCTGGTACGGGGGCAGGTTTTTTCGTATGTACTTAGAAGAGATGTGTGAGGTGGAGACCCCTATGGTGCTCACCTGTTCTAGGTAGTGTTGAGTGTAGTTTGTAATGCCTCTTCCTATGGTTGTTAGTGAAATTTGTAGATCTCATTAGGGATGCTATCACGTTCATGATTTAAAGGACAGAAAACTAAGAATGATGGTCGACTTCATCTTCAAGCAGGAATTTTGCAGATGTTTTTCAATGGGGTAGGGAGTTTTAGAGAAATCAGACAGGAGAAGAATTTATAGGATGTGGTAACTAGGGTTCTTAAGTAACTTATGATGGTTTGTCGGTTTCCTCATGAGCTCATCCCCTCTCAAAGTGACGCCTGAAGGCATTTGAATCCAGTTGGCTCTGTTGGAATCCTCCTTGTGGAAGCAGAAACGTGAAAGAACTGTATTGCGAGAAATCATCAATGAGCCGTCCGGCTATAGCCCTTGCTGCCAACCAAGTTTCTGTTGATGCAGCAATTCCTTGATGATGACATTATTATTAGATGAATAATGAGAGGTTTTGCCATTCCCCTTTTTGATCAGTTCTATCCTCTTATTGCTTATATGGAGGGTTCTATGGTGTCATGTTGATAGAATTTTCTTGACTAGAAAACATTTGAAATGATGTGTCATGTGAAAAGTCGCTTGGTTTATTGTAGGCTTGTAGCATTCTGCCAGCCATGGGAGGCAATCAACTTTATACACGTGAGAGTACTGCACTTATTTAAACCTCCTCTGTTTCCTGGATGCTTGGGGCATAATGAGGATGGATATACGGTCACTAGGCAGTAGGGGGAGTTGGAAGGAGTTTCTTGTGCACGATTCCAAAGACCTCTCTTGTTAATCCAAGTAAAGGCAGGTCCAGTATGCTGACGTTCATCATGCCATTTTGGTGTTTATTGATCTTGATATCCTTCTCATGACTTCATTCTCCTTGTCTCTCACTTTCTCCAACCAAGGTTCCCACCAAATCGACTAGTTATGCTAAAACGTCCAATAACCAAGCTGCTTAGATCCCAACCACGCATCTCCAGTATGCTGACAATACTATTCTGTTTATCCCATAATTGCAGTATTAGGTTGTGGACATAAGATTGACGTTGGAGGTGATACAGGGTGTCACAAGCTTAAAGATTAATTAGAACAAGTGTCTGATAGCTAGGATCAATATGAATGATTCTGATATTGGGAGAGCAGCTTCTCTTTTTGGGTGTCAGGTAGGTAGGTTTCCTTTTACCTACTTGGGTCTCCCTCTTTCTCCTGGACCCCTATGCTGTGTTGGCTGGGAGGACATTATTCAAAGATTTGAGAGCAGACTGGCTAGATGGAAGGCAAGAGCACACTTCTTGGATGGCTGTTTGGTACTCTGCAGAGTAGTCTTGGATAATCTTCTCACTTACTTTTTATCCATCTTCAAAATTCCCAAGACAGTGGCATACTCTTTACAATCTATCCAAGCAAGGTTTTTTTGGCATGGAAATGGGGGAAGGAGAGAGGGTGGCACAACATTCCTTGGGTTAGGGTATGCCAACCCAAGGAGGTAGTGGGGCTTGCAATCTGGATCAACATGGCCCTTTTACCTAAGTGGTGGTGGAGACTTGGGGCAAAAAAGGGGGGTTTGTGGCAGGGGATTGTTCATCACAGGTACTTTGGGGCCTCCAAAGTTTGGGACTTGGTGCCACCCCCATGGTACAGATGCTCCCTGGTTTGGAAGGGGATTTTCAGTGTTTAGACTTTGTCAGCGTTAGTGTCAGGATATCCTTGGGTGATGGGCAAAGGTGTTCCTTCTGGAGAGATAGGTGTTGTGGAAATTCAGTTCTGGCACATATGTTCCCTGACCTATTTGCCATTTCCTCCTCCCCGTTGGCCACGGTCGTAGATTATTTTGAGGATAGCCCTTATAGTGGGACATGGGTGCCAACTTTTCAGCGGAACCTTTCTTCCGAGGAGACTACCCACCTTATGCAGCTGTTTGCCTTGCTTGCCCCTTTTCGGTTGTCGGTAGCCACGAGGGACTTGTGGTCTTGGAGATGGGAGAAGTCTGGTTGCTTCTTGGTTAATTGGCATATCTCATGCTTGTTGATGGGGGCCTGTGACATGAAGGGATGGCTCAGATTTGGGCTCCCAAGATCCCCCTCAAGGTCAAAGTTTTCATTTGGAGGGTATGTCATGGGAGGTTGCCCACCTGTGATAAGCTCTCCATGTTTCTTCCACGTATACCCTCTCTTTGCTGTCTTTGTGGGGAAGAGGAGAGTTTGGATCATTCATTCATGGCTTGCTCCTACACTAAAGGTTTTTGGGTTCTTATCGGCCATTGCATCCACCTTCCCATTCAGACTTTTCAGGGGGTTCAACCAATGTTTGCACCATATCAGATGTCGGCTTCGTCTCCGCGCGGGGGGGGGGGGGGGGGGGGGTTAAAGAGAAGAGATGTCGGCAAGATCAGGATAACATAAAAGTGTGGATTACATATGTTCACATAGATAATTTCTTAAGGAACATAGATAATTAAATACATTCTCAACTCTCAACCATGAATGACATAGGCTCACATATATCATACAACAAGAGTGTGGGAATGGGATTCAAGATGTGTGTTTTCATTTTTCTCTTCGTAAGGTTTTACTTTAAGCATAAAAAATTTAATTCATGACATGGGAATCCATGGTAAAATATCTTATTTATTGAATATCACAGTGGACTAAGTACTGTAAGTAGGAGAGTGAGTTCCTTGCAGAAGTCACATACACATTTGACTTATTTCACTGGACTTTGAATTTTTAATATTTCATATAGTCATAGTTGTCAAGGCGGCAAGGCGACCAAAGAGTTTTTGTGCTCCTTGTATGCCTAAGCGCTTAGGCGCCCGCCGAAGCGGCGCTTAGGCGCTAAAGATAACGTCTAGTATGGGCTATTTCAAGAGTGACATCCTATATAAATAAAGATATATAATGGCAATACTCATAAAAAAATTAAATAAAAGAATTCATAATATATTATTATGTCAAATCTAAAAAGAATTCATAATATAAATAAAAAATATTACAATTATACAATCATGCAAAAACCACACAAATATGACATTATAAACACAATGTGAAAAAAATCATTACAATAGTGCACCAAAATAAACATATGAAAGAAAAATTACTTGAATAAATAAAAATTACTTGAAAAGAATCCATTCTTCTCATTGCAAAACTAATTTAAAAAATTGTAAATTTAAATTCAATATGTGTAACTATGTGTGAAAGATAGATAGAGGAAGGATAGGAGTATAGGACTATGTCTATGAGACAGAGAGAGAGAGAGAGAGAGATGACTGTGTATGAGTGAGAGAGAAAGGAGGGGTCAGGGGGGGCGAGACAATGTCACAGTGTGTGCATGTGTGTGTGAGAGAGAGATGACCGTGAGAGAGAGAGAGAGATAGGAGGAAGTGGGATTGTGACAGTGTGTGTGTAAGAGAGAGAGATGACTGTGTGAGAGAGAGAAAGAGATGGGGGGGGACTGTGACTGAGTGTGTGTGTGTCTGTGTGTGCGCGTACATGTGTGTGAGAGAGAGGGAGATAGACAGAGAGAGAGAGAGAGAGAGGGGCGTGACCGTGAGAGAGAGAGAGGAGGGGGTGGGGCTGTGACAGTGTGTGTGTGTGTGTGAGAGAGAGAGAGATGACTGTGTGTGAGAGAGGGAGAGATGGGGGGGGAGGACTGTGACAGTGTGTGTGTGTTTGTGTAACATC
This sequence comes from Colocasia esculenta, assembly GCA_014218235.1. Taxonomy (NCBI): domain Eukaryota; kingdom Viridiplantae; phylum Streptophyta; class Magnoliopsida; order Alismatales; family Araceae; genus Colocasia; species Colocasia esculenta. The sequence goes on along the minus strand of CM024765.1, from coordinate 3,818,774 downwards.
CCATGTTACCCTGACCAGTCGCCCTCCATCAAAAGTGGCGACATAGGGTATGTCGCCTTCTGAAGACGACATGTGGCTTGTCGCCTTCCAGTTGGGAAGGCGACTGGCCCTATGTCGCCTTCTGTCTGTGCTGCCAGCCGCATGCACCTTTGTCGTGTAGTTGTCTGAAGAGGGATGACAGGTGTCAGCTTCTGGCAGTAAGGAGGCGACAGGTCCTATGTCGCCTTCTGGTGTCAGGCCTGCATGGCTGACACGTGGCGATGTCGCAGGTCGACTTGACTGTTGAGCAGGGGATAGCGACATGTCCTATGCCGCCTTCAGGTTACTGAAGGCGACGGGGCCCATGTCGCCTTCTCATGTTCAAATGGTTAAGTTCTCAGGCCGAGAGCACAAGCCTCAGTTCGCCCCTTTGCTCTGTGCAAGCCTTATTTCCGGCGAACTGAAGCTTGGGAGCTCCGTGGAGGCTTGGGAGGAGGTGGTTGACCATCTTGCAAGGTAGGTTGATGTGATTCGTTGCTCTTGAGTGTTCCCCCTTGCTTGTTTCCCCTCTCACTGTTCTTCTCTCTTTGGCATGCATGGATGCTCTTCAAGGGAGAGGAGTTGCCCGGCTCGTGGGAGGAGGTTCGTGGATCGCCGGAGCTCAGAGGTGGAGGGTTGCTAGCCTACGAGAAGGGCCCTTGAGGTTGGATCTTCATCTCGAGGTAGGGAACCCAAACCCTCCCCCTAGATCCACTTGCTAGGATCCTCACCCCCTTCCAAGCCTAGATCTACTATGCTGGGTTGGTTTCATGCATTGTGTGATTGTGGTGGTTGGTGTTTCTCATGCATGCAATGGTTGCTTGGGGTTTGAGGGTTGTTCATATGTTGAGTGAGATGCATGTGAGTGTAGGTTATTGTGCATGCTTGTTGGGGTTTCTAGAGGGTGGTTTGAGCTCTTTAGAACCGTGTTTATTAGCCTACATGATCCCCTCCCCACGGATGTGTTTGTGGTGTGGTTGAGGCCCTGAAGAAGGGAGCCTCGGTGTGTTGTGCACTGATAAGGCGACACCTTTGGTGTCGCCACCCAGGTGGTGACACATCGATGCGTCGCCTTCAGGAACTCCTAAAGGCGACAGCACCTATGTCGCCTTCTTGGTGGCGACGTGGGGGCCGTCGCCTTCTGTCTGTTTTTCCTGTTCCGGTTCCTGCGCTTGTTCTGGAGCACTGACCTGGTTGCGACAAGGCCTATGTCGCAACCAGATCAGTAGGGTTGCGCCGGCCTAGGTGTCGCCTTCATGAAGACGACACCAGGCCTGTCGCCTTCTCAGTCAGAGAAGGGACTTGGCAACCTGCTCAGTGTCTTGCTTCCGCTGCGACTCGGTTTTCTCGGCACCTGTGTTGTTTCCTAGTACAGTGCTACTGCTAGTCTCTCTCTCTTCGCCCGGTGCTAGGCACTTGAGGGCTTGTCCGCGAGACAGGTTGTTACCGTTACCTGGGACCCCCGGTTCCCGCACGCTTGTGTCAGAGGGTGTTGCTCCAGGCGGCGGGGTTTGCTCGAGTCGTTGACTTTGGTAGCAGTAGGGGAAAACGGTGGGACAGCGACGTGGTCGTTTGTGGAGTTCTCTTAGCTGAGACTGGGACGCCGGTAGTGTGTGACTCGTACGACGCAGTTCAGCTAGTCCGTTCTCACTGCCTCACTCTACGTGGTTCCGGTACCACCTAGAGGTGTCAGGCGTGGGACCGTAGTCCGGCCAGACTACGGGGGTTTGTGGTTACTTGTGGTTCCGCGTCTCACTCCGACGGGAGGTGTCAGACATGGACCGTTGGTCGAGGGTAAGACGCGTGGCACACCTGACCAGCTGACTAGAGTAGTGTACTGTAGCTAGTGTGATTGTCCAGGCAGTTCGTTGTCTGTGTTTACAGCTCGGTTCTTGTGGTGCCTTGGTTTATACGGGTTCTCCGGTCCCGCCGAGTGGCTTAGACCGACGACTGTGTAGTTCTTTCACGCTTCCGCACTTTACTCTGTTTAGTAGATTAGACTTTACTGCTTTATTTAAATATCGCACTAGTCTATATATATATGCTTGTGGAACCAGTGAGAGATTGGTAGTCCCTACTGGACTTCTTCGTGAAGCTCACTCCCTGTTTTGCAGGTGAGATTTCACAGCAGTTCCCTCTGCGGCATAGCGAGGAGACGGGCCCGCAGTAGCTGGCGTCTCTAGTGGCAGTGTTTCCCCCAGTTTTGTAGTTCACCCTCGGGGTATGCCCCTAAGGGACGTGTTATCCCTTTTCCGTTCTGCACTTGTACTTTTACTACTTTGGGACTTGTACTAGACTTGTACGTTGTGTTAGACTTTTTCTTGCACTAGTTGGTACATCTTTAGTACGTTTGTCGTTACTTACTTTCCGTCACATATCTCGTAGACCGATCCGTTAGCCCTTCCGGGTCTCTGGACCCGTGGGCGGCGGTGCCGACGGTCGGATCCTTGGTGGGAGCCGGGGACCCGGGCGCCGGGGCCGTTACAGTTTGTCTGTGTGTGCGTGCGTGTGTGTGAGAGAGAGAGTGATAGATAGAGAGAGAGAGAGAGAGGGGCGTGACCGTGAGAGAGAGAGAGAGGAGGGGGTGGGACTATGACAGTGTGTGTGTGTGGGAGAGAGAGGAGGGGGGGGACTGTGACAGTGTGTGTGTGTGTATGTGAGGGAGATGGAGGGAGAGAGGTTGGGAGACGCCAGATAGGGAGGGGGAGGGAGAGTAGACGGGGAAGGGGGCAGAGGTGGGATGTCGGAGGAGGGCGGGCCGGAGGGAGGACTCGGACAAAGAGGGGGATTGGCCGATTGGGGACTGTACCTGAAGTCCGGCGACAACGGTGAGGTCCAACTGCGGCGGCGAGAGCTCCGACGACAGCAGGGAGACCTTCGATGGCGGTGGCGAGACCTCCGACGGCGGCGCTCGGTTGGGGAAGAGGAACCTTAGCTGGGGGCGAGGCGGGTTGGGAATTGGGAAGAGGGGGTCGGGGAGCGCAGGGAGTCGGGGCGGGGGGTGTTTAACTAGGATCCATTAGTGGATCCAGTTTGGACCAGGTAAACAGCCCAAGGTGCCAACGCGCACGCCTTGGGCCGCTTACCTCGCCTGGGCGATGCCTTGGCTCGCCTTTTGGCAGGCCACCTAGTCGGCCCACTTAGGCGACCCCCAAACACTGCCTTGACGCCTCGGCGCCGCCTTGACAACTATGCATATAATTTATTTGAATTATGAAATTTTTAATTAGGCTAAATTATGAGGGATTAGAAAGTCGACATTTTGATGGAATCACCAAAATCACAATTTTTTTCTTAGATAGGAGAGTTGACTTTTTTTTTGTAAGAGATATGATTTTTTTTGATATTTTTATTAGATTCAAATGGGGGGTACTTTCTTATTTACACGTAATATCTTAAGTAAATGTGTATAACATTTATTTAAATGATGTTCAGGTAAACAAGTTGATCCTGCCAACCTTGACTACTCATCTCGGTCTTCTCGTTTCTCGGGGAGGCACCGAGACCGAGAATTTCACGAGATCTCGCGAGATTCTCGCGAGATTGCTTTCCATGGGGTTCAACAACTATTATGAGGATCCTGTCAACCCTGACTACTCATCTCGGCCTTCTTGTTTCTCGGGGAGGCGCCGAGACCGAGAATTTCACGAGATCTCGCGAGATTCTCACGAGATTGCTTTCTGTGGGTTCAACAACTATTATTGGGCTGGTGCAGATGTTTTCCAAGCAACGGCAATTGGGTGATGTGGTTGCTCAGTTTGCATGCTACACTTTGGGCTGTTTGGAACGAAAGAAACAATAGAATATTCAGGAGAAAGTCAAGGCCAGAAGACAGTTTTCCACGTAGTTAGGAACAATGTTTTGTTATGGGATAAACTATTGGGAAATATAGAGTCCTCAGTTCCCTCTCTTTTGTGCCCGGGGAATTGAGGTTTTGTTTGTGTTCTTGGGGAGGGTTTTTCTTGTATAGAGGTTTTTGAAGCTTTTAACATCTACACTTGGACATCCTTTTCGGTACCACCCACATTTCAAAAAAAAAAAAAAAACCCAAGCTGCTTAGCTTAGTTGATGTAGAATGCTGGGAAGCTGGAGACAGCCAATGAAGCTGTCATGCATGTGGAGCTGAGAAGTGAGGTCTGGTACCATTTGAACTGTTATCTCATTTTTTGATAGGAAGACAATAATTTGAGTTTGTAGAGTGCATGGAAGGGTTCCCTCAGTCGAGAATTCCAGTCAAGGGTCCCCTCGCTGGCACTTTGGGTTCGGGTGCTTGAAGTGGGTTAGCAAGGTTGGACTGGTTAAGAGTTCCCCATTTCATCTGGAAGGCTTACTTGGCTATACATTCCTTTTGGATGAGAGGGACTTGTGCTTTATACCGTGATATCTTTTTCTGTTTTTAAAATTGTTGTTTGTGCCTAGATGAAGCTATTTAATGTATTTATCCTGGTTTAGAATTTTATTTTATTTTATTTTTGATGTTTATGATGTGCAGGCAATGGCAGCTCTTGCTTCGTCTGCAGAAGCTGACAGGAATGCGATGAGACTGAGGTACAAGCTCACAAATCCAGTTGCTTATATTTTCTGTATTTTATTGTCTAAGGTCTTCTACCTTTTTTTATGTAGGAATTTATGCGTATATCTAAGTTTTATTTATGTTTTATGTAAGTAGTTGATCAAAACAATGAAATTCGATTGTTTTAAAACAGAACATGCCATTGGAAATTTCCACGAAGAAATTTTAGCTTACAGAGAAGAGCATTGCTATAGGAGGATGATCTAAAAAAGAAAAGGATTGTAGATTTTTATTTTTTTTAAGTTTTATTTTCTTCCCTGCTTGTGCATAGCATGGAATGCCAGGTTGGCAAATTTTGATTGGGTCAGCAGTGGCAGATCCAAGTTTGGAACTCAAATCCAACTCTGTTTGGAAATTGGGAAAACAAGGTTGCAATTGGTACCTCTACTACCTCATGTAGTAAATACTCAAATTAAGTTAGTGGAGTATGATTTATTGCTCTAAGATATCAGTTGTTACAATAATTACAGGGAAAAGGAGCTAGCGGCTGTTAAGATAAATGCAGCTGACATTGATATCATCGCAAATGAGCTTGAGGTTGGATCATCCTGGTTCTGCTGTCTTTCTTGAGACCTTGCAACCTGTTAATAGCTTTTATTTATATTTTATGTTCTAAAAAAATGCAGTTGGACAAGAAATTGGCTGAGAGAACATTGCGTGAGCACAAAGGGGATGCTGTTGCTGCTATCCGCTACCTGCTACGATCTGAGCTATAAAGAATATGGTTTTATTTCCTATGATGTAGTCTCTTTATGCAGTTGGCATTTTATGTAGTACTCCAAATGACAGATTCCTTGGTTGCAGCATTTTTATTATGTTCTCACCATTTAGTAGTTACAGTCTTAATCCAGGTCTAATTAATGTAAGATCTCAGTTCCAAGCTGCACAATTTTCTCTCGGCAATACAAAACAAGAACAATAACATTTTGGCATGCTACTTTGGTGAAGGAAAATTATTTAGATACATGCACGAGCCCTTTTGTTGATGGTCATCTTACTGTCGCTTTTCTTTTCTTTTCCTTAACTGATGCCCTTGTGAGTGCTGCATCCAAATGGTGTGCAACATGCACCCCATCTAGAGTGGCCATTTGGTAAAAAAGATTGCAGACTATAATGAGAAATTTCCTGGTCTGGCTAGATTCATGCCTGATTGAATGAGGTTATGAGGTTCTGGTCTTGTCACCAAAGCTATTGATTGACCTAGATGAACTCGGTCAGTGATTATCATCTAAGTTAACATCTCTTCCCATCCCATGTGGGATGTCAGAGCAAATGTCAGGAAAATTCCATGCAACAAACTGCATTAATACATTTCGCTTGGGGGCAAAGGATTTTCATTTTGAAAATTTAGCCCTTTGAGCCAGTAGTCTGGCTCCCTGTGGCAGATGATCCTCATGCCACCTTTTTTTTTAATTAGGCAAACCTGTCTGGAATTAGATAAGAGAACAACCCCCAGTTGTATGATGGTAGAGTTTGGAAGCAGTCAACAGTTCACAATTCATCTTATTTACTTGTCAAATGATGTTCAATAAAATCCTCTCCAGAAACTTGCAAAAGAAGGGATTCGGCTGCCAAACAGATGTGTACTCTGCGGATTGGAGGAAGAAATGGTGGACCATCTTTTCTTCACTTGCTGTTATTCAAAGTTTGTATGGATGCAGTTATCAAGCAGACTTGGTTTTTCTAGAGGGCCAAGAGATACCATTCACCAAGAGATCCATACTTTGCTATGCAGCTTCATACTGAAGGAGCAGCAGCATAGATTAGCGTTTAGAGCTCTAGAGTGGTGGTTGTGGAAGGATTAACGCACTAGAATCTTTGAGGATCAAGGGCAATTAGAGATCCAACTGCTACTACAGATCCTGGGAGATGCGGCAGTGCACGGTGGCATACCAGCTATCCAAGAGACCAGTTGGGAGGATGAAGAAGATTTTCTTTTCTTTCGGCATTAGACCCTTAGTTAGACACTGTTTATATTTTTCTTATCTGCTTTTCACAGATTTAACATTATTCCTTCTGTACAGATTGGCTGCCAAGCTAATTGAAATTTCTACCCAACCAATCTGATCACATTCAACCTGGACATCTGAAACCCCCCTTCTTTTTCTTCTCTTTCTTTCCCAGGGCATTTGAGCCTCTGGCATCACATTCACAGGCCATCCATCGGTCTTCTCATCGGTGCACAGACGATTACTATGATATGGAGAATGGAAACTATGGCTGATATACCCTTCTTGGGATCTCTGTGATTCTCTGGACTTATCTGCGATCAAGTAATTAGCTCTACTAGCAAAGAGAAATGCTTGTTTCCTAGCTGGAGGGGTAGGTTTTGCAATCGAGAAAGGCTTTCTGCGCTTCTGAAAGTGCAGAAACGCTAAGTCATCTTGCACTTTCTCTCTCTCATTGGTGGGAAAGAGGTGAGAGGTCTATGTGCTAACTTGATTCCCACCAATGGGAGGGAGAAAGTGCAAGTTGACTTGGCGTTTCTGCACTTTCAGAAGTGCAGAAAGCCTTTCTCTTTGCAATCTGTCCTAGATGGATAACCTAGGTTTTGCTATTCGTCCAGCACGAGATTGCTCACCATGCTAGAACTCACACTAGTTATTTTGCAGAGCCCTACACCAATACAGTGATCAATGTCGTGCTGGATACGTAGTTTTTGGTATCCGTCTTGCTGGGAAACATGCATTTCAAACTAGCAAATGAGTTGGGTCTTGATTTGTATTTTTTTTGGTGGTTGGATAAAACCCAACTCATGCCAGTTAGCAACCAAAACAAGGTCGCTTGGAATCGAGCTCTAGACTAGAAAACATGCTCTAGATTCCAGTCTTCCTGATCCGACTACCACGGCTTGATTGCCTCTCGAAATCTCAGTTTGTTGCGAACAAATCAGAAACTCTGAACATGATTTGTTTGGAATATTTTTTCAAACATTTGGTCTGACATGTTCTAAGATACCATAATTTCACGTTTCAGACAAATGTGGTGTTTACAATAGTCTACGTGCAAAACAAACAGGACATAGTGATGTTCTGACTACTGGTACTTGCTTGGCCAAAGGAAATGTGAGTTAACACTCGCACGTACTTGTTGATATATGAAGTTGCCATTAGCGAACTAGCACTGTTCTTACTGCTTTTCGTGAACTAGGCAACTGAGCTATTTAGGTGTTTGATAACACTCTGTCTTTTAAGTATGAAATCTTATTTCTCTCATTTATTCTTTCAATCTGAAATTTGAAAAGTACTTAATATATGTAAGACATTCACATCTGAATTAATATCTTATTTTATAAAAATATTATATTTAAGTATTTTTTAACATCTTAATATATGAAAAGGCGGCTGATGATACGTATTTAATTGTCGACTGTCAGAATTGGGTGACCCAGAGAATTCGCCGGTCGTCGACAGAGTCAGTTGGGATCCGGCAATTGATCCTTGACATAGTTTGTCGGAATCCAATGAGTGATGAGTTTGACGATTGGTCGCCGGTGAAGTCGTTGGATTTCGGCGACAATTCGCTTGGAATCCAGCGATTGGTTTTCGGCTGTCGGATTTTGATGACTCCGAGGCTATCTTGGGTTGAGAAAGTTGAAGGTCGGACAAAAAGTAATCTCTCCTAGCTTAAAATTTAAGTGAATTTTTAGATTTAAGTGATGAAATCAGACATTATTTCAAATGTTTTATCAAATAATTAGAAATCTTAAAAATCTATTAAGTGTCATTAAACAGACCTTTAGTCGAACACTGCGTTAGTTACCTGTTTGACAATCAGGTAAACCCGATCCACAGATAAGATAAACATAGAGAAGTATTAGCAATTCACAAAAAAAAAGTATTAGCAATTTTTTTGCTTTGACGTCGCGATAGGATAACCCTTGATAACCCCTGTTACCTTTAACAAATGGTTCTTTCTCTCTATTAGTTTATTAAAGTTTACCGGAGGTAAGTCATGATAGCTCGCAAATAAGTTAACAGGATTTTTAAGGTGAAAAAGTACTTACCATTATATTCATCATCAAGATTAAAATTCTTTTTAATATAGGTAAAATAATTCATTTTTGCATCAAGATATTTAACATATATTGCTGTCATCAAATCTTTAAAATCATCATTTCAACATTCAAGCAATATTCTAAAGCTTCAGTGAAAGAACATACCAAAATTAGAGATTCAAAAATAATGTTCATTGCAAAAAAAAAAAAAAAAAATCTTAGGTGGTGTTTGATAACACTTAAGTCTAAAATTTGAAATCTTATTTTTCATATATTCTCTAAATCTGAAACTTAAAAAGTACTTAATATATATAAGATATTTATTAAGAGTGTTATTTTATAACCAACTTAAGTAACATCTGAATTGATATCTAACCAACATAATTTGTGACACAGTTGGTTAGTATGTCACTTTTCTACTCAGATTTTGGGTTCAAAACTTGGAACACTAAAAAAAATAGTTTTTGAACCAAGTCGTCTGATTCTGACTTGCTGTCAATAGTCAACGCCAGTCGTCGGATTCCGCCCAGCCAACGATGGTCATCATCAGAATCTGGCGACTGCCGCCGAAATGTGGCCGAAATCTGATCGACTGTCGACGATTATTGCCGGATTTCGACCAGCCGTCAACCGTCTCGTCGGCGATTGGCCACCAGTGATTTTCCATAGCTTAAAAATTAAGTGATTTTTTAAATTTAAGTGATTAAATCAAATATTATTTCAGATATTTTTATCAATCAATTTAAAATCTTAAAAAATAATCACTTTAGACATAAGATATCTATTAAGTGTTATCAAATAGGCCCTTAGATTGTCTAATCTCTTCTTTATCCATTTATGTTTATCTCCAGGGATCTACTAAAATAATCTTATAATTACTAATCTACTAAAATAGATCCCTAATTTCGATCTTGGAAAAATAGAATGATTAAAAACCCATTGAAATAAGGCGGCTTGTTAATAAACTACCAGCCTTTGGGGAGGATGCAAGAGTTCTGGGCTGCCATCCATCTCTCTAAGATCATTAAACTTGTGAAATAAAATGTGTCAAGTGCCTTTAAGTTTGAATTCCTAGGAGATGGTATGCAATTAAACATGAGAATCTAGCCTAATTAATAAGAAGTGTAGTCAAAAATATTTTATGACACAAGATTTTTAGGTTCTATAAGTTTCATACATAAATTCAGAAAATTGTTAAAAAAATCTGACTGTGGTTCTTGAACTTGGTAGATTGATTTTGATGTTAGCATAAATTCAATTACATATCCTAATAGACTAAATGAAGTGTGAAAAGGTTGATAAGTTACTTATATATATTTATAGATCTTTGTATGAAGTATAATAGACTTAGCGTTGCATTCATAAAAGTTTAGAGGACTTGAAGGTATTTCAATGCGCTTGGAAATATTGGAGAATTATATTTATAGTCATATGTTATAATTTTGTTTCCTCCCTTCTCTAATACATCAAACTGATTTATAATTCTCTATATTTCATGGTTTTACTTGTATTTTCAATTGCACCCTATGATTAATCTATGAGCCTGATGAAGCATTACCTTTCTCGATGTGTTAGCCACCTATCATCTTACAATCTTGAGACTTATAAGACTTTATTATTCATATGCCTGCTTTCTCTCTCTCTCTCTCTAGTGTCCCATTTTATATAAGTGGTATACCTTTGGAAGCTCCATTTCAATTTATGACTTTGTCAAGTTCAATTCGATAGATATAAAATAGGTTCATGTTTCAGAAATTTGTGCTTGTCTTGATACATGCTTGTCCTTTGTAGAATTCCTCTTTACAACTTATCATAAATGATTTTGAAATCTGTACATTTGGTCATAGTCATAGACCTTTTTAACTATAATAAATAATAAATATTTCTATTCATCTAAAATGATATAATGGATTAAGCATTTTATAGAATGAAGTGGTGACAATGCGACTGTTTTGGTAGTAGGTCATTGCTGGAATTTTTGCTGAAATCTTGATGTGACGCTCTAGTTATGTTCTTACCTTGCATAAAAACTTCAATTTGGTTTCCCAAAAATCGTCTTGGTCATTCTTAACATCCCAATGTAACTAGTTACACCAAGCTGTATTTTTTATTTGGAAAAAGTACACAACCACATTTGTCTACCAGAACTTAATTGTGAACTTTTTACAGTCTACAAAATCTTCATTCATGACATGACTCCCAAGTTGGTTCCGCAACGTTTGGTAGGGATTTTCTTAAAGTGAAAATCAGAAAAAGCAGCTTTCACTGCACCATGACATCAGCAAGTCACTTTTGGCCTCGGCGTCTGTGTTTTTCTTTTTGTTGACGAGCATATGATAAACATCTGCCTACATACAACATTACAGAGTTAATGTATATTGGAGTTATATAAGTATAGATATGGGAAACACACTAATTGACCTTTCTCACCTATTACGTAGGACGTACGTACGTGGATACGTTGGAGGATGCATGTCCCGTTCTCGGCTCCCCCCTGAACCAAACGCATTTAGCCAAAAGTACGTGAGAAAACCAAAAACGAACTCTACAAAAAGATGAGAAGGTAGGTGTGCAAAGGAATGGAGAAAGTAGAAAAGAGGGAAAGAGAAGACTCCACGGTGGTTCATGTTATGTTCTCACAATGTGCATATGAAGGCGAGAATCACTTAATTATTATCTTTTTGGGACTGGTGCTCGTAAGTTTGGTATCCGCTCTCACATGGTCGAGACGTGGTAGAAGGGAAGGAAGAGAAGATTCTAAGGTGTTTCATGTTACAATCTCACAATGTACATATATAAAGTTGAGAATGACTTACTATATATCCGTAGAAAATGGGTATCTGTTCGATACTGCCTTCACATGATGATGGACCCACCACCCTCACATCTATTTAGGGCTGCAACCGAGTCGGGTTCGGAACCGAAAACACAGATTCCGATTCCGATAATCAAAATATAGTTTCGATTCCGATAAAATCGGAATGATTAATTCTGATTCCGTTCTGATTTCGATAACATTACCGCAACCAAAATTCCGATAAACTAAGGTGTTTATTATGATTTTACCTTTTGAGTTTATGAATAATTTATCGGATAACCGATACCGATTCCGACTATTTTTTTAAATTCCGATTCCGATAATTTATCGGAATATCCGATACCGATTCCGATAAACTATCGGTATCAATTTTTAATTCCAAAATCGATAATTTTTATCAGAATCGGGTTGAAATATCTGTATATCGGTTCCGTTTGCAGCTCTACATCTATTTGAACTGAAGTATAACTGTAGATCTCATTGTGTATTCTAATCGCAAAGGGTGACACTAGCTAATTTACTCCATTGGGGATTCTTAATGAAACTAGAGTGTTGGATGGAAGAAAAGCTCAATCAGGAGAAAAGACTTACACTAACAGTGACATTTGCATGTACCTGGCTGGTGTGTGTGTGTGAGAGAGAGAGAGATGGATATGCAAACATGGAGGGTAAGTATTGTCATGTTAGTGCGTTTCTGTCAGAAGGTCATGCACATCTGGGACATTTTATCTACAAAGCTGGGCTGGAGTAAGATGCCATGTGACCTTATGGATCTCTGGAACATTTGTCTAGGAAAAAGAAGGGGGAATTTTCTGAACATCCTTGTCAAAAAGCAGTGGTGGCTTTTGCTCTTGACATGGTTTGGAAGGCAAGAAACCAGACAGTCTTTGAACAAAAAAAATCCTATTAATTACAGTGGAACTGGACTGAGCAAGAGAATTCCTTAGAGCAAACAAGGAACCCTTGGAGGAAATAGTTGTTGATGATGCTGTTCAACAGGGCTTATGTAGGAGCTGGGTCTTTCAGATCTAGATCTCACATAAGCAGGGGGACAGAGCCAAGGCCAAATGGATTGCCCTGAAATCGCACTAGATCAAAATAAATTTTGATGGAGTTGTACTGTCAAGTAATAGAATAATAGAGGTGGTAGTAGGACTGTTCAAAATTTAGTTCAACCCGAAGAACCTTTCAAATCTCTTACGGTTCAGTTCGGTTTCATGATGTCGAACCGAAATGAACCGAATATATATATATATATATAATTAATAATACATAATATCACAAGAGCACTTATAGCGCAGTGGGTTGGAGCGTGCGAGTTCGACTCTCGCAAACCACCCTTAAAAGTCTACTTTTTTCTATTTTCGGTTCGAACTCAACCGAACCGGTTCAGTTCGGTTCGATTCACTTGAGAGGCTCGGTTCAATTCGGTTTAGCTAAAATTAGGGGTGAACCAGGTCGAACCGACCCGTGTTCACCCCTAGGTGGTAGTTAACTTCATTATTATAGATCACACAAGGATCACAAGATTAGCAGGGAATGACTATATAAGTAGTGGGTCTTCCATCAAGGTGGAAGCTTATTTGCAGCTTTGGAAGCAATTAAGGCAGCTACTGAGAGTAGAAATCAGGATGATCATTGCATTTGGGTTGAAGGGGACAATGATCAAGTTATATTGGCACTGAAGGGAGTAACAAAGTTCCACAGGAAATCAAATTCATCATTGATGAAGCTAGGGCATGTCTCAAGAGATGGGCTGATTACAAAATTTCACATATTAAGAGAGAGAGTAATCGAGCAGCAAATTGGTTAATTAGCCACTGAAGCCAAGAAGGCATTATTTGGTAATATTTTTAGGGATTTCATTTTTTTAAAATCTCAAATATCTTAAAAAACCCCCTTGCACCTGTTTTTAAAGCCTAAAATTCAACACATCATCATTACACTTTTTCTCAGTATCTCTCTCATCTCTCTTAAAATCTATTTTTACACAATCCAAAATTTATTTTATTTGTTTGATAATTAGAGGGAGCAAAAAAATAAAATTTTAATCATTAAATGATTAAAATCTACACTTCAAAAATATTACCAAATAATACCTAAAATAAAGATGTTTTGGTCAATAGATCTCCGCTGGAGTTGAAAAGGATTTGCCAGTTGGATTCGATTTGGGAACCTCCTTGACTATATCCCTCGTAGTTTGGGACCACTTGTAGTGATCTTGTGTCGAGTTGTTCTTAGGTGGCGTTTGGGAACAAAGTTGAAAAAATTTCAAAATTAAAAATCTTGAAAAGACCAACCCTCTTCCCAAATGCAACACCTCTTCTCTTAGCTTTTGAGCCCTCCAAAATCGGCTAGAGGAGAGAGATAGAGGGAAGGGTTGGAACATGGAAAAGCGGTAATATATCTGCTTTTGAAAAATTTTAAAATGGAAGGAGAGAGATAGACAGTGCGCAGACGGTGAGGATTTTTTATTTTTTGTTTTTATTTTTACGAGTTCAAAAGCCTCATCGCCCAGGCTGCAAAAGACGCGGGCGACCAGGCAACAATCGCAAGACTGTTGTCAGGTGTAGTCGAAGCCGATTTTTGCGATTTTTTCTTTTTAAAAATCTTGCAAACGATGCCTTAGTTGATTGTTAGATTCCTTGTCGTTCGTAGGTTTGTTTCTATTTCTGTCTGGTTGTTTCTTTCTTAGTTTCTTATGTCCCTTTTTATCTACCCAAAAAAAAGAAAAAAAGTTAGTGCGTTTCCTGAGCTTTAGGTGTTCTCCCATTTTTTGGGCCATTAAGAGAACAATTTTCTACTCGATTGTGGGCACCTACACAAGGCCCACTCCTTTGTGCCTACAGGCTGCCGAGTAGGGGCGGGCGCTGGTAGGTGGATAAAAATATTTTCCCTTATATATACCACTATCGTATAAATTCTAGACAATAATTTCACTAATTTAGTGTATACTAAGAGTACTAATGGTGAAGTAGCCACTTATGATCCTAATGTTAGGGAGCACAAGGCGCCGTTTGGAATGGAGTTTGAAAAATTTTGAAATTTAAAATCTTTTACAAGACTTGTGGAGTTTCCAAACGGTGAGGTATCGCTCCGGTTTGCATGCGCCTAAGATTTTGGCAGCAAGAGAGAGATAGAGAGAATGTACGTACATTCTCTCTCCCACGTGCGCGAAGCGGGTTGGCCACCGCTTCTAAAAAAATCTGGGACAAAATGGAGAGAGAGATAAAGAGAGGGACGCCACTTTCTGGAAAAAAAAATTTATTCGCGCCGTGAGGCACGTGCAACGAGGCTAAAAGCTTCGCCCCATGTCACACTATTGCGATTGTCGATTTTTATGATTTTCACTTTTTAAAAATCATCTCCAAACGCGACCTTAGTGCTTTATACGCAATGTCTCTTTCACACAAGAGCGTATCATATTCTCAAATACGGTCCTGGAAATTGAATTCAATTATGTTAGAGAAGATATATAATATATAGAAATGTCTTTTCTAAGAGCTTTAGAACTTTCATTCTTGATGGGAGAAATTTTCATTTTTTATACTTTCAAGATTGAAAAATACTCCACACACATTCTAAGATGGGATGATATTATCTATCTCAAACACATAACGTTTAGATGTAGGGTCTGTAATACGGACCCGTCCCATTCTCCCAAGACATGCACATCGACTAGGAGTTGCCTAGAAATTGCTACAAATCTTAGTGCACAACGCCATTAATGCTCAAACTCCACGCATGCTCATTCCCATTCACAACCACTTAACTGATATTTCCCATGAAATATTATCATATTGTAAGAAGTATCAGCAAGAGAACTACAAGCCAAATGATTCACATAAATACAAATGATTCACAAGATAAGTACAAGAGAAATCCAACTGGGATAACGCCAGGGAGAGGCTAAGCGAGAACCGAGGAAAATCTTCAATCTTCCTCTTTTTTTCTGTCCAAAAAGAAAATTTTCTCCAAACATCTTGAAGTATATGGTCTTATTGTCAAACTTCTGTACATGTGTTCGATAGATCTACACTCGCTATAGTAAAATTTAAAATTACTTTCCCTTTAACTATATTAAAGGGTGCTCTATCTAAGTTAGGGAGTAAATAATCTCTTGTGGATCACTTTCCATTTATAGAGAAGCTAGTATTATTGCAGATCAGCTAGCCAATCTGGTGTGTGATAGGATAGATACTTCTTCCTTTTTCTCAGCAAATGATGTGCCAATTCATGCTGTGATGGATACAGTACTTGGCAACCCTTATGTTCTCTTGTTTCATTGATCTTGTTCTATATCGGAGATCTATTATTATTAATAGAGAAAGATTTAATATATTTTTATATTGCACTTAAGTACAATATGATTAGACAATAAATTTATATGACGTCTAACAATTGAGTTGTCACTTACGTAACAACTTGAAAATTTTTTAAACCTAAATAAATAGAAATAATAACAATAATAATAAGTTTGTGAAGAGGCCTTACTAAATGCGCACTAAACGACAGAGCAATGGATAAAACAGTCAATAGTTGTTATGGACTCGCTCAGACATAACGTTGTCAGCCGAAGTTGTACTTCGAATATGATGAAGTTAGATTCGTATATGACGAAGTTAGCTTCGTATATGACGAAATTAAGCTTTGACTGATCAAGATCAAAACGAAGTAGACTTCGTATATGACGAAGTAGACTTTGGATATGACGAAGTTAAGATTCGACTGATCAAGATCAAAATGAAGTAGACTTCGTATATGATGAATTTGACTTCGTATATGATGAATTTGACTTCAGATATGATGAAGTTAACTTTGTATATGACGAAGTTAAGCTTCGACTGTTCAAGACCAAAACGAAGTAGACTTCGTATATGACAAAGTGGACTTCGGATATGACGAAGTTAACTTCGTATATTCCGAAGTTAAGCTTCGACTAATCAAGACTAAAACAAAGTGGACTTAGGATATGACGAAGTTATCCTGCTATCAAGATATTAATCACTTAAAGTATGTCTGTTTTATGAGATATTAAGTTATACTGAGTATTATCGCTCATCCTGTGAAATTGTGAATTATCTTCAGGTGAATATAATGAAGATGAGGACCACACACAAGAGGATGAGGATGAGCAGAACCAAGAGTGACCCCAATGTCGTCCAGACTGTTAGAATTTAGTTTAGTTAGTTGTTTTTATTTAAGTATGAAGAAGTTCTTTGGGCCCATAGTTAAGGCTCTGAACTAGCGAATGTAACAGACACAGTGGAAGGAATAAGAAAATATAGTTGATTTTGTACTACTTAAAACTGTGCGTTGGTTTGATGTTTATATCGCTCTATACTTGCATTATATTAACTGCCTCACGTCTCGATATTCCGCGTCGGGACGTGACACTTTATCACTCTCCATGTGAGGAGTGCCACATGAGTTTATTGCCTAGTCAATATGAAAATACACTAAGCCTTCCACATGTCATGTTTCCATGAAATGTCTCTTAGCAGCATATTGACTTCTTTTAGAATCATATCCAAAATGTGGGTGAACATGGCATAAACTATCATGCAGCCTTTATTTATTTATTACTTTTGGTAAGCAAACTAGGTATCATGTAGCCTTCTTTTCTGACAATATAGTGGAACATCACATAAAGGACCATTATGGAGACCTAATTCACAATTATTCTGATTGGTGCATGTCACATTCTTTCCCTAGTTTGGTTCACATTGTCCCACTTTAGTGATGGGAATGGATTATGCAGACTTTGGAGAAGGATCTAGGACATGATATCAAACTTGATATGTTACTAGTACAGTTCATAGTAAGAAAGGCATAGTAGTTAGCACTGCATTCTTAACTAATCGTTAACAATTAATTAGAAATGCTTAGACATAAATTGCTAACTAGATCAGTTTTGATTCTTTATCAAAGATAGAATTCAGTCCAAATCTTAATTGAATATCTAACACATTCTGTTTTTTAGAGATGAAATGACCTTCCATACCATGAAACAGTTTTTTTTTTCTTCCATATACATATACTGCAAGCTATCATGTACATATATATGCATATATGCACCATCCTTTAACGCATTATAAAAATATATTGAATTATAAACATATATTCCTGATATATACAAATATGACTTGATGTTGTTACCCATATGTTGAATCACACAAACCTTCCCTCACTCAGGTTAAGCTTGGTATAAATATGACGAAATCACATGTCTAGTAGCACATTTGAGTTATTTATATATTTTAACGGTCCACGAATAAGAAGTGCATATGGGTGCAACTATTTGGCTATACCAAGATTATTTTGACAATCCATAAAAGTGAGGATTTATGATAGTGTAGTATAAGGGTACATGTGTGTGCAAAGAGAAAAAATTATCGTTGTCATTGGAGCATTGCTAGTCTTAGACATATGTAAGTGAAATTTGTAGACGTCACATCCATTACGAATCTTACAAGTATGTGTGTCTAAGGCGGACACAAAGAACTGCCTATCCCAATGAGAGCAGAAAACTTTCCCATGTGCAAAACACCCTTCATGAATTTCCTCTTCTCCACTCGCACTGGGTCTTTTATCAAATACAATTGGCATCCCCCTAACATACCTGTCCAATTCTAGATGTGGAAACACTGCCTTCATGTATGACATCTGCAGATTGAAGAAGTTATCTTTATAAAAGCCATAAAGAAAATCATTAATAGGACATGGATCTACTCCTCTAAGTTAGTAGCTCTGAGATTTGTGTCTCAGCTTGTCATTGGAATAAATGCCACTTCAAAATTTGAATTTGTGATGCAATAATGGAGCACCAGCTAATCCTTGACCACAACAGCTATCCTACCTTATTGTGTTGGCTGCAACCAATCTGATGAATCCATAGCTATTAAATGCATGATTACTCTTCTTATTACTTGGTTCTCAACAACATTAGCAGAATGAATTATAGGACATTTATGAGCAACTTGTCATCATTACAGAGATCAAACTACTGGATACAGATGATCCCAGGTTGTCAGACAGTGGGTAACCATCACTTAGTACTTGCTCCAATAGCATCATATTAGTCTTCATACACCTAAAATGTACCCAAATGTTGTAGTAATTAATGTCCTCAAAAGTTATTTTTGGCATTGGAAAGGCAAAACACAAATAATGTTATAACTTAATTTCTCACCATTAACTGATGACAACTTAGCCAGAATGGATACAGACCGTAGGGGTATATGTGATAGATATAAAAGATGTTTTGATCGCCTAACCTAATATGCTGATCTCATGGTGTAGATCCAAATACATTGTACTTTGGGGATACATATTCAAATATTCCTGTTAGTCAAACCTTTTTTTGAACACTTTTCATTAGATTCTCCATGAAATTAATTGCCTGTCAGATTTGAGGGTGAAAGAGGAGTTCAAGGAAAACCCATATGGGAAAGGCCAATCCGTAGCCTTCTCTCTCTTCTCTCCTCTTTCCACTGCACTACCCCCCCCCTAATTTATCCCTAAATAAATGGCAAAAACCATTTTTTTATTCCATTAAAAACCCAAAATTTCTTCTCTATTCTTCTCTTTATAAATCACACCACTCACCACCCCCTATCACGGTATCCGTATAGATCTAGTTGTATTGTTTTGGTAGAATAGAGAGTGAGAGAGAGGGAAGTGAGATGCAGTTCAATCCTTTCTTCAATCCTTTCTCCAGGAGGAACATGGGGCCTTGGAAGGTGGAGGACCTGGTCAGCCCATTGGGGAAGACAAACCAGTGTCCTCAGAAGAAGGTGGATTTCACCCTCCAGCTAGACTCCTTTCCAGGTTCTTCTCAAGAAAAGAAGGGCATCCCAAGGGTTCCTGGTCACTGTGACATGTGCCTGGTTGATGAGACTCCTCTGTGGAGGAGTGGACCCAATGGCCCAAAGGTAATGAAATGATGTTGTTTAATTATGGTATGTTGGCAAATATTTGCTATTTGAATTGTGTAGAACTGTAGAGGTGACCTCACTTTTTTATTTTGTTGGGTGAACTAGCCAGACTTGTCTTATGATTTTTAGACTAGCAATTACTATTACATGGGTAAACTGTATCCATTTCATTTTAAACTTAATATGGCACATGAAATTGGGGAATGTTACTGTCATGTTCTATATATAGGAATGTGGTCAAATGATATGTTTGTAAATCAAATTACATGTAGTAAAGGGCTTTTACCTCAAAATAATTATTTATATAAGGAATCCTTAAGATGAAATGAAACATATAAAACCGAGTTGTTTTAACATTAGATTACTACAGCACAGATTTCATAGCTCATCCATAGATCCTTTCCTTTGTATGTTTTAGACCCTCTGCAATGCTTGTGGCCTTCGCTACTCAAAGGAACTAAAGAAAGTCGAGCTAGTGCTGGGAGAGAAAGCTAAACCTTCAACTGGAGATGCTTCCAGCTCTGATGCCAAGCCCAAGAAGCCAAAGAAAGCCAAGACAACAAAGAAGCAGCAGCAGTAGTTTATTGGCTTTGTTACTACAAAGTTCAGATATACTACATTAGAGGAGTCTGATTATTCTCTTTTTACTTCATGCTAGCTTGGTGGTTTATATCCTTATAGTTTGTTATGTTTGAAGACATATATCCCAGTCTGTTTACTTTGTCCTATTATTAATCCTAAGTTGATCATTTTATGTCTAGATGGGTAACGATCCTTGTTTAGAGGATTTATTTAATTAAATCTAATTATGTTTTTATAATACTTTTAGACGTTCATGAAAATATGCATCCAATTTCAAGAAATCCTATGCTAGATTTGTTTCTTTGTTTGGTGTGGCATGATGTTAATGGTGTTAGTACAAAATCCTTTTGCTATATGAGATATCAAAGTCCATCCTATAATGACTCATTAAATTCAAAATCATAATCATGACCAAAAGGAGGAAAAAGTAAATCAATCAAGAGAACAATCAACTAATATTATTTGGGATGAGAGAGATGGTGTGAAGCTGAACAACATTTCATCAAGAAGATCACCTAGCGTGCGAATGGCTATTCAAGAAATTCATTTTTCCTTTTGAGTAATATTTGTTGCGCATCTCTAGATAAGAATGATAACACCATACAAGAGAGAAAGAGAAATGATAACATTTTTATATGCCTTGTCTTGAATCTTGCTGCCTGCAGCAGATTGGCATAGTTATGTAAACTCTTTTTTTTTTTGGTAACGAGGAAATCCCGCCCCGTGTGGCTTTGTGGGCTTAGGGATTGGTGTTCGTGAACTCCAAGGTCAAGACTTGGCAGCTCCTACTTTCCGTGTACTCGTATTGCCCTTACCCCACTTGACCGGAAAAATTCCGGATCTACACATCTCGAGGATTGCATGTAAATCAGGTAACCCCCCCCCAGGAATCGAACTCGGGACCTCTTACTTTTAAGCAAGAGTTCTAACCGATCGACCCAACCGGGGTCCTCTAGTTATGTAAACTCTGGTTTAACACTTCCTTACTTGGTGCACACTAGAGGATATGGATATAAATAGAAAAGTAAATCCTTATATAACACTCGAGAAAAAAGAGGACAATATTGTATTAATCCTTATTATTTATGGATAAAGGGAAACATATTTTTTCTTAAACTATAATCTAGTTATATGTCTTCTTGATAACAAGTATTATCACATGATAAATATCTATTGCTCGTACAACTTTAACAACTAAAATTGATATAGATAGTTAACTAAGACATTGTAGTCCATTTGCGACGAAACATCAATAACTTGATCCCGATGAATCACAGAGATACACACTCGAGTTTTCCTTAAGTGTTGTCCACTCACCATAGTTACAAAACAACTTTGGGTTACGACATAAAGGAAGCACACATGTGCTCATGTCAAGAGGTGAAAGTAAACACAAGGTTTAACAGGAGTCTTAACACATCTAATCCAAATGGTTTCTTCCATGGAAAAGGAGCTCATGTAGAGTGTAAAGAGAATATCTCTGATCACTAAAGTGGGCCGTAGAGTCGACAGAGTAGCCACGTTTGAGGGCCACTTGGTGATCTATTTAAGGTCACATCCCACGTGTCAACTTGGCAGATGTTCAACTTGTTTTAATCCAAGCTCGGGGGGGGGGGGGGGGGAATACTTAAAGATCACTCAATATAACGTCTCCAATAACTCAAGAGCTTTAGGAAATGTGGATAAGGTCTTGGTGGCCCTTGATGACTTGTTAAATCAAAGAAAGGCCCCCTTAAGTTAAATCCTCTGCTTGAGCCATGTTGAGGAGTGTGGCCCAATGCTTTTGATCATCCCATGATTTTGAATTTACTGCCATAAAGGCAACGACTCCATTAAGCTCCTCATCTCAACCATGTTAGGGATTGTGGCCAAATGCTTTTAAATCCAAGAAAAAAACTTGGCATTTTTTTGTGGAGATCGTCAAGCCACTTGGCCTATCATGATTCAAATAGTTGAATAAGAGTGATCTTTGAGGGCGGGTTTAATGGCTGCAATCAATGCCTTTAAGGGGAAATGTAGTTATGGATACTTATCATTTTAAAGATTCCCCCTCTACACATACCTCCCCTCTACACATACCCTTTCCAACAATCACCCAATGGTTGTGAATTAAATGTCATGAAGGGGCCACGATTTCTTTGCCAGACATCATGTCCGTGACCTAATGAAGGGCATGAGCTCGACGAAAGAAAAGAGGTGTTGTTATTATAAAGAATACTCCCTAGCACTCATCAAGGTGTACTTTCATAAATTTAGGGATAAAGACTATATATGCACACTTGACCTCTAATACCCTCATCACCTTCAATAGCCGTCTTCCTAAATTAAACATTAGATGGTTTTCCCTTGGAACGTAATCCCAAAGCACCCTTAATTTGCTAATTGTGTTTTCTTTGGTTAAGTAGGGGATCCACAAGCTAATCCACCATGAACAAATCTCACCATCTTCATAAAGTTTACAAACATCTTATGTTTTGAGTTGGTCTCTATTGTTAGAATCAGACTATCACTATGTCAAAACTTGAGTTGTGTATAGGGATCACCATCTTTTCTCTAACTTCGTTATCAACCATACTGTGGGTTGGGTTTGCCAGATCCTATATATGACTTAAGCTCGCAGACCTCTGCCACGCAACGTCACTCAAGAGAGATGTTAACTCAGCCCTCCAAACCTACCATGCAAACAGTCTCAACTCTCCATAATATGTTAGTGATCACTCATAAGAACATGCAAAAAGAGAAGATAGTTAAGAGGAAAACCCAACATTGGACACTACACGCTATAGTATCTACACCAAACATTTACTATCTTCATTTGAAGATTTCATGTGAAGGTGCTCCCTTGGAGGTCATTTGCCTATTGTTCTTATTTATGTCTAATTTTGTGGCATTACTAGAGTTATGTCTTCTACTCAAGGTATCAAGTCAATGCAAATCCATTCAAATCTAACTCGTACATCAAGTGACCAAATTTAAGAATCTAACAAATGCATGGACTAACAACTAGTAGTAGACTCAAACTGCTAAAGGCCCAAATTTAAATTCTTGAGTAGTCTCAATTGAAGCCACTTGATGGTGGGCAACAAATAGAGGGTGTTGAATCTCTTTTCATCTTGTTGTTACATTTTTGTTGCAAGTCTAACTTTATATTGAGAAACTCTTGTAATAAGAAGTATGCCTGAGGACATCAAGGCATTGATGGAGATTAACATGAGCATTTGTGTAGTGATACGATAGTTCGGATATGAGTTTAATGGTTTTAATGTAGTGCGTTGGGCCAAGGTGTGGCCATTGGTCCTTGGTTGTGGCCTTGGTGTGTTGTGTGGGTGTCGTGGGCCAGAGATTTGAGCCCACAGAGCCCATTGGTTCTTTGTTTGAGAACACGACAGGAGTGGGCGATGCATTCTTATTGTGATGGATCACTATGACACATTCTCATTGCCGCAATTTTTGGAAATTTGTCTACTTGTGCGACACGTGGCGCCTGTCAGGCTGACATGTGACAGGGTATTTGTGAACGCGACCTCCAGGTAGATGCGTTATGAACGCAACAGTCTCCTAGGATGCGTTCTTGATTCCGATTGGTTTAAGTGTAGTTAGTTAGATAAACAGAGCATGGAGCTCTGTTCGGCCGAAGGAGGAGCTGGTGTGGGTGTTCTGGGTGATTCTGGATCGGGAGCTTCAGTTTTGGTGCGGTTTTCATGTGAGGAGGACGTTCGGAGCATGGAAACACCGTTGGGGCATCATTCTTTCTGTTCTTCGTATTAGTAGGGAAGCTTTCTCATTTATTTACATTGTTTGATCAGTTTAAAGCATCGAAAGCATGTTAAGTTGTGTGTGTGGTATTTCTAGTTGTGATAGACGATTAATATGAGCTTAGAATGATTGTAAATGATGGTTATTGTCATGCCCCGCCAATTTAGCAGCGGAATAAATCGGGGAGGCATGAACAACGAGTATGGTAACGTAAATTGCGCATACATTCGCAAATATCAGAGCAACTAATGATCAATAATGGCAATTAAAAACTCATCATTTTATTGATATTTCTTCTAAACTATTACAACCACTAATTCAGAGCCAAATCATAGGGCTCAATGACATTATTACATTGGATAAGAAATCTAAAGCAAATATCTAACTAGACTCTAAGGTACTAAGGACATTCCATCGCTATGACTTCAGAACGCTCATCACTCCAGTCCAATCCCGTTGTTATATGTAAGGTCGTCACTTGACTTACCTGAAAACACAATAACAAATAACGAAGGGTGAGCGATAACGCTCAGTAGGACTTAATATCTCGTGTAAACAAGCAAGCTTTAAGTGATTAATGTCTTGTAACGTAGGTTAGCTAGAGAGAACGATCATGTATAGTCAAGAAAGTAATAGTACAAGATAACAAGTGAACGATAATACATTTCTCAAGAGTATTGCAAAATTAGGATGACAACATAACGAGATAGCGTGTAACAAGATAGTGTATAACAAGATAGCGTGTATCAACATGACATGAAATAGGATAGCTTGTATCAAGGTGGCGTGTAACGAGATAGCTTGTATATCAAGATAGCGTGTAACGAGATTGCATGTAAAGAGATAGCGTGTATGGTTGCACAACGGTGCACTAGTCGAGTACGACAATAGTCACTTTGGGACAGTAGCCGTTTAACGATAGTACATTACGTCTGAACTCCTCAGACTAATGTTAATCAGTCAGTGCTAGCACACTAATAGCACAGAACTGACACAATATGTCTGAACTCCTCAGACTAATAGTAAAACAATTAGATGTCTAGCCAATGTCGAGATAGTCAGAACCGGTGCAATGCATAACACCGTCAATAGCCCCTGCAGGTATTTTCGGGTGGCTCTCTGCCCCTAGGACTAGATTGGAGCCCCTCGGACACTCTCCGTGCCCTGCACACTAAGCATTCAAGTCAGTAGGTCACCAGACCCATATTATGGCGCTAGACAGTCATGTATAGTACAAGCAATGGGAGCCGCAACAGCTCAAGAGTCTCAAGAGAGTACTAGATGAATAGACGAGATAGTAGAGTGAACGTGAATAGATGAGAGTACAAGGATAGTAGATGAGATATAGGTATAATCGTAAAACAACGATAAACCATGATAGTAACGGTTGCACAGCACCAGGTCGGGTACTGGCAGTCTGGTAGAAGAAGTCACCACCGCCCACTAGCCGTGCTAAGAACATTGGCCAGGTGGTCCGGCGTGATCACAAGATAAGAGAGATCTCACTAAGGCCGTTTGGATCGTACTGATCTCTAAGAGTGTAATCGGGATTTAAAGGGTACAACCAGCTCGTTGACTAAGGACGTGCGCCAAAGCCAAGAAGACTTACGGAGGTCTTGACAAGGAGTCCCTGGTCCAGTCGAGAGTATTCCCAGTGGAGAGGTGGTCCATGTCAAGAGAAAGTGTGTAACAAAACATTGTCCGTTTTGCCTCGAGTGCTCGAAGGCAGAGGGACGCGATAACGGTGTACAAATCACGCGAGTAAAACGAAGACATGTGTCATTTAAATAATAGGGAAATTAGGTAATTAATTTCACTTAATTACCAGATACATTATTGAGTAATTTAATAGGGTCAAATGGCAATAAACAATGTTTAGTGTGCAGGTGTAAAGAAATCATGAGAATAGAATAAGTCGTGCTCACGACTTTTAAATTAATAAGAGTCATTTAAATATTATCCAATAAAAATATTCAGATCATTTATTAAGCTTAACAGTACATGGTTTAACTTGTACAATGATTAGATGACATTTAAAGCAGGGATATAAGAGCAATTAAAGGTTCTGGCCGAAATTTCAAGAACGCGATGGGGGTGCATGCGCGCGTCAAACTGCTAACGCGGCGGGAGTTCCCGTCGCGGTCCAGGTCGCGACGGGGCGGCCTGGCGCGACGGGCGAACCGGCCTGGTCTGGCCCGGTTCGGGGTTGAGAACACGGCAGTACAGGCAGCCACGTTATGAACGCGTCGCCTTAGCCGGCCGCGACCTGCCGCCGCGATAACAGGGATGTCCGGCTTTTTTTCTATTTTTCTCTGGGTGGACCCCTCTTGACACAGAGTCATTCTAAAATCAGTATAAAATCGTACGGTGATCCAAAAAGCACGAAACTAGTTTTAAACGAAAGTAGACATTTATATCTATCAACATGCACGATTAATTTGAAAATAGACAAGGTTTAGATATGCATTGATCAGGTTACTTTTCGATGACCTAAACAGGTGTAGTCAGGGTTCAATGAATTAATTAGTGATGTATACATGATGAAAAATTATGAAACCAGTGGCGTTTGAAAGCTAACATGTAGTAGTATTTATAATAATTTTATCATGGAATGATGTCAAGTTTGCACGAGGTTAAAAAGGAAACAAGGAGGGTCGAGTGCACAGGTCTGATAGATATTCAAAGATTTAATTCTCCCTCATGGAAGATTGAAATCAAGCAAGACCAGAGGCGTTTGAAAGATAATAAAATGTAGTATATCTGAGAATTTTATCAAGGCATGAGAGCAAGTACACGTTGGGGATTATAGAAAACACAAGATCTCAGTTCATGGTAATAGCAAGAATTCATGAATTAAATTCGCCCAAATGGGTGAACGAAATACCACGAAACCATAGGGCTTTTGAAGAGGTATATGAAGGCTACCTAGGGTAATTATTTCACGATTTTAGCTTGAGAGATTGCCTACCTTTTTTGTGGAGTAAGAAAGCCATAGTTTAGATGATGAAATTATGAAAACCCTTCTTGCTCCAAGCCTTCTCCTTCCTTACTCCTTGCTCCAAATCTTCTCATCTTCCTCTCCAAAAGTCTTAGCATGAAATTGTGGGGTACT
Organism: Colocasia esculenta; assembly: GCA_014218235.1. Classification (NCBI taxonomy): domain Eukaryota; kingdom Viridiplantae; phylum Streptophyta; class Magnoliopsida; order Alismatales; family Araceae; genus Colocasia; species Colocasia esculenta. The sequence goes on along the minus strand of CM024765.1, from coordinate 3,791,981 downwards.
AGGGTCAAATGGGGGGTGTTTTGATGGCTTGTAGAGTTCTAAATCACCTAAAACTCTTTCCTCCTCATTTAATTACGAATTTCCATAATTATCACATATTTTTCTTGCTATATCTATCTAATTGGGTAAGAGGTCTAATTTCGTGGGTAATGGTTTAGGATAGGATTATGACTCTTATTAAGATATATATGAGTCATATTAGTGCTTTAATGACCCCTTTTAATTAAGAGATAATATAGTACGAATTTCCCTATTTAATTTGGGTCTCTTATATTTAACCAATTGTCTCTCATCTAAATCCCAATTTTAGATTATGATAGAGTCCTATTGGGTTAGACTAGGGTTAGGATTCTTTTTAAGATGATTAAGAGTTAAAATACTCATTATCTTAACCCTTTTCTATTTATTAATATTTTAGGTACGAATTTCACTTATTTAACTCTCATCTCATGGTGGACTCTTCATAATTGGGCCCAAAACTTTATGCTAGGACCATTAGTAAAACCCATTACTAATTTGACTTAATGGGTATTGATTTAATTCCAATTATTCACCATTTATCCTTATGTAAATCTATTTATCACACTTATTCAAGTATTTTCATATTTTTATTTCAATTAAATATTATTCATGCCAATATTTCTAACCTTCATCATTTGGGCTCTTACTCTTGGCCCAATAACTCATGTGAGCTTAATTGTACAACCCATGTACTTACTTTACTTAATGTGTTTTTATTTATCCTTTTCATTAAAGAATTTATTTATGGGCCAAGATTGTCCATTGATCCAAATATCATAATGGGCTATCATCCATATTATTTAAAGTCTACTCATATATTTATTTTAATTTATAATCCACTTTGGATCATAAAATAATAGATTCTTCGATTATTCCTTAATTATGCTAATAAGTCGCATAAATTCTTAAACTAAGTCCAAATGATTTTTCTACGCCCAAATTTCATGATGGGTCATTAGAGAACATTATTTAAAGTATGACTATTATTTTTACGAAATTTTTATAGGGGTTTATACGCATGCAATAATGATGCGTACCATTTTAATTAATTGAATTTATTAATAGATAAAATTTCTATTTATCTATAATTTTTAATTAATAGATTTTCCGGGGTACTACAGTTATGTAGGGTTTCCGTGTTGAACAGAAGGCTTTAGTGTTCTGCTTGAGAACACGACAAATCAGGCAGTCGTGTTCATGCCGCAACGTGCTGCTCTGATGTTTCTCATTGGGAATGCGATGCATCAGGCTGACGCATTCTTAACGCGGCTGACAGGATGGGTGCGTTATTCTTTTTAACACGACCTATCAGGCCATCACGTTATTAACATGATAGCCGACCCTATCACATTCATCTTCCCGAAGTGTAATGTGCTGGGTTTGGTAGTGTGGGTTCTGTGTGGGCCTAGTTTTGGTTATTTTATGTTGGTTTAAGATGTTTAAAGCATGGAATATTTTTGGCCCAGTTTCTGTCTGGTGGAGTGAGAAACACTCTCCCCCTTTGGGGGAGGGTGCACTCTCCTAGACTTCGAAGCTGAGGACCTCCTTCTCCAAAAAAAAAAAAAAAAAAAGATGTTTAAAGCATGTTAATGTTAGTAAAATATGAATTAGTGTTAATGGTAAAGGTTATGGTTAGTTAGTGATTCATGTTCATTATGTTAATCATATCAAGCATGAGGCCTATGGCTTATGAGTATAATGTTTACAGATGTGAATATATGAGTTAAAGGTTATGTGTTACTTGATGTTAAGTAGTTGTGGGCTGTCATGGTTTATGAAGAACAATTTAAGGGTGTAATTATGTGACTAGTTGTGACTCGTGGTGGTTTTCCGAGTTGGTGGTTCGGCGCTTACTCCAGAATACCTCTCCAGTCAGGTATCCCAGGTTCTTTGTGAGCCAAGCACGTGTGTGCTCGAGATTTTTTCTAATAATGTGTGTACCATATAGGTTTGTGTTGTCTTTTTAGACACCCTGACTCGTTTGCTTGTTGATTTGTAAGTCTGACTGAGGGAAAGATGACTTAGGACAACGACTTGTGGTGTAGGAGTGCGATCACTCGTAGCGCGCTCGTGGTTGGGAGATGGACACCAGTAGATGTACTGGTCCCCATCTACTTCAGTGTTTTTACTGCCTCTCTCTAGGGACTCCAGAATCCCTAGTGGTGTCAGACATGGGTCTACAGTTGGTGTCTACAGGTGGTGTTGGTTGGTCTCCATAGTTTCTTACACTTGTAGAGGTGGAGCTGCAGTTATACCTTTCGTCTACGACTGCGAGGTTGAGAGGTGTTTCCTATGTTTCCTATGTTGATTTGACTTGTGTGCTAGCGTTGCTTCTTTCGACTCTGCTTGTGGTTTAATTTTTTGTGAGTGGGTACAGTTGGCTTAGTACCACTTAGTTATACGGTTGCTTTTACAGTTTCTTAATGTTCTTCTGACAGTTTATCTTTGGTTTGTCCAGTTTAGTAGTTCTTGGTTAGCATTGTAATGTTTTAGCATTTTATTTATGATTAATTAATTATTCATCTACATATACTGTGTTGTTTAAGTATGTTTGTTAGAAAGCATGCTAGGGTTCCAACTTTCGATGTGTTCCCTTTTAGTTGTTGTAGTTGAGCTGACTGAAGGACTTGTGTTTGTTATATTAGCACTTCCTTTTGTTATTTGTGGATTATATGCGTTGTGGTTGTTTTGAGGAGTTTCTCTGCTGAGCCTGTGACTTTGTAAGGTTCACACCCCTACACCTCCCTTCCAAGTGTTAGCGAGCATGGTTTCGTGAAGACAGACCTGTACCACCAGCAGTTGTGTGAGCTGTGGCTCTTATTGTACATCTCAGGATATGTCCTAGGCTTTTGTACTTTTTCTTTGAACATGTAATAATGTAATGAGACAATGTAATTTTATGAATGTATATGAGATTATGTACTTTACCATGTATCTTTATACAATGTGGTTTGTCTTTTATATTCTTACTGGATATGGTGTGAGATATTCTTGGAAGACTTCGATCTGTTCGCGGGAAGCGAGTCTAGATATGGAGCCTTTTCGAAGGTAAGTATCCAGAGTCGCTACAATTTGCATTACGTTACTGTTAGGGGAATCATGCATACACCATTGAAAGATCTATCTCATAATTAATCTAAACTTTTGATGTCTAATTTTAGTAACTTAAGGAATAAGGATAAACTTGCTTGTCTTTGAGGATAAGTAATGACACTTTCCTTATATACTTAACAAGGATAAATTAACCACTTATTCCATTTTAATGCATGTTTGGTTAGATATCGGCATAGTACTCATTTTAGTATTAACAATTCTTTCATGTGAGCTATCAACGATTTACACGACATAGATTTATGCTTAGAGAATATGAACTTCATATTTTTAGAATACAAAGTATCAATACTAGATAGAACATGCCCCGTCGACTCTCACCACACCGTTGCGCCGTTGCCATCACATTCTAATCAATTTTAGTTTTATAAATATTGGGGCTTTTGCCTATGATATCGAAAGTTTAATTAGTGTAACAATATGCCTAGATATATATTCTGATAATAATTAAGAATCTATTACTATGAGTTACTGAGTTAAGATTGATATATAAACTGTGGATATAGTGAATTTGTTCTCACCAAGATGTAGGCACAGATAACATTTGTGGGTATGGGTTAATCTTATTGTAGTGAATGGCATATATATGATGATATTATACTAAGATTAACCCACAATAATTTGTCACCTCTAAAAGTTTTATAATTTTGAATCTTCATTCCTTGCGTCCACAAAAGCAAGGCAACCATAATTGCTAAGCCAAGAAAGAATATCTTATTCTCTTAAGCATTCATATTTTCTTCTTCCCTCGTGAGAAAACTCCTCCCCATTTTAGAACAGGTGTTCAGATTGGAGTCAGAAGCAGTTTCAGATGGTGGAAGAGATGAGAGAACAAGGAACTTGCCAGTTGCCACCCTTCTTGAGATCCATATGTGGCTACTACACCCATTATTGATGTGATGGCTGCAAATGCCTCAGATGAATCCATGGTTAGTAAATGCTTCCTCTTGATTGCTTAATTCTTCAAAATAACATTAAAATCATAACAGAAAAAAAGGGCATTTATGAGCAACTTGTCATCATTACATAGATCAAACTACTGGAGACAGACATATCCCAGCTGGTTGCCTTATAGGGGGTAGCTGTCCCATCATATCTGTAATATTAATTTGATACACCTCTAATATCATCATGTTAGTTTTTATACCCTTCAAATCCATCCAAATGTTGTAGTTATGCCCTCATAGTTGTTATTGTCATCTATATATATATACACACAAATAATATTATAACTTTACTAACCACTACAAGATGGAAGACATTTGTCAACGAACCTGTGTCAGCGGCTTCCAAAAACTGCTGAGAAAAGGTTTTTATGTCAACAGGCGCCCGTACCTGCTGACAAAAGGTAAATATTTGTCTACGGCTTAGAGAAGCCGTTGACAAAAACTTGTTAAACTCAAAATTTATTTTATTTTAGATTATACCAAATTCATATTTATAATGTAGATTTAAATATGTTTATTAATATATTTATTCTATTTGATATTTTCCATATTTTTATTCATACATAAAATGAATATTGATAAAGTAAATTAAAGATATTATGTGTAATATATATATTTAAATTCATATATTATTATGTTATAATTAATTTAAAGTAATGTCAGCGGCTTTTAGCCGCTGACATATATTTTTAACCCACCACTGCGCACCGCCCTCCCACCCCTGGCATTCTTACCCCACTGCGACCCACCCCACCCCTGGCACCGCCCTCCCACCCCTGGCATTCTTACCCCACTGCGCCCCCAACCGGACTTCTCCCCCTGCTCCCGCGCCGCCTCCGCGTCGACGGCCTCCGCTCGTGCTCCAGCCGCCCCCACGCCGGCCGCATCCTCCTCCGGCGAGGTCGATCCAGTCCTCCGCGCCGGCCGCATCCTCCTCCGGCGAGGTCGATCCAGTCCTCCGCGCCGGCCTCCTCCTCCTCCGGCTAGGTCGATCCAGTCCCCTTCGCCCCGACTGCCTCCTCCTCCGGCTATCTCCAACCGGATCTACAGGTCCTCTCTCTCTCTCTCGGCCCTCAGACACCCTCTCCCTCTTCGAATGGCTTGTGAATCCCCTCCCTTGAGCTGATGCTGCAGTGGTCTGCGTCCAACTGAATGTTTCTAAGAAGCTACCAGACCGGGTCTGGGTTGGGGTTGGAGCAGGAGGCGAATGGCAGCCCATCATCTATCCAGCTCCCCCTCTATTCTGCACGTTCTGCTCAAGGTTGGGACACTGCAATAAGAACTGTAGACAAGCTGCCTCGGAGAAGAAAGAGCTCACAGCTCACAGTACTCGGGAAGACCCCCCACAAAAACCAGATGCCCCTAGAACCACTGCCTGGAGGCCAGTAAAACATGGACATAAAGATGAAACATCCTCTACTCTGCAGAAGAGGTGTTCGATGAATTGCCAGATTATGCTGCACCATCAACTACCAGTTTATCCTACAACATTCATTGATAAGGTTTGTCATCTCTCAATGAAATTTTTTGATAATGCTCATGTTCTACTTTATTTGTTGCAATGAGCTAAATGACTGATCATACTATGTTGTCTTTGATGTTTTGGCATCAAATGTATGAGAACTGTACTGGAAAACTCCGTGGAATTTTCACTGTTCATATTGTTGGTCTCCATTCACCATGTATTGCTATTTGTTTGTCCATTCGAAATCTGGTTACCATGGATATCATTCTTCCAGAAAATACTTGATACCACAAATGCTTAAGATGTAAGTGTAATTTGTAGAAGACAAAATAGAATGGCACACGGTATTCCCTGACTACCAACATATCTAACCAATGTTATCAATCTTGTGCTGTGCTATGCTGTCTGAGATCCTCTGAGTTCTCCAGAACACCTTCTCATCGGATTCGGAGTTATATGTAGGCATCATTCATATTGGTCCTGTTACCTTTTTGTCTCTTTCTTCCCCATTTCACTTTCCCTCTCGCCCTCCTAAAAGAGTTTATGATAATGATCATTTGTGACCTTTTCCATTCATGATAGAAGCAAAAAGTCATTTTTTGTTATTATTTTTTCTTTTTACTATTTCGCCTGCTTATCAACAAATCAGAAAAGGAGGTTCATTAATTCTCAATATTTTGTTTCTGCCATATAATTTGTCTACTGAATCAGACAGCATGCATTGAAATTGACTGGTAATATTTTCCCTCTTAACTCCCTAGAATTCTGGTGGCTATTGTTATAATGAGTGCATGGTTGATAGGTGCTTGGTTGCTTTTGGTTTTTTATCCTGTAACTTCAGTTGATATCTTCATTCAGTTGATAGGTGGTTTTCTTCCGTCTTTATCTGTTTTGTGATGATATGTTCTTTGTTGCTTCTGGTTCTTTATTCTGTAATTTCAGTTGATATCTTCATTCAGTTGATAGTTGGATTTCTTTTCTTTCTTTGCAGCCCCAGCTTGAAAATGGCGACAAAAGTATGTGGCCTCTTAATCATTTTTCTTTCTTTTTCTTGCATTTTGCTTCATATTTAACTGCTTTTTATGACACCATTCTTTTTCCAGTTATAATGCCACCATCAGCCCTAGATCGCCTTGGTAAGTTCCCTTTTTAACTTTCTCTCACATGATGATTCAATGGCTTAAGAGTCGTACCTGCATCTCAGTGGTTGATAATCACTTCTGCAGTGATCTTACTGTGACACTGGTGGGGACTCACGTGCGCGGGTCCGGTTCGACCCTGCATTGGTCTACCGTCGTCGTCGGACTGCTCGACCGACGTCCTTGTGGCTTGACGAGTCATTGATGGAGATTTGAGACATCTTAGTAGTTTATTGTGGACTGGCCCATTTAGGGCCCATTATGTTGTCTTTATTTATGTTATTTCAGTATTTTAGGATGTAAGGTTATTTTGGTCTTTTTACTTGGCCTTTTAGAGAGGCTATATATATGTACCTGTTGTCTTCCCCACGAGATGATGAACAGTTGAAGTTTTTGAAAGAATGAACAGTTACCTTGGAGTTTTGGGCGGTTACCGTGTTGCAGGCCCTGTGCGATTGTGTGGGGATCCCGTGAAGGGAGAGCGAAAGCTTCACGCCCCCGTCCTTCTCTTCCCCCTCCTTCCCCGGCCTTCTTCTTCCTCCCCCTGTTCTGCCTTTCTTCCCCTCCGTGCTTGTGCTTTCTCTCTCTCTCTACCAGTTCACTCCCATTTCCGGAGCCCCTGTTTGAACTTTTCTTTGCCGAACACCAGAACCCCCACTGCCAAACCCCACGCAACACCCAGCAGCCTTTCCCTGCGCGCAGCCAGTGCTTCCACATCCCTGTGTGGCCAGTGCGCCCAGGCCCCCCCCCCCCTTGTCGTGCTACCCCGCCCCGGATCCCACTTTCCCCCCCCCTGTTCGCAAAAGTCCCAGGAGCGGTCCACCTGCACACCCACGCGTGCGGACTAGTCCGCACCTCCCTCCCCGGCACCCAGTCGCGCTCCCTGCGCGCGGACACTCTCCGCCGCCTCGTCGCGAGGCCCTGCCAGCCGCCCCGGTTCCACCTTCGCGCCAGCCCGCGCTCTGCACCCATCCCCCTGCTCGTGAGCAACCGGCGCCCCTGCCTGTGCAGTTCCTTCGTCGCAGGGTCCCCAGCCAGCCGCCAGGTCGCGAGTCCCCTGCACCCGGCCGCTCTTCCCTGTCCGTCGCCCCGCGCCCAGGACTCAACCGCGGGCCCTTCCCCCCTGCTCGCGACTATCCGCTCAGGTCCCACTGAACCAGCCGCCTTCTTCCCGCTGCTTTCCAGGAAATAGTCACGTCTTCGTGCAACTTCCTTGAAGCCCCTTCGGCCAGTCACTGCAGCAACAGCAGTGTTACACGACTGTTAGATGAATCTTCCGGAGTTTGCAGTTAACAACGAAGTTGAGCCGCTGCACGTGTACCCGCCATTTCTTCCTCACGAGTTTGCATTGCCGAGACGACCGAGGACTCCCCCGCGCCAGCATCCTCGACGACCAGCTGTCTCACACACTTCGTTTACGGTTCGTGGATCCAGTGATCACTAAGTTTGTCGGACTATCTTTGGGTGATCCTGAAGCTAGCAGCAAGCCGCCTACCAGTGTCACCTACTGTTGTCCCCGGTACGGAACCCCGTTCTTCACGGGTCGGTAAGTCGCAATAGGAACGTCCCAAACTTGCTGGTTATTATGGACGTATTTGTTCCCGTGCCTGAGAGATTAGGTTGACTAGCCATTTTTAAAGTATTAAAAATCATGCTGGTTGTGCGTTGTGAGATCCTACCTGTACATCTACTAAATTTGCGATATTTGAACGTATAGCTATCGTCCTAGACTAGCGGTAGTTCTCACTACGAACGATCCATAACGTTTCTTTGCTGCGATGGACGACTCTAACGGCTAGTTTCTTGTTATTTTACGTAATTTATTTTCTTGATTAATCCTGTGGAAAATGTGTGAAAACCATTAACTTAAATTGTTCATTGCTGAAATCTTTTGGGGTCAGTTTGCATCCACGTGTGTCAGTCGTCCCGCATCAGACACAGTTTCATTCAATGGACTGGGAGAAAGGGGATGGCTCTAACTCTTCGTGAAATCTCTATGGTTATGCTTTTCATTCAATGGACTGTGATTGATGGGCTTGCTTTTTTTTTGAACCTCAAGATGATGCAAAACCTGCTCCAAGAAGGAGATGTGGTGTGTATAAAGAGTGCAACTCTTCCAAAGGGCACATACGTTAAACTGCAGCCTCATACCACAGACTTCTTGGATATTTCGAACCCAAAGGCCATGTAAGTGTCCTATTCTGCGGAGTTTCGATTTAGCTTGTATTCTCTATATGTGTCGGTGTGTCGTCATGTGACAGCACTGACTGTGAAATTGCCAATTTCCTCTTGCAGCCTGGAGATATCATTGAGAAGCTTCTCTTGTTTGACAACTGGTGACACTATTATGTTAGCCTATAACAATAAGAAAATACTACATAGATATAGTCGAAACCAAAGCCCTCTTCTGCAGTGAGCATTATTGAGACAGACTGTGAAGTGGATTTTGCAACCTCCGCTTGACTACAAAGAACCTGAAAAATGGTCAAATCTGCGCCAATTGCGGCTCCATCCCAAGGTCTTTTCTTGCCTCATTGTCTCTCTTCTGTGTGGTGGTGTTCATGTTACGAAAACTGGCTTTACCTTATATCTATTTACATGTTTGATATAGAATCAAATGGTGGCATTTGTCATTCACTGGATATGCTTCAGATCATTCATCAACTGATAATATGAAATGCGTCCGTTTCCGATGTTTTCAGTCGAGGAGCCTGCCAAATCAGAACCCAAGTTCAGCCCATTCACAGGTGTAGCTAGGCGCCTAAATGGAAAGATTTCAGAAATACCAGTTTCATCTACTTTAAAAGAACTGCAACCAGGCAGTAATGCTAATGGAACAGCCTCTTCTTCGACAAGTGCATCATCCTCCCAGCCTTCGGGAAAGCTGGTTTTTGGATCAACCGTTACGAAAAATGAATGGATGAAAGAAACAGGAAAGGTACGCCTTCTTCAATTATAGAGGCCTCTCTCCATCTCTCTTGCCATATCTTTTGTGAAACCAATCAGGAGGTCCCGTGAAGAATATGAGAGTTACAAAACACAAGTCTGACCTACTGATCTCTCTTTCTTTATAGGCTGTGGCTAAGGAATCCGGTTCGCAGCCGCAAAAGGAGGAAGAACCCAAGTTTAAATTCTCTCCACCTGATGCCCTGAGGGCCACATTAAAGAACCTGATGGCCCTGGTAAGCGATTTTTAAAAGATTTTTTTTTTAATATACAAACTTTTGTCAGCGGCTGAAATCCGTTGACAAAAGATAAAATTAATATTTGTCAGCGGCTGTGACAGCCGCTGACATAAATTTTTTTTGTCAGCGGGTGCCAGCCGCTGACAAATTTTTTTGTCAGCGGGTGCCAGCCGCTGAAATAAATTTTTTATGATAAGTCGACGACAAAGATGTCGACGGCTTTGTCAACGGAGTGTAGCCGTTGACATATGTCTTTGTCAACGGATTTTGTATTTTTGTCAACGGCCTTTAGCCGCTGACATATGTCTTTTGTCTTGTAGTGAACATTAGCTAATGGATCCAGACAATAGGAGTATAAAGCTAATAACAAATATGTTGATCTCATGGTATAAAGCTGAATGCAGATAATAAGAAGGATCTTTTGTTAACATAACCAAATATGGTGATCTCAAGGTTTAAAGCTAAACAGATTTAACTTTGGGGGCACCAATTCGTAAACTCATTCTAGTCAAACCTTTGGGTGAACACTTTTCATTGGATTCTCCATCGAATTAATGACTTGTGAGATATGAGAGTTATAGAACATTAACTCACACAAAACCCATTCTTCTCATTGAACATATCCCAAAATTAATGGCAGCAAGATCCCAACTCTCAACTCCCTCAATCCAGCCGCAGCTGATCTCTCTATAAGTCACACTCATCACACCCCTATGATGATGCCATCCTAGGATATTTAATCATATAGTTGATCAGGTAGATGAGAGAGAGAGAGAGAGAGAGAGAGAGAGAGGAGAGAGAGAGAGAGAGAGTAGAGAGGAGAGAGAGAGAGAGAGGAGAGAGTCTTGGATCCTTTCTCCAAGAGGAACATGGGGCCATGGAGGGTGGAGGGCCTGGTTAGCCCACTAGTCAATCCAAACCAGGCTTATCAGAAGAAGGTGGATCTTACCCTCCAGCTAAGAAGGGAAGGGCATACCTAGGGTTCTTGGTCACTATGACATGTGTTTTATTGACGGAACTCCTCTCTAGAGGGGTGGACCCAATGGCCCAAAGGTAATGAATGTTGAAGCATGTGTGCCTATCTGTAGCGGAAGTAGATTCCATGACAGCACGACCATGAGGAGGAAGACGACGAGAATGCCAGGTGTTGGAGGAGACGACCGTTACCCCACGGGAGTCTCTCTGGTTTCCTCTCTCTATGTTTACCAGATGTCTTATCCATCTATGGGGAAGACATACCATATATAAATAGGAGGGACTAGTTCAGGAAAAGACTTAATGGACTCCCACCCATAACAGGAACCCATGGGCCACATATGGGTTAGGCCCATCAAATATCCCTTTGACTAGATCGGCAACATGTATCTTTAATGCGTAGCCCAAACCTGATAAGTTGACCACTTTAGTTGAGTCCGAACCCAACATTCTCCCACTTGATCCATCTTATCATGAACATCGTCAAAATTTTCCTTTCGAAAATACTCATATATAACACATAATTTTGAAAAGACTTTTGAAAATTTTGATTTCATTGGGCTGCACTTGTAAAGAAAATCGATATGCGTGCGCGATATAAAACACAAAACCACACGTTATTCCAGTCAAAGGATTTGTAAGTCCAAATTGCGAAAAATCAAATGATATGAGTCATGGCATCAAATACATTCAGTCATGTACCATCTTCCAAGTACCACAGTATCACCAACTTTTCACAAACTGAACTTTTATCTGACACTGCAAACAAACTGAAACCTGATGTCTATCTGCTGGTCACAACACACACTTGTATTCATTCTGCCGATTACAAACCAAAATAAGTACACATAACAAATGTAATGAGCATAAAACAAACAAAGAATCATGATATAAAAGTGAACACAAATAACCATAAGTGTCACAACTGTAAATGTCACAACATACTGAGAGAACTAACAAGACCCATCTGTGTCACATGACTACAAAAGGTGCTAGCAGTTAGTCCTTTAGCGAGAGGGTTGGCCACCATAAGACTTGTCTCAATATGCTTAAACGACACATCATGATTTCTCACTCTATCTCTAAGAGCAAAATACTTTATATCTAAGGCTCTACCACCCTTGGATGCCTTATTGTTCTTAGAGTAGAAAATTGCAACAGAATTGTCACAGTAGACCCTGATTGGCCTAGCAATATGAAGTCCACAAATGGTAGAGCTATGATTAAATTCCGCAATTGAATGACCTGTCCACTAGCCTCATAACAAGCGATAAACTTTGCCACCATGGTGGAAGTTGCTATGATACTTTGCTTCTCACTGCACCAACTTACAGCTCCCCCTACTAAGAGGAAGATGTAACCTGAAGTAGACTTCCTAGTATCAAGACAACCACCATAGTCAGCATCTGCATCGCCAATGACCTCCAACTGATCTGATCTCCTGAATGTAAGCATGTAATCCATAGTTCCTCTGAGATATCACATGACTTTCTTGGTAGCCTTCCAATGATCAATGCCTGGGTTACTCTGGTACCAACTGAGCATACCCACAACAAAAGGACATGTATAGGTCTGCAAGTACATTAGGCTCCCAACTGCTGAAGCATAAGGATTTGGCTCCATCTGCTTCCTTTCAAGGTCATTCTTGGGACACTATAATTCACTGAATTTATCTCCTTTAAGTATTGGTGCCTTATCGGGTGAACAAGAGTGCAAAACACCTTCTCCCACTAACATCTTCAGCCTCTTTATAGAGATATGACCCAATCTCCTATGCCAAACATTAATGAGTTTTCATTTATTCTACCACGCTTATTACCAATTGTATATGCAAAGAATAATAGGATTGTTCAACCACACGATCAAGACACATTTTATATAAACCATCAACTAATAAACAAATATCAATTACAATTGAATCCTTGATAATCCTAAGAGAAGAGTTTCCAAAAGAGAAAGTAAACCCTCTCATATCAAGTTTTGATACTGAAATTAAATTCTAGAAAAAGATGGAACATAGAATGTGTTCTCCAGATCAAGAACAAATACAGATGCTAAAGTAAGCCTACAAGTCCCTACAGCCTTCACTTGTGAACGTGTCTTATTCCCTGAAAGGATGCTTTGTTCACCCTGATGTGGAGGCCTTTGGAACAAGAACCCCTGCATAGATTTGACAAAATGAACAGTAGAACCACAATAAACTCATCAAGTACTTTCAGGAACATCTACCAAGTGAGATTCATAACAAACATAGGATGAGAGATTACCTCTGCCTTTCTTTCCAGCCATGCCTTGTACTTTACACAATCTTTCTTTAGATGTCTAGCTTGACGGCAGAAGAAGTAGTTGCCATTTTTGCCTTGACATTCTTGCCCTTCTTAGCTTGAGCATCTTCCTTATAAAAGGTAAAATTAACTTGATTCCTCTCCCCCTTCAACCTCTCTTCCTCTTGAAGACATATGGTCATCAACTCATTTGGTGACCAATTTGCTTTATGTGTGTTATATGAGATTTTAAAAGCCTCATAATCACTAGGAAGAGAGTTGAGGATGAAATGCACTAAGAAACCATCAGATATGGTAACTTTCATGGCATTCAACTGGAGTACAATATCTCTCATCAATATGATATGCTCTCTAATACTGTCACCACCAGTGTTTTTCATTGAGGAAAGCCTGGCCATCAATGTGCTGGCCTTTGCCTTGTCAGAAGTGACAAATTGTTCTCAATAGCCTTTAGAAATCCACTAGCAGTCTTTTGCTCTGGGATTGATCCTTAATGTTTAGACTTATATGCCCTTGAAGGAACAGTAAGCACAAACGGTTGGACCTCTCTCATTTCTCATAGAAGTTTTTCTGTTCTACTGTGCTCTCGGCAGTGAGCTCAACAAGTTGTGCATATCTGAGAGCAATATCAAGATCCATACACCCTAAGACAAACAATACTCTCTATTTCCATTCAGTGAAATTTGTCCCAGTCAAATAAGGCACTTGATCTGTGAGAGAGCTGAAGCACAAATTACATGCTCACATGAATATGGCTATAATAATTGAAGCAAGTTATGAGGCATAAAATTATGATAGAACTATTACAATGCACACTTTGATATCAAGAAAAATTGCACCTTTGGGTACTAAAATTTTCAAGAGTCTCCATGCACACAATAATATTCTATCCTACTTATGTCACAAATATGAAGTACTTCTTTGGGAGTTAAACTCCATTTCAAAGCCATAAGCACAAAATTAAAATGTTATCACATAATATGACATCATTAACCTTTAAAGAGATAATTATACTCTATCATTCTTATGCAAGGCCACTTGGTGGTCAAATTATACACTTTGAACAATAAAATGTCACTTTCCATAAAATGATGTCAAATGCATGCTTACATTATATGCTGTTAACTATCTTAAGGGACTCAAATTTATTATTTTTCATGCTCAGTGCCACTTTGGTGATCTACCCAAACACTTGAAAATGAAAAATTAAACTCCAAATAGCACAACAAAACCTTAAATGTAAGCAAGGACATATACACATAATTATCGTAGTCTAAAATTTAGAGATATAAATGCATGCAAATAACTAAAATGGAGGTCATAACAATATCTCTAATGTTACTGCAATAATTAAAGTGCATAAACAATCTTTAAATATGCTAAACGTCCATCAAAGGGGGCAAGAAACATGAGTTTTAACCTTCTATTGCACAAATATCCTTACAATTTGCATAAACATCCACTATATTGCAAACATATCTTTTAGTTTTATTCCTATATCCTAACTATTTGCAGAACTGTCCCTATATCCTTTAATAGCCATTAATGGCCTAGAATAGTCCAAAGGGACTTAATGGATTTTTGATAAGGATACCCAATAATGGATACTAAAAGATAGGAATAAAATAACCTCTAAGAAAACAATTTTAAAGCTTATCGGATACAAATAAAATAAAAGATAACATCTGGGTATAAGTGAAAATTGGATTCAGATTCTTAATGATATCTGGACATGGATCCTAAATGGATTCGAAAAGAACCCAATATCCAAACCTGATAACAATAATCCAATATCCAAAACTTAAACCCCTAAAAATCGGATCCAATAAGAAATGGATCCACAAACTTAATAAATTGGGTATAAATGCAAATTGATGAAATCTAGGGGTAAGGGGGTAAAACCCCCATCTTCTTCCTCACCCCCCCACCACAAAATCACCGCCGTCGGGTGGTTGCGGGGAGGCGAGCATGGTAGTCACCGGACCTCAGCCAGCCGCAGATAACACCGGCGGCATCGTCCGACCGAGATTTGGTCGTCGCAGGCCCCAAAATTTTATTTTATTTTAAAACTTTGCCACGACGAATATCCGCGGCCCCCTGCGCAGTGGGCAGGCAGTCGCCGCGCCCCACCCACCGTGCAAGGAAGGCACCGCCGCTGCGCCTGCCAGCCGCACCTCGCCCGCGCCCTGCGTAGCCGAAGCCGACACGGCGACAGACCAAGCAGCCGTACCACGACAAAAAAAAAGGTGCGATGTTCATCTTCTCTACTTACAGTACAGGTATCCGAAGGAGAGCACAAAGATGGAATCACATACGCCCAAAAAAATCGACACGTGTTCTGATACCACATGTTGGAGTATGTGTGCATACCTGTAGCGGAAGCGGATTCCATGGCAGCACAACCACGAGGAGGAAGACGATGAGAACTCCAGGCGTTGGAGGAGACGACCGTAACTCCATGAGAGTCTCTCTGATTTTCTCTCTCTATGTTCACCATATGTCTTATCCATCTATGGAGAAGACAGTCCATATATAGAGAGGAGAGATCAGTCCAGGAAAAGACTTAATAGGCTCCCACCCATAATAGGAACCCATGGGTCACATATGGGTTAGGCCCATTAGATATCCCTTTGACTAGATCGGCAGCGTATATCTTTAATGTGTAGCCCAAACTTGATAAGTGGACCACTTTAGTTGGGTCCGAACCCAACAATGAAATCATGATGTTTATATATCATATGACAAAATCAGAAAGTTGTTTAGCTAGATAGATTACTTGATACTTCAATCTATATGATTTTTAGATTGCTACACTTTTTTCCTAGCTCACTGGTAGATCCTTTCCTTGTTATGTGTTTTAGACCCTATGCAATGCTTGTGGGATTCGCTACTCAAAAGAACTAAAGAAGGTCGATTTAGCACTGGGAGATCAAAAGGCAGGTAAACCTTCAACAGGATAGAAAGTTGAACCTTCAACAGGAAAGAAGAATGAACTTTCAACAGGAGATGTGCCATCTGAACCCAAGCAAGAAAAGACAAAGAAAGCCAACGTGCAACCAAGAAGAAGCAGCAATAATTTATATATTTGTTGCTACAAGTTCGAATGTAGTGCTTGTTGATTGTTGTCTTTCTACATCATGCATGCCCTTGGTGGGGGTTATCCTTAGTTTGTTATGTCTCAACATGTCCTAGTCTATTATCATTGACCTACTGTACTTTTATCCTAAGTTGGTGATGCTATGTTTGACAGTGTACCCTTGGTCATGCTATATATGCTGGTCATGCTAAGGTTTAATTATTTCTGGATGTTGATAAAATATGTATCCAATTATATTCCAAGAAATTAATCCCTTACTAGATTTGTTTCTTTCTTTGGTATGACATGATGTTAACGGCATCAGCACAAAGTCCTTTTGCTTTCCAATATCGACTCATAAGAAGTTCAGACTCAAAGGAATAGCCATGGCCAAAGGAGAGGAATAGAAACCCACACTCTTCTTCAAGAAGAATAGTTACTATACATCTTTAGACAGGAGTGATAAGATATGAGAAAAGAGATAAGAAGAAATTATAATAATTTTATTTGCCTTGTCTAAACTCTTGGAACCTATACATGCACCTATCAAGAGCAAGTTTACTCACCACGTCAATATGTACCACAAATCTACATCTAATGCAAATATTACTCTTCTCTTTTGCGTTGGGGAATAGTAGATATCCCATACACAACAAAGATGCCAAGTTCGTTTGGACCATGTAAATCATGATATAGTAACCACAAGTCTATGGTTGCTCTGCATGTTAATGCTAAACTTCTGTTAACAACCCCTTCCTTCACATACACACTTGAGGACATGGATATAAATAGGAAGAGCGAACTCAAAATAATAATTACCCTTCTCCAACATTCATAGCCTAAGGATACAAATTCAAGGAAAGAAGACAAAGTTACTGTCCTAATACTTTTTATTTGGAATATGGAAATGGAAGAAGTATCTTGCGCAAAGGGAGTTGCTCAATGGTTAAGGCCCTCCAAAGTACACCTTTGGGTCTTAGGTTCAATTCTCCAATGCCACACTTACCTATATATAAAAAAAGAACTATATTCCTAAATTATAATCTAATTACATGTCCTCTTTACTTTAAAAATGACAAATACAATTGCAAGAAAAAGAATTTAAGCACATGCAACCGTCACAAGTAAAAAAAGGATTTAGAAAGTTAAGTAGGATCTTGTAGTTAGTCCTTTTGCGATGAAACATCAAATAACTTGATTATGATGAATCACAAAGATACTTAATGTTGGGTACTTTTCCTTAAATGTATCCCAATCTTCAAAGCTATAAAATCGGCTTGGGGTTTTTCTTTAAATTGAGAACACGTGTATTTGCGTCAAGAGATTAATTGGGGTGTTAATACATCTAATCCTGCATGGATTTATGTTGAATCACTAAAGTGGGCCATAAAGTCCATGTAGTAATCCCATTTAAGGGCCATGGTGCCAAGTTTGAGGTTGCATTCCATTTTGTCAACTTAGCATAGGTCTAACGTGTTTCAATCCACATGGCTTCTTCCATAGGAAAAGGAATTGGTGTAGGGTGACGAGAAGATATCTCGGATCATTGAACCATACATAAAGGCCATGCAGTTTCCCATCTTAGGCCCACACCAAGCCCCATTTAAGGTCACATTCCATTTGTCAACTTAATCGAGTGCCAAGATGTTTTGATCCAGGCCCAAAATGGATAGCTCAAGATCACCCAATATAATGTCTCAGATAACTCAAGAACATTAGGAGACGTGTCCTAAGATCTTGAAGCATCATGATGATTTGAATAACCCTTCAACGGATCCTTAAGCCCTCACCTTGATCTAGGATGAGGAGTGTGACCAAATGACTATGAATCCAAGCAAAAAGATGGGTTGTTTGCTAGAGACAATCAAGCCACTTGTTTCATCGTAACACAGATATCTCAATGAGAGTGATCTTCGGGGTTGTGTTTAACATCTATAGTAAATGCCCTTGAAGGTAATCCGGTTCTCAAATATCTTTCTCGTTGCGAAGGTTATACTTATAACCCCCTATCATCCAATGGTTTAGAATTAACTGATATAAAAACCATGATCTTACAGTGACTATTAAGACCATGACCCCATTGATGGCATGATCCTGATGATAGGAAAGAGGTGTTATTATGATAATGGATGCCCCATTAGAAGCATGATCATGATGATAGAAAAGAGGTGTTACTATGGTATAAATTAAGAGAGGAAAGCAAAAAAGGTTATGCACACAGCCTCAAATCTTTTTTTTGATAACGAGGAAATCCCGCCCCGTGTGGCTTTGTGGGCTCAGGGATTGGTGTTCGTGAACTCCAAGGTCAGGACTTGGCAGCTCCTACTTTCTGTATACCTGTATTGGCCTTACCCCACTTGACTGAAAAAACTCCGGATTTACACACCTCGAGGATTGCATGTAAATCAGGTAAGCCCCCCCAGGAATCGAACTCGGGACCTCCTGTTTTTAAGCAGGAGTTCTAACCGATCGACCCAACCGGGGTCCTCCACAGCCTCAAATCTTCCCATCATGTCTAAGTGCCATCCCTTTCCTAGGGATATAATGTCAAGGCCCTACCTGCTCTTTCTTTAGTTGTAGAGCTCCACAAGTTAATCTACCTTCATCTCTAGTTTTCCAATTTCCAAGACCATCCTATGCTCTTCAATCCTCAAATAGATCACAACATTTTCAAAGTTTACAAAGTTTTGACGCTTTAAGATGGTCCCCACTCTTCAAAACTAGATTTGTGCTCACCTATAAGGACATGTACGAGGAAGATAGATTAGAGGAAGGTGAGGATCAGACACTATAGGCTGGATATCTCCATATAGCATTTAATATGAGGTTTTTTACATAGAAACTATTCTTACAAGTAAAATAGAAAATATGCCATTGTTGCTAAAATATTTTCAAAAATATGATCTGTAGATGAGAAACATTGTGGACATGCCACCATTGTTACATGGAGTTGCTTCCCATTTATTTAACCATGGGTTGGACTAACCCATGAAAGAAATGATCTTCTTTGCCCTTAGGCTAAACACAATAGCACCTGGTTTAGAAAAATCCCCACCATGGTTAGACTAACTTATATAACGCCATTTTCACAAAAAATATTAAAGGATATTCATTTTCTCTGCATGGAACGCGATGACATATCCAAATATTTTACATTTATGAATGAAACTTTTGACAATATTTTAATAACGATAACATATTTGCCCTTTTCTTATAAGGATGATTTCCATGCAAAAAACACCTTTTCAATATTCATTGAATATTTTCAAGTGGAGATGCTTTAACATTTATGAGTTGCCTTCAATATTGAGGAGCTCACAACCTATGATTTCTTTGATGAACTTTCAATTTGAAACTTTAGTTCTAGGAAACCCTTCTAATCGAATAGTAGGTTACACAACACATTCATGGAAATCATAGGGTGAACTTGCATGGTGTTTGCCATTAGGTCAAATCTTTAAAGCATCAAAAGATATGCATGAAAATCTAGAAGTGCATCCCATAGGGAAAGAGCCCCATAGTCTTTTTAGGAGAGATAGCAGAAAGAGAATTGCTACTTTGACTTACTCTTCCCTATAACCCATTAGCATCCTACCTACTCTTAAAACCTGATTCTAGGGTGACGACTTGGTTAGAGACTTTTACTAGTTCTGCGACGACCCTCATTATACCGGTACGGTTATACCAACCCACGTCGGTATAGCGAGCGTCATCACAGTGGGACATTTACCCAACAATGACATTCAGCTGAGATACACGTGAATATAAGAACAGAGTAGCGGAAGTAAAAGAACCGCTGTCTTCATTTCATTCATCATCCACATTTAACATACATGTTTCGATAACATTTAAAGAGCTAAAAGTCCACATAATTTAAATTGCTGAAAATCAAATACATAGATGTCCATACTTATACATTCTTCCATGATAATGCTAGTACAATGTTCAATTTACATACTATGAGAATCACAAAATGTCACAAGTACTCCAACACTCTAATCTCCACGCTCGGAGTCGGTCTCCAACGTCTCCTCCACAAGTGTCTCGTCACCAACTACACCTGTACGCCGAAGCAAGTAGTGAGTCTAAAAGACTCCGCAAGTACTTCTACACATACCGTACATGCACATATCATAGTAGGTTCTACATACACATTCACAAGACACAACATGTAGCATGCTTGACATTAAATTTTACAACCTATCATGGTGAATCTACAATTTAAACACATGGACTATGCTTTCAGATTTCCTAAAATAGAATCACCTATCACATGCTTTCTATTCATTCCTCACATAAAAATCTACCTTCAACCAACTAAGACATGAAAGCCATTAACATGAATTTCCGAGCATGCATGAAAGGAAACATACCTAACATGGAATCTACACATTCCTACGCATATACGTAACCATTTTACATGCTTTAAACTTACTGGTTTTACATGCTTTAGCAACCATAATCTAACACATGAGAGCTACAACAACGATTAAATCACAACATGTGAGCAGCCAAGTATGGAAGTTGTTTATATATGCTTAACAATTATCCCTAGCATGGATTCTAGGCATTTTGCATACATAAACATGATCATAACATAGTAAAGCTACTGTTTCAGCATGATTTCAGATTGTCATAACATGGATTACAAACTCACATCCTCACATTTTGGTTTCACATTTTTACACAATTTCAAATTCGCATATTTCACACTTTACACATGCACTTTTACACATTGTTCACATTCACATTTTTCACATGAACACATACACATTTACACATTCACATTTAGTGCCGTGACACATAGTCAAACCACCAAAGAAGGACACAACACATCACATCACATAGACGCCATCTAGGTAATACAATGGCGACTCTTAGACTGCGCAGACCGGGAGAACAAGTCTCCACCCTAACCAGTGGTACTTGTCCACCTCCAGGATTTCCCCCTAATGCCCTTAGGGTCACAACACATTGAACCTTCTCAGGGGGACTTTTCCCTGATACGGTTCCACTGCCCTCTACGGAAGTAGTGTCACATTTGGCACAAGTTACACATTACACATTTTACTGATTTTAACACATACGTTTACACATGTCACTCTCATTTCATTCACTTTCTCACTCACATGCACACTTCTCTATTTTTCCTAACATGACACTACAATTACAGAAATTTAGTGCTCAGAAAATTTCACTAATCAGGTTGCTATATACAAAATCAAATCATTTTTACAACGGCATGCATTAGTTTCACATTTTTACATGGAAAATTCATATTGCATCATATACTGGTCCAAATGACCTGAAATTTTAATCACAGGCTAATTTCGGGTTTAGGGTTCTTCATGCAAAATTTCAGATTTTCTAAGCTAAAATGAAATTACAAAAAATCTAACATTAATCCACATGCTATCCGCAATTCGATTAACATGGAGTTGAACACAAGCACAATTTTAACAACTCACTATCTGAGCCCTAACAGGCATGGAGCTACAGAATTTATTCCTGAAATTTGTGGGCAATACATGATTTACCGAAGATTTATCATGACCTACGCATGATTTCTATTTCCCAAACAACATTTTCACTAATTCACACAAGCATGGGAAAAATCTCAGAATTTCAGAACAGAGACTGACTATACATGCATGACCCATAAAAGTAGGACATTCAGACTCGTCCTAAATCATACAAACAAATGGTTGACAAGATTAGCAACTCATCATACATGTATTTCCATGGAATAAATAACTCTATCATTTACCACCTTGCACAAAAATCCATCCACACACCACATCACTAGTATACATAGTACATAAAGGCTACAATATATCCTCATCACGAGAAACACATCGAAAATAGTTGTATAAGAGGAGAGAACAGTTTTATGTTCTGTCCTGAAGAACTTAACGGCAATCTTTGCCGTCAAAGGGAGTTAATGGCACAATCACTGGACGCTAAGCATGATCTTAACGGCAAGGGATGTTGCCGTTAAGGTCAGGTCTGTGCAAAACACAGACCTGAGCTCCAAAGATGGGGTGAATTTGGGGGTCTAGGACACGAGGGAAAATACATCAAAATGGTAAAACCATCCTAGACACATACATGAACACTATGGGTAGGGTACTTGCCTTTTAGGTATACTCCAAAGGAATCAAAAGGCTTGGTGAAGCTCTCCTTGGGCTGTCCCAAGAAGTTCCCAACCAGCCTCCAAGATGGCCTTCCTCCGAGTTCTTGAGCAAGCTCCAGTGCAATCCGAGGTCGGGGATGCCTTCCTCGATGATCCAGCAAGCTCCTTGATGCATCAGGTGGCGGATCAAGCTTCAGAACTTCAGATTTTGGGTTGCAAAGGTGAGGGTTTCTCACAGTCCGAAAATAGGTTTCACTCCTTTCTCTTCTTCCTCTCTTGCAAAGGGGCAAAGAGAAGCTTAGGGTTGTAAAAATGGGTTTGTATATAGGAGAGGGGTTCTCCTATCACGCAGGGGTGACAAGATGACCTTTCAGACCGTTGGGGACAGCTCCCCAATGGTTGGGGTGGCTTACTTCCAGAATTTCCGGCTCTGCAACGCATGCAGGTCAGTAATATTGACGTCAACATCGGTCGTCGCCTATTTAAGTGTTGACGTCACATGAGTTGACGTTGACAAGACTTGGCGTCCAATAGGTTGACGCCAACTGGCCCTTCGGCCAGAAGTCAAAACATGCAGAAAACCCATGCATATTACGTATATATATACATGTAATATCTATATGGTATTGTGCACACACTACCATCAAGCAATACATACATTATTTATACCTAAATTATACACATACACACATAAGTATACTAATTAATACATACGTAGATACATACATACATACACAAGCACAATATTCACACACACGACACAAAAAAAACTGCGACGGAAATTCGAGGGCCTTACACCCTCTCCCCCTTAAAGAAACTTCGTCCTCGAAGTTAGAACGATGCTACTCGAACAAAAGGGGATACTTCTTCCTCATCGCATCCTCAAGCTCCCAAGTAGCCTCCTCTCGCGAGAAGTTCCGCCAGAGAACTTTTACCGACGCAATACTCTTGTTCCGGAGATGCTGAACCTTCCGGTCAAGAATAGCTACTGGTTGCTCGACATACGACAGATCTGGCTGAATCTCCACTGGCTCATGACTAATCACATGAGACGGATCTCGACATACTTCCTGAGCATCAAAACGTGGAACACAGGATGAACACTAGCCAAAGCTGGGGGTAAGGCTAGCTCATATGCCATGCTGCCCAAACGTCTGAGAATCTCATATGGGTCAATGAACCTAGGGCTCAACTTACTATGCCTGCCAAATCTGACAACACCTCGAGTAGGCGATATCTTCAAGAAGACATGATCGCCAACCTCGAACTCAAGATCCTTCCTCCTGTTGTCGGCATAACTCTTCTGCCTATCCTGTGCCGCAACAAGCCTCTTCCTGATAAGCTGGACGTTATCCGAAGTCTCCTGAACTAACTCCAGACCGATCAACTGCCTATCACCAGTCTCATCCCAACATAAAGGAGATCTGCAGGGCCTACCATACAACTCCTCGAATGGAGCCATACCAATACTTGCATGAAAGCTGTTGTTGTATGCGAACTCCACTAGAGGTAGATGGCGCTCCCAATCATCCTTCCAATCCAGCACGCATGCTCTCAGCATATCCTCGAGCGTCTGGATAGTCCTCTCGGACTGTCCATCAGTCTGGGGATGAAACGCCGAACTGAGCTTCAGCTCCGAACCTAAAGCATCCTGAAGACCCTTCCACAACCTCGAAGTAAATCTCGGATCTCGATCCGAAATGATCGACTTCGGCACACCATGCAATCTAATGATACTACTAACATACAATCTAGCTAAACTCTCTACTGACTGCTTCTTCTTCATAGGCAAGAAATGAGCAGTCTTCGAGAATCTATCTACAACTACCCAAATCGAGTCATTGCCCCTTCTAGATCGCGGCAAACCCGAAACAAAGTCCATAGTGACAGCTTCCCACTTCCACACTGGGATGTCCATCCTTTGCATAAGGCCGGATGGTCGCTGTCGCTCGGCCTTCACTTGCTGGCATACTAAGCATCGGGATACATAATCCGCTACATCCCTCTTCATGCCAGACCACCAAAAAGATCTCTTCAAATCCTGGTACATCTTTGTGTTACCCGGATGAATGGAGAATCGCGATCTATGAGCCTCCGCTAACACATGCTCATGGACATCTACTAAATCAGGGACACAAACACGGTGTTGAAATCTAATCACACCGTCCTCATCACGAGCAATGCCTGCCTTGCCCACTAACTCTAAGAGTCTAGGGTCGGCTCCCTGCTGCTCAATCACCTCATCCAACACAGAGGATCTAAAGGATAGCTGAGCTACAAAATCCTGACACAGCGATGGCTCTAACTCAGTCAACGCGCAAGCCGCATCCTCCAACATCTTCCAGTCCTGCTGGAGAGATGGCCTCTTTCTACTCAGAGCATCCGCTACAACATTCGCCTTTCCAGGGTGATACTGAAGGTCGAAGTCATAGTCCTTCAAGAACTCAATCCATCTCTCTGCCTCAGGTTTAATTCCTTTGGGAGAAAAGATACTTTAAGCTCTTGTGGTCGGTAAACACCTCAAATCTGACACCATAAAGATAGTGCCTCCAGATCTTTAGTGCATGAACCACTGCTGCGAGCTCCAAGTCATGAGTCGGATAGTTCTTCTCATGCTCCTTCAACTGACGAGAAGCATAAGCCACTGCCCTTTCTTGCTGCATGAGCACACAGCCTAAACCAATCCGAGACGCATCCGTGTAGATAGCAAAACCCTCTACACCGCTCGGTAAGACTAACACCGGGGCTGTCGTGAGCTTAGTCTTCAATAATGAAAACTACTCACATTCTCAGACCAAACAAACTTCACTCTCTTTCTGGTAAGCTGAGTCAAAGGGGCGGCGATGGACGAAAATCCCTCAATAAATCGCCGATAGTAACCAGCTAAAACAATAAAACTACGAATCTCCGAAGGGTCTTGGGAATCTCCCATCCATAACTGCTTGGACCTTTGCTGGATCCACTGCAACACCAACACCGGAGATAACATGCCCGAGGAAATGAACCTCGCGCAACCAAAAATCGCACTTGCTGAACTTAGCATACAGCTTGTGCTCACGAAGAACCTCTAACACTATCCTCAATGCTGACGGTGTGTGGCCTCGTCCGAAGAGTAAACCAGCACATCATCAAAAACACTACGACAAAGCTATCTAAATAAGGCCTAAACACCCTGTTCATGAGATCCATGAACGCTGCAGGGGCATTGGTCAATCCGAAAGGAAGGACCAAAAACTCATATGTCCATAACGGGTTCTAAACGCCGTCTTGGACACATCCTCACTCCGAATCCTCAAAATGATAACCAGATCGCAAATCAATCTTAGAAAAGACTGATGCCTCCCGCAACTGGTCAAACAAATCATCAATACGAGGTAAGGGATGCCTGTTCTTCACAGTCACTTGGTTCAACTTTCTATAGTCAATGCATAACCTAAGTGACCCGTCTTTCTTCTTGACGAACAATACAGGTGCGCCCCAAGGGGAAACACTAGGGCGAATAAATCCCTTATCAAACAACTTTTGCAACTGCCTCCTTAACTCGGCTAACTCCGCAGGTGCTATCCGATATGGAGCCTTCGAGATAGGAGAGGTGCCCGGAAGCAACTCTATGGTAAACTCTATCTCTCTATCCGGTGGCAAACCAGACAAATCATCAGGAAAGACGTATGGAAAATCCTGCACTACCTCAATCTCTGCAAGAGTAGGTGACCCATCAGCCTCTGGTACTAATACCACACTGGCAAGAAAAGCGTCACAACCCTTGTTCACCATGCGCATCGCCTTCATGGCAGAGATGACTAACTTTCCCGCCAAGTTCCTTGGCAAGGGATGAGAGAACTCGTCCTCACCAGGAATGCGGAAAACAATCCTCTTCCGGCGACAATCCACTAACGCATAGTGCTCCTCTAGCCAATCCAGACCAAGAATAGCATCATAGTCCTTCATCTTTAGCAAGAAGAAACACCCATCTAGGATTCTATCCTCAATGCACACAGGTAACGACGGAATGCACTTCCTAGTTGATACCGTACCCGCAGGGGTGTGCACAGACAAAGGGACCTCTAAATCCTCAGACTCTATACCTGACTCTAGGGCTAACTGCCTAGCGAACCGCTCGGAAATGAACGAGTGAGTAGCACCCGTATCAAACAAAACCTGAGCGTGCACACCTAAAAGCAAAACCGTACCTTCGGTGACATGCTCCGCCTGCTCGGCGTCCTCGCGAGCTAAAGCAAACACTCGAGCTGGGGCTCGAGGCCTTCCTGGTCTTCCTGTAGCTGGCGCCACTGCCGCTACCGCTGGGGCTGGCGCTCCGCGCTGGACTCCCTGCTGAAGTCTTGGGCAATCCTTGATCTTGTGGTCGCTGCTTCCACACTTCAAGCACTTGCCCGTAATCATCCAACATTCGGTACCACCATGTGTCTTCCCACAGTGGGGACACTCTTTCTTCACACCAGGGGAACGTACAGAGGGTACCTGAGAACTGCCGACTGTCACGGATCGCTGCGGTGTCTGGTACACTGCTTTCTTCTTGTCTTGCCGTTAGAATGTCGCTGCTGGCCTCTTCTGTGAAGCTTTCTTTTCTTCCAGGTATTGCTCCATCTCTCCCTCCTGCCTACAAGTAGCACTAAGGGCCTCGTCCAACGTGCGGTGGTCAAATGCCACGAGTCTCGTCCGCAGTGATGGCTTGAGTCCCATCACGAACTTCTTTGTCTTCCTGCGCTCGTCTGCCACGATGTGAGGTGCATATTTAGAGAGTTCAGAAAATCTTGCCTCATATTCCAGCACAGTCATGGAGCCTTGAGCCAAAGATAGGAATTCCTGCTCCATCCGATCTTGCACATGCTCGGGGATGAACTTGGCCCGAAAGAGCCTCACGAACTCGTCCCAAGCAACATTGATAGCTCCGTCCTCAAACCGGGTACGCAACAATGAAGCTCACCATACATCAGCTCTTTCCTGTAGCATGTAGGTGGCCAATGTAACCTTATCATCATCTGCACACCTGATGACTCGGAAGATCTTTTTTATCTCCCTCATCCAGCTTTCAGCCAACAAAGGATCGCTCTCCCCCTTAAAAGAGGGTGGCAGCATCCTCTTGAATCTCTCCATGGTAGAAGGTCCACCATGGTCCTGAGCTGGTACTTGAGCCTGCTGAGCCTCCAACTGTGCCTGGAGTGCTGCCTGGGTATGAGCCTGCGTCTGCATGGCTTGCACCAGACCTTGCATGAATACTCCATAATCCACAGGTGGCGGTGGGGGAAGTACAGGACCTTGTGGCGCCGGGGCCTGCTGCTCCACCCGCTCGTCACGTCTCGGCTCGTCCTCTCGGGCCGGCGCTCCGCCACGCCTACCTCTCAAAGCCATGGCTGTAATAAATTTCAGCCACCATTAGAGCTAGGTTACTAAGTCTTCTAACCAGTTTCTTATCTACTTTTCATTCATTATTAATCAATTTTACACATGTGGACATTCCTATGTAGACTTAGCATGTAATGGGGATGATGACTTAGGTATATTCATGTGCAATCTCAACCAGTTGCTCTGATACCAATCTCTGCGACGACCCTCATTATACCGGTACAGTTATACCAACCCACATCGGTATAGCGAGCGTCATCACAGTGGGACAAAGGGAGTTAAGCATGATCTTAACGGAACAAGGTAGAATTTGGCCGTCAAAGGGAGTTAACGGCACAATCGCTGGACGCTAAGCATGATCTTAACGGCAAGAGATGTTGCCGTTAAGGTCAGGTCTGTGCAAAACACAGACCCGAGCTCCAAAGATGGGGTGAATTTGGGGGTCTAGGACACGAGGGAAAATACATCAAAATGGTAAAACCATCCTAGACACATACATGAACACTATGGGTAGGGTACTTGCCTTTTAGGTATACTCCAAAGGAATCAAAAGGCTTGGTGAAGCTCTCCTTGGGCTGTCCCAAGAAGTTCCCAACCAGCCTCCAAGATGGCCTTCCTCCGGGTTCTTGAGCAAGCTCCAGTGCAATCCGAGGTCGGGGATGCCTTCCTCGATGATCCAGCAAGCTGCTTGATGCAGCAGGTGGCCGGATCAAGCTTCAGAACTTCAGATTTTGGGTTGCAAATGTGAGGGTTTCTCACAGTCTGAAAATAGGGTTTCACTCCTTTCTCTTCTTCCTCTCTTGCAAAGGGGCAAAGAGAAGGCTTAGGGTTGTAAAAATGGGTTTGTATATAGGAGAGGGGGTTCTCCTATCACGCAGGGGTGACAAGATGGCATTTCAGACCGTTGGGGACAGCTCCCCAATGGTTGGGGTGGCTTGCTTCCGAAATTTCCAGCTCTGCAACGCATGCAGGTCAGTAATATTGACGTCAACATCAGTCGTCGCCTATTTAAGTGTTGACGTCACATGAGTTGACGTTGACAAGACTTGGCGTCCAATAGGTTGACACCAACTGGCCCTTCGGCCAGAAGTCAAAACATGCAGAAAACCCATGCATATTACGTATATATATACATGTAATATCTATATGGTATTGTGCACACACTACCATCAAGCAATACATATATTATTTATTCCTAAATTATACACATACACACATAAGTATACTAATTAATACATACGTAGATACATACATATATACATACATATATACACAAGCACAATATTCACACACACGACACAAAAAAAACTGTGACGGAAATTCGAGGGCCTTACAAGTTCGAAGCTGGCAACTCAAAAGCAAGGAATACTTAATTTAGTGTCATTGCATTCTTATAAGAATTAATCTGATTACTATTTCTTATGTCTTAATGAAGATAAATGATTTATATCATATCACTTTCCCTAAATTTCCCTACTAAATGTGTGTGTTAAATTCTAATGAAATCAGACTTCATTCTATAGTAATCGTAGTGTAAACTATAGTGCTTAAATAATTTTTATTCTGCCTCTTGTCGGATGTGAGTTCAACAACACTGTAATGACGCTTTCTTATGTCTAATGAGGATATACCATTTATATTCTATCATTATGTTCTATTTGGTTCTTGTTGTACTTTGTAGATTTTGCTGATCACTAAAACACTAAGTTTAACTCATGTTTAGAAAATCACAAAACACTGAGTATAATTCATGTTGATGACCCAAGTATTTGATTTATGTCTATTTAATTTGAGGGTATAATTTGTGTGTTATGTGTGCAGTAATTTTGTCCAAAAGTCACATTTGAAGTGTCAATACAAAGCCTAAGACTTGAACAAAATAGAAAGACAAGATAAGAAGGAAGTCTGCAGAACTGACAGTCGGACGACCGACATGAAGGAATTGGTCGACCGATAATGAGAGCCCAATTGATTTCAGAACGATTACCCAATCGATTACAGAACATGGTCAATCGATTGAAGAACGATTTCCCAATCGATTGATGACCAAGCAGAAAATCAGACAAAAGATTTGAGAAAATCGGACGACCTACCTACCTAATACTAGCTAGTTGGCACTGGGACAGTCAGAAGTCAAACAACTGACTTGAAGAAATCGGTCGACCGATTCACCAGTTGAAGCACCAGCCGAAGTGCCCTAAGCGCAACAATCGGATGACCGATTCCCCATAATCGGACGACCGATTATCTAGCCGAATGTCCAGTCGATTTTTCAGCCGAAGCCCAGTCGAAGCAAGGCAGAAACTAGACGTCCGATCAGAAGAATCATTCGGTTGACCGATTTTGGCAATTCCGTATTTGGATTTTCCAAACAGAGTCCTACAGAGATCCAATTCTTTCTAAACATTGAGGGACTCTTTGGAGTTCTAAATAAAACATGTTTCCATGTTTTGGAAGTGTTGTACGCGCCTCCAAAAGGTCATATTGTACTCTAGAGTTCAGAGGAGTATCGTGAAGCCCTAGGAAGAGCCAACAGACTCTCTATTCTTATAGAAGCCTGAAGAATGAGTCTTCATCGTCCAGAAGCCTTCCAGACATACCTAAGAGGTGTTCTTCAACAGAAAGGCAAGGACCTGGTGTTGCTACTTGCAAGACCTCGTTCAGAAGGGTTCTACATCGGTCAGTTCTTTAACTGAGTCATCATTGTGCAAAGACGATCACAAAGGCCGACCTTTTATGACAGGAGAATTCTACACCTTACTATTTAGATTGTTGTCCTCATGCTCACATTCTT
The DNA here is from genome assembly GCA_014218235.1 of Colocasia esculenta. Taxonomy (NCBI): domain Eukaryota; kingdom Viridiplantae; phylum Streptophyta; class Magnoliopsida; order Alismatales; family Araceae; genus Colocasia; species Colocasia esculenta. The sequence goes on along the minus strand of CM024765.1, from coordinate 3,761,486 downwards.
TTTATTCTTTATTGAACCCTGAACATATCTGTGTGTGTGTGTGCTTGGCTGTGAGCATGTTGTTTGTAGGTGTGTAGTGCATGCGTGCAAACATGTTGGGTTGTCTCATCCCTGGGAGACGAGGTGAGGCTTGTGTAGTCTCTGTAAATAACCGTGTGTGTGGGTTTTCTCTTGTACTTGGGAAACAAGCTAGTGCAAATCTTCACAGGGGTGTGGGGTAGTGGACGTAGGCACACACATGGGTGTGTTTGCTGAACCACTATAAATCCTGCGTGCATGTGTGGCTTGATCTATATCTTCTACCTCCGTTCTTCGCACATTAGGATAGTTGGTTTCGCTATTTATATTGTTGTATTTCATTGTGCATATCACGTAATAGGCTTGATTAATTTAGTCTAATCTATTTTATGTGTAAAAGGTTTTTATTGGGTGATTACCAATTCACCCCTCCCCTCTTGGTTGTGCATCGCATCCCTGCACTTCAATTCATGATTTTCATCCATTGATTTATCATGAGTACAAGTTACTTGTTGAATCATTCATTTCATAGAGTACATTGTTACTCTATGCTAAACTATCAAATTCTAAAAGAGCTATATTGTGGTATTGAATTTATGCATCAAGAATATTACAGTCTTCATCTGTTGAGCATCTTAGTCCAATTTGCATAGTGCGCTCACGTTATCCATCTTTACTATGTGAAGTTTAATGGATGATTCAAGGACCGATCACATATAATTTCTCATATTGATCATGCTACAACTATTAATTCTTTACATCGATCATGTTCTTTATACTGATAATGCTTTTCATTCATTGCATAGTATTGTCAATAACATGACTTGCACACTTGGTAATTAGATCATCACAAGGCTTCTATTCTCTTATCAATTGATTAATTAGGTATATTTTATTTTCAAGTTAATATTATTGTACTTTATGGACATAAGAAAACCAATATCATTGCTTTTAAGAATTCTATTGCTCATCTTTATAGTGGCAATAACATAAACTGAATATGCCTTAATATCATGTCTTTGTATAGTCATAATAGCTATTCTATGGTTGTTTGAGTGAAAAATGCATAGAAGGTTAAACACATCTTAGGAGGACATTTCTAAGAAGGCACTCTTGATAGTTGACGCGCTTAGGTTTGAACAACAATCAGAAGCTAGCAAGAAGTAACTTCTAGGTGTGTAGATGCATCCATTTTTACATCCTTGGTGGTGGGTGCATTCTGCATTATACATCAATTAGCTTTCGATAAAGAATGTTAGAAATTGTTGGGTGAAGGTAGATACATTTCGTGATGCTATGTTTGAAAGTGTAGCTCTGGTCATCCTATGTTGATCATGCTAAGGTTTAATTATTTCTATATGTTCATGAAATATGTATCCAATTATATTCCAAGAAATCTTTCACTAAATTTGTTTCTTTCTTTGTGTGGCATGATGTTAATGGCATCAACATAAAGTGCTTTTGCTTTCCAATATCGACCTATAAGAATTTCAAACTCAAAGGAATACCCATGGCCAAAGGAGAGGAATAGAAACCCATACATTTCTTCAAAAAGAAGTGTTCTTTTTTTTTAAAAAATATTTGATTTATTGAAATAGTAGCCTAGTACATCATCTGGTGGGAGTTGAACCCTTAACATTATCCTTAGAAAATTTCTTAAAAATTCCTTGTAAATCTGTTGTTGGTGGGAGTTGAACTCCTAACCTCTTCTTGGTGTACGTAGAACATTTACTATACATCTTTAAATAGGCATGATAAGATATGAGACAAGATATAAAGAGAAATACTGATATTTTTATATGCTTTGTCTAAAATCTTGGCATACATGTACCAATCATGTACAAGTTTACTCACCATGCCAATGTGTACCACAAATCTAGATCTAATGCAAATATTTACTCTTCTCTTTTGCATTGGGGAATAGTAGAAATCCTATATACAACAAAGATCTCAATTTGATTGGACTATGCCAATCATGATATGGTAACCTTAAGTCTATGGTTGCTCTGCATGTTTATGCTAAACTTATATTTAACAACTCCTTCCTTCGTATACACACTTGAGGACATGGATATAAATAGGAAGGGAGAACTCAAAATAAATACCCTTATCCAACATTCATAGCATACAGATACAAATTCAAGGAAAGAAGACAAATATATTGTCTTAATCCTTTTTATTTAGAATATGGATAATGGAAGAAGTATCTTGTAGAGTGGATCAATGGTTAAGGCCCTCCAAAGTACATCTTTAGATCTTAGGTTCAATTCTCCAACCCCACACTTACCTTAAAAGAACTATCTTCCTAAATTATAATCTAATTACATGCCCTCTTTACTTAAAAAATGGCAAATACAATTACAAGTAAAAAAATGAAGCACATGAAACTGTCACAAGTAAAAAAGGTGATTTTGAAAGTTAAGAAGGATATTGTAGTCCTTTTGCGATGAAACATCAGATAACTTGATTATGATGAATCACAAAGATACTTAATGTTGGGTACTTTTCCTTAAATTTGGCCCACTTGTTGAAGCTATAAAATCAGCTTGGGTTATGTCTTAAATTGAGAACACATGTATTTGAGTCAAGTGATTAATTGGGGTGTTAATACATATAAACCCAAGTGGCTTTATGTCGAATCACTAAAGTGGTCCATAAAACCCATGTAGTAAGTAAGGCCATTTAAGGGCCATGTTTAAGGTTGCATCCCATTTTGTCAACTTAGCATATAGTTCTAACATGTTTCAATTCACATGGCTTTCCATAGGAAAAAGGAATTGGTGTAGAGTGATGAGAAGATATCTCAAATCTCTAAACTAGCCATAAAGTCCATGTAGTTTCCCCATCTAAGGGCCATGTCATGCCCTATTTAAGGTCACATCCTTTATGTCAACTTAATAGAGAACCAAGATGTTTTGATCTAGGCCTAAAAGGGATAGTTCAAGATGACTTGGTATAAATAATGTCTTAGATAACTCAATAACTTTAGGAGACTGATGGGTCTCGATATCTTGTCTAGATTTGGCAGCCAACTAAAGATCTCAGCCTGGTTCAGCCCAATCCCATTTGAGATCTTGGCCTAGTACAGTCTTGGCCTACTAGGCGACACTGGCCCATTAAGCAGCATCAGACAGTGTCAACTCGAAGAAAGAGTGGCCCAAAAGGAGTCCGATTTGAACCAGCACGCAGCTCAATAGTCAGAGTCTAGCCATGGCTGGTCTAGCAATAGACTTCAAGTTTGGCCATGACTTTGCTCTATGTTGGGAATCCAAATAAGGAATCCATCTTCAAGTTCCACCAAGAGTTTATATTGAGAGTCCAGTATCCTAAGGCAGGTCCCCAATTCAATCAAGATGTAGAGTCCCAACCGACATACACTTATTCACCTATAAAAGCACCCTAATTGCTATAGGTAATGAGTAGAGATTCTAGATCCAGACCAGAGATCTCACCCAACCTCTGTGCCTATTCTCCCTCTCTCTTTCTTTCCACGTCTATGCACTCTGCTTCCTTTTTTCCCCTTCTTGATCCAATTTCTGACTTCAGCGTCAAAAGGTCGACCTTGGGAACCCTTTCCCATACTTGACTTCTTGCAAGTCAGGAAACGTCTGACACCAACATCTGCAGCATCAACAGTTTCATTCCCCCCTTCATCAGTAGATCCAAGGTCATCATCTCGGACGCCCTTGCGAAGTCGATCTGTAATGTTCATTGCAAGTTCGGTACCGACTTCATCAGAGATGTATCCTAAAATCTTGGAGTGCCATGATGGCTTGGATAATCCTTCAACATTTCCTTAACTCCCTCACCTTGACCAAGGGTGAGGATTGTGATCAAATGACTATGAATTCAAGCAAAAAGGGCCACTTGTTTCATCATAGTACAAATAGCTTAGTTAGAGTGATTTTTAGGGGTGAAATCAAACCGAACCAACCAGTTCAATAAATGTAGTAAATGCGTTTGAGGGTAGGCCAATTTATGAATATATTTCTTATTGTGAATGTTATGCCTATAACCCTTGATGATCCAAAGGTTTAGAATTAATTGACATAAAAGCCATGATCTTCCAATGACTATTAAGGCCATGACCCCATTGATGGCATGATCCTGACGATAGGAAAGAGGTGTTATCATGGTAATAGATGCCTCATTAAGGGCATGATCTAGATAATAGAAAAGAGGTGTTATTATGGTATACAGAAGAGAGGATCAAAAGAAAAAGTTGTGCACATAGCCTTTGATCTTCCCATCATCTCTAAGAATTATCTCTTTCCTTCGGATATAATCTCGAGGCCCCTCCCTCTGACTACTCTTTCTTTAGTTGTAGAGCTCCAAAAGTTAATCTCTAGTTTTTCAGTTCTCAAGATCATCTTATACTCTTCAATCTTCAATAGATTATAATATTTTCAAAGTTTACAAAGTTTTCATGCTTTGAGCTGGTCCCTACTCTCCAAAGGTTTGTGCTTACCTATAAGGACATGTACATTAAGAAGATCGATCAGAGAAAGTGAGGATCAAACACTATAATTATGGTATTTCATCTAGCATTTATTGGAGGTTTTTTTTTTTGCATAGAAACCATTATTACTAGTAAAATGGCAAATATGCCATTGTTGCTAAAATATAGTAAAAAATACAATTCGTAGATGTCAAACATTGTGGACACCATTGTTACATAGAGTTGCTGCCCATCTATTTAACCATGGGTTAGACTAAACACCCTAGCATCTGGGTTAGACTAATCCCCACCATGTGTTAGACTAACCCATGTAAGGATCTTTTCATCAAAAAATTAAATAAATTGGAATAAGAGAACTTTGATAGAATATTCATTTTCTTTTCAACATTTTACATGTATAAGTGGCACTTTTGACAATGTTTTAATACAAATGACATATTTACTGTCTTCTTATAAGGATGGTTTCCATGCAAAAAAACCCTTCATTATATTCATTTGAATATTTTCAGGTGAAGGTACTTTAAGGAGGTATTTTTCCAAGTGAATCCCCACTAGAGAATGCTCTCTCATTGTACACTCCACCCCTTAAAGCCACCAGCCTTCAATATTGAGGAGCTCACTATCACACCCTCAATTTTAGCAGCAAAATTAATCGAGAAACACAATGAGTAAACATTCAGAAGCCATAAACAAATGACTAATACAAGTAGGGGCCACAATTGATTAATTGAAATCTCTTCCTTTATTCATCATAAACAAATATTAAAATCTCCAATGTCAAGATAGAAGAACAACTCTCTGATACTAATCCATCTATCTCTCAAAAGAAAGGTAAAAATACAATGATGACCATTCTCTCACTAACTAGCTAGAATTAATAATGACTCTCTAAAATGTACTCCACGCTCGACACTCAAGTCCCATCATTAAGCTTTATTCCTCATCTTCGCTACCTAAAAATGTTAGGGAAAGTAGATATGAGCGCACTCGCCGAGTGAAATTTATATCTCAATGTACGAGCAATGATTTAAGTGATTAATGTTTTACTCAAAAAGGCATGAGCATAACAAGCTAAATCACATGTACGATAAAACAAATGACTAAGTGCTAGAAAGATATCATGAAGATAGGAAGGTAGCAAGACAGTAGATCCAGAATTTTAACGTGTAACTAACAATACAACTACACAAATTAGTCATATCAAACATGGATCAAATATGTGCTCTTCCCGAGATGAGCATGCACTTTGTTTTAGTTTGAATATACATTGTGGGATTGTAGTAATTTCAAGTCAAAGTAGAACAACAAAATTATCAGATCGTAGAGAATACAGATTAACATATAACAGATGGTAGTAATAGAACATGATGTCCGAATTAACATACAATAGTGTAACAGAATATCAGACAAATGTCTAGCTTAATCAGAACAAACATAACTGATGCAAATACAAACACCATCATTAGCCCCTGCAGGTATTTTCGGGTGGCTCTCTATCCCTAAGACTAGATTGGAGCCCTTTGAAAGCTCTCTGTGCCCGATCTCATAAAGCAGTTAGTATGCATTTTAGTCTAGCATGAGTTGCAAGACCCGTTAGCACTAGATAGAATAGAACAGTACGAGCAATAACAACTCAATAGTGGTCAATAATGTAATTCAAGAGTTCTAGAATGTCACATCAAGATGCTCAGGAATATTAGTAAGATCATGTCAAGAATAGTGTTCACTAACAGTCTAAGAATATTATGTTAAGAGCAATATTCAAGAGTAAGGTATTATGAATACGACTGTTAAGGAGACAAACGGGTAGCATAATGATGTGTTTTTAATTTAAATCAATATTTCATTTAATGACTTGTCAATGTGTATGTTCTCTGAGTACAATCGAGGAAGCAAGATAAGAAGAAAAGTGCACACTAACTTTAGAGAACTTCAATGATACAACTTGCAACCATGTGGGAATTCATGGTCAGAGAAGATTTATGGAGGACTTGGTAGAGGAATCACTAGTATGGCAAAAGGAATATCTGATGGAGAGTTCATCCAATGCAAAAAAAAAGGGTTTCCTAACATGCAAAAGTGTGTATGCATGTGTCACACTGAACAAAACTCCAATGTGTACAAGTAAGTGAAGTCTGATTTCCTATCATAATCAATTGACTATTATCTGTGTATTGGATGATACATGATTAGATTTTAACATGTTGCACGTTATTAATTTTAACAGAGGATGTCATAAGAACAAGGTAGAATTTGATCATCAAGTTGAAAGAATAATTAATCAAGACATTAGAATCATTTAAAATAGTATTTAAATCTTTAAATCTTTTATGTGGGTTGTTACAACAAGAAGAACTCAAAAGAGCTTGATTGGAACTAATAAGATTGACCCGTGATACATAAAACTTGAAACAATGCGTGTTGAAAACTCAGAAGTAGATTGTGACAAGAATCCTGTCACGTTCTAAATTAGAGCACGATACCTATCCTGTTGCAATCAAAACGCGACAAGATGCCTGTCACAATCTGAAGCAGAAGGCGACATGTTGACCTGTTGCAATGTTTAGGGCCATATTTGTTCCCAAAATAGATCCAAGTCCTGTACGCATTTAAAGGAGATAAATCTGTATTAAAATAAAGCTCAAAATACTCTTGATTTACTCACTAAAAATTAGGGAAAAAGACATTCTTAGTAGTAGACGTGTAGTAGCATCTACAATGACGTTTAATTGAAATATGATCAGGTAGAAAATAAACTTTACATGGATTGAAGAATGACTTCTAAAATCGCATATAGTAAGATTGTCGGCCAAAATGCTATCAAATCACATAATAAAAATTGGATAAAATATATGAAAAATATTTCTAATACATAGGAGATAATACAACAAAAATTTCATGTAGTTTGGTCGATGGATTTAAGAGATCTCAAAACAAGAATATGAAATCTTGCATGAACACGAACTGAAACTTGTGGGATTTAATTGATGCATATGCACAATGGAATTTGTGGAAAATAGAAGAAAAATATTGCTGTGACATAGAAGATAATACAATAAAAATTTCACGCAGTATGGTTGAGACATTAAAGAGATCTCAAATCATGATCATATACCTTGTATAAGTACAAAATTGAAACTTGAGGCTTAAATTCATAGTGTATGCATGATAGAATTGAGAAAAATAATATGAACATGTTATATGCATGGAGAATAACTATGGATGGATTTAATTAGACTTTGGCTAGAGAATACCTACCTTTTGGTCGTTTTCTTTAAGAGTTGATGAAGAATGATGAGAACAAGTTGATTTTGGGGTTGGAGATGCTACCCACGAGTTCTCCCACATTCTTCAACCTCCCAATCCTCCCTTGCAGCCTCCGATTTGTGATAGAGTTTGCCCAATGAAGAATATGAGATGCATTTATAATACTATGTCATCGATGGTTAGAATTAGGCAACTTCCTAAAGAGCAACAAGAGGGCTACGATTTGGCATGCTCTCTATAAGTAATTACCATGTTTTAATCCTAATTTGAGTAGGTGTGTGACAACAACTCATCCCCCATCATAGGGTTAGGGTTTTGGCTCTCTTTATGGCCCATTTTATAAGAGTTTAAGCTTAATTAACCTATACTATTAGTGGGTATTGGGGTATCTATTCTATATTATTCTCACTATTTCATCTCCCATTGAGTCCAATAAACTCTATTGAACCCAAATATCACATTTTATTTGATGGTCTTTTGAGTAACACACATGCGATAATAAATTATCGACATTATTGGGTTTATTGACTTTTAAAGTTTCATTAAGGCAAACACATGTAATTAGCCCAAATTTCTTTATCATTGGTTGCAATATATTATTTAGTTCATGCCTATGAAATTTCGTCTGATTCCGCTTTAGTTTTTCACACGTGATAATAGTTTTTATCATTATCATGTTTAATTATCTTAAGGTTGGGATTAATGTTATCACCCCAGTTATGCATGACACAACCCAATATCTTTATTAATAATTATAATATATTATTTAGTTCACACATAAATTTTTTTTATCTAACTTTGATGTCATTTCCACATGTGATAATAGTTTTTCTATTTATTATGATTTTATGAAAATCCGGATTGCTACTTCCTCCCCCACTTGAAAGAATTTGGCCCTCCAAATTCATATGATATGATATGATATGATCACCAAGTTATTCCTAATATTTCTCTTGATCATCTCATCCATTTAAGACTGTGCTAGCAAGGAAATAATACGAAGCTAGACTAAGGGTTTAGTAAGGGTACATTGTCTTTCTTCATTGATAGGATCCACCTCCACAAGGGCTTGCAATCGTCCATGACGCGAAGGTTGATTCTTCTTCACTGGGAAATCGACGACCCGATGCTTTTGGCATTCACACCACAAGCAACCACCAAATTTCTTCCAACAATTCTCAACTCGATGCCCTACCTTCTCATAGAATTCACATACTTCCTTGTGATTTTCTCCTTCTTTTGTTCTCTTGTTGTTTACTATATCACTTCCTCCATTGGCATTGGAATGAGAGGCCTATTCTATTTTTAATGCTTTTTTCTTATTGATCTTTTCAAGATGTTCCATAGTGTCTTCTTCTATTTGGGCTCTCAATACCATGTTTGAATATACTATAGGAAAAGTCCTGTTGCACACCGCCCCATGCAACACACTCAGCCCCCCATTGGGGGGGGGGGGGCTGAGGTCATTAGGCCTCATTGGGGGTTGTAGTTTGTTGCACACCCCCAATGGGGGTGTGCACCAAGACTAACTCTACACTACAATGTTTAGTGGGGCCAACCTTTCCAAATAGACAAGCTCAACCCTTCTAATAATCTCCTTGTCTTCATCTTTTGTGTACTCACAAAATGTGGTGCATAGGGAGCCAGTATTTTGAATTGTGCTTCGTATTTTGCCACTGACATCATTCGTTGTTTTGAATATGTAAATTCCTTTGCCTTCTTCTCACGTATCCTCTCAAAAAAATATTTTATGTGAAAAGTCCTAAAAATTCATTCCACTCTATGTCAATTGGGTAAATGGCGACTGGTGGCTTTGCACCAGGCCCTAGTATCCCACTCTATGTCAATATTGGGTAAGAGAACTTTGATAGAATATTCACTTTCTTTGCAACATTTTACATTTATGAGTGACACTTTTGACAATGTTTTAATACAGGTGACATATTTGCTATCTTGTTATAAGTATGGTTTCCATGTAAAAAAACCATTTATTATATTCATTTGAATTTTTCAGGTGAAGGTACTTTAAGGAGGTATTTTTCCAAGTGAATCCCCACTAGAGAATGCTCTCTCATTGTACACTCCACCCCTTAAAGCCACCAGCCTTCAATATTGAGGAGCTCACTATCACACCCTCAATTTTAGCAGCAAAATTAATCGAGAAACACAATGAGTAAACATTCAGAAGCCATAAACAAATGACTAATACAAGTAGGGGCCACAATTGATTAATTGAAATCTCTTCCTTTATTCATCATAAACAAATATTAAAATCTCCAATGTCAAGATAGAAGAACAACTCTCTGATACTAATCCATCTATCTCTCAAAAGAAAGGTAAAAATTACAATGATGACCATTCTCTCACTAACTAGCTAGAATTAATAATGACTCTCTAAAATGTACTCCACGCTCGACACTCAAGTCCCATCATTAAGCTTTATTCCTCATCTTCGCTACCTAAAAATGTTAGGGAAAGTAGATATGAGCGCACTCGCCGAGTGAAATTTATATCTCAATGTACGAGCAATGATTTAAGTGATTAATGTTTTACTCAAAAAGGCATGAGCATAACAAGCTAAATCACATGTACGATAAAACAAATGACTAAGTGCTAGAAAGATATCATGAAGATAGGAAGGTAGCAAGACAGTAGATCCAGAATTTTAACGTGTAACTAACAATACAACTACACAAATTAGTCATATCAAACATGGATCAAATATGTGCTCTTCCCGAGATGAGCATGCACTTTGTTTTAGTTTGAATATACATTGTGGGATTGTAGTAATTTCAAGTCAAAGTAGAACAACAAAATTATCAGATCGTAGAGAATACAGATTAACATATAACAGATTGGTAGTAATAGAACATGATGTCCGAATTAACATACAATAGTGTAACAGAATATCAGACAAATGTCTAGCTTAATCAGAACAAACATAACTGATGCAAATACAAACACCATCATTAGCCCCTGCAGGTATTTTCGGGTGGCTCTCTATCCCTAAGACTAGATTGGAGCCCTTTGAAAGCTCTCTGTGCCCGATCTCATAAAGCAGTTAGTATGCATTTTAGTCTAGCATGAGTTGCAAGACCCGTTAGCACTAGATAGAATAGAACAGTACGAGCAATAACAACTCAATAGTGGTCAATAATGTAATTTCAAGAGTTCTAGAATGTCACATCAAGATGCTCAGGAATATTAGTAAGATCATGTCAAGAATAGTGTTCACTAACAGTCTAAGAATATTATGTTAAGAGCAATATTCAAGAGTAAGGTATTATGAATACGACTGTTAAGGAGACAAACGGGTAGCATAATGATGTGTTTTTAATTTAAATCAATATTTCATTTAATGACTTGTCAATGTGTATGTTCTCTGAGTACAATCGAGGAAGCAAGATAAGAAGAAAAGTGCACACTAACTTTAGAGAACTTCAATGATACAACTTGCAACCATGTGGGAATTCATGGTCAGAGAAGATTTATGGAGGACTTGGTAGAGGAATCACTAGTATGGCAAAAGGAATATCTGATGGAGAGTTCATCCAATGCAAAAAAAAAGGGTTTCCTAACATGCAAAAGTGTGTATGCATGTGTCACACTGAACAAAACTCCAATGTGTACAAGTAAGTGAAGTCTGATTTCCTATCATAATCAATTGACTATTATCTGTGTATTGGATGATACATGATTAGATTTTAACATGTTGCACGTTATTAATTTTAACAGAGGATGTCATAAGAACAAGGTAGAATTTGATCATCAAGTTGAAAGAATAATTAATCAAGACATTAGAATCATTTAAAATAGTATTTAAATCTTTAAATCTTTTATGTGGGTTGTTACAACAAGAAGAACTCAAAAGAGCTTGAATTGGAACTAATAAGATTGACCCGTGATACATAAAACTTGAAACAATGCGTGTTGAAAACTCAGAAGTAGATTGTGACAAGAATCCTGTCACGTTCTAAATTAGAGCACGATACCTATCCTGTTGCAATCAAAACGCGACAAGATGCCTGTCACAATCTGAAGCAGAAGGCGACATGTTGACCTGTTGCAATGTTTAGGGCCATATTTGTTCCCAAAATAGATCCAAGTCCTGTACGCATTTAAAGGAGATAAATCTGTATTAAAATAAAGCTCAAAATACTCTTGATTTACTCACTAAAAATTAGGGAAAAAGACATTCTTAGTAGTAGACGTGTAGTAGCATCTACAATGACGTTTAATTGAAATATAATCAGGTAGAAAATAACTTTACATGGATTGAAGAATGACTTCTAAAATCGCATATAGTAAGATTGTCGGCCAAAATGCTATCAAATCACATAATAAAAATTGGATAAAATATATGAAAAATATTTATAATACATAGGAGATAATACAACAAAATTTTCATGTAGTTTGGTCGATGGATTTAAGAGATCTCAAAACAAGAATATGAAATCTTGCATGAACACGAACTGAAACTTGTGGGATTTAATTTGATGCATATGCACAATGGAATTTGTGGAAAATAGAAGAAAAATATTGCTGTGACATAGAAGATAATACAATAAAAATTTCACGCAGTATGGTTGAGACATTAAAGAGATCTCAAATCATGATCATATACCTTGTATAAGTACAAAATTGAAACTTGAGGCTTAAATCATAGTGTATGCATGATAGAAATTGAGAAAAATAATATGAACATGTTATATGCATGGAGAATAACCTATGGATGGATTTAATTAGACTTTGGCTAGAGAATACCTACCTTTTGGTCGTTTTCTTTAAGAGTTGATGAAGAATGATGAGAACAAGTTGATTTTGGGGTTGGAGATGCTACCCACGAGTTCTCCCACATTCTTCAACCTCCCAATCCTCCCTTGCAGCCTCCGATTTGTGATAGAGTTTGCCCAATGAAGAATATGAGATGCATTTATAATACTATGTCATCGATGGTTAGAATTAGGCAACTTCCTAAAGAGCAACAAGAGGGCTACGATTTGGCATGCTCTCTATAAGTAATTACCATGTTTTAATCCTAATTTGAGTAGGTGTGTGACAACAACTCATCCCCCATCATAGGGTTAGGGTTTTGGCTCTCTTTATGGCCCATTTTATAAGAGTTTAAGCTTAATTAACCTATACTATTAGTGGGTATTGGGGTATCTATTCTAAATATTATTCTCACTATTTCATCTCCCATTGAGTCCATAAACTCTATTGAACCCAAATATCACATTTTATTTGATGGTCTTTTGAGTAACACACATGCGATAATAAATTATCGACATTATTGGGTTTATTGACTTTTAAAGTTTCATTAAGGCAAACACATGTAATTAGCCCAAATTTCTTTATCATTGGTTGCAATATATTATTTAGTTCATGCCTATGAAATTTCGTCTGATTCCGCTTTAGTTTTTCACACGTGATAATAGTTTTTATCATTATCATGTTTAATTATCTTAAGGTTGGGATTAATGTTTATCACCCCAGTTATGCATGACACAACCCAATATCTTTATTAATAATTATAATATATTATTTAGTTCACACATAAATTTTTTTTATCTAACTTTGATGTCATTTCCACATGTGATAATAGTTTTTCTATTTATTATGATTTTATGAAAATCCGGATTGCTACTTCCTCCCCCACTTGAAAGAATTGGCCCTCCAAATTCATATGATATGATATGATATGATCACCAAGTTATTCCTAATATTTCTCTTGATCATCTCATCCATTTAAGACTGTGCTAGCAAGGAAATAATACGAAGCTAGACTAAGGGTTTAGTAAGGGTACATTGTCTTTCTTCATTGATAGGATCCACCTCCACAAGGGCTTGCAATCGTCCATGACGCGAAGGTTGATTCTTCTTCACTGGGAAATCGACGACCCGATGCTTTTGGCATTCACACCACAAGCAACCACCAAATTTCTTCCAACAATTCTCAACTCGATGCCCTACCTTCTCATAGAATTCACATACTTCCTTGTGATTTTCTCCTTCTTTTGTTCTCTTGTTGTTTACTATATCACTTCCTCCATTGGCATTGGAATGAGAGGCCTATTCTATTTTTAATGCTTTCTTCTTATTGATCTTTTCAAGATGTTCCATAGTGTCTTCTTCTATTTGGGCTCTCAATACCATGTTTGAATATACTATAGGAAAAGTCCTGTTGCACACCGCCCCATGCAACACACTCAGCCCCCCATTGGGGGGGGGGGGGCTGAGGTCATTAGGCCTCATTGGGGGTTGTAGTTTGTTGCACACCCCCAATGGGGGTGTGCACCAAGACTAACTCTACACTACAATGTTTAGTGGGGCCAACCTTTCCAAATAGACAAGCTCAACCCTTCTAATAATCTCCTTGTCTTCATCTTTTGTGTACTCACAAAATGTGGTGCATAGGGAGCCAGTATTTTGAATTGTGCTTCGTATTTTGCCACTGACATCATTTGTTGTTTTGAATATGTAAATTCCTTTGCCTTCTTCTCACGTATCCTCTCAAAAAAATATTTTATGTGAAAAGTCCTAAAAATTCATTCCACTCTATGTCAATTGGGTAAATGGCGACTGGTGGCTTTGCACCAGGCCCTAGTATCCCACTCTATGTCAATATTGGGTAAGAGAACTTTGATAGAATATTCACTTTCTTTGCAACATTTTACATTTATGAGTGACACTTTTGACAATGTTTTAATACAGGTGACATATTTGCTATCTTGTTATAAGTATGGTTTCCATGTAAAAAAACCATTTATTATATTCATTTGAATATTTTTAGGTGGAGGTACTTTAAGGAGGTATTTTGCCAAGTGAATCCACACTAGGAAATGCTCTCTCATTGCACACTCCATCCCTTAAATATTGAGGAGCTCATAGTTTCTTTTGTCTAAGGAACCATGATTTCTTCCATGAACTTTTAATTTAAAACTTTAGTTCTAAGAAACCCTTGTAATCGAAAGTATGTCTTCGTACTCCAACACATTCATGGAAATCATTGGGTGAACTTGCATGGTGTTTGCCATTAGGTTAAAATTTTAAAGAATCAAAAGGTCTGCATGAAAGTTTAGAAGTGAATCCCACAGGGAAAGTGCCCTATAGTCCTTTTAGGAGAGATAGCAAAAAGAGAATTTCTACTTTGACTTGAATCTTTCCTATAATGCATTTCCCTCCTACCTACTCTTAAATCTTGATTCTAGGGTGACGACTTGTTTAGAGACTTTACTAGTTCTAAGTCGGCAACTCAAAAGCAAGGAATATGTAATTTAGTGTCATTGCACTCTTATAAGGATCAATGTGATTACTATTTCTTATGTCTTAACGAGGATAAATGATTTATATCAAGCAGTCATTTTATCGCTTTCTCTAAATTGCCCAAATATGTGTGTTAACTTCTAATGAAATCAGACTTCATTATATAGTAATCATAGTGTAAACTATAGTGCTTAGATAATTTATGTTCCACTTTTTATGGGATGTGAGTTCAATAACAATATAATGACTCTTTCTTATGTCTAATGAGGATAGGCCATTTATATTCTATCATTATGTTCTATTTGGTTCATGCTTTTCATTTCTTAGTTTATCATGAGTACGTACAAGTTAGTAGTTGAATCATTCATTTCACTGAGTACATTGTTGTTTTATGCTAAACTATCAAATTCAGAAGAGCTATTATGGTATTGAATTTATGCATCAAGAATATTACAGTCTTCATCTACTGAGCATCTTAGTCCAATTCAAATAGTGTGATCAAGTTATCCATCTTTACTATGTGAAGTTTTAATAGATGATTCAAGGACTGATCATATGTAATTCCCATCTTGGTCATGCTACAACTAATAATTCTTTAGATTTTATCATGTTGTTTATAATGACAATGCTTTTCATTTATTGCATAGTTTTGCTAATAACATGACTTGTACAAGAAAAAGAATATCATTACTATTAAGACTTCTATTGCATATCTTTATAGTCAAAATAACATAAAGTGAATATACCCTAGTATGATGTCTTTAGATAGTCATAATAGCAATTCTAAGATTGGTGTACGAAGTTATGGTTGTTTGAGTGAAGGATGCATAGAAGGTTGAACACGTCTTAGGAGGAGGGTGTTTCTAGGAAGGCATCTCTAATAGTGGACGTACTTAGGTTTGACTATCAATTGGAACAGTAAATGCAATCAATTTTAATTGATATATCATTAGGTTTAAAAAGATTTAATATTTGCAAGGAGATGTGTTATTCACATAAGGTCAAAAGATCTAGTTTTTTTAGAATATCTTTTTTATGTCTCTGTAAGGGGATGTGTCAATTGTTTACATGCTAATCTAGATTCGAGAAGGAAGATAAGGAAGGACATATAAACATGATGACAATCCCATCAAAGGAGTATCAAGCATAAACATCTCAAAATGGCCTTAGCTAGTGATCCTGGCTAGCAGATGATTTTCCTTTTTAAGGAAGAATTCTGTGAGCAATGATAAGATTTGCATGTGAGTAATAAGAACATCATTGGTACTTGTGCAAGGATTGGGCTTCAAGACTCCATGCTATAAGTTCGTTGAATCCATCAAGGAAGAAGATAATAGGGAGAACACAATGAGATTAACAACCAAATTTGAGTGTCTATTTGTGAGAACCTTGTAAGCAAAACCATGATCAAACATAACTTCGTGTTCAATTTTTTCATGCTCTTAGCAACTTGCATTGAAAGCTCGAGCCAAATGTCCTTATCTTTGTTTGAACTCTTTGTGCTTCATTTCTTACCTATCTGATTGAATAGGAGGCATGTGTAAAGACATTCACTTCCATTAATTTGGAAAGGTGGCACAATGTGTGCCAAGTTTCTTCTTTATAGAGAAGACCTATTGTTGAATGCATGGCCATTCCCTTGAATTGAGGAAGACTTATTGTGCATAGGGCATTATGATTAATTGAGGTCATTATCCAGTGTGTCTTGTTCCCTCAGTTCAAGTTGAGGAAGACCATGAAGTCCTTGCTAGATTATCCTTGGACGTTCATGAAATATGTATCCAGTTCCATGAAATTCTGTGCTAGATTTATTTCCTTCTTTCGTATGGCACTATGTACTTAATGGCATCAATACCAAGTCTGTCACGTCCCGATAAATCATAATTTATCGAAAAATGATGGGCGTTCAAGCTAGAAAAGAAAACTATGAGTGTACATTCACATATAGCTGCAACGGGAATCACATTACATTAGTCACATTCATAGTTTATTAGGATTGGGAAATAATATTTACATCAATAACAAAACCTTCTTGCAAAAAAGGTAAACTATCAGATCTAACTAATTGTGGTGGTACTCATCACACATCTTTCCCTACAAACCTGACCCTTCGTGGTCACCTAAAATGGAGTAGGAATGAATGAGCAATCGAGCCAAGTATGATTCACCCCTACTTACAAGGAAAGAAATGAACTGATGGTTGCAAGAAAAGAATAGATTTACAATGAATACCATGTGTCAAATAATCTGTAACAAGTGAAAAATAACAAGTGCTCAACAGGTACAAGAGAGTGCTGAATTTAATGAAAGTACTTAAAGTGAAGTTTCATTGCACCACTTATCAAGCAAGTAGTAACTTATTCAAAACATATCACAATTCATGAAGATGCCGACCAATTTAGCATATAGTGGTGTCATGCCAAACACCCAGTAGATCTATTATTGCTATGCGCGGATAGTAAACACATTTCGATACTCCTCCCAGGACTGGATTGGCCCCTTTTGCACAGACATTAGTCCAAAAGAATCTGAAGATCCAAAAATACATCATCCCATTTCCATTCTTATCAAGCATTCAATTATGGTTCTTGGGTAGCCATTACAAATAATGAGCTTCCATAAGGAAGAAGTCACTGAAATGTCAAGGAATGTACTATGAACAACAATTAAATACTTAGGAGAGCAATCAACTATGCGTATAGTTATTGCAATGATTAGTAAAAAAAAGCCTGATTGATAGGTTAAGTTAACCTGAAGAGAAGGTTAAGTAGTTTTGAAGTCAAAGTAGAAAGAGTAAATTAAACGGTCTAAGTTTTCAGAAACTGCAACAAAGACAGTTGACCGAAAGTATAGAATCGGTCGACCAAATAGGCTATCGATCGAACGAACTCTGTATGTTGGTCGATCGGACTTCATAGAACCTTACCCCTTAGAAATTGGAATAGGATCGGTTGACCAGAACATCGAAATCGGTAGACCATTCAGAGGGCGTCAGCCGACCGAACTCTGTGTTTTGGTCGACCAAATTCTCCAGAGCAACCAACAACTTTAGGTGTGGAGAAATGGTCAGCCGACTGAATAAAATCGATCGACTGGTCAAGGAATATTAGTTGACCAAGTCAAAATAGTTGGTTGGATGTTCCTCCCAGAATGGCTAGTACCTCACGGCTAAGGGAACCATTCTAGGTGATTTTCTCTTGTTGTTGAGACAATTGGAAATTTTAGTTCTAAATATAGTCTTGCACTTACGATTCACTGTCTAGGAACTGAAATAAAATTTTACAACAATTGTACATGATTAAACAAGTGAAAACATGGTCATGGTGAGAAAGACAGAGTGAAATCCTACTTGTTGAAGAAGCACAAACCTTCCTTTACCGAAGCGAAGCCTTCGTAACAGTAGTAGCATCAGCACGAGGGAGAGAAGTTGGTGGCCAAACTGTGTGTGGGAGCGAACAAAAGGTGTTATATAGGAGTTCGGATTGTATGCATGGAAAACATGCGAGTGTTTCTTGCATGTAGAACATATGGTCCAACCTTCTCATCCCCCCCGACTCGATGGTTAGCCACGTTGGGAGAGGTTTTCTTGTAACCCAACATGTATTCTACCATGTACAACAAATTTACTTGGGGGTTAAGTAATTTACGCAACCCCGATTACGTAAGGAGGAAACGTTGCATAAATAGTTACATAAATAGATTTTAATTCCTCTTGATCTGTTTGATCCTCCAATTTAGTATCTAAACAATGTCCAATCAAAGTGAAATTTCAGATATAAGCTAATTGGGAGGTGCTACAATTTATGATGATTTTAGTTTAGTTTCTCAAAATAAAATTTCGTTAGGTGAAACTAAAAATTAATAAATCAAGTTAACCTTGACATTTGTGCACCAATAGTTCTCAAGATTCATAGTTTTGAAATCAACATATTTTTCTGGTAATTATGGTAGTTTCTGATCCGATCTTTTTTATAGGAATCCGGTGACGCCCTGTTGGGGTGCGCATGATCGGAAGCGATGCCGACATGTGACAATCTTGTCATACATTCTTTTAGGTTCAATACCTGAGTGTTCCCTAAACATGCAATTATATTTAAAAGAGTGTATAATTCTCTAGAAGGCCAATATTAAATTTGGGGTGTTACACTTCCTCCCCCACTAAGAAAAAGAATTTGGTCTTCTAAATTCAACTGGTATAGAGCTAAACAACAATTGATACTACCTATAAATAATTGTGGGTATTTAACTCTGATGGAGTCCTCTAGTTCCCACGTTGCTTCTTCTGGTCGACGTCGGCTCCACTGAATTTTCAACAATGGGACCTCTTTATTCCGAAGTTGTTTAATCTTTTGATCGAGGATTTGCACTGGTTTCTCCTCATATGCCAGATTGCTATGCAAATCTAAGTTTTGATATTCTATGACATGAGCCAGATCGTATATATACTTTTGTAGCATCGATACATGAAAGATATCATGCATATTGGACAATTGGGGAGGTAGGGCCAAGTGATACGCCATTTCTCCAATTCTCCGTAGTATTTCAAATGGTCCAATATATCGTGGACTCAATTTTCCTTTAGCTCCAAATCTTCGAATATCTCTTTTAGGTGATAATTTAAAAAAAAACATGGTCTCATTGTTGGAACTCCAATTCTCTTATTTGTTGATCGGCATAACTTTCTTGTCGATCCTGAGCAACTTTCATTCTTTCTCATACTATTCTTATGATTTATGTTGACTTTTGTACCATTTTGGGTTCATGAAATTGTGATTCATTTAATTCTGTCCAGTAGATTGGTGATCTACATTGTCGACCATATACATCTTCAAATGATACTATCTGAATTGTAGACTGATAACTATTATTATAGGCAAATTTCATAATTGGTAAATGGTTACTCCAGTCATTCCCAAATTCTAAAACACATGCACGACACATATCTTCAACAATTTGATTCATCCTCTCGGTCTACCCATCAGTTTGGGGATGAAATGTTGTATTGAATTTCAGTTCAGTTCCCAATGCATCTTGTAGTTCTCTCCAAAAGTGTGATGTAAATCTTGCATCTCGATCAGAAACAATATTTTTTGGAACTCCATGTAACCTAACTATTTTCTTTAAATATAGTTCACACTTTTGGTTTCTCCTTTGGGCATAGTTTTAAGGTCACCTTGATTGCTCTTTGCTTGGTTGTATGGCTTCACAAGCTAATCTATTTTCATCTCCAGTTTATGACCAATTCGAAGACCATCCTACAGTCTTCAATCCTGAATACATAAGAACATCTTTAGAGCCCATGATTCCCTCTATGAAGTTTGAATTTCAAGCTTAGTAATTTGAAGCGCTTGAAATATTATCTCAGATCTTGACATCTCTACATGTACTGATCACGTACAAGTTTGCCATATTAATATTTACTACACATCTAGAGATGAAATTAGTACACATGAAGATGCCCAATTTGATTGGACCTTGCAAATTGTGTTATGGTAACCTCACGTCTATTGTAGCTTTGTATGTTTAGGCTAAACTTCTATTTAGCAGCTCCTTTCTTCCTCCATACTTTGACTTAACATACATATACATATACATAGGAAAGGGGTGTTAGTTATGAGTGCCCTACAAGCCAACTCACATTAGTGATGACACTTGTAATCTTATACTAATCTCTTTTGGTAATAATATTAATGACATTTTCTCACTTTATATTACATGCATATGATGATGTTTATATATTGTGATATCCATAGGTCTACAATGAGGATGAAGATCATGATGAGATCATGATAATGAGATCTATCCCTTTTAAACACATATCCTAAATATTCCTGGTCGTAGGTTACTCAAGGACATCGAGATGACAGGACGAACCAGTGTGCTGTATGCCCATCCATATGATGGAGGTAGCTAGTTTTATAGCTACTTGTGTGGAGATACTAGGGGTATGATGTAGGTGTTTATTGGAGAATGAGTTTACTGAATGATCAGCTCTCGGAATGTTGTATGGTTGACGATACCTAATTATCAAACAACCATTCAGTGGTCCTAGTTGTGCAACTGATCCTTGGACTTGAGACACCAATTATGTCTTGTTTGAGTACTCCATTTTTTGATGCCGAACTTATAGGTCTTGAACCTCCCTAGTATAGTCGGTTATTAGGAATAGTACCCAACCTTACAAAGGTAATTGTGTGTCAATAAAGGATCATCCACTCTCAGTATTATGAGAGGAATATCCCATGTGTACTTGCTCAAGCAAATCCCTGGCCAGGGTCAATCGAATTGAGAGAGAAAGAGTCCTTCGAGAGAATCCGATAAGAGTAAGAATTATATGAATTTTGTATAGGCCTGACAGTACCATGTCTTATATGTGGTCTCTGGAATATTAGATGGATGAGCGACTAAAGGTACGCGGTAATGAGGGTTGAAAGGTCCAATGGATTAGATCCCCCTATATCGTCTGGGGACTATGGCGTAGTGGCCTAGTACGTCCATAGTCGATGAGTTGAGTGAATTATTATGGAGATAATAATTCACTAAGATAGAAGGAGTTTTGAGTCAGAAGGGTTCTGATGGTTGCAAGTCACGGACAACTCGATATTGGGCCTAGAGGGTCATACACATAAGGTGAATGACATGACGACTAATAGAGGATTGGATACGAGTTATCCAATATGGCTTCTCTCACCTGGAAAGTCAAGCAGTCAAAATGTGTTAAACGATAACAAAGACTATCATCAGGAATAGTTCCTAATGACACTGTCTATCGTCGTTTAGAACTCCGGCTTCTTTGAGGGACAATCAAAGTAAGGTAGATGACAAGGTATGTCATCTTCAAGTGTTGACGACAACATCAACTGTCGCTAGCACTTCGACTTCAATGTAAGCCAGTCAAAGTCATGTTGACGGCGAGATCTGGAACAACCCGCTATTTTTAAATAAATAAATAAATAAATAGAAATATTAAAGAAAAATGAATTAATTAAAACCTATTAATAAAAAATGAGTGATGGGATTTAATAAACGGTTCATATAAAAGTTATTGGGCCAAAATAGGAGTTTTAAAAGATAGAATAAAAGAAAATACTATAAATTTCATAACCCTATACTAATATGACTCGTATACATCTAAATTGGACTCCTAAGCCTACCCTAACTAGCTAGCCACGAAATTGAAGTAGCATCCTAACCCAATTAGGAGGATTAATGCTAGGAAGGTTAGATAACATGGAAATTCATAGTTAAAGGGAAGTTAGAGTTGTATTAGGAAATAAACATACTAGATACATAAATACACCCCTAAACCCTTCATGGCTGACCCTATTACTTTGCTGGGACTTCTTGGACGTGGAGATGAGGCCATAGGAGGAGAGAATCATGGGGAGAAGGCTGCAGAAGCTCTACAAGTCTACTCTTCGTGTCCAGAGCCATAGGAGTTTACATCGATCAAAGGTAGGTGTTCTCGGGCTAAAGATGAACAAATCATATATCATGTTAAAGCTCTTCATGTCTAGTTTCTTATGCACCTATTTTGCCTAATTTCTTTCGATCATCCTATGAGTATTAAGCGTTTTCCAAACATCACGCATGATTAGGGCTTTTAGTATTCATATCATGTTTTACGCATATCGAGGTCAAATTGAGTCAACTCAAAAGCATAGTTCTCTTCTACTCATCGTCCTCTACAACTTTTATGTTCATAGTTTTGCCCAAAGAGCCCTAGATCACGAGTTATAAGCCTTACATGCATGGCTGCATCGATTTTTCTATTCTTGATTTGAACTCTAAACAGCGACCACTACAGACGTCGCTATTTAGAAACTGGTATCGCGACAGACAAGACTGTCGTGATTACCTTAAAAGTGACCGTATAGATCGTCGCGATTTAGTTTGGTTCTGACAGGATCCGATTGCATCAAACTGTGTGCCATATAGTTTTCAATGTCTGTCTGATATGCGACCTTACATGCCGTCGCGATTTCGAGTTATTCCCTCTTTTGGGAATTTGTGTCTATTTCAAATTTAAATAAGTTGCCTGAATGGGTCGACCTTGAACGTCACATTTCTGAGTCATCAATCGATGCCTTGTTCCGATTGCCTTGAACGCGTCTGTGGACTCCGTTGTGTTTTGGAGGTCGTCAATTGATTCATCCCCTACCGGTTGTCATGAACGCGTCATACCTTGCCGTCGCATTTCTGGTCAGTAATCGATTATTTTGGGTTCGGGCAGGAACCCTGAGATCGTGACATATTAATACATCATGTTCTCATCAGGGTCGTGACAAGACCCTATCGCGTACTGAACACGACAGGTACTGTGTCGCGTTCTTCCTGTTAGACCTGAGAGGCCCTGTCGTGTTAAAGCATACGTCACATTTTGAAGGTACCCTATCACGACCAGTGCAAGGGTACGTCGCCTTTTCAAATTTTGTCCAAAAACCTTGGTTTTCTTCTAATCTTACCTTAAATCTATGTATTTACTTCATGTTAGGTTTGTGTTAAGTCTGTAACACAGTAATAGAAGCCATATTATGATGAACACGTAATTTCTCTTAAAAGCTATGCACTTGATCTCTTTATCAAAATTCATGATTTTCTATCACACACACAAACCAAAAACCATACATTCATAATACATCTGTTAATTTAGTTAGAATTTTGTACATAAATCTCTCTATTTAATGGATTTGTCTTCGTTTCTTGTGATTGTTTTGGAACACCGTTATCGACGCTCCTCTATTCTAGAAGTCCTCTAGAATGCCGAGTAACTATTGTTTTCACACTTTCTCTTGACTTGGACTAACTCTTCGTCGGATATTCCTTCTTCCGAACTAGTGAATCCTTGTTCAAGGCCTCCGTAAGTCTCCTTGGACCATGGAATCCCACGTGGTCGATGAGTGGGTTGTACCATTAACACCTATACATCCTAAGGGGTCATGCTAGACATGTATGACATGCTCCAACCAGCCATAGTACTGTCTTAGACATCATGCCGACTTCTTGACTGTGTTACTATCACGACCAACTAGTAGACCGCATCATTTATCAGACTACCAGTACCCGAAGGTACTGTTGCAACCGTTACTATCGTCTTTTTTAAAGTGTCCTTTTACGTGGATTGACCTATAGTTCTCGTCTATTCCATATTCACTCATCTATTCACATTCTCTCTATACTCTCCTCTATTCATCAATTACTCTCATATATTCTTGGTACTCTCTATGGCCATTTGACTGATTGTCTAAAGATAATAAATATGATCAATACTTGGCAATATAAAGGGGCCCAGTCTGGTCCTGAGAGGTGTGCCCAAAAGTGCTAGTGCCCGCGGGAGTTAATTGACCAAAGTGTTTGGCATTACACTCAAGTACTATACTATCTCGACTATCTATCTTTACAATCAAAGTGCTATACTATATTCGACTTGTTGTGCTATGTACTATTGCGTGCTATTCGTACTATGTCCATCCTACTCTTTGTGTTATACTTGAAACACGTGCTATTTGAACCATCCTATTTGTGCTATTACTTTCTCGACATTACTTGACTCTCTCTGTCATTAGTTACTCTGCTCTTTAATACATTAATCACTTAAAATATGCATGTCTATGAGATATTAAGTCCTACTGGGCGTTATCGCTCATCCTGCATTATTTGTGAACGTTTTCAGGTGAGTCAGATGAAGAGAACCACACTTACGAGGATGGGTACGAGCAAGAGTGAACCTGACGTGACCATGGAAGCGTCCAATTATCTAAGAGTCTTAGTTAGATGATTGCTTTTATTTGTTGTAATGAAGTCAATTGGGCCCATAGTATTGACTCTGAATTAGTGGTTGTAATAGACATTAGTGGAGTTATCAATGAAATACATTTGATTTAGTATTATTCAATTGTCCAATGGATTGATGTCTATTATACGCTCTGTACTCGCGCTATATTAACTGCCTTACATTCTGATATTTCACGTTGGGGCATGACATTTGGGATCAACAAAATGGGCCACAAAGTCCATGGAGTGAAACATTTGAGGGGCATGTGGTTCCTACTTTTACGTCACAATATCCCACGTGTCAACTTGGTAGAGGTTCAACTTCTTTTAATTTAGAACCATGAGGGATAGTTTAAGATCACTAGGTAAAATATACCAGATAGCTAATTAAGGGCTTCCTAAGGTGTGTCCTAGGATCTTAAGATGTCTTAATGACTTGATAATCTGGAAGTGGACCCCTTCAGTATTCAACTTAACCAAGGTTGTACGTGACCAGATGACTTTGGATCCAAGCAACAACCTGACTTGTTTAGTAGAGAACCTTGAGCCATTTGTCCCATTGTAACCCAAATAGGTTGTCATGATGATCTGTGGGGTTGGGTTCAATATCTGTGGTAAATGCCTTTAAAGGTAGACCATCTGGCAAATGCCCTAGTCATTAGAATAGCTAATCCTCTACTTCCCTCACATCCTAGCTCATATAATCCCATGGTTTGGAATTAGTTGTCATTAGAGACCACTATCTCTTGATGCCTATTAAGGCCATGACCCAATTAAGGACATGATCATTGCTAGGAAGGCAACTGTTATGATAATGATTACCCTAGGCCTTTCACAAGGTAATCATATAAATTGTTAGGAACCCTCCAAGTTTAAATGACAACAAAGTCCATTTGTATTGGACTAATTGAGTTTCCAAGTGCATGTGCAGTCAATAGGCCAATCATGAAAATCTATTCAAGTATTAAAATGCATGAAAGTCAAGTTTAGATGGATGATTAAATTAGGTTCTTGTTGGAATTTGAAGTTGTATGTTGAGAGTATTTGAAGTGTTGACTTTGCTCTTTTCAATGAACCCTTCCAGATTTATGGCTATATGTGGTAGAAGTTCCAGCATTTTCAAGTTGGTAGATTTGCACTATTGAAGGTGTAGCAAAAGTCACACACTCTACGAAGAACATGCAATTTGATAAAATCAAGAATGTTTTGAGAGTGTCCAACTTAGATTTTCTGAAAAAAACCTTCTATTGTGGACCCTATTGTCCTATCATCTTGGGAAGGTCTCTAGGTTGCCTTAGAGTATTTAAACATCATCTTGGAAGAAGGAAGGTGGCTAGATAGTCAAAAAATTCATGCTCCTTGCTACATCCCAGTTTGTGAACCTATGGTGACACCTTTGCATCATTCTGAAGCCTCTCCTTCGTACTAAATCTAAGGTTTATCTTCGAGGATATTTCTTTGGCATCTACTTTTCAGATTTGTAATTTTTTTCTCACTTAAACTTGTTAGTTTTGGTATTTGATTGAGAGATTGAGGTTTTTTCTCCCTTCATCAAGGATACTTTTTGCAACGTCCTGACCAGTCGGATTCGAGATTAGCAGGTTTTACTTAGTTTTCAGGCCAATGTGTGGCCATTGGAGTGCATTTAGAGTTATGTTAGCTTGTGTGGGTTTTGTGGGCCAGATTTCTCGACCCACTGTGTACCCTAATTCTTTGGCTGAGAATGCGTCTAGGTTGGTGGGTGCATTTATAATGCAGTCGTCCCCTAGGAGCATTATCAAAACCAACATTTTTGGCCTTTCTAGCACATGTACGATGCATGCTATGCGCTAGGTTGACAGACACAACCCGTTTAGGAACATGGTCGCACCATAGGACGCGTTCTTAACGTGGTGCCCAGCCCAACTGCATTCTCGATCTCCGTGATTTTATGTTCTGTTCCCCGACCGAATAGGGGAGAAACCCTATTTCAGCCAGGGGAGGTTCCAGAGGGGCGTTTCAAGTGATTTACACTGAGAGTTGTCATTTCTGCACGGTTTCTACATGGGAAGGATGATAGGAGCATGGGGAAATGCCCAATGAGTGTTGTTCATCATGTAGGTAAGGGAATTTTCCTTAGTTCTTTGTGTTTCCTCTCTATTTGGAGTTGAGATCACATGTTTAGTTCAACTTTGGGTGTTTAACTTGTTTAGATTTGTTGAAATCATGCTCATATGGCTAGGTTTTTGGATTTTGATTTGATTATCCTCATTTCATGCCATTATTTTGATTTTTGTGATCATTTTCATAGATTTAAATGTGAAAAGAGGTTGTTTATGGTGTGTTTGGCTTGTGTGCTATTGATACAGTCAACTAAAATAGGTTGAAATGGTGTAGACTTGGCTTTCGTGGGGTTTCTGGGTGAAACCCATGGTCTGGGTGTCCTTTTTGAGAATCCGGTTAGTATGGTGGGCGCATTCATGACGCGTGCCATGCCGTTGGCAAGTTTTCAGAGAGAACGCGGTCCAGTGGATAGAAGTGTTTAGAACACATTCTGTCCCTTGGTGCGTTCTACTTTATGATGTATCTAGTTGTTGTAAAGATTATGAACCATAATGTGGGCCTTATAGGGCTAGTTCTGGGGTGTTTGTTGTCTGTGTGACAGTTGAGGATGCTGGTACAATGCATTTAAATGCAAGTTTGTACGGATAGTTGGTTTATGGTAAATTGGTTACGAGTTTTGACAGTGCAACTGTGTTTTATTGAGTTTGATGGTCATGATGCTTATTTTGGAGAGCCTACTCAATCAGGTATCCTAGATTCTTTGTGAGCCAGACACTCTTATACTCAGGGTTAGTCTTGGTACGATAGTATCGTCAGGGTCTTGTCATCTTCCTGGGCTCACTTACTCCTTTGTAGTGAGTTGTACATCTGGCTAGGGGAAAGACGACAGTGAGGTAGTGACTTGTGGCATGGTTATACTTTCTTTCAGTCGCTTGTCATGCACTCGTTGTTGGGGGTGAGGACACCAACAGACGTATTGGACCCCAATTAGTCCCTTGCTCCATAACCTCACTCTACGAGCTTCAGAATGTGTAGAGGTGTGATAGGCGTGGGTTTGCAGTACAACCAGACTGTAGGTGGTGTTGGTTGGTCTCCACAGTCCTTACTTTGGTAGAGATGGAGCAGTAGTTGAACTTTTCGTCCTTGACTATGAAATTGAGGGGTCTTTCTTGTGTGGTTTGTCTGGGTCAGGTGTTGGTTTTGTGAACCAATTTCCAGAACCTAAGTGGTAGCGTCGGCACCATCCGGCTCGTGTTACCTGCGTGCGTGTATAGAGTGGGTTTGTGTGATAGACTTAGTTATAGTCTGTGTTACATTGTTGCCTTAGTTTATTATGCTTATATGCTATATTCACTTATTGTGAATATTTATGACATTTTAATTATGTTGTGAATTTTGAGGAATTTCCCTACTAAACCAGTGACTAGTGAGGCTCACCCCTTTCTTCCTACATCCCCCTTTCAAGTGAAGGCGAGTAGGCGAGTTCCCATCCCCCATCCAACACCGATCCTTGTGGTAGCGCAAGTAGGTCTGTACCTCTAGTAGTGTGAGCTTACTTTGTAGTTCCTACCTTAGGATATGCCCTAAGTTACTGTACCCGTCTTTTTGGACCTGTGTTATTGTATTAGGACAATGAAGCTTGTGTAAATATGTGTGTGAGACTTGTAAATATTACTATCTCAATGCATGTTTAGCTATCTTTCTATATTCCTACTAGACACATGAGTGATATCCCTTGCGGGCCTTAGTGGTTTACAAGAGGCAAAGTCGGGTCATGTTCCATTTTGAAACCGGACGACGAGGACTGCCACAGTTGCTATTAGAGTAGGTCTAGTAGAACATAGAAGATAGAGAGACTACAATGTCCCAGAACATAACACAAGTCTACTATTAGAAGTAGGCCGATTTTTTTTGATGTGTTCATGTTGTGTCTGTGTGTATGTTGTATGATGTTTGTGACAGGTTTGAGATGGCTAAAAGAAGAGATTGGGGAGGTGGTGGAGATTAGCTAGGAGACCCAATGCGAGAGTTCTTTGAGAAAATGTGGCAAAGTATGACTGAGTTTTAGGCAAGAATTCCTTAACATATTCCGGCACCACCAGTTGCATAGCCACCACCCCCAACACCAGTCGCTCTCCCCCTAGTTGTACAACTACCCCTGTGGCGGAACGCCTCGGCCAAGCCCGTTAAACCAATAACGTACTTGATCCGAGTCCGCCTCCCGCGAACGGGCCGAAGCCTCGCAAGGGATACCAAACCACAGTCCGTGTAAACACAAAGGAACACACCATATTTTATATATATATCACAAGTTACATAGCCATATTTCCAAAAAACTGAAAATAAGTACAAGAGCCTGGGGCATACCCCGAGGTACAACTGAAGAAAATAAACAACTAACTACACTACACTGCTGGAGCTGCTACTACACAGCTGGAGGTACCGACCCTGCACCGCTACGGCGCGGCTCTGAACTGGACGACGGTCGTGAAACGTCCTCCTCGCTCTCACCTGTGGGGGTAGGGGTGAGCCTCGCTAGTCACTGGCTCAGTAGGGAACTCCCCCAAAACCGAGCAAACCAAAAACCACAGGTACAAAGCAATAAACAATACCAACAATTTATAGAACAGCTAAGCAGGATATAAAAGCTGTAAAAGTACTCACCGTCTGCCGACTACGAAAACAACTGTAATAATTAAACGGCAAACCAGTACAAGTGTACAAGCTAAAGTAGAGACAGCCAAACACGAGCCACGTGAACTGGTTTGCGACACCAGAAACTGACTCGGACAAGCTAACACAGTTCTACCTCTCAGTCTCGCAGCCACGGACGAAAGGTCCAGCTGCCGCTCCACGTGAAAAGTCAAGCAACTGTGGAGACCAACCAAACACCACCACCTGCGGACCACACAGTCACAGGCCCATGACTGGCACCTCTAGAGATCCTGGCCCGGAACTCTCTAGAGTGAGGCACTGGAAAAGGACTAGCTGGGGTCCAGTACGTCTACTGGTGTCCGTACCCCCAACTACGAGCGCGCTACAAGTGACTAAAGACAAACACAAGTGTCACTGTCCCACTGTCGTCTTTCCCTCAGTCGGACGTGCAACTCAAACACAAGAGTGAGGGTGTCCAGGTCAGACGACACAGACCTCGACGGTACAACACAAGTACTGGGACAAAGCCCCGAGCTAACAGCCTGGCTCACAAAGAACCTGGGGCACCCAACTGGAGAGGTAACCACGGTAGGCGTCGTACTACTCGCTACGTACACAAAACCACGTGCAAGTCACACATAAACCACGTGAAACCTCACGTAAGCCTCAAGTCACAATGGTCCACCACACGTGAACCCAACTGAACTCGCGTGAACAACACGCAACCTCAAAAGTGAGTAACTAACTGCATACCCTGTATACTAAACACAGAAACCACGTGCACTCAGTGCACCTCAGGTGCCAACGCACCACTCTTTATCGATAAATACCATAATTAGTCATTTCTGCTTATATACAAGTCGGCGGCAACATCGACTGCCGCTTACAGGAAGTAGACGGCAAGGGATATGGCTGTCTGTATCCCGGATGATGAGCTTGGCGACAAACGATGTTGACGGCAAGTTCTTCAACCTCTATCCCTGCAGAAGCCCTAAACCGATTCTACAGGTTTTACAACCGTTAAAACAACGGAAAAACATACAGAATTGGTTCTTCTAACATCCATGCACTATAATTAAACTATAACAGCATGCTTTACCACCTGAATTCATCAAACCACCCATTATCCCCCGCATGGATACCATGACCTGAAATCACCATTTTCATGCAGATTCATGTTATCTAATTTCATTATCACGACCTATAGGAATTACAAGGGTCATTCCCTACCTCAGAACACGCTTAAACCTCCCGAAATCTCCCGGTTCACACCGAACCCTCCGCGAGCTCCCACGGGAATTGCACCACGCCACTGCGTTTCCTCGCGCAATTCGGCAACGCCACACGTCCCACGATCGTCCAACCACTCTCCTGTACCTGTTGGAAGCTTTAGGGATGCAGGGGCGTGAAGCTGGGGCAAGGGGAAGAGAGAACTAGGTGGAAAACCTGCTCTCGGGTGACCCTATAACCTGCAGAATTCACAGGTTGGCGTCAACCCCTCTGCCGCCTAGAGCAACCGCCACCATAAACGTCCACATCTAATGCCGCCAAGTTCTTGCAGTTAACGGCACTCTACCTGGACGCCAACAAGTCAACGGCCACCCCTGGCCGCCAACTCCAACTCAACAGCAGCATGTCCTATTTCATTTCAGGACCAAACCGGCTCCTCACCTGAACAAACCACACATTCCACACAACCAACTCACACTGGCCTCACAACGGCCATCACAACCATTACACACATGATCCGCATGGATCCGAAAAGCACGCGACGTTACAACCCCCACTAGAGTAGTCTGTACAACCACCAGTACCACTTGTTGCACCACCTTCTCCACCCCCAGTTACGTCGGTAGCGCCTGTGCGGGGCTGCAGGTGAGGAACCAATAACATTGCTAGAAAGAATTTTGAGGTTACAACCACCCCACGTATACTGAAGTCTTGAACCTAGACACAACTGAGCACTAGATGCATATGATAGAAAGGGTTTTTGTTGCTATGAGATGTTTTAGCCTTCTTCTTCTCCCCTTGCTTGAATCCCTTGGTCTCTTGCCTTGAGGGGAGAGGATGGAAGGGCTAGGGGTGTCTTTATAGGCTCCTAGGGTAGTTTGAGAGGGGGGGGGGGGGGGGGGGCGTCTAGGGGAGGTTCCCACCTTGGGTTTACCCAGGCTTAATTAGTATTGGTTAAATTAGGTTAACTTAACCCTAGTTAAGGTGAGGAGGTGGTGGATCCTTCTAGAAGGAGTTGGTGTATTCTAGGCCTGGTCTAGGATCTTCCAGTGTTCTCTTGGATCTTCTGGAAATCTCATAGAAATTTTCATTTAACCCTTTACATAATTTACATATTACTTTTTAACCTTCAAGTTTCAAAACTTGTAAATATGCCCACACTACTTCTCCATTCAGCCAATCTTACTTCAAATGACCTCCGCCTAGGATTCTGACGATGTCTCCGGGGACCCCTAGAAGTTTCACTATAGTTCCTAGAAAAATCATTATTTATAATTTAGACTCTCATCTTTTGGTAATTTCAAATATACCCTTCTCTGAACTATTTTAATTTATGTATATATATTTTGTCCATTTTTTTGGGGGTATTACATTTCCCCTCTCAATGAATGTTACTACAATGTTATTGAGTGAATGCTGTTGTTATTGACGGTACTAAAGGAATGAATGAATGTATACTACAACTATTACTGTTCATAATCTATTGTTTCTTGAAATATTCCAATGTTCATTGAATGAGTGATTTTCTTGATCATTTAATTTAATAGGAAATCATGTAATTGTGTAGGATTGAATTTCCCTAGGTTGATTCTGGTGATAAAATGCTAAATACTTAAATTGTACTTGATTATAGAGATATAATATCTACTGAGCGTTTTTACTCATAGACTATTGTTGAATATTTTTTAGGTGAATCTAGAGAAGAAAAAAACTCACACTGATGGGGAATGGCATGAGTGATCGAGTGTCCTTTGAGAGATTGATAGAAAGATTTTATTTTGATCATTGTAAGAATTGAATGAGATGTACTGATGTAGATGGATGATATATATTATGTTAGTCCAAGCCTTATACATTGTTGTATTTGAAATAGTTTTGTTATGAAAGTAATTTAGTGGAGATCATCTTTGTTAATGATGTTATTCGATTAATTGGGGTCCACGTTAGATGTGTAAATATTTAGATCTTGAGATGTTGTAATGTTTACCGCTCGAATGTTACTGAATTGAAAACTATCTCATCCCAAATGAGAGAAGTGGATGTAAATGTCTTCATTGCGATGCATAATAATTGCTTGGGATGTGACATGAAGTCCCAAATCTAAACTTTAGTAAGTGGAAACCCTTGTAATAAGAAGTAGGACTTCAATCTCAAAGTCATTCATGGAGATGAACATGCAAATTTGCATAGTATTTGCCACTTGTCATTTTCTACAAAGCATCGATCAAAAGATCTGTATGAAAACCTCTCCAATGTTTTCATCCGAAGCTTTTCCAGTCACTACCAAGTGACACAATGTAGGGTTTTATATAATGCGATGTTGGCTTAGAGTGGTTTTAAAAATTCAAACGCATGCAGGTTCATAGATGTCACACCCCGCCAACTTAGCAGTGGAATAAATTGGGGAGACATGAGCAAAGTACATAGTAGCATATATTGCACAAACAGTCGAGTGATTCAGAACAACTATGAACAATACTTGGAATAAAATCTTCATTTTATTGATAACTCATAAAGACTATTACAACCACTAATTCGGAGCCCAATACATAGGGCTCAATGACATCATTATATTGGAAAGGAAATTTAAGTATCTAACAAGACTCTATTATACTAGGGTAACTCCATCGATATGATGCTAGGTCGCTCATCACTCTGGTCCTTTCCCATTGGTGTGTGTAACATCATCATCCGACTCACCTAAAACACATTTAACAATAGCACATGGTGAGTGATGACGCTCAGTAGGACTTAAGTCTCATGAGCCAAGCACGCTTTAAATGATTAATGCATTAAAGAGCAGAATAACTAACGACAGAGAGAGTCAAGTAAAGTCGAGAGAGTAAGAGCACAAGTAGTGTGGTTCAAATAGCACATGAATCAAGTATAACACAAAGAACATGATTAACCATATGATGTATGTCAAGTCATGGTAGAGAGCGATAACAAGTTGATATCAAGTAAAACTTCAATGTTAAGCAAATAACAAGTAACATGTATAGCAAGGGGAGAGAGAAGTTGGCCATATAGAGAGTAAATACCCACTGGGGCAAATAGCACTTTGATTGATTTTCATCAATCGAAATAGTATAGCACTTTGGTTGTTAATAGATGGCCAAATAGAGTACCAAGAATAGATGAGAGTAATTGAAAATAGACGAGAGTATAGAGAGAACTTGAATAGATAAGTAAATATGGAATAGACGAGAACTACAGGTCAACGCACGTAAAACGACGTTAAAACATGCGATAGTAACAGTTGCACAACACTCATGATTGATGCTAACAGTCTGCTTGAATCACTAACTGTCCGCTGACAGTTCTATGAACACAGTCCAGAGGTCCAGTGTGATCTCAAGGAGAGAGAGAATTCTAAGGCCGTTGGATCATGCCGATCCCTAAGAGTATATAGGTATTGATGATACAACCCACTCGTCGGCCGTGGACGTACACCATAGCCAAGGAGTCTTATGGAGGCCTTGAACAAGGATTCCCTAGTCCGAATAGGAGTCTTCCTAAACAGAGAGTTCATCCAAGTCAAGAAAAGTGTGTATAGAAACATTGCTTGTCTTGCCTTGAGTGCTCGAAGATAGAGGAGCGTCGGTAACAGTATTCAAAATGAACGATAGAGAATGTAAACAAGTCTTTTACTTCAAAGGTATCAATTATGAAATAAATTTAATAATTTACCAGATATATTAGGAATTGATTTCTTGAACATGCATGGCAGAAAGTTAGAGTTTCTGGTGTGTGCGTGTGAAAGAGAATCAAAGAAAGTGAATTAAGATCGTGTACATGTCTTTTAAAAGAGGATTATAACATGTTTATCATTAAATAACATTAATTACTT
The DNA here is from genome assembly GCA_014218235.1 of Colocasia esculenta. Classification (NCBI taxonomy): domain Eukaryota; kingdom Viridiplantae; phylum Streptophyta; class Magnoliopsida; order Alismatales; family Araceae; genus Colocasia; species Colocasia esculenta. The sequence goes on along the minus strand of CM024765.1, from coordinate 3,726,924 downwards.
CATTACAATAAATTCAAGGGATTAACAGTGAATAATCAGGGTGAAATTAGCGTGAAAAGACATATTTCTGGTTTCTGGAAAAACACAGTCAGGTCGCAACATCGGCCAAACACGCGATTAGGTTGCGGTGCACTAGGCCGACACGATGGCCTTGTTCTTGTCGCGATAGACTGTAGCGACGCATTCAGGTCTAGACTGATAGGCTGACACGACGAAGTCACATCCGATCATCTCGATGCATTCAAGCCAGGTTTGATAGGGTCAACGTGATCTTCAGGTCACGAGGGACAGGGCCGATGCAGTCTTCATGTCGTGACGGGTCGGGACGACGCAGTCTTTATGTCACGTCCTAATAAAAGGCTATTTATCGGAAGTGACAGAAAATAGGCACAAAAAGGTAATAATTATTTATCCATTCATAATGTCATAAACAGAAGTTTTATTACACAGATACTCCTCATAGCAACTAAGAGAGGAGTAGATCAAAACAACTTAATTTATACATCTCATTTCACACTACTAAACAGAAACAGAAATGGGTTGGCTTTGCTTGACACTGTCAGTCCACTCAGCACTCATGCCCTTAAACGTCATCCCCACCTGTATTACCTGAAAATGGTAGGAAATAATTATCTAACTAGCCCAGTAGAATTCAAATCCATAATTCCAAGGATGAATACATAATAGTTAAGGCAAGAATAGAAAGAATATCGAAGACATGATCAAATATCAAGACAGTAGACCTGACACAGTGATGATACTAAAACACAGGCATGTTCAGGTGTATAAACTTCACATTTTGCTCGAGTAACAGTAAGATAGTACAATATTTATGATGACCATAATCAACAGTAAGTGATGTAATGCCAAATATCCCGTCACCCTTTATCAATCCGTACGGCCAGTAAAAGAATTCGGGTGCTCCTCCCAGGACTGGACCAGCCCTATTTGCACAAGCATTTCAGTCAGGTGGGTTCCAAGGACCCAATAATATGTCATCATCATCCAATTAATCACATCTCACATGGTGTTCAAGCATTTGAACTCTCAAGACATCAAGTTATATGAACTCGGTTACCGAACATAGGAGAATGGACTCAACAGAGTACCATTCGTAGTTGACAACTTCAAGAATATTTCAAGGGCGAGTAGGGTATCTCAAATGGGTATTCTTTACAGTAGAATGACAGAAAATACCCAAGTAATTAAGGGGGTAACTTGCTAGGCTATTAGGATGAACTTTTAGCAAGGATTCATACACGGAAAAGTGCAGAAATTCGAATCAGGGTCGTAGCTGTCGACAGCCAGAAAGGGGCTGTCGACAGATAGCAGTAGATAGAGCTCAGTTTTGCTGGTTCTGTGTCTATCTGTCGACATCAACAAAATGGCTGTCAACAGCTAGCCACAGTCCCAGTTATTCCGGAGTTCAGGAAGGCTGGCCTGTCGATAGCTATGAGCTGCCTGTCAACAGCCGCCTGTTCCTCACTCATAAGTGACTTTGAATTCACTCTAAACACTCTAACCATGGAACCTATGAATCAAAGCATGATTTATATCAATTGGAAGAGTCTAATTGCAGTTCTCACAGTGGTTTATAAGCTAAACAAACGAGATGAAACAAGAGATTTGCAATTCGAACTTGTCTAGCTAAAAGCTAACTTAGTGTAGTACTGGAAGTATGATCTTGATAGCAATGGTTTATTGGAAGATTCCTACAAGATAAACACTAAAACTCAAAGTGTTTCATGGATCTAATCAAGGCTTGGAGTACCTAACAATTAAACAGAAGTTCTCACATAGTTCTAAAGATATTAAGACTTCTACATGACTCTATAACATGAACAGGATCAAAGGTATAGGAAGAAGATAGGAATCAATTTCTAAAATAGAACCAAGTTGTTCCTTTCCCAACAAGAATAATTCTACCCTGACTGGAAGGAAAACAGAGTATCACAAGTATAACAACTTATCCGTTCATTACGAATTCCTTGTTACATATGAAGAACCGAATTGAACTAGAGGGAGATGAATCCTACCTTGCTAAGCAAGTGAACTTCCACTTGATCTTGATGAAAGAGCCTAACCCAGTGAAAGAAACTCCTTCCCAAAGTAGATAACTTGCTAGCAATGACAGTAGCTTCAATAACAAGTTGACTCCAAGGTAGTAGTAGCTATAGTTGCAGCAAGAGCAAACCGAAATAGTTGCAGCAGTAGCAGACACTAGGAACAAGAACTGAGAAAGGATGCAAGAATAGGAAGAAGATCTAGCAGATGCCAGTAGGAAAGGCAACAAGAACAGGAGTGGAGAAAGGTGCGTATGAAGGGAGATGATTGGCTTTTATAACCCATCGTCCACTCCATGCATGGTGACACCTTCCGTGCATAGGTGTAAACGGTAAAACCCCTTGATTTTTACTGCTTACACCTGACCCATGCAACCTCCCTCACACCCACACATCAACCACCCTCGTGTAAGGATTTTAACCCACGATGACATGGGCTTACGTAGCCCACGCAACGTCAGCATCAAAAAATTCCCAGAAATCCTTCCCGTAATTGACCCATAATTCAGCTGGCCCAATAAACCTTGTGTAAATGTATTCAAACGATATCCGTTAGTGTTAAAATTTCAACCATAGACTAATTTGATGGTTTTAAAAATTATAGTGATTTTATTTTAATTTTTAGAATTTATTTTATAGTAGGTGAAAAATCACCCGAAAAATGGTCGCATTGACTTAATCTCAAAATTCGTACGTCGAAAAATTTAGATATTTACATTTTTGATATCTCCACATTTTTCTGAAAATTATGGTATTCTCGGATTTCATTTTTGTTATAGTTTTTCAGTGTCGCCCTGTGGGAGCGCGTACGTCCGAGTACGACACTTGGGTAACGTTAATTAATGCTAATCATTCCCAAATATCAATTATTTCAACTTAAGATTAATACTTAAGTCTAATAACTTTATTATTCATGTTTTTCAACAAATAAAATTTCCGGGGTGTTACACTTTAGGTGGCGACGGTTGGTGGCGACGCGTTCAGGTCATGCCCGACAGGGCCGACACGATCTTCAGATCGCATCGCGCCGCATCGCGGGTGCGTGACCTGCATGAGAGCGGCACATTCTCAGGTCGAGAACGCACAGTTGACAGATCCGAGATAAAATGCTTATATCTCGAGGCATACAACATGAAAATCCACAAAATCAATTTTAAAACATTGCTAACAGGATTCTAAACATGATAGAAACAAGAATCAAGTAAATGGACGTAGATTTCATGGAGTTTGAGATCAAACAAGAGGGCTCGGGTACATGTCAATAGCCAAACTTTTAGCATGAAATACTCATAAATGGCATGATAGAAATTGTGAAAAATATGAGGCTTTTATTGCTAGTATCATGGACTATCTATGGACGAGATTAATTACATTTTACTTGAGAGATTGCCTACCTTTGACCGAGTTGAACTCTTAGGGCTTAGAACGTGAAGAACATTTGAAGAACACCTTGCAAGTCTTCCTCTCCATGATTTTCTCCTCCTTTGGCCTCCTTCCTACGTCCAAGAGATCTCAGATGAACAATATGGTCGGCCATGAGGGGTTTGAGGGTTTATTTAAAGGTCTTGTGTTGTTGTTTCCTAATACAATTCTAATTTCCTCCAACTCTGAATTTTCATATTTATCTAATTTTCTTAGCATCAATCTTTCTATTTGGTTTATGATGAGACTTCAATTTCGTGGCTAGCAAGTTAGGGTAGTATTTAGGAGTCTATTTTAGATATATATGAGTCATGTTCTATTGGCAAATTCTGGTGTGACAAATGCTTCATCTTTGTAAGATTTGTTGTTCTAAGGTATTATTTATATTTTTTAATTTTTGATTGATTATAATATGCATATTCTAAAGAATTTATAAATTTATTTTAGGTATAAAGTTCAGCTTAGAGTTATTGATCATACTGGAAGTGCTTCATTTCTGTTGTTTGATCGAAAGGCCAATCAAATTCTTAATAAAACTGCCATAAATTTATGTGACAAATTGATAAAGGTAACTTCTCATAAGAAATTTGGATCTACAACATATTTCATTATATTTGAATATGAACATCTTACTTTCTTGACATGATGGAGATACCGAGTCATTCCTAGAAGAGTTAGATAATTTTCTTTATAAAAAATTCATCTTCAAGATCCAAATTTCGGACTTCAACCTTCATCAAAAGTGGCCTATTATATAGTTATTCGTGTGACTGATGATAACAGTTTAATTGAAGAATATTTGTCTTCTTCAATTGTAATTATTAACTGAATTACATACACTTATTGTATTTTTTTAATGCTTCAAGTAATTGTGGATGTTAAAAAAAATTTGAATAATGAAGTGGCAAAATGAGGCCCATGTGCAGCCTTGTGCAGGCCCAAAGGCACATCAAATGGAGCCCATATGAAGCCCAAAAAGACAACCATGTGCAGGCCCATGCGCACAACAAAGCTGGGCCATGAAGAGGGGCCATATGCAGGCCCAAAGAAAGGCCCATACAGGTGCAAAATGCAGCAAACATGGGGGCTCAAAATACATCCCATATGCAAGCCCATAGCTAGCTGCCCCAAAAAGAAAAAAGAAGAAAAGGTGGGGGGCAAATAGGGAAAGGGGATTTTCCCATCCCCTTAAAAGCACCTTTATTGCGCAAGAAGAAAAGGAGAGAGGGCAGCCAAAAGGGGAGGGCCAGCAAAAGGTCTTTTTGTTTTCTGGTTCTTCCTGGGGCAGAAGAGAGGGGAGAGCAGAAGAAAAAAAAAAGAAGAGAAGGCTACTGTTCGTGGCTTCCAAGAAGAGAAGAAGAGAAGGAATAGAAGAGAAGAAGAGGAGGCTGGTTCCTCTTCCCCAAGGTAGAGAGCAGCTCCGTGGGGAGAAGAGACGCTTTGAGAAGAGAGTTCTTTTCCTCAAAAGGTGTGCAAAAGGGGGTGAGAAAGAGGAGAGATCCCAAGAGGAGAAAGCCATCGCCACCTCCTTCTTCTTTGTCTTCTTTGTGTTTCTTTTCCCCTCCCCATCTCTTGTCCCATCATAGCACTTGTATATTCCATTGCCTCTTCCCATTCCCCATATGTGATGAGAATGACATTTAATGTCTCTTTTCTTTTGAATAGAATATGAGATGTATGAGATGTATGAGAAGCATGTGATCCTGTTTTCATTTATTGCATGTGATGTGGATGCTTTATTTAGTTTATTTTTGGTGCACAAGTACATGGCCCCTTCCCCCATGCATTTTCTTTTTTTAAAAAGAGATTTGGGTCTTCTTCCCAGCAAGAAAACCCCCTCTGCTGCTGCGTTTTCCTGCTACTTCCCTTTGAAGGAACCCTGCCGACTCACCTGAATGTGGGTTTGAGGGCGCCTAAGGGTGGACAAATCAATGTCCATTTCTTGCTGGAGCCCCTAAATGGGACTGACAGGCCCCAAGTCCTTAATGGGAGTGCTGTCTTTCCTTTGGCAATGAGGATTCCCCCTATTTATGATTTTTTTAAGCTTGAATGTTGCTTGCCGAATCACTGCGGTTTCAAGTCCAAGCACAAAGGGTTGGATAACATGATATCCATGCCTTGTCTAGGACTTGAATGGGATGTAATCCGTCCCAACATCATGAGTATACCATGCTTATACCATTTTCCGAGGCAAAAACCATGTAAGTTACCGAATCTTTGTTGAAGGTTTGCGCCGACTCACCAGGCAGTGAGCTTTCGAAATTTTGAGGTCGGTTGGCATGATGTTTTGCCCGCCTAAAAGTCTAAAATTGACCGGGATGTACCGCAGTCCCTCCCGTGAATTTTTTCCACCTTTTCGCCATGAGTTGAGTGCCATCCCTTTACAAATGGGTGCTGCCAACTCATGCAAGTAGAACTGTTCGCTGTCGACTCATGCATGCAGAACAGTCTGCCGTTGACTCATATGGAAATGAGATTTCTATGAGGCCCCAGGTTAGATAACAAGGTATCTATGCCCGAGTTCCTAGATTCAAACATTGTTGGATCATCAACCAGATTATTTCTAGTCTCGGTACGCGTTGATTCCCTCGGAGGCACGCCTCGGGGATCGGTACCGTGTGCTGTTTGGGTGACGCCATATATGGCAAACACCTCGTTTTGGTGCCGCCTCCATCGTGGTGGACGAGTACCACGACCTTCCCTTTCGCCATGAGTGAGGGGAGGTGCTGCCGAATTTTCTAGCGTAGTCTTATGAGATTAAAAGACTTTAAACCATGCTGGCTAGGTGATTCGGCAACATTGCGACGGTCTGCCGACTCACTGATTCAGTAGGATCCTGCCGACTCAGTCATGTTCTGACTCAAGAGTCTGCCGACTCATTGAATGTACCAGGGTTCTGCCGATTCAGTCATGCCCTGACTCAGTAGTCTACACATTAATGGTTGCAGCAAGGTTCTGCCAACTCCCTTGACTCAGCAGTCTGCCGACTCAACTGAGCTCCGCCGACTCAGCAGTCTGCCAACTCACCAGCATAAATATAAACCTCGACCTTGGCATTACATGATTGGAACAATAGCATTAATGAAACATAAAATGAATAAACGAATTAAAGACTCCACAATTGTACATGAAGATGCTAATGATCACAATAAGACAAATGTTTTTCAATAGACACCTTCTTCAGCACGCACTTCGCACCTTTATCGGATGTTTCCGCTTCAGGCCATGAGACTTTCTAATCTGGCGATTAATCAAGGGTTTTCTCTCTCAAAGGGATGTAATTAACGTCGTTGCACTCAGGCAATGGCGGGATCTTGGTCCTGACCTGATCTCCACTTTCGTTTGACAAAGTCAAACGATGCGCAAATAGACCTAAAGCCCTTCGACTCTCGGAGCCAGAACATGTTGTCACTCCGGTGACTGGCACGCCTGCGCTATGCGATTGCCGATTCATCTCTCGTCCACATCGCTCGAGTAGCACTCGACGGGATTTGAATTTGCAATATGCATCCATGAGACATGAGAACATGATAAACAAAATTACTAAATAATTTGATGGAATTATAAAATCCATTTCCACAGTGTGGCACGCCAGTGGGACCAAACTTCCCTTCATCTCTTCGCCAGAATAGAAAGCCCTGTGGCCTTTATACTCAACACTAACTTTCGTTTTAAATTAACTGACAGGTGCTAACATCCCAAATGGCTGAAGTGCGCTTTGGACCCCTAGTCGTCCAAGACCATGCACGGTATGGCTATCTCACCGTGCTGACTCGCTTCGAGGATTTTCCTCCGGTTGTAGAGTTCCCCAACTTCTTGGGGGTTGCATTCGTCGACATCCTGCACCCAGGAGCTGGGACCGAAGCTGAAGTTGAAGCTGAAGTCAAAGAGACCACCAAGAAGCTGAGCTGCCACGTTCACCACATGGGACATGGAAACCACAACAAGAACAAGGGAAAGAGAAACAAAGGATACTGCTACCAAGCAAGGGAGAATGAGGAGATTGTCACTCGTTGTGCGCGAGTCTCTAACTCAGGGAAAAGCGTGCTAGTTGGAGACATGAGAATCCGCTTGCAAGCCAAACGAGCCGAAGTTGTGCTAGAACAGGTGGCACCAACAGTACCTATAAATAACTCATTCCAGGCTCTGACAGGCAAAAGAGAAATGTACAAGACTTTCAGAGGCAAGCTTCCCCCAAAGCCGATTAAATTCAAGCAAGTATGGAGGCCTAAGAAAGTGCAAGTGCATATATAGAGGAACCTCTACCACAAGAGATAAAACCAAGAAAAACAACTGATGTGAGGGTCTCGAGCTACCAGAAGCCGCCACGTGGCTTCAGAGCCAAAGTGCAACAAGGGGGGGGGGGGGGCATATGCTTATGCTTGTTTTCATGATAAGAAGGCAGAGCTGCGGCGATTTGCACATGTGCCAATCGTCCGGGGGAACTCGCCGACGTCTGCTATCTTGGCCACGCGCCACCAGCGAGAAAAGATGCGAAGGCCACATGACCACATTCTTGGCCTCGCAACCTCTCCTTTGCGGCGAGCAAGATCGCTGAGGGCCATGGAGGCCTCACAAGCTGAAGCTGAGAGCAGCTCAAGAGAAAATGATGTGCCCTGTGAACACGTTCACACTCGGCTCGAAAAGACTAAGCCGAGAATATCTGTTTTCAAGAGATTGACCTTTCCGTATGAAGCACCGCGAGGGTCGAAAGAGGCTGTAATGGCTCATGGCAAATCTTTGCATGCCACATGGCTGGTATAGGTAGCCGTTATGGAGCTTTGCCAACCAATGATGAAGAGCTAGCGGAATTGGCTGGGAGACCCGGTGCCGTTACAAGAAGAAGAGCAGATGCGGCAGCTTTAACAGCAGCATATGGAGGTGCTAATGCCTCTACAACATAGATGATGGCAACTACTGCCAATGTGATTACCACTTAGGGCAGTGGGGGCAACAATAAAATTCCCCTGCCGCCGCCGCCAGAAATGACCTCAGGGGGCACAATGTAAGAGATCCCTCTCACTGCACCCTTAGATCCGACTGTCTTGGAGTTGCTACAGCGGTATCAGGCCGAAATCGAAGCACTCAAGCACCAGATAAAAGGCAAAGAGACTGAAGAGCATGTAGCCCGAGAGATTGAGGGTTCTGGAGAAACCCCTCAAGGGACCTCAGGGACCTAGCCTCATACTCCAAGACTGACATCGATCCCTGAGTCAATGCTAAGAATTCCTACTCCATCTTGTCCTGGATATGCTCGGGAACATATTTGGCCTCAAATAACCTCACGAACTCTTCCTAGGTTACCTCTAACTCCACTCCCTCAAACTGCGTGCGAAGAACAGAAGACCACCACACATCCACTCACTCCTGAAGCATATATGACGCCAATCTAACCTTATCATTCTCTGCACATCTGATGGCCCTAAATATCTTCTTGATTTCCCTAAGCCACTTTCTGCAACCAATGGCTCACTCTCCCCCTTAAAAGAGGGTGGAGCCATCCTCCTAAACCTCTCCATGATCGATACTCCTCTTGTACCAAGGACCTGCTGAGTTGGTGCCAGAACCTGAGTGAGTCTGAAGAGCTGCTTGTGTTTGTCCTTGAGTCTGTATCGCTTGTACAATCCCTTGCATGAATGTACCGTAGTCAACCAATGGTGGCGGGGGTGGCGCAGGTGGTCCCTGAGGTGCTGGCACTTCATGTTGTTCATTTGTAGCCCTCCTTGGTTCCTCATCCTGGACAAGTATGCTCGAACGTCGGGTCCTTCCAGCCATTGCTACAAAACAAACACCAAGTCAAACTCCACTTATCACTACACCTAACATATTATCATGCATTCATCTTATCACTTTTCTAATCCTATCTTAATTATTCTTTGGATCTGGCTTTCCATTATAAAGACTTAGAGATGTGATTTAGTTGATGGTTATTCATGTATAATCTCAACCCTGTAGCTCTAATACCATCTCTGTAACGACCCACTTTCACCCAGTACGGTTACACCAACCCACGTCGGATGAGAGCAAGCCGCTACAGGGGAGAAAACCCCAACGATATACAAGTGAGCTGAGATATACACGAATAGGATGAATAATGCAATGGAATTTAAATAATCTTATTCCATCAACTTTAATCCACATACCACAGTCTATATAGCCCAATAAGAATAACATAAACATAATGTTCTCTAAACACATACCCAACTCCAAGTACATATAATCAAAGTTCAAATTACAATTTCAGCATTTCATACTATGAAAATAAATTACAAATCTTCAATTCACTCTTCCAACTCCTCCTCGGATTTGCTAGCTCCTCGGCTTCTAAATTTCCTGAAATGTTTAGCAAGGGTGAGTCTACATAATAGACTCAGCAAGTAACTTAAATTTCAAATCATATACTTACCAATCATGCTTTCAAACAATTTAATACTATTAATTTATTAGAATTCAGAAATTTAAATCTATACATGCTCATGCTATAACATAATTGAATAAACATGGAATCACATTAAACAATTTATCTAACACATGTAAAACAATATTCTAAACATAGATTCTAATAGCATGGTATCATTAACATGATTACAACTAGGGCTGCTGTAGCAACCTTGATTTTTAAAATCAAGAAAAATAAAAATTTTATTTAAATAAATGAGAAAATAGATTTAATTGAATAAAAGGGGGATAAATAGAAATAGAATGATTTAAATCAAAGCCATCAAGCTAAATTAGCAATGGGTTGTACTAATGGTCCTAACATGGTTTGTTGGCCTAAATGAGGAGAGCCCATTATGGGATAAGAGGTAATTAGGTGAAATTCATACCTAATTAATTAAATAAATGAAAAGGGGTTAAGATAAATATTAAATAACCCATAAATATCCAAAATAAGTGTCATACACTTACCCTAAACCTTTACCCACGAAATTGGATCCCTTCCCACTCTATTAGGTGGATAAATAAGAGAAAGTGGGAGATAAAGAAGGAAATTCGAAATTAATAGAAAGGAGGAGTTTTAGAAGGGGTAAAACTCTACTAGCAACCCAATACACCCCCAAGTTCGTCCCTACCACCCATAGTTCGTGGCTGGACTCCTAGGAGACGAGGGGAAGGCTGGAGAACGAAGGAGCAAGGAGGAGGAGGCTTGAACAAGGAGGATTTTCTGATTTTCATCATCCAAACTAGGGCTTTCTTACTCCAAGAAAAAGGTAGGCAATCTCTCAAGTAAAAATCATGTAAAAATTACCCTAGGTAGCCTTCATATACCTCTTCAAAAGCCCTATGGTTTCGTGGTATTCTGCTCATCCATTTGGGCAAATTTAATTCGTAAAGCCCTGCTATCACCATAAACCCAAATCTCATGTTTTCTCTAATTCCCTGCACGTACTTGTTCCCATGCTATGAAAAAATTCTCATTGATACTACAGTGCATTAGATTTCAAACGCCCCTAGTTTCGTTCTATTTCAATCTCCCATGAGGGAGAATTAATTCCTTGAATCCCTGTCAGATCTATGCATCCGACCCTTCTTGTTGGTTTGTGAACCTCATTCATGCTTAACTTCATACCATGATAAAATTATCATAAATACTACATCTTGTTAGCTTTTGAACACCCCCAGTTTCGGAAGTTTTCATTATGTATCCATCTCTAATTAATTCGTTGAACCTTGACTGTGCCTGGTTAGGTCATCGAAATGTAACTTGATCACAACATGTTTAAACCTTGTATATTTTCAAATTAATCATGTATGTTGATAGATCTATTTGTCTACTTTCGTTTAAAACTAGTTTCATGCTTTTTGGACCTCTATACAATTTATTATCGAATTTTGAATAGCTATGTGTCAGGCAGACCCACCTGAAAAAAGGGCCAATCCCTCTTTTCTGGGCTCGGGCCACCTCCTGAGGTCGCGACGGCGCGATACGCCGCGATCTCTGAGGGTCGCGACACCAGGATCCGTCGCGATCTGATCACGACAGGTCGACTGGTCGCGACCTGCTGCCGGCTCACCCCAACGCCCGGTTCAGCAGAACGCGGCTGGACGCAGCACCGCGACACGATACAACGCGAAACCCTGTCGCGACCTGCCTTATCGCGACCCGCCGCTATGTCACGACCTGACCTGATCGCGACTCGCCGCTGTGTCGCGACCTGACCTGTTCGCGACCCGCCTCCATGTCGCGACCTGAACGCGACCTTACCCTACGTCGCGACCTTAACAGAACAGCCCAAACCTTGATTTGCTTATATAAACTTGCTAATTACTCCATTTAATCGCTGCTAAACCCAGATCATGCACTGTAAGAACAGTAACGACCTGTTAATGAATATTGAGTATTATTCACATGTTTTTAATCAAATAAAAGATGTGTGCACAATCCATCTTGTTCTCGTGATTATCTTACACATGCACACACTATACATGAATAATTGCCATGAAACCTTGTTAAATTGCTCAATAATATATCTGGTAATTGAGTTAACTATTTACTTAATATCCTATTTGTTTTAATGGACTTGTCTTCATTTTAATCGCGTGATTCGTACACCGTTACCGCTTCCCTCGGCCTTCGAGCACTCAAGGCACGACGGACCCGTTTTCTACACACTTTCTCTTGGCTTGGACCACCTCTCCATCGGGAATACTCTCGACTGGGCCAGGGACTCCTTGTCAAGACCTCCGTAAGTCTTCTTGGCTTTGGCGCACGTCCTTAGTCAACGAGCTGGTTGTACCCCAAAACCCGTTACACCTTAGGGATCAGTACGATCCATGGCCTTAGTGTGTTCTCTCTTATCTTGTGATCACGCCGAACCATCTAAGCATGTGTACACAGCACGGCTAGTGGGAGGTGGTGATTTCTACCAGATTGTCGGCCCGCAGTGGTGTGCCGTGCAACCATATTATCGATGTTTAACGTGATTTTACGATAATATCCCTGTCTCATCTGCTCTCTATATTCTCTCATCTGGTCACGTTCTCTCTACACTCTCATCTATCTCGTCTAGTACTCTCTTATCTCTTCTTGGTACTCTATTGGCCATTCGTGTGATTGTCTAAGATAAAAGAAATGACTAATGCCAGCACAATAGGGCCCGATCAGGTTCTGGGAGGAGCGCCCGAAAAGTGCCAGTACCCATGGGAGTTAAAATGATCAAGGATGTGTTACGGCATGCATCCAGTACCAGTTTACTATCTAGATTAATCTATGACAATCAAAGTACTATCTCTACAAGTGCAAGCGTGATCGTTACTAGTGCACCGTTGTGCAATTTACATGTTATATCGTTACATGGCCATTCTATTATCGTTCTCATTGTACTATTTTCCCTGTGCCAGTTGCAATTGCTCTCTCGTTATCGTGATATGCTCTACATGACTTTACTCTCTAGTTAACCTGCCATTAAAACATTAACTATTTAAAGTATGCTTGTGTTCATGAGATATTAAGTCCTACTGGACGTTATTCGCTCATCCTGCGTATTTATTTTATGTGTTTCAGGTGAGTCGGATCATGACCACACTCACGAGGATGGGACCGATGAGGAGACTCAAGAGTGACCATTCTGCAACTAGTGCTATCTAGTAGTAGTCTGTTAGCGTAGTTATGAGTTAGTGAGTCAGTTAGTCATTATGTAATAGTTTGATTTTTGAATAAAGTACTCTGGGCCCTAGTTTTGGCTCTGATACGTTGATGTATTAGTTAGTTTATGAAGATGATGAGTCATTAGTGAATGTAATGGAGATTGTTGGATTATTAATGATATTTGAGCTTATTTGGTATTATTCCATTGTGCAATGGTTTGCATTTATTTCTCGCTCTGTACTATTTAATAACTGTAATCCCGCTCTGATATTCCGCGTCGGGGCGTTACAGCTGCAAACGGGTCGGGTTCGGAACCGAAAACACAGATTCTGATTCCGATAACCGAAATATGGTTCTGATTCCGATAAAATCAGAATGGTTAATTCTGATTCCGTTTCGATTCCGATAGCATTACCGGAACCGAAATTTCGATAAGCTAATGTGTTTACCATAATTTTACCTTTTGAGTTTATGATAATTTATCGGAATAACCGATATTGATTCTGATTATTTTTCAATTCCGATTCCGATAGCTTATCGGAATATCCGATACCGATTCCGATAAGCTATCGATTCCGATAAGCTATCGGTATCATTTTTCGATTCCGAACCTGATAATTTTTATCAGAATCGGGTCGGAATATCAGAATATCGGGTTCCGTTTACACCCCTAATTACAACATACAATCACATGCTCTCATACTTTATTCTAACCATGTGCAATTCTACACATTTAATCATGGAAACAAGGGCAAGGTAAACAACACTCCTAGCAGGATTTCTAACATATTCCACATGCAATTATAACATTTTTCTCTACATTTAGCTTGCTGTTTTTATAGAAAATTTATCACACTTACATATATATCACATTAGCCCACACAACATGATACTAATACGTGTACATCAAGTAGTTATAATTAATGGATATGGAAACATGCACCTTTACTTGGTATTAAACATATTATCATTTTTATCATTTGTCAAGAACCGTATTAACACATGCTTACCAAGAAATGATTTATTTCATGGATATTATAACACACATTTAAACATGTACTAGACAGGATACCAATTAAACAATATTAACATTTACACTTGTACTATTTTCTTATTACATGCACACATATACTTATCCTTTGCATCCACATACACTTACTCACGTTTTTACTTTGCACATTCATGTATCACTTATCATGTCATAATGCACACATCATATGCCACGTTCACATATCATTTGCACATACCTTGTGCCACGAATTTCAGTCACTTTACAATTTATACACATGTTCCTGTTTACACGTTGCCAAGACACAACCCAAACCACCACTAGACAGATCATGTCACTTACACATACACTCACATTTACTTAATCACTTAGGCAATCGCGATCAAGTCTTGGTTACTGCAGAACCGAGGGAAGCACTCCCTACCATTACCAGTGGAACCTGTCCACCTCCAGGATTTTTCAAGACCCTTGTCTAGGGTATCATGTTTTACCATTTAAGCTTTCCTGTAGGGGCACTACTACAGTACAGCTCCAAGAAATCTAGGGTGGCAGTGTCTTATGGGCACAATTTATTTATCTTATCCCAATTCACATTTTACCCACACATGTATTTATTCTTTCACTTTCCAAGCACATACACACACATGCGTTATGAAACATAACTTATCACATTTAGAATATCAATCACTAATAAACAATCATTTAACAGTAGTTAAATCATAATGTTAATCACATTCTAACATAATTAGGATTTAATACAACATGGTACAGAGGCTTCAGAAATTTATAACAATATACACAGTAATCAGAATCATATAAAATTTTAACTACAGTTTCAATATAGCACAGAGAACATGTTTGTAATTTTTCACAATTTTCAGAATAGTAAAACCATTTTTAATAATTAGCATAGATTACATGAAATTTAACAAGATGATTCGCCTTACAGAAATCAGAACAGGCTGAAAATTTAACCACAGGTACATAGGTATCACAAAACATATCACGAATTTTTCATAAATTTCTGGGCAGTCTAACTATTTTTAATAATAAACAAGGCTTCAGGCAATTCACAAGATAATTCAGTTTATGCATGATAGACAGTGATCTAAGAGTTCTAATAGTTCTGCATCGTGCATACAGTAGTATTGGGTTCATGGAAATTTTCTGTGAACATAACACACATCAATTCTAATTATTCGGAATTTAAATAACATCAAATCATGATAGAAATTTTATAAACGCTAATTTTCATTGAAACTCATCAACATCTCATGACATGATCTACTGAACATAATAGACAGGACTAAAATATCTAAACATATGCATGCATTCACAAATTTTCCAAAAAATTCTCATCACATGCAGTCAACATTTGTTCTGGAAAAACAACAAGAACTTGGCGTCCAGGGTCTGGCCGCCAACACAATACACAGCAGGATACACTGCCGTTTACGTAAGAGCTTGGCGGCAACACTGTCGCCGCCAATCTCCTGCCTGCTCAAAATGCAGACCGGAACACAAAAACAGAGAATTTTGGGGGATCCAGGCATGGAATAAAAATATAAAAAATTGATAAAACCCTAAAAGATGAGTCTATGGGTTGAACCCTTAAGCTACTTGCCTTAAAGAAAATTCTATATGCGATCTAATTGCTGGAGAAGCTCTCCTCAGCCAGTGCCAAGAAGTCTCTCAATCACCCCTCGATCCGGCTTCTGTGAGGAAGTAGATTGCACACCGCCGTCGGGAAGCCTTCTTCTATGATCAGACCTCCTCCCCGAAGTGGTAGAACGCCAGAATAAACACCAGGTCGCCGGATCAAAGCCTCCAAACTTTGGTTTTTCTCACAGGTTTTCTAGGGTTTTTCACAAAGAGCAAAATAACCTAATCCATCCTAAAAGGGGTGCTTTTATAACCTAAGGGGGTCGGGGACGCATTAGGGCAGGTTATCCTCCCATTGGAAAGGTTTCCAAAACAAGAACCCAGCCAAACCGCAACCGTTTTTAGATCTGAAGACGCATACAGCTGGAAAAGTAGGCGTCCACCTTTGGTGCCAACATCAAGATAGACGTCCATCGATATGGATGCCAATCTCCATGGCCATTCAGTCAGCGGCTCAAGATGCTGCCGCCAACTGGGCATCTCAGCTAGAATTTAAATATTCAATAAAATAAATGTACTAACACATCATAAGCAACTTAATGGTTATGAAAATAAGTAGATATTACATGCACAAAGTTAAACACATATCTATATACATGTACTCAACATAATTACATTCAACTTGCATAGATTTAAACAAGTATACTATGCACTTCTACATCTTGATAATGCATGCACATTTAAATAAAATTCATATACAGAATAATTTTGTGTATACTTATATGCTATATGATAATAATTACATACCATATGCACTACATCACTTAAATACACAATGTACATAATATAAATGTAATATACACACACAAGAATAGCATATATTATACTTATGCACATAAGTGAGTAACTATTTATAACATGCACAGAATCAACAATATTAAATGCACAAATTTCAGGGGCCTTATAAAGGGGGAATTGCAAATGGGGGATTACATGGTTGATCCGCCCCAGCCGCATGAGCCACCTGCCCAGCAAGCTATGATCAATATGATATCTATATACCAGCAATTGCCAGAAGAGATCTCCGAAGCCAGCACAGAGAAAACATATGAGAGTCATATCCTTACCCCAATCAAGGAGCAGGAGGAGTGGCAAAGAGTATCTAACAAGACAAAGAAGAGATCAGATAAGAAACCAGTTCCAAAAGTGCATATTCGGGGTGTGACGCCTCAGCCACCTGTGCCAATTGTCACCCCGATATGGCATCCAATAGAACCCAGGGTTGTCATCCAAAGAAACCCTGGCAATAGAAGGCGTCGAACGCCTTTATCACTATACAGAGGGGGTAGCCCTTCACTCGAGCTCTTGCAAGCGCTGATCGATGAGCTAGATGAATATGAGCAACTAGACAAGCATCCTATCCAATTACAAGAATATATTCCGTGGGAGGAGCTTGAGAAGTTGACCCTAGAGGCACCTGCTGAACAAGAGACACCTCAGTCCCAAGAAGACTTGTTCTGGGGGCAAGAGACTACAAAACCCAAGAAAAAGAAGAAAAGATCCAAGAAAAAGAAGGCATTTGCGCCTCTCTCGTGCAACACCATTTCATCTTTGCTAGGCTTAACTGAGCATTACGATGAGGAAGTAATCTACTCCCCATCCAATGACGTCAACTAAGTAGGAGCTTCAGGGGCCGAGTTCGTAACAAGATCCGGGAGAAAATGGGGACGCCCTTCTCCGGCCAATCAAAATATCATCTTCCGGGGGGAGCCCTCCTATCAAATCCCAGAACCTGAAGTTCGAGGGGTGCAAGTCCCACCTCCTCCGGGGCTCTATACTAATGAAGAGGCTGGGGGCACGGTTTGCTGAGTTTCTGGAAGCAGAAGAACAAACTAAGATGCTGTCCAAATCTTCAACAACACAAAATAAAGCTAGCAATGAGAAAAACAGTCCAGTCGTGGACTTCAGGCCAAGAACGGCATGAAGGACAAGGAAGAATTGAAGTTGGATGATGTCGGAGCGGAAAACAGGATCATCAAGCTACTAAAGAAAATCCCTACACGGTTCAGTGTTTGGGAGATTCTATCACTAAGTGAAGAGACCAGAAGGGCACTAATCACAGCCTTGCAGACTCCAGTGCAATATGAGACATGCCTGGCAGAGATGCAGGTAGAGGCTGCCATCGCCAACGCGGAGTCCATCACATTTACCCCGGAGGACATGCTCCTCCCCATGATCACTCACAATAGACCTTTATACATGAGGGGGGAGTTAAATGGGCTACCCCTAAATAGAATTCTGGTAGATCTTGGAGCAGCAGTCAACATCCTACCATATAAGATCTACCAAAAGTATCATTTTGATGTGCATCTCACTCTTGCGCACAATGTGCGAATAGCGGGCTTCAACCAGAAGTTTGAAATTCCCCTGGGGGTCGCAGAGTTTGACTTGACTCACGGGGACTTCAAGATAAAAGTCCAATTTCATGTGATTAATGCAAGCACATCCTACAAGGCTCTGTTGGGTCGGCCTTGGCTCCATCAAAACAGAGTGGTCCCATCAACATTGCACCAGTGCATTAAATACGTCAAAGAGGGGGAGGAGCAGAGGGCTTTTGCCAATGCACACCCATTTGAAGTCTATGAGTGTCATTGCTTGGATGCTAATTTGTATCTGGAGCACTCAGAAAGCCAAGCCCCTCAGAAGGGCAAAGAGAAAGAGATCATCGTCGCTGATGAGTGGTTTGCACCACCACTGCCAGGGATTGCCGCTGAAGAGCCTACACCAACAAAGAAGACGGAGGTGCAGTCATGTGATGCCCCAGTTTGCAAACACGGTTCGGCCGTGCAAATAGAATATGAAGAGTCAGAACTCATCCTGGTCCCAGAGGGCCTCACAAAGCCAGCTGCAGAAATAGACTGTCAAACCGTAAGGGCGTTGAAGACCATGGTGATATCTTATCTAGGGGGCCGCTTCATGGTCTTCTATGCGGATGAAGAGCAGCCAATGAGAAGGGATGATGATTGTAAAATCCCCGAAGAAACTGGAGATCCCTTGGTACCAATCATGGGGTTCTTCGACATGTCTAACACAGTCTCCAGACTGGCTGAAAGACAACAAATCCTTCTCTGCCAACGTCTCAGCCAAAGGGAGATGTTCAGAAAGTTATGGTACCCTCCGAACTTGGACAAGGAATTGTTGAAAATTACACAACACCCAGGACTCGGTTTGTCATTGGGAGGAAGCTACACCGTTGGCATGATCAGCATGGCCAACCAAATAGAAATGAGTCCATCAGGGGTAGTTTATGATGACTACCCTGAAGAAAGAGACGCACCTAGAACAGCTGTAGACACAAGTGATGAACCTCCCCAGGGGGCAATGATGCCTCCCACATGTACTCCCGTGGAGTTCCCTACCATTCAGATACCTCCAACAGCCGGGGAAAACATAAATGATAGACTGCCCAGCTAGTCTTTACAGGCTCATAAGAGGCAAGAGAACAAGAACTGACAACAGGCATCTCACCAAGTCCCAACCAAGAGGCCCAACAGACAGAAGAGACCGAAGAGACTATGCTGACTGAAAACCAGCAAAGAGAATACATGGAGGTGCTAGAGGCGGAAGTTGATGAAGAAGGTTTTGTAGACCTTCAGCCGGCACCAGAAGAGCTTGAAGATGGTGGCCAAGCCACGATCGATGAGTTGGTGGAAGTAAACCTTGGCACGAAGGATGATTACAGACCAACCTTCCTGAGTGCCCTTGTCCCAGAAGAAGAGAAGCAGCGGTATATCCAGCTGCTGAAAGAATTCCAGGATTGTTTTGTATGGAACTACAAGGAAATTCTGGGACTCAGCCCTGATGTGACACAACACATCTTGGCAATTGACCCGAAAATAGAACCGGTCAAGAAATCCCCCAGAAGAATGAGACCGGAATTGATAAATAAGGTATGTGCAGAAGTGGACAAATTGATAGATGTGGACTTTGTGGAGGAGAACCAATACACTACTTGGTTAGCAAAATTGTCCCCGTAAAAAAGAAGAATGGACAGATCAGGATTTGTGTAGACTTTTGAGATCTGAACAAGGCTTACCCAAAAGACAATTTTTCAATGCCAATCACCGAAGTGATGATCGACGCGACCAACGGACATGAGGCCTTGTCATTCATGGACGGATCATCTGGCTATAACCAGATCTGGATAGCGGAACAAGACAGGGTACACACTGCCTTTAGGTCACCTAAAGGGATTTTCCATTACAAAAGGATGCCCTTTGGTCTCAGAAATGCTGGGGCAACCTATCAAAGAGCAATGACGAAGATCTTTGATGAACTGCTTTACAAGAAGGTGGAGTGCTACATTGATGATCTGGTAGTCAAAACCAAAAAAAGAGAAGACCACCTGGCTGATCTCAGGATTGTATTTGAAAGGCTGAGGTAGTATGAGCTAAAAATGAACCCGATGAAATGTGCATTCGGGGTATCTAGCGGAAAATTCTTGGGCTTCATTGTCCGATACAGGGGAATAGAAATTGACCCTGTCAAGATCAAAGCCATCCAAGAGATGCCGCCAAAGAATCTGACTGAGCTCAGATCACTACAAGGGCGACTGGCCTACATCCGTAGGTTTGTCTCAAATCTATCTGGGTGATGTCACCCTTTCCACAAGCTGATGGGGAAAGATGTCCCTTTTCGATGGAACCAGGAGTGTCAGAATGCTTTGGATCAACTCAAGACATACTTGAACACTCCACCAGTCCTGGGTGCTTCAATAAAGGACCGCCCTCTCATCTTATACATAGCAACTACAAAACACTCTCTGGGAGCTATGTTGGCACAGGAGAACGAGGAAGGAAAATAACAAGCTCTCTACTACCTCAGTCGAAGGTTAGTAGGTGTAGAAGAGAGGTATTCTCCAATTGAGAGAGTTTGCCTAGCCTTGGTTTTCGTAGCCAAGAAAATGAGACACTACATGCTATCACATGAGGTTAGGCTGATCTCCAGGGCCGACCCCACCCCATCAAATACATACTCTCCCAACCGGCGTTGAGGGGAAGAATTGGAAAATGGGCTGTTGTACTGATGGAATTTGACATCAGTATATCCCTCAAAAAGCAATCAAGGGACAGGCAGTAGCTGACTTCTTTGTAGCTCACCCTGTGCCAGAAAATTCCCCGCTCATCACAGAGCTACCAGAAGATGAGACCCTCGAAGTGAACCAGTTGCAAATAGCCACATGGCAGTTATACTTTGATAGGGCATCAAGAATAGAATCGACTGCGTATGGCAGTGCAAGAGTCCGAGCAGGGGAAGGCATCGTCCTGAAATCACCAGACGAAGAAGTCACACACACCTCCTGCTCAATTAACAAGCCATGCACAAACAATGAGGCTGAATATGAGGCCCTAATTATCAGCTTGCAAGTGGCCCTTTTTATGAATATCAAGGTGCTGCAAGTTTTCGGTGACTCAATGCTGATTGTTAAATAAGTACAAGGGGAGTTTGACGTCAAAAATCCAGAGTTAATACTGTACCACCGAAAAGTCAATAGACTACTATCAAAATTCTACCAAATAGAAATATAGCACATCAGCAGGAGCAGAAATGCACAAGCAGATGCTCTGGCAAAATTGCCTAGCTCCTTGGCAGTGCCACCAGATGAGAAGCTGGAAGTCGTCATCATGAATCGGCGACAAGTTCCCAGCATGATAGAAAATGAGTCTGAAGATGAAGAGAACGGCCAAGAGGAAGTGTCCGCGGTTGAAGAGATCAGGCAAGAAGACTGGAGAGAGCCCTTGCTACAATGGTTCGAGCACCAGAAGTTGCCAAAACAAAGAGAAGAAAAGATCAAACTGGTAAGAACAAAGGACTCATACGAGCTAAGAGGCGGGGTTCTATTCAGAATCATGGCAGATGCCAAGAAAAAGATTTTGCTGAGGTGCCTGTCACCTGAAGAGGCTTGGAGGGTCATGAAAGAGGTACACGCCAGGATTGCTGGCGCCCACCAGGCTGGGCCAAAAATGAAAATAGAAATCAAAAGACTTGGCTATTATTGGCCGACCATGTTCAAAGACTGTGACAATTTCGCCAAAACATGTCAAAAATGTCAAGAACACGCGGTCATACCAAGAAGACATCCTATACACTTGCATCCAACCATTCCAAGCTAGCCGTTTGCACAATGGGGCACAGACGTTGTAGGCCCTTTGCCACCTTCCTCTTCAGGATGCAAATACATCTTGGCGATCACAGACTATTTCTCAAGATGGGTCGAAGCCATAGCATTAAGAGAAGTAACATGGGAGTTGGTGACGTGCTTTATCCAACGAAACATCATCTTCAGATTCGAGAGTCCAGACTGGATCATATCAGATAATGGAACACACTTCAAAAATCAGAAGGTGTCCAAAATGGCTGCCAAATACAAAATAGACTGGAGAACATCCACTCCCTACAATCCGTAGGCCAATGGCCTAGCAGAAGCTTTTAACAAGACAGTTAGTGCCAACAAAAGAGATTGGGAGGATCAGATGTATGGGTCCTTATGGGCTTACCGGACCATCTACAAGACACCGACAGGCTGCTCACCTTTCTCCCTCGTGTACGGTTCAGAAGCCGTGGTCCCGGTAGAACTTGAAGTGCCATCTCTCAGGGTAGCCATCTAGCATGGATTAGCTCCTGAGAACCAGACCAACATTGAAAGGAGACTTGAAGAACTCTCCGACTTGGAGGGAAAAAGGCTGCAAGCTCAACAGAATATTCAGGTCTATCAGGCCCGCATAGCACGTGCCTTCGACAAGCTCATCAAGGGTCGTGAATTCAAGAAAGGGGACTTGGTAATGGTCATGAAAAGAGAAGTCATGGCCGGCAACCCAAAAGGGAAGCTGAATGTGAATTGGACTGGGCCATACGTGGTGCAAAGAGTCTACGAAGGCGGTGCCTACGTCCTAGTCAACCATCAGGGCGAAGTGCAATTTCCACCCCTCAATGGAAGACACTTGAAGCTGTACCACACGTGTCACCCACACTTCGGTGGCCAGCATCATGAGCAGCAAGAGAATGGACAAGAACCAAACCCGAGTAGCTTATTCGACGAATGAAGAGCTCGGCTACCAAAATGTTGCAATTGCAACAACATGGAGTTTCTACACTCAACCTCCTCCAAGAAAATAAAACGAAATAGACAAAATGCCAAAACATTAAACCCTTAAACCCTCAGGACGTAGGTCACCGATGACGAAGAGCCAAAAAAGAAGAAGAAGCAAAATATAGCATGCAAAGCATGGCAAAAAAAAGGAAAAGAAGAGGCAGCCATACCGCTAGCCAGACCATGGCTATGAGGCGATGAACGTCCCAACAAATTTATGAGATTTTCGTGATTTCCGCTGATTTTGAGGGGAGGACAATGAAAGGAGTCCTCCATTTCAGTTAGCATATCACCTGTGAGCTATGTGGAGATTGTTCGAGTTTACCGTACCTCTCCCCATATGGAAAAGGCCTTAAAAAAAAAACAAGAACTTCATGTTTTTCCTCAAACATAAAAAAATAAAGAGACTTAAATGAGAATTTTGTGCCCTAGCATGCATGATGGGTTGTTATTTAATTGATTTAACCCTTACCATCTTTCATGGAAAGGGACCTATGAAACTGGTGTCAACAAGTCCGGGTGACCGACATCATCATCAACATGCCAAAGTCACGATGAAAGCTGATGATGGCGACAAGCCTAAGGGATCAACGTCATTCAAACAGCAAAGTCCCGCTAGTGACCACGCTAGTGCGACACAAAGCCAAACCAACTGTATGGTTGTGGGACAAAGAGGCATCAACAAGCTCAAGTGGACGATGACGTCGTTGTTACCACCAAAAAAAAGAAAAAAAAGAAAGGGGCTCAAAATTGAGGTGCCCTGTTGGACTTATCCGGAACGTTCCACCGGATAAGGGTAAAAAGGACTTAAAACCCGGTTACGGTGAAAACCCTCAAAGGGCACCGTAAGCAAAACAGAGTACCCTGCTACACGAAAACCCAAAAGGGCGTGTAGGCAAAAGTAAGAGGGGGTCGGATTGGGTGAAAACCCGAAAGGGCGCCCAATTCGATAATGAGAAAACTAAAAAAACACAACAACAAAAAAAAGAAATGAAGGCAAATGTCAAATTCCAACAGACACGAAAATCAACAAAAGACCCCATCATCCTGATGGCCAACAGACAACAAAAGACCCTGTCATCCTGACGGCCAATAGACAGCAAAAGACCCCGTCATCCTGATGGCCAACAGACAACAAAAGACCCCGTCACCCTGACGGTCGACAGACAACAAAAGACCCTGTCATCCTGACGACCAACTGACAACAAAAGACCCTGTCATCCTGACGGCCAACAGAAAGCAAAAGACCCTGTCATCCTGATGGCCAACAGACAGCAAGAGACCCCGTCATCCTTA
Organism: Colocasia esculenta; assembly: GCA_014218235.1. Lineage (NCBI taxonomy): Eukaryota > Viridiplantae > Streptophyta > Magnoliopsida > Alismatales > Araceae > Colocasia > Colocasia esculenta. Next base: position 3,702,793 of record CM024765.1, on the reverse strand, counting down.
CAGCCAACAGATAGCAAAAGACCTCGTCATCCTGACGGCCAACAGACAGCAAAAGACCCCGTCATCCTGACAGCCAACAGACAGCAAAAGACCACGTCATCCTGACGGCCAACAGACAACAAAAGACCCCGTCATCCTAACGGCCAACAGACAACAAAAGACCCCGTCATTATGATGGCCAACAGATAGCAAAAGACACTATCATCCTGACGGCAACAGACAGCAAAAGACCCCATCATCCTGACGGCCAATAGACAGCAAAAGACCCCATCATCCTGACGGCCAATAGACAGCAAAAGACCCCGTCATCCTAATGGTCAACAGACATCAACAGACCCTGTCACCTCGACAGGTACAAGACATCAACAGACCTTGTCACCTCGATAGGTACAAGACACCACTAGACCCCGTCGCCCTGACAGGTACGAGACAACACAAGACCCTACCAACAGACAGCTATAAGAAGACAAGACCTTGCAAAAAGAAAAAAAAAAGAGGTTAAAAATAGAGATGCCTCTTCAGACTTGCTCAGACCATCCCACCGAGTAAGGGTAAAAAGGACCAAAGCCCGGCCATGGTGAAAACTTGTAAAGGGCATCATGGGCAAAATCGGGAACCCCGCTACACGAAAACCCAAAAGAGCGTGTAGGCAAAAGCAAGAGGAGGTCGGATTGAGTGAAAATTCGAAAGGGTGCTCAATCTGATAATGAGAACTATATAATATATGTATATATATATATCTACATTAGCATAAATAATGTGCGCACACAAATGAACAAGGAGAACACCAATAAACATAATAAAATGCTTTTCATTAACGAAAATAGTGCTACATGTCATTGAGGCGTGCCCTCGGAAGTACATAGGCAAAAAGGGACAAAACAGCCCAAGGCAATCTATTGTAGATCCCTAAACAACTCCTCTAAAGGCAGAATGCCTAAATGGGGAGAGGAGGCCATCTCCTTCAAGCGGCTCTTCTCGGATTGGATCTCTCTGATCTTCTCCTCTGCCGAAGTACCCCTGCCTTCATCCAGCAGAAGAGCCTCTTCTTCCTGCCCTCAGGAAAGTTCTAACTCAGTCAGCTCATCTTTCGCTGCGCCCAATTCAGATTTCAGTTTAGCAATCTTCACTTGCAAACTCTGTGAATCCATGTCATGCTTTGCAAGGGCGGATCGACGACGCTCCCTGCTAACCTGAAGAGGCTCCAACACCGCCTCATACTCAGCATGCTGCAGCTCCATAGCAACTAGATGACTGGGCAATTCGCCAAGGAACTGCCACCGCTTTACATACTTGAGTAAAAGGGTCACTCTCTTCGCCCAGTCAGCCAATGGGCACCCCATGAGGACCAGCACGTCTGTCATCTTATCTGCAACCGGCTTGATGTACTCATAGCTCGAACAGGGGTCTTGGGTGACCATTGAGCGCAGTACGGACAGCTACTGCCTGACCATAGAATCAGAAAAGGATATGCCTCCAGATGACACAGAGGGCGGCACTTGAAAGTTCACTTGATCATCAATAGCCGTGCATAAACTCGTATCCACCTCATGAGAACAAGAGGGCAACCCAGCTTCGATGGCGACGCCAGTCGTTGAATGCGCAACGTTAGTCTTCACAGTAGTAGCATCGGGTGCCACTGGTGGAGAGGCAGCTGTAGCTGCGTCAACAGAAACAAAAGACACCTGAGGAGCTGGCGCGTCATGAGAAATATCAGGAGCGTCACCCGACGGTGACTTGGGCTCAATAGCTGTATCCTGGGCCGCCACTGGGGGTGGGGCAAGCAGCACTATAGCTAGGACAAGCCCGGAATCAGCATCAGCCTTTGGCGAGAGGTCCGGGGTAGAGACGTGTTGCTCGGGGCTAGATTCCTACACAAGAGAAAAAGAGACAAAACCATTACAAAACTGACATGTACAAATGTTATGAGATAAGCTGGCACGTACCGGAGCAGTCTCGGAAGCAGCAAATACAGCAGGCTCACGGTGTACTACTGAGGAGACATCTGCACTACTGGTAGAGTCCCCATCAATGCCCTCCAGGGCAGAAATCTTCTCTTTAAATGACCCCTCGCACGGGTCCTTGGCAGCTGCGCCCGAAGAGGAACTGGAGTAAGCATCTCCAGCACTTGAAGAGCTCCCCGATGAGATGGTCACCGGGGCCGAGGGGGTGTCAGATGGAAGAGCCTGGCTGCCCTGACGAATCTTCATCAAAGCTAATCTCCCGGCAACACGGGAGCTCACGTGGAAATAGCCAGAGGGCTTCTTGGCTCTCTTAAAGGCCTTTACGGCCAATCGCTTACTCGCAACGGAATCAGTTGAAGGGGCAATATCAACTGATAAAAAGAGAAAGAGACAACATCATGTTAATAGCGCATAAATACGAGAAAGGTTTAAAAGGCAGCAAGGAGTCAATCCATTGCCTTGATGAGGTCCTGTCACTGAAAATGGAGGTGCACTAGACGAGACAAGAGAAACCCCTTTCTGCGTAGGCTCAGGTGTTATAGCCGCAGCAGATACTTCCTCAGCAGGAGAAGACAAGGGCACATCTTGAATATCCAAAGCCATCGGTGACCTCAGAGTCTCATGCTCTGAAGTAGGAGAGGCCCTTGGCAGAGGAACATCGCCTGTCAATGATCAACAAAACAAATGAGTCAAACAGACAGCAACAACAATAGAAGCGGAAGACCGATAAGCCAATAGTTACTTGAAGGGGCCCGCCGACCCGCGCCAAGTCAGGGGCCTCGCCGACTCACGGAGTCTGCCGATTCAAGGGGTTTTCCGACTCGTGCTAAGCTAAAGCGCCGCTGACTCAGGGCGTCACCGAATCACGAGTCATGACATCAACAGACCGAGGGCCTGTCGAATCACAGCGCTAGCCGACTCATGAGGCCCGCTGAAACACCAGGCCATTGAACAGAAGGGCTGCTGACTCGAGGAGTCTGCCCACTCAAAATGCTACTAAATGGAGAGTCTGTCGACTCATAGAGCTACTGATTAGTCCACTTATCAAATCAGAGCCCGTTTATCACGCGAGCAAGCCCAGAAGCTGCCGACTCGCATCGACATCAACCGTCTCAAGTTAAGCACAATAGCATGAACACAATAGACAAAGTCAAGAGACCATCAATATAACCACGAGGCTGTCAGCACGACAACAAGTCAATGACCGTCGATGCTGACAAATTGACCCACATCAAGTTGCAAATGAGACCCAGTTGACGTCATACGGGTTCACCCATAGGCGTCGCGCCGCTCGGCCCTCGCTTGCACCACCCCTGGGTGGGGGGCATTTGTGGACGTTAAAAAAATTTGAATAATGAAGCGGCAAAATGAGGCACATGCGCAGCCTTGTGCATGCCCAAAAGCACATCAAATGGAGCCCATATGTGTAAGGTTTCGTATAGAGCGTAGAGGAAACGTGAATCCCTCAGGTAGATATCATTGCCGGCCGTCGGAATCGAACTAAATCGGTAAACCACGCACATGCAGATCTCATCTTTACCTTTGCGGGGTTGCGTAACTCCCGAATCCGGGGAGGTGGTGGCGCAGGAGGCGCCGATGCTTCAAGCCGTTCAAGTGTCCGGCCTCTAGACGTATCCACGCGAGCTCCGGACGCAGACGGGATCTCCTCGTTCTCCACGCGTCTCCCGGATCTCAGCTCCACCATGTGCCGAAGAGAGGAGAGAGAGGGTGGGGGGCGCCCTGGGAGAGAGAGAGGAGGGGGCGGCCAGGGTTAAGCCTGGAGCTTGGCCCAGGGTTTAACTCTCAGCGTATATTTATAGACACCGCGGTTTTTCACAAAAACCCAGTCATTGTCTATAAAGAACACCTTGCCCAGTCTGCTCGGAACTCTTATGCGTGTGACCCTCTAGGCCCAACTGCTAGTCCAGTTTTCAGCCCATTAAGCTCAATAACTCTTTATTGACTTATGGTAATTAATTAACATCTCATATTAATTAATCACACAATCAATTATCGTCTCACGATAATTGACCGGGCTTCCAATCAAGTTGGGTGCCAAGCAACACCACTTGATCCTGGAAAGCATTGGGGTTCAGCAACCCATTCAAGGACCCTTTTGTATCATCAGTTACCACGTGACTGTAATCCTTCGCTCGTACAATGCTCCCGAGTGCACTTAGGGTATGGTCAACTGTCAAACCCTAATGTGTGTACTCACTTGGTTTAGATGCCGCATAACTATATCAGAAAACTCCTTTTCTGATAAGTAGTCTTGCCCTGGCCAGGGACTATCAGGCATCCTTCCCTAGAGCATTCACTCTCCTATTACCGAGAGCGAGCGATCCCATATTGACCACACAATCACCTTCGAGGGTATTCCGCTAGATCCGAACACTTAACTGATTAAGACCTCATGGCTAGAGATCTATAAGTCAAGGTCAAAACCTAGAAGTCCACCAACAAGGTGTCCTTGGTGTCTCAGGTCTAAGGACCAATCACGCCACTGTGACAATGAATCTAGCTGGTTGACAGTAAGGTAATATTACCATCCAGCGATTCATAATGGATCAGTTCAGTGAACTCATTCTCCATGAGCACCTACAGATTCACCTTAGTGTCTCCACACAAGTGACTATGAGACCAGTCACCCTCATCATATGAGCAGGTGCAATCTATACTAGTCTAACGGATATTCAATGTCCTTCTTGAATATCCTCCGACTAGGAACAATTAAGAATATACGTTTAAAGGATATTAATCTCATTGTTATGATCTCATCATAATTAATATCCATTGCGTATATTCATGGACTTCATAATGAAACGATAAACGAATTACACATAATGAATATAAAAGCCTTATTATTATTATCAAAGAACAAGATTGTACAAGTTATGATTGGCTTGAGGACATCCATAACTAACAATCTCCCACTTGGACTAAAGCCAATCACCTTTATGTCTTAAACCCATAGACTCTAGGTGGCGCTCAAACACAATTTGAGACAGAGGCTTTGTCAATGGATCTGCAATGTTGTCGACTGAAGGACTCTTTCCACCGTACATCTCCTCTAGTGATAATCTCCCTGATCAAGTGAAATCGCCTCAGAATGTGCTTCGACTTCTGATGAGACCGCGGCTCTTTCGCTTGCGCAATGGCCCCATTGTTGTCACACAGCAATGGGATCGGATCAGAGTCACCCGGTACCACACCAAGGTCGGTGATGAACTTCTTCATCCACACTGCCTCCTTGGCGGCTTCAGCTGCAGCAATGTACTCAGCTTCTGTCGTCGAGTCTGCAGTGGTTCCTGCTTGGAACTCTTCCAGCTCACTGCACCCCCGTTCAAAGTGAACACAAATCCAGATGTAGACTTGCTATCATCTGGATCCGACTAGAAACTCGAGTCAGTATATGCCCGGAGTTTCAAGTCCCCTCCTCCATAGACCAGAAATATATCCTACTCATTCTCAAGTACTTAAGGATACATTTCACAGCCATCCAGTGTGTTTCACCTGGATTTGCCTGATATCTGCTCGTAACACTTAGAGCAAATGCCCATCAGGCCTTGTACATATCATGGCATACATGATAGACCCTATAGCCGAGGCATAGGGGACTCTATCCATGGCTGCCCTCTCTTCAGGAGTCTTAGGAGACTGCTCCTTAGAGAGAATAATCCCATGTCTCATAGGTATGAGACCTCTCTTGGAATTTTCCATGCCAAACCTTTTGACAATGGTATCTATGTACATGGATTGGGTCAAGCCAAGCATCCTCTTAGATCTATCTCTATAGATACGTATTCCCAATACGTAGGATGCTTCTCCCAATCCTTCATGGAGAAGTTCTTTGACAGCCAAACCTTACTGATGATAACATCCCTACATCATTCCCAATGAGTAAGATGTCATCAACGTAAAGTACAGAAAAGTGATAGCACTCCCACTGACTTTTTTTATACACACATGGTTCATCTTCATTCTTAATGAAGTCATACGATTTGATAGCCTCATCAAACCTTATGTTCCAACTACGAGAAGCTTGCTTCAATCCATAGATGGATCTTTGAAGCTTGCATACTTTATCTGGACACTCTTTGGATGTAAAACCCTCAGGTTGTATCATATACACTTCCTCCTCAATGTTTCCATTAAGGAAAGCGGTTTTTACATCTATCTGCCAGATCTCGTAATCAAAGTATGCAGCAATGGCAAGAAGAATTCTGATCGACTTTATCATAGCAACTGGTGAGAAAGTTTCGTCATAGTCAATTCCTTGCCTTTGACGATACCTCTTTTCCACCAACCTTGCCTTATAAGTGTCGATCTGTCCATCTCCATCGATCTTTCTCTTAAAGATCCACTTGCACCCAATAGGTACAATACCTTCGGGCAAGAGCAGCTATGTGGGGAGAAGAGAAGCTTTGAGAAGAGAGTTCTTTTCCTCAAAAGGTGTGCAAAAGGGGGTGAGGAAGAGGAGAGATCCCAAGAGGAGAAAGCCATCGCCACCTCCTTCTTCTTTGTCTTCTTTTGTGTTTCTTTTATTCCCCTCCCCATCTCTTGTCCCATCATAGCACTTGTATATTCCATTGCCTCTTCCCATTCCCCATATGTGATGAGAATGACATTTAATGCCTCTTTTCTTTTGAATAGAATATGAGATGTATGAGAAGCATGTGATCCCCTTTTCATTGATTGCATGTGATGTGGATGCTTTATTTTAGTTTATTTTTGGTGCACAAGTACATGGCCCTTCCCCCATGCATTTCCTTTTTTTAAAAAAAGATATTTGGGTCTTCTTCCCAGCAAGAAAACCCCCTCTGCTGCTGCGTTTTCCTGCTACTTCCCTTTGAAGGAACCCCGCCAACTCACCTGAATGTGGGTTTGAGGGCGCCCAAGGGTGGACAAATCAATGTCCATTTCTTGCTGGAGCCCCTAAATGGGACTGACAGGCCCCAAGTCCTTAATGGGAGTACTGTCTTCCCTTTGGCAATGAGGATTCCCCCTATTTATGAGTTTTTTAAGCTTGAATGTTGCTTGCCGAATCACTGCGGTTTCAAGTCCAAGCACAAAGGGTTGGATAACATGATATCCATACCCTGTCTAGGACTTGAATGGGATGTAATCCGTCCCAACATCATGAGTATACCGTGCTTATACCATTTTCCAGGGCAAAAACTATGTAAGTTACCGGATCTTTGTTGAAGGTTTGCTGTCGACTCACCTGGGCAGTGAGCTTTTGACATTTTGAGACCGGTTGGCAAGATGTTTCGCCCGCCTAAAAGTCTAAAATTGACCGGGATGTACCTCAGTCCCTCCCGTGAATTTTTCCCACCTTTTCGCCATGAGTTGAGTGCCATCCCTTTACAAATGGGTGCTGCCAACTCATGCAGGCAGAACTGTTTGCTGCCGACTCATGCATGCAGAACAGTCTGCCACCGACTCACATGGAAATGAGATGTCTATGAGGCCTCGGGTTAGATAACATGGTATCTATGCCCGAGTTCCTAGATTCAAACATTGTTGGATCATCAACTGGATTATTTTTGGTCTCGGTACGCGTTGATTCCCTCGGAGGCACGCCTCGGGGATCGGTACCGTGTGCCATTTGGGTGACGTCATATATAACAAACACCTCGTTTTGGTGCCGTCTCCATCGTGGTGGATGAGTACCGCGACCTTCCCTTTCACCATGAGTGAGGGGAGGTGCTGCCAAATTTTCTCGCGCATTCTTATGAGATTAAAAGACTTTAAACCATGTTGGCTAGGTGATTCGGCACATTGCGACGGTCTACCGACTCACTGATTCAGCAAGATCCTGCCGACTCAGTCATGTTCTGACTCGAGTCTGCCGACTCATTGAATGTAGCAAGGTTCTGTCGATTCAATCATGTCCTGACTCAGCAGTCTGCCGACTAATGGTTGCAGCAAGGTTCTGCCAACTCCCTTGACTCAGCAGTCTGCCGACTCAGCTGAGCTCTGCCGACTCAGCAGTCTGCCAACTCACCAGCATAAATATAACTATCGTGTTTCAAATGAAACCAAGAGAACATAATTGACAAACATCAAATGAATAAACGAACAAAAGACTCCACAATTGTACATGAAGATGCTAATGATCACAATAAGACATGTTTTTCAATAGACACCTTCTTCAGCACGCACTTCGCACCTTTATCGGATGTTTCCGCTTCAGGCCATGAGACTTTCTAATCTGGAGATTAATCAAGGGTTTTCTCTCTCAGAGAGATGTAATTAACGTCGTTGCGCTCAGGCAATAACATAATCTTGGTCCCGACCCGATCTCCACTTTCGTTTGACGAAGTCAAACAGTGCGTAAATAGACCTAAAGTCCTTCGACTCTCGGAGGCAGAACATGTTGTCATTCCGGTGACTAGCACGCCTGCGCTATGCGATTGCCATTCATCTCTCGTCCACATCGCTCGAGTAGCACTCGACGGGATTTGAATTTGCAATATGCATCCATGAGAACATGATAAATAAAATTAATAAAATAATTTGATGGAATTATAAAATCCATTTCCACAGTAATATTATTTGTCTTATTATTTTCAGGAATCAAATGAAAATGTTGAACTGGATGAGAGCATCAAACATGATGAACAAATTACTGATGTGGATACTATAAGTACACCTGTAAATTAATTTAGATCTTTTTAATTTCTAAAAGTCAAAAGATAGATTGAATTATACAAAGTGTCTATTAATTATAAAGTGACATTAATTAAATTCTCTATCTATGCTTCAGAACACATTTTCAATTACATGTTCTTCCAGTAGCATTACTCCATTGGAGAAAAGTTTTCCAGACAATGATCGTGGAGAAGATTTATCTGTTAACACTATTCCTGCACAACATTCATGCAGCAAGATGAAAAAAATTAAAATTGAAAAAGTAGATGTTTGAAGTTGAGATGTCATTTGTTGTTATGACTATTTGTGAATTACACTTACATGACACATGGAAAACTTTTGTGAAGACTTTTTATTTACTGACAATTCGGATTTATCACTATATACATTTCTTATGCTTCTTACTATTTTGTTAGATATGTTGTTTCTTTTTTATATAGATAAAGATGTTGGGGAAGTTGTATTTTCTTGACATCTAACTTGAAAATTTATATTCATATAGAATCTTGGACAAATTTTTTTACCGCCATCGTAAAAAAATTATTCAGACTAAATATGCAATTCAATCCAATTTCAATATAAAGGATATTTATATACAGAAACAACTAACTATGTTAACTTTCTTAGATATTATTTTTTTTATTAAAATTTAAATATTTAAGAATTTTCCGTGCATCGCACGGGCAAAGAACTAGTTTTAGATATATATTAGTCATGTTAGTGATTTACTTGTCTCTTTTTAATTAGGGAATAATAGAGTTACAAATTTTATAGTATTTTCTTTTATTATGTCATTTTAAACTCCTATTTTGGCCCAATAACTCTAGTGTGGACCATTAATTGAACCTATCACTTGTTTATGCTTAATGAATTTTAATTTATGAGGATTACCCCTTTTTAATTAGAAATTAATGAGTATTGTCAATTCGATAATATTCTTATTATTTCATTACTTTTAACTTCTATTTTCAATCTAATATTTTTTTATTTTTTATTTAAATTATTAAAGTGTTACTAACAGAAGATGCGACATGCATGTAAACATGCGACAATATTGAACGAGGGAGATGGTTAACAAGTTTATATGCATACACAAATGATCGAAGAGAAGATGAGCAAAAGAGAGAGAGAAAACTTGTTATTGGCTGAGGTGTTTGTAGTCTTGTCCGTGGAGAAGACTTGCTCTCATTATGTCTGTCTTTTGGTAGAACATAAATAATGTTATACAATCACAAACGATGATGGCCATATCACGATTTTGGACTAAAATTTTTAATGAGAAAGATTTAGTTTACTTTTAGATTTCACTTTAAGTATAATATAATTAGGTAATCGTTCATGTGGCACCTCTCACATGGAGAGTGATAAAGTGACAACTTAATTATTAGATATTATATAGATTTGTTATCTAATCATATTATACTTAAGTACAATATGAAAGTACACTAAATTTTTCTCATTCTCAATTAATCTAAGTACGTATCTCTAAAAGTTAGAAGTATGAATCTTCATTCCCTCATACTAATAGCAACATGGCAACCATAATTACTAAACGAATAAAGAATATCTTATTCTCTTAATCTCACATCTCCTTGTTCTCTAAAGAGAAAAAAAACTCCTATCCATTTTCCGATAGATGTCGAGATCGGAGTTGAAGAAGTTTCAAATGGTGGAGGCCATATGAGAGGCCAGGAAACTTGCCATCCTTTGTGAGAACCCTCTTCTAGATGAATCCATGGCCATTGAATCCTTATGTGTTGGCTGCAATATGTTAGATGAATCCATTGCTATTAAATGCTTACTCTTGATTTCCTATAGTTGTCAATAACATTAAAAACCATGGAAGAAAGTATTACAGGACATTTATGAGCAACTGCCATCATGACATGGATCAAACTACTGGAGACAGATTATCCCAGGTTGTCTTACAGGAGGTGACCATCACTTAAAATCAGTGGTATTTGATACTGCTCCAGTATCATCATCATCATCATATATATATATATATATAGTCATTGACTAGGTAATACACAAGTAATGTCATAACTTTCTCACCATTAACTGATGGTAGCATAGCCAGGAAGGATACAGAGGTTGGGATATATGCGATAGATGTAAAAGATGTCTTTGTCATCTAACCTAATATGTTGATCTCAAGGTATAAAGCCAAATGCATTAACTTAGGGGGATACCTATTCGAATATTCATTTTAGTCACATCCTTCTTTGAACACTTTTCATTATAATTAGATTCTCCACGAAATTAATTACCTAGCAGATGTGAGGGTCACAGAGCGAGGAATTCACACAAAACCTACATTGGAAAGAGTACCAATCCCTAACTAGTCTTCTCTCTTTTTCTCCTCTGTCCACTATGTTACCCCTCTTCGTGAGCAAGTGGGTGGCTCATTGGTGGCCACTCCTGATGCTCACCAAGGCGGATTGGGATCGACCCCAACAATGCGTTACGACGCTTTTAGGTGGTTTTTCAAGACTTTAAATGAGGCTTGCGTTGCGGCGCTTTAGGCGGAGTTGTTAGGAGGGTTTTCAGGTGCTGGGCGAGTGTGGGTGGGAGGGCTCCGAGTTTCGATCCCGGGGCGGAGTGATTTCTTTCTATATGAAGTCAATGATTTGAACGCTGAGCTGAACAAAAAAAAATGTTACCCCTTTTCATACTTATTACTAAATAAATGGCGGTAAAAAACCAATTTTTAATTCCATTAACACCCAAGTTTTTAATATTTTCTTCTCTTTGTAAACCACACTCACCACACCCCTATCATTCTATCCCTGGAGATCTAATTGTATAGTGAGAGAGAGGAAGGGAGATGGAGTTCAACCCGTTCCGGAATCCTTTCTCCCGGAAGAACATGGGGCCATGGAATGTGGACGACCTGGTTAGTCCATTGGAGAAGCCAGCCTCGTTAGAGAGAAATGCTCATTGCTCGGCCACCCAGGCAAATGATTTGTCTGGGAGTCCGAGTTGGCGCTGCTGCATTGGGCAGCGCCGAGCAATGCATGGGGCCCGCAGCTCGACGCTGCCCAATGCGGCAGCGCCAACTCGGATGCCCGTGCGCCCAGCATAACTCCTCGTCATAATTAAGGTGGGGGAACTCACCCTCCAGCGCTAGACTTTTATTTAGGTTCTTCTCAAGAAAAGGAAGGGAATACCAAGGGTTTCTGGCCACTGCGACATGTGCTTGGTTGATGAGACTCCATTATGGAGGGGAGGACCCAATGGCCCAAAGGTAACTAAATAATGACGTTTTTAATATTAATATCAGAAAGGTCATATTGAGAGAGATTGAATGCTTGATATTGCAATCTCCATAATTTATATGATCATGCCATGTTGTCATTTGTTGCCGAGATAATATCATGACCTTTTTGGAAAGTACATATTAGCTATTATTTGAATTACATTGTGACGATGATGGAGGTGACCTCTCAGTTTTTATATATGATCTGCTGACTGAACATTGTTCGTTGTGTTACGTTTGTTCACATTTCTTATATAGAAGGGACAAATCATACTATTTCCCACACTATAAATGCAAATCTATGCTTTTCGATGGGATCTAGATTTATCCGCCTTAATGGATGTTATCATTTTGTCTCATATAGTATAGCAATGCTAAAAATTAACTTTTCACCTAATGCAGCTTAACCTTCTTAATCAGATCATAAGGTATCCTTTCTTAAGGTTATCAAATGAAACATGTAAAAGCGAGTCGTTGTTATTGTTTGTGCAAGTAATTATCGTTTATTAAAGTGAAAAACTGTTAGATTGCAACACTGATTTCTTAGCTCATTCAAAGATATGCTTTCTTTTTTGTATATATGCATGTTTTAGACCCTCAACAAGAGAAGGTCGAGTTAGTGTTGGGAGATCTAAATGCCGGTAAACCTTCAACAAGAGAGAGAGTTGATGTAGCAACCCAATATTTTATTAAATAAGTTAAAACTCTAAAGAAAAAAGAGATAAATTAAAACTCAATAATTAAGTAAAAGAATGATATGAGCTTTACTGATTGTCTATAATGGATTCAATGGGCCAAAATAGGAGATAGAACAAATGAATAATAGAGTATACTATTAAATTCAGAGTTCCCCTTTATCTATATAAATAAATGGACAAGATAAGAAATTTAAATCCCCTAATTTTCTAAATTTGAGTCATATCACTACCCTAACATAGAGACCACGTTTTCTGAAGTCTATCCCAACCCAATTAGAGATTGGAAGGTTAGGAGATATAGATTAACATGTAAAACTCAAAATTTAGGGAGAGTTAGAGTTGTTTAAGAATTAAAATGTCTATTCTTATAAATACACCCGCCAATCCCCTCATGGCCGATCCTAATACTATCTTGAGCTCTCTTGGATGCCAAAGGAGGATGATCTCGTGGGGAGAAGGCTTCCTAGGAGATCTACAAGGTGTTCTCTGAGTTCTAGCCCTAGATCTTAAATTCATCCAAATGTAGGCATTCTCTCAAACTAAACCTAATTAAATCTCTTCATAGGTTGCTCTTAATATCAGAAACTCATCCTCCATCTTTTCCCCAATTTCTATCGTCCATCTTGCGAGTATTTTGCCTTGAAAGTTCATGAATATGCATGTACCCGACCCTCTATTCTTGTTCTAAATCTCTACTCAATCAATGTCTTTAAGTCTATTTCATGATTTTTGTATGTTCTTAAGCATGTTAGCATCATTTTAAAACTTGTTTCGTGATTTTTCATACTTTATACATCGAGATCCATGAGTTTTAGTGCACATCTATCGCTCCGAGTTCACTGTGTGATGAACACGGACGATACAGAGCTTGCTTTCTTGAACGTGGTTGCATGATACACCATGTTTAGAACATGTCCTACCCCGACGACACGTTAACTTAAAATTAACGCGCCATACCGCCTTCTTAATGTGGCCTTACACCCGACCACGTTAAGACGGACAGTCCAGAAATCTTATTTTTCCTATCAGAATTACTTTAATCCGTGATACATCAATCTCATGTTAAATCTCTATTAATATTTTAACGCATTAAAAAATATCCATAATGATTAAATATGTAACTATTCTTTTAAAAGCAATCTACTTGACTTCTTTCATGCACCATAATTTCTTTATCATGTACACTATTTCATCCCCTTTAGACTTAAAATTGTCACAAAACATCTCATAAATTATCTGGTTAAAGGATTGAAGTTTTGTAAATAAACCTTTATTATGTAAAGGACTTGTTTTCATTTGTCGTTTTGGAACACCGTGACCAATGCTCTGCTATTCTAAAAGTCTTTTATAATGCTGAGCAAAACGTTTCAACAGCCTTCTTGACGATGTGAGAACCCTCCGCCGAGTATTCCTCCTGTCGGACTGGAACTCCCTTGCCAAGGCCTCCGTAAGTCTCCGCAAGCCTAGAATTCCTCTAGGATGCCGAGCTGGTTGTACCATTAACACCATTACACCACTAGGGACCATGATGGAACTGTACTACATGATCCAACTAGCTAGATGGTCTTTTCTGTGAATGCGTCCCCCTTGCTGACCGTGTTCTTAACGCGGTAGACAGGGAGACCACGTCTTCTCTGTTAATGCGCCCGACTCCTTGATCATTTTCTTGTCACATCCAGGGAGCAGGTCGCCTTCTCTACAATACTGCCATAACCTGAGTGTTTAGTCTGCAACGGTTACAAATGATGTTTTATCTGATGTTTCTCATACATGACCAGTTATAGTTTCTGGTTAATGTCGAAACTCTCATCTTATGACTCTATATCTCTCATCTATTCTTGTTCATTCATACTCTCATCTATTCATCTACTCTTCTCTACTGTTCTTGGTACTCTATTTAACTGTGATTGATTGTTTAAAGATATTAAATATGACTAATGCTTGGTAATATAAGGGGTCCGATCTGGTCCTGGGAGGTGCGCCCAAAAGTGCTATTTTCCCTCGAGAGTTAAATGACCAGGGTGTTTGGCATTAAACCCAAGTGCTATATTATCTCGACTATATAAAAGACAATCAAAGTGCTAGACATAACTTGTTACTTGATGTGCTATGTGCTATGCTTGTTACCCGTTGCTATGACCATTATTATCCTTGTGCTATACTTGTTATCGTTTGTTGTAATATGACATTGTTGTGCTATCTCTCACTTGACATTTACCATGTGACATGACTCTCTATACTTAGTTACTCTGCTCATTAATACACTAATTACTTAAAGTATGCCTGGTCAAGAGATATAAGATCTACTAGGCATTATCGCTCATCAAGTGAGGATGATGATGCACACGTGGACATGGATGATCAAGACTGAACGAGCATCCCTACTGAAGCTCTACCCTAGCGTTGTAGTAGTAGTTAGTTACTCTGCTCATTAATTGTAACGCCCCGACGCGGAATATCGGAGCGGGATTACAGTTATTAAATAGTACAGAGCGAGAAATAAATGCAAACCATTGCTCAATGGAATATACCAAATAAACTCCAATTTCATTAATAATCCACCAGTCATCATTTACATCAACGTATCAGAGCCAGAACTAGGGCCCAGAGTACTTTATTCAAAATCAAACTATTACATTATGACTAACTGACTCACTAACTACTACTAGATAGCACTGGTGGCTGAATGGTCACTCTTGAGCATCTCCCTCGGTCCCGTCCTCGTATGTGTGGTCGTCTCCATCCGACTCACCTGAACACATTAAATAAATACGCAGGATGAGCGAATAACGCCCAGTAGGACTTAATATCTCATGAACACAAGCATGCTTTAAATAGTTAATGTTTTAATGGCAGGCTAACTAGAGAGTAAAGTCATGTAGAGCATGTCACGATAACGAGAGAACAATTGCAACAGGCACAGAAAAAAATAGTACAACGAGAACGATAATAGAATGGCCATGTAACGATATAACATGTAAATTGCACAACGGTGCACTAGTAACGATCACGCTTGCACTTGTAGAGATAGCACTTTTGATTGTCATAGATTAATCTAGATAGTAAACTGGCGCTGGATGCATGCCGTAACACATCCTATGATCATTTTAACTCCCATGGGCACTGGCACTTTTCGGGCGCTCCTCCCAGGACCTGATCGGGCCCTATTGCGCTGGCATTAGTCATTTCTTTTATCTTAGACAATCACACGAATGGCCAATAGAGTACCAAGAAGAGATAAGAGAGCACTAGACGAGATAGATGAGAGTGTAGAGAAAACGTGAACAGATGAGAGTAAGGAGACTGTAGATGAGAGGGGTACAATCGTAAGACGACGATAAACACGATAGTAACGGTTGCACAGCACCAGGTCGGGTGCCGGCAGTCTGGTAGAAGTCACAACCGCCCCTTAGCCGTGCTGTGTACACGGGTCAGGTGGTCCGGTGTGAACTCAAGACGAGAAGGAACACTAAGGCTTGGATCGTACTGATCCCTGAGGTGTAACGGGTTTTGAGGTACAACCAGCTCGTTGACTAAGGACGTGCGCCAAAGCCAAGAAGACTTACGGAGGTCTTGACAAGGAGTCCCTGGTCCAATCGAGAGTATTCCCGGTGGAGAGGTGGTCCAAGTCAAGGGAAAGTGTGTAAAAAGGGTCCGTCGTGCCTCGAGTGCTCGAAGGCCGAGGGAAAACGGTAACGGTAGATAAAATGCACGAGTAAAAATAGAAAACAATTGTATTTAAATAAAATAGGGTAATTTAGTCATTTATTTCGATAATTTTACCGAATACATTATTGCATAATTATCAGGGTCAAATGGCATTTCATAATGTTGTGTGTATGTAAGTGTAAAGAAATCTTGAGGATATGACAAGTCGTGCAAATGTCATTTTTTTATTAATCTAACAAGTCAAATTAATTATAACATGGTTTAATCGTAGCTAATTAAGGGTTAAATAGCCAAAACAGCAGGGCATGTACACAATTTAATAGTTCTGGCCGAAATCTTTGAAACGCGACGGACCTACCCGTCGCGATTCAAGTCGCGACAGGGCGGTCGGACGCGACACGGGGTCCTGGCCGGCCTGGCTCGGACCGGGGTGAAACGCGGCGGCTCATGCCGTCGCGTTCTTGACGCGACGCCATCGGCTGACGCGACCCCACCGTTATCGCGGCGGGTCGCGCCGTCGCGATAACAGGTGAGATTGCCCTTTTTTCCTTTTTCCCAGGGCGAGCTCTCTGTGATACATGGATGTTCTAAATTACATATAAAATAGCACGGTGATACAAAAAGTACGAAACTAGTTTTAAACGAAAGTAGACATGTACATCTATCAACATGCACGATTAATTTGAAAATAGACAAGGTTTAGACATGCATTGATCAGGTTACTTTTCGGTGACCTAAACAGGCGCAGTCAGAGTTCAACGAATTAATTAGAGATGTACACTTGATGAAAAATTATGAAACCAGCGGCGTTTAAAAGCTAACACGATGTATCATTTTAGAGAATTTTTTCATGGCATGATATCAAATATGCACGATGTTTAAAGGTCAACATGAAGAGTCGGGTATAGGAAATAGACAGAGATTCAAAGATTTAATTCTCCCTCATGGGAGATCGAAATCGAGCGAGACCAGGGGCGTTTGAAAGCTAGTGTGATGTAGTATAACTGAGAATTTTATCATGGTATGTGAACAAGTACATATCGGGAATTAGAGAAAACATGAGATCTCAGTTCATGAGAACATCAGGATTTCACGAATTAAATTCGCCCAAATGGATGAACGAAATACCACGAAACCATAGGGCTTTTGAATAGGTACATGAAGGCTACCTAGGGTAATTATTTCACGATTTTTGCTTGAGAGATTGCCTACCTTTTGTCGAGTCCAAGAAAATCCTAGGTTGAAGACGAAAAATGGGAAAACCTTCTTGCTCCAAGCCTTCTCCTCCTTGCTCCTTGGTCTCCAACCTTTCTCCTCCTTCTCTAGGGTTACAGCCACGAAAATGGGGAGATAGGGAGGAGATTTGAAGTGTTTAAGCTTCCTATAGAGTCCATACAACCCCAAACTCTTCTCTCCTCCTTTAATTACGAAAATTCCACATTTATCTCTCTATTTTCTCTCATTTATCCATCTAATGGGTAGGGGAGAGTTTAATTTCGTGGTTAATGAGTTAGGATGGGTTTAGGACTCTTTATTTAGATATATAAGGGTTATTTAACATTTATCTTAACCTTTACTATTTATTTAATTATTTAGATACGAATTTCATTAATTTAATTCTCATTCCAACATGGGCTATCCCTATTTGGGTCCATTTCATTGGGTTTGGGTTATTAGAGTAACCTATTACTAATTTAATTTAATGGGGATTGCTTTAATTCCCATTTATACAATGCATTTTTCCTTTATTCCACTTAAATCAATTATTTTATTTATTTAAATAAAAATTTATTTTATTTGGATTTTAAAAACCCAGGGTGCTACATTAATACACTAATTACTTAAAGTATGCCTGGTCAAGAGATATAAGATCTACTAGGCATTATCGCTCATCAAGTGAGGATGATGACACACACATGGACAAGGATGATCAAGACTGAACGAGCATCCCTACTGAAGCTCTACCCTAGCGTTGTAGTAGTAGATTTAGACTAGTATAGTTAGTCCATTTTTACTTTCTTCAATGTAAGATGACAATGGGCCCTAAGTATTGGCTTTGCATTAGTGGTTATAAAAAAGAAGAAATTACGAATGAAATATATATGATTTTGTGTTACTCAATTGTCCAATGGATAATGATTATTAATGCTCCATACTCGTTTGATTGCAACTGGCCGTCTTGATATTCCACATCGGGGCGTGAAGTTGAACCTTCAAAAGGAGATGCGTCATCATCCGACATCAAGCTCTAAATGCCAAAGGAAGCAAAACAAGCAACAAAGAAAAAGCAGCAGTAGTTTATTGGCTCCATCAATAAATTGAATACTATAGTACTACTTGGAGGAGTCTGATTATTCTCTTTTTACTTCATGACTAGATGGTTTATCATTAGTTTGATGTGTTTGAACATGCATGTTCTGCTCTACTTTTGTCGTCCTAGTATTTTATCTGAAGTTGATGGTGCTATGTTTGAAGGTATTATATATTTGTTTAGAGGAGTCTAATTATATATGATATTACTTTTGGATGTTTAAGAAATTTGTATCCGATTCTAAGAAATCATGTGCTACATTTGTTTCCTTCCTTATTGGTAGTGTGGCATGCATGATGTGCTTAATGACATCATTACGTTTCCTTTGGCTTTCCAATATCGGAGTCCTTCCTTAATGACTCATAAGTTGTTCAAACTCAAGAGGAATAGCCATGGCCAAAAGAGGGAAATGGAAACCAATGCTTTTGCTCAGAACAATAACCATTCTTAGGGATGAAAGTAGTGAAGAGAAATTGCAGAAAATTTTGTTGAGGAAGATAATCAAGTGAATGACTTTTCAAGTTTTGAGTAATGTTTGTTGCTCACCATTGAACACCTTTGTGTGTGTGTGTGTGTGTGTGTGTGTGTGTGTGTGTGAGAGAGAGAGAGAGAGAGAGGTTATGTACTTTTATATGTTTTGTCCCAATCTTGGCACATATACATGTGCAAGTTAATTTACCCACCAAGTGAATATTTACTACACATCTAGATATAAAGCAAATCTCATTTGTCTCTCTTAGGTTGATGAATAATAGGAATCCCATAAACACCAAGACAACCTATTCAGTTGGACCCAATAAATTATGATATAATAACCTCACTTTTGTGGTAGCTTCTCATCTTTTTGCTAAATTTCCACTTAACACCTCCTTCCTTCTTGCACACTTTAACTTGATCTGGAAAGAAACCTCAAATTACTTATCGGGTTTTTCCAACATGCATAGGGTAAGGAAACAAATTCTAGGGAAAAAATGAAGATTGTCCTAACCATTTTTATTTATAATATGGATAAAGGAATAACCATTTTGGCAATGATCGAACATGTTTTAATCGAAGCCCATGGGAGATTGTTCATGATCATTTGACATAATATTTTATTTACCATAGGAGCTAGATAAGCGCTAAGATCTTGGGGTGCCATGATGAGTTGAATACTTGGACAACAAGCCTGTTACACCTTCAACTTGACCTAGGCTGAGGACTATGACGAACTGACTCTAAATCCGAGCAACAACTCAAGTTGTTTTGTGGAGACAAGCCACTTGTCCAATCATAACTTGGATAGGTTGGTACGAGTGATCTATGGGTGCAAGTTTAAAGACCTAGAAGGATGGGACAATTGGTGGATATCCTTTTCATTTTAAATGGTACTCCTTTACACCCTCCACCCTCCACCCCCCCCCAAACCCACCACACTGCCGGCCATTCATGGTTTGGAATTAACTGCCTTAAAGGCCATGATCAATAAGTTGGAATGAAAGCCACAAGTCCATTAAGGGCATGATCTCGCTGATAAGGAGGAGGAGTTATAATGGTAACAAATGCCTACAAGGCCGCTCCATAATAAGAGAAGAGTAAAAGGAAAGATTATATACACTTAACCTCCAATACTTTCATCACCTTTAAGAGCAAGTTTTTTTATCTTAAACATTAAGGGTGGATTTCTCCTATCAACATAATCAGAAGCCCCCTTGATTGCTTTTTGCTTGGTTGGACAACCCACAATTACTCCTCTTCTTCCCCTCTTCCCCCCTGCACCCCCCTCTCAATTGTCCAATGGATGATGATTATTAATGCTCTATACTCGTTCGATTGCAACTGGCCGTCTTGATATTCCGCGTCGGGGCGTGACAGTTGAACCTTCAAAAGGAGATGCGTCATCATCCGACATCAAGCTCAAAATGCCCAAGGAAGCAAAAGAAGCAACAAAGAAAAAGCAGCAGTAGTTTATTGGCTCCATCAATAAATTGAATATTATAGTACTACATGGAGGAGTCTGATTATTCTCTTTTTACTTCATGACTTGATGGTTTATCATTAGTTTGATATGTTTGAACATGCATGTCCTACTCTACTTTTTTCGTCCTAGTATTTTATCTGAAGTCGATGGTGCTATGTTTGAAGGTATTATATATTTGTTTAGAGGATTCTAATTATATATGATATTACTTTTGGATGTTCAAGAAATTTGTATCCAATTCTAAGAAATCATGTGCTACATTTGTTTCCTTCCTTATTGGTGTGGCATGCATGATGTGCTTAATGACATCATTATGTTTCCTTTGGCTTCCTATTATCGGGGTCCTTCCTTAATGACTCATAAGTTGTTCAAACTCAAGAGGAATAGCCATGGCCAAAAGTGGGAAATGGAAACCAATGCTTTTGCTCAGAACAATAGACATTCTTAGGGATGAAAGTAGTGAAGAGAAATTGTAGAAAATGTTGTTGAGGAAGATCATCAAGTGAATGACTTTTCATGTTTTGAGTAATGTTTGCTGCTCAGCATTAAATACCTTTGAGTGTGTGTGTTGTAGACACCCGATTCTGGCTTATAAGTCAAACTACATTTCTTGTTAACTTAGTGAGCCCCTAGTTGGTCACTCACCTTGAGCCCATCATTAGCCTTGCTTTGAGCCCATTGACAGCCCAATTTCCATGAATATCCCGTCCATTGTCTTTTAGAAGAGTCCATGTGCCTTAAATGCCTATTATTCTCCCATGCGATTGATTAATAATTTGAGAATAATCGATTTCCATTGACGCGACGTATTGTAGCACCACGTTCATCCTTTTCGCGCCTCCCTTGGCCATCGCGACAGCCCATGCATATCCATGCACGTGGCTTCATAGTCGCGACAACTAAGACCGTCGCATTCATTGCGGTCGCGTCCCTACGATGCGTCGCGACTTCAGCCGCGGCAACCACCTCCGCAACCACCTCCATATTATCCTCTCACGGCCTTTATCTCAATCCTCTGCAACCTCCCAACCCACCTGAACGCATCTAGGGGACGAGAGACTCTTTGAAACCTCCTTAGGACTCTCACTCACGAGATTAATGAGTATCATCCTTTTATTAGGGTATTTATCACTTAAAATGAGATATTTCTCTCTCTTAGTCTATAAAAGCAAGACCCTTTCTTCAGAGCCAGGGGAACCCTGTTTTCACCCCGAAGGGCTGCCAAAATTTCCTCTGATCAACACTTAGTCTCGCAGCCCTCCCATTCCACTCATTCTTCACCTTAACCTTTCACTAAATCATGCTCATCTCACCATCTACAAGGTTTGGAGCTTGAAGAGGCGACCCTTGGAGCTTCTGGACCAAGGGAAGACATCATTTGGCACCAGGGAGTCGCCCTATACGGGGCTCTTTCTTCCTCTTCCTCTTCTTCTTCCTCCTTCATGCATTTTTATCACTTTATTAGCTAGCAATCCATTTTCTTTTCCTTTCCTACGTTTTCCATACACCCAAGCGGTTTAAAACCACCCCCAGGTCCGTTCCCACCATGCTTCATCTCTTCTTTTCATTTTTGGATGGATACTACACTTAATATGTTCTAACAGGGTTCATTTCCTTATTTTTGTTGTTTTGGTAGGTACTCAAGCTAGTTCTCACGAGGAGCTCTTGTCCTCTGGCCGGCCGGAGGGCAGGAAGAAGGTCCTTCCACACTTCCCCCGCACTGCAGAGAACGCGACCGAGGAAGGCGACGCGACACTGAAAACGCGCCCCTATAGGGCGTCGCGAAACCAGCTTCATCGCGACGGGGTTCCTCGTCGCGACCTCAGGTCAGTATGGTGTTCTCTTCCCCTTTCCTAGATTAGTTAGCCCGTGTTATTTCTATTCTTAGGCAACTATCTAGGTGGCGATCACATCCTCTTTTCCATGTCTTCATATTGAGCACATATTTGCGTGTATTGGGGGCGCACAATCCCGTGATTACAGTGTGTGTGTGTGTGTGTGTGTGTGTGATGTGTGTGAGTTGTGTGTGTGTGTGTGTGTGAGTGTGAGAGGAGAGAGAGAGAGAGAGAGAGAGAGAGAGAGAGAGAGAGAGAGAGAGAGAGAGAGAGAGGTTATGTACTTTTATATGTTTTGTCCCAATCTTGGCACATATACATGTGCAAGTTAATTATCCACCAAGTTAATATTACTACACATCTAGATATAAAGTAAATCTTATTTATCTCTTAGGTTGATGAATAATAGGAATCCCATAAACACCAAGACAACCTATTCAGTTGGACCCAATAAATTATGATATAATAACCTCACTTTTGTGGTAGCTTCTCATCTTTTTGCTAAATTTCCACTTAAACCTCCTTCCTTCTTGCACATTTTAACTTGATCTGGACCTGAATAGAAAAAGAAACCTCAAATTACTTATCGGCCTTTTCCAACATTCATAGGGTAAGGAAACTAATTCAAGGGAAAAAATGAAGATTATCCTAACCATTTTTATTTATAATATGGATAAAGGAATAACCATTTTCTTAAACTGTAATCCTACTATGTCTCTTCTTTTATTAAAAAAATGGCAAATGTTATTACAAGAAAATAATTTAAATTTCGTGCAAGTTTGACAAAGATAAAAATGATTTAAGAAGTAAAGTAGGATCTTGTAGTTGATATATGATGAAACATTAGATAACTTGATCCTAATGACACACGACTATTGCTTGATTATCCTTAAATGTGGCTAGTCTCTAATGTTACAAAATGTCTTGTCGGTACGCCTTGAATGAAGTACACATGTAATTGGGTCAAGAGGTACATGCCAATACAACATGTAATTAAAGTGTTAACACATTTAATGCCATGTGTTTTTTTCCATGGGAAAGGAACTGATTTATGAGCGTAAAGTCTATGGAATAGCCCCATGGACGATGAGATGGTGCCATGTTTTAAGCCACATGCCACATGTCAACTTGGCAATGATCGAACATGTTTTAATCGAAGCCCATGGGAGATTGTTCATGATCATTTGACATAATATCTTATTTACCATAGGAGCTAGATGAGCACTAAGATCTTGAGGTGCCATGATGACTTGAATACTTGGACAACAAGTCTGTTACACCCTTCAACTTGACCTAGGCTGAGGACTATGACGAACTTACGCTAAATCCGAGCAACAACCCAAGTTGTTTTGTGGAGACATTCAAGCCACTTGTCCAATCATAACTTGGATAGGTTGGTACGAGTGATATATGGGTGCGAGTTTAAAGACCTTGAAGTATGGGACAATTGGTGGATATCCTTTTCATTTTAAATGGTACTCCTTTACACCCTCCAGCCCCTCCCCCTACCGACAACACTACCGGCCATCCATGGTTTGGAATTAACTGCCTTAAAGGCCACGATCAATAAGTTGGAATGAAAGCCACAAGTCCATTAAGGGCATGATCTCGCTGATAAGGAGGAGGAGTTATAATGGTAACAAATGCCTACAAGGTCGCTCCATAATGAGAGAAGAGTAAAAGGAAAGATTATATACACTTAGCCTCCAATACTTTCATCACCTTTAAGAGCAAGTTTTTTTTATCTTAAACATTAAGGGTGGGTTTCTCCTATAAACATAATCATAAGCCCCCTTTGATTGCCTTTTGCTTGGTCGGACAACCCACAATTACTCCTCTTCTTCCCCTCCTGCACCCCCCTCTCAATTGTCCAACGGATGATGATTATTAATGTTCTATACTTGATCGATTGAAACTGGCCGTCTTGATATATATTCTGCGTCGGGGCGTGATAGTTGAACCTTCAAAAGGAGATGCGTCATCATCCGAGATCAAGCTCGAAATGCCAAAGGAAGCAAAACAAGTAACAAAGAAAAAGCAGCAGTAGTTTATTGGCTTCATCAATAAATTGAATACTAGTACTACTTGGAGGAGTCTGATTATTCTCTTTTTACTTCATGACTTGATGGTTTATCATTAGTTTGATAGGTTTGAACATGCCTGTCCTGCTCTACTTTTTTCATCCTAGTATTTTATTTGAAGTTGATGGTGCTATGTTTGAAGGTATTGTATCTTTGTTTAGAGAAGTCTAATTATATATGATATTACTTCTGGATGTTCAAGAAATTTGTATCCAATTCTAAGAAATCATGTACTACATTTGTTTCCTTCCTTATTGGTGTGGCATGCATGATGCGCTTAATGACATCATTACGTTTCCTTTGGCTTTCCAATATCGGAGTCCTTCCTTAATGACTCATAAGTTGTTCAAACTCAAGAGGAATAGCCATGGTCAAAAGAGGGAAATGAAAACCAATGCTTTTGCTCTGAACAATAGCCATTCTTAGGGATGAATGTAGTGAAGAGAAATTGCAGAAAATTTCGTTGAGGAAGATCATCAAGTGAATGACTTTTCAAAATTTGAGTAATGTTTGCTGCTCACCATGTGTGTGTGTGTGTGTGTGTGTGGTTGTGTGTGTGTGTGTGTGTGTGGTGTGTGTGTTGTGGTGTGTGTGTGTGTGTGTGTGTGTGTGTGTGTGTGTTGGTGTGTGTGTGTTGTGTTGTGTGTGTGTGTGTGGTGGGTTGTGGTGTGTGTGTGTGTGTGTGTGTGTGTTGTGTGTGTGTGGTGTGTGTGTGTGGTGTGTTGTGTGTGTTGTGTGGTGTGTTGTGTGTGTGTGTGTGTGTGTGTGTGTGTGTGTGTGGGTGTGTGTGTGGTGTGTTGTGTGTGTGTTGTGTGTTGGTGTGTGTGTGTGTTGTGTTGTGTGTGTGTGTGTGTGTGTGTGTGTGTGGTGTGTGTGTGTGTGGGTGTGTGGTGTGTGTGGTGGTGTGTGTGTGTGTTGTGTGTGTGGTGTGTGTGTGGTGTGTTGTGTGTGTGTGGGTGTGTGTGTGTGTGTGTGTGTGTGGTGTGTGTGTGTTGTGTGTGTGTGTGGTGTGTGGTGGTGTGTGGTGTGTGGGTGTGTGTTGTGTGTGTGTGTGGTTGTGTGTGTGTGTGTGTGTGAGAGAGAGAGAGAGAGAGAGAGAGAGAGAGAGTGTGTGTGTGTGAGAGAGAGAGAGAGAGGAGTGTGTGTGAGGTTATGTACTTTTGTATGTTTTGTCCCAATCGTGGCACATATACATGTGCAAGTTAATTTACCCACCAAGTTAATATTTACTACACATCTAGATATAAAGAAAATCTTATTTGTCTCTCTTAGGTTGATGAATAATAGGAATCCCATAAACACCAAGACAACCTATTCAGTTGGACCCAATAAATTATGATATAATAACCTCACTTTTGTGGTAGCTTCTCATCTTTTTGCTAAATTTCCGCTTAACACCTCTTCCTTCTTACACACTTTAACTTGATCTGGACCTGAATAGAAAACGAAACCTCAAATACTTATCGGCCTTTTCCAACATTCATAGGGTAAGGAAACTAATTCAAGGAAAGAAATGAAGATTGTCCTAACCATTTTTATTTATATATAGATAAAGGAATAACCATTTTCTTAAACTGTAATCCTACTGTGTCTCTTCTTTTATAAAAATATTGTAAATGTTATTACAAAAAAATAATTTAAATTCCGTGCAAGTTGACAAAGATAAAAAATGATTTAAGAAGTAAAGTAGGATCTTGTAGTTGATATATGATGAAACATTAGATAACTTGATCCTAATGACACACGACTATTGCTTGATTATCCTTAAATGTGGCCAATCTCTAATGTTACAAAATGTCTTGTCGGTACGCCTTGAATGAAGTACACATGTAATCGGGTCAAGAGGTACATGCCAATACAGCATGTAATTAAAGTGTTAACACATTTAATGCCATGTGTTTTTTTCCATGGGAAAGGAACTGATATGTGAGCGTAAAGTCCATGGAATAGCCCCATGGACGATGAGATGGTGCCCTTTTTTAAGCCACATGTCACATGTCAACTTGGCAATGATCGAACATGTTTTAATCGAAGCCCATGGGAGATTGTTCATGATCATTTGACATAATATCTTATTTACCATAGGAGCTAGATGAGCGCTAAGATCTTGGGGTGCCATGATGAGTTGAATACTTGGACAACAAGTCTGTTACACCCTTCAACTTGACCTAGGCTGAGGACTATGACGAACTGACTCTAAATCTGAGCAACAACCCAAGTTGTTTTGTGGAGACATTCAAGCCACTTGTCCAATCATAACTTGGATAGGTTGGTACGAGTGATCTATGGGTGCAAGTTTAAAGACCTAGAAGGATGGGACAATTGGTGGATATCCTTTTCATTTTAAATGGTACTCCTTTACACCCTCCACCCCCTCCCCCAACCCACCACACTGCCGGCCATCCATGGTTTGGAATTAACTGCCTTAAAGGCCATGATCAATAAGATGGAATGAAAGCCACAAGTTCATTAAGGGTATGATCACACTGATAAGGAGGGGGAGTTATAATGGTAACAAATGCCTACAAGGCCGCTCCATAATGAGAGAAGAGTAAAAGGAAAGATTATATACACTTAGCCTCCAATACTTTCATCACCTTTAAGAGCAAGCTTTTTTATCTTAAACATTAAGGATGGGTTTCTCCTATCAACATAATCATAATCCCCCCTTGATTGCTTTTTGATTGGTTGGACAACCCACAATTACTCCTCTTTTCCCCCTCTCTCCCCCCCCCCCCCCCAAAAAAAAAAAAAAACCCACCCTATCTTAGATCATCCCATGATTTGGAATAAACTGTCATAGAGGCCTTAATCTCGATGGCCATAAAGGCCATAACCTAATTAAGGGTATGATCTAAATGATAAGAAGGAGGTGTTGTTATGATAATGGACACCCTAAAATCCTTCTATGAGGTACTCATATAAATTAAGAGGGGATGTAGAAGAAAATATTATGCACACTTAGCCTATGATAGTCTCATCACATTGAAGATCCAACTCTTTTGACTTATGTATCAAAGGATTTTTCGTTAGGATATAATCCCAAGGCCCCACTGACTACTCTTTGTTTTGCTATAGGGTTGCACAAGTTTTTAAGTCCATCTTCATCTCTAGTTTTCCAATTCCCAATGCAGTACTATGGTCTGATCCTCCAAGATTATAGCATCTTCATAGAGTTCAAAAACTTCTGAGGCTTTAAGCTGATCCCTAGTCTCCATAAATAGGTACATGCTCACCCATAAGGATATATATGTACATGGAAAAGGTCGTTGAGAGGAAGCCTTGTCATGGTCTGATCCAATTTTTGTGAGGTATTGTTTATCTTGAACCAAGTTAGCACGGTTTTGTCCCTAAAAGGCACCTCACATACCCATAACATGGTATTCCATCCCTAAAAAGTAGTAAACCACATGATTCTCTCTCTTGATATAAAATCGCAAACACAATGTGCCACAAAAATCCTTCGTCACAGAATATGGATCTCTACAGTATCTCAGATTCTAGGTTGTTACAAACCTAGTGTTTGTTGTTGCTAGCTCTCATTTGAGGGTTTTAGACGATGGTGCTTCTTCACAGGTGTTTTCTCCATTTAACTTATTTCAATGTAATATGTGACATTATTAGAGTTATGGCTTATGCACAAGATATGAAATATAGAACCATTTAGATCTAACATATACATTATATCAAAACCAAGAATAGCTAGTGGAGTGGTAGATTTTAGCTCTAAAAGGCCAAATTTTCCTTTGAGTTCCAAATGAAGTCACCTGATCATGTACATGCAATAAAATAGAGAACGAAAAATGCAACAAAAGAAAACGATATACCCCACACTAGGAAACTCACTCAGTCTGTGCTCCATATATATCCCTTATGATTCCTTCCGTGACGTTTCAATCCGAAACTTTAGTGAGGGGAAACCCTTGTAATGAGAAGTACGACCTCAGACTCTAGGAAGTTTATGGAGATCGATGTTCGAATATTTGCATGGTATTCGCCATTAGGTGAATCTTCAAAGCATCGAAAGTCTGCGTGAAAACCTCCCTAACGTTTTCATCAGGAGCTTTTCAAGTCACCGCAGAGGGACACAGCGTATGGAGGGTTTTATATGATTAGATGGTGGCTGGGATGTGGGTGCACGTCGTTTGAATACAAATGTATGCGTGTTCACAGATGTATTATATATGATGAATAAACATGCAAAAGCATTGAACACTGGGGATGGATGGGCAACATATAGAAAACTTATCGGCACTACCCGAGATGTTAATTTGTAGCAATATTGTCCTTAGAAGAAGACTTTACTCGGCCCTTTAGGCCAGTGTACCAAGAATCTGACATTATCTTGCCTACGTTATACACCAGCAACATCTGGAGACATAAAAGAGGAGAGAGAGAGAGAGAGAGAGAGTCATGTTTGTTTGTCCAGTGAAACCCCTCCCCTTTTTCTAACAGATGTCAAGATCGGAGTTGAAGTTTCAGATGGAGCTGGAGGCCATGAGATACCAAGAAAACTTGCCATACCTTCCTATAAGATCCGTCGTCTAGGTGAATCCATGGCTATTCAATCCCATTACTGTGTTGGCTACGATGCATCAAGATGATCCATTGCGATGTATTAAATGTTTACTCTTGATTGCTTAGTTGTCAATGGCACTAAAACCATAGCAGAAAGAACTATACATATAGAACATTTACGAGCAAGGACTTGTCATCATTACGTAGATCAAACAACTGGAGACAGATTATCCCAGGCTGTAACCCATCACCCAAATCAGTAGTATTTGGTACCGCTCCAATATCATCATGATATGAGTCTTCATACCCCTAAACTCTACCCAGATGTTGTAGTGATGCCCTCACAGTTACCATTGTCATGATTGACCAGGGAATACACAAATAATGTCATGACTTAATATCTCACCATTAAACTGATGGCTGCTCAGCCAGGATGGCTATAGACAGGCGGTGGGGGGTATGTATATGTGATAGATGTAGAAGATGCTTTGGTCATCTAATGTAATGTGCGGATCCCAAGGTATAAAGCCACATGCATTAACTCTTGGGAATACCTATTCGAGTTTTCCTTTTAGTCAAACCCTTCTTTGAACACTTTTCATTAGATTCTCCATGGAATTAATTACCAGTCAGGTGTCAGGGTCACAGAGGAATTTACGCAAAAACCCATATGGGAAAGGCCAATCCCTAGTCTCTATTCTCCTTTTCTCCTCTCTGTCAACTGCGTTACCCCTCTTCAAACTTATCCCTAAATAAATGGCAACACAAAAACTGATTTTTAATTCTATTAATACCCATTTTTTTAATCTTTTCTTCTCTTTATAAATCACACTCACCACACTCCTATCACCGTATTCCAATAGATCCTTACCTGTCTATTGTCTTGGTGAAAGTTGGGGAGGAGAGAGAAAAGAAGATGTTCAACCCATTCCAGGATCCTTTCGCCCGGAGGAACATGGGGCCGTGGAGGGTTGAGGACCTGGTTAGTCCATTGGAGAAGCCAAACCAGCCTCCTCAGGTGGGGGAGCTCACCCTCCAGCTAGACCTTTCTTCAGGTTTTTCTCAACAAAGGAAGGGCATACCAAGGATTATTGGCCACTGCGACATGTGCTTGGTTGATGAGACTCCACTGTGGAGGGGCGGACCCAATGGCCCAAAGGTAACTAAATCATGACGTTTTAATATTAATATCAGAAAGGCCATCTTGAGATAGATTGTATGCTTGATATTGCAATATCTCCTAATTTCCATGATCATGCCATATATGTTCTCATTCGTTGCCGGCCAGATAATATCATGCATGCATGCTCTTTTTGGAAAATTTATATTAGCTATTTGAATTACATTGTGACGATTATGGAGGTGACCTCTCAGTTTTTATATATATTTTGCTAGCTGATCATTGTTCTTTTGTGTTTCCAGGTATCCATATACTCTTGTTCACATTTCCTGCATGCAGTTATAAAGAAGGGACAAGTCATACTGTTTCCCATACTACATGCAAATCTATGCTTTGCATATCGATGAGATCTAGATTTATCCACCTTAATGCATTTTAATCTTATGCAGATATGGATGTAATATTTTGTCTCATATAGTAGCAATAATAAAAACTTTTCACCTTAATGCATTTTAACCTTCTTAATCAGATAAGGTATCGTTTCTTAAGATGAAATGAAACATATAAAACCGATCTGTTGTTATTGTTTGTGCAAGTAAGTATCGTTTATTAAAGTGGAAAACTGTTAGATTGCATCGTTTATTTCTTAGCTCATTCGAAGATGGTTTTCTTCTTTGTTATGTTTTAGACCCTCTGCAATGCTTGTGGGATTCGCTACTCAAAGGAACTAAAGAAGGTCGAGTTAGTGTTGGGAGATCAAAAAGCTGCTGGTAAACCTTCAACAGGAGAGAAAGTTGAACCTTCAAAAGAAGATGCGTCATCATCCGAAACCAAGCTGGAAAAGCCAAAGGAAGCAAATTAAACAGGCAACAAAGAAGAAGCAGCAGCAGATTATTGGCTCTATCAATAAAAGTTTCGAATAATGTTAGTACATAGGAGGAGTCTGATTGGTCTCTTTTACCTTCATGACTTGAAGGTTTATCCTTAGCTTGCTATGTTTGAACGTGTCCTGGTCTCTATTGTCGTTGTCCTAGTATTTCACCTCATGTTGATCGTGTTATGTTTGAAGGTATTGTATCCTTGTTTAGAGGAGTATAATATATATCTGATATTGCTTCTGGGCATTCATGAAATTTGTATCCAATTCCAAGAAACCTTGTGCTAGATTTGGTTCCTTCTTAATTTGTGTGGCATGTACGTAATGATGTGCGTACTTTTTTCCTTTGTCTTTCCAATGTCGAAGACCTTCTCGTTATGACTCATAATTAGGTTGTTCAAACTCGGAGGAATAACCATTGCCAGAATAGGGAAATGGAAACCAATATTCTTGCTCAGAACGATGACCATTCTTTGGAATGAGAACTGTGAAGAGAAATTGCAGAAAACTTCATGAGGAAGGTCACCTTGTGATGGTTGTTCAAATTTGGAGTAATATTCTCTGCCCACCTTTAAACAGGAGTGATAAAACATCTGATCCCTGTGTGTGTGAGAGAGAGAGAGAGAATAATATTTTTATATGTTTTGTTCTCAATCCTGGCACCTGAACTTGGACAAGTTCACTCACCAAGTGAATATTTACTACACTTCTAGATGTTAAGCAAACATTATTCATCTCTCTTGGGTTGACGAATAATAGATATCCTATACACACCTAATGCTAAACTTCCACTTAACATCTTCTTCCTTCATGCACGCTTTGACATGATGTTTTCCAACATTCGTACGACAAGGGGATCATATTTACGGTGGTATAGTAGTAGGTAAACTGGAAGGTGAACGTGAGATGACTTTAGGTTTTGTTAATTTATTATGTAATGATTGTATTGAAAAAGACTAAAGTCGTGGTACTTTCTTCACTCAAGATTGAGAAGACGAAGATTGTCTTATACCTTTTATTCATAATATGGATAAAGGAAGAACCATTTTCTTAAACTACTATCTCTTCTCCATTTAAAAATGACAAATGGTTTTACAAGAAAATAATTTAAATGTTGCACAACTTTGATAAAGATAAAAAATGATTAGAAAGTAAAGTAGGATCTTATAGTCAATTTGTGATGAAACATCGGACAACTTGATTCAAATAATTCATGATAGTATTGTTTGATTATCCTTAAGTGTGGCCCACTCGCCAATGTTAAAACAGCTTGGAGGTATGCCATAAATGGAGCACACATATAGATCAGTGAAGAGGTACAAGTGAATGCAACATGCATGTAGTTGGGGTGATAACGCAACTAATGCCACGTGTTTTTTCGATGAGAAAGGAATGGATATGGAATGAAGAGGGTATATTTCCAATCATTGAAGTAGGCCATAAAGTCCATGGAGTAGCCCTGTTGAGGGCCGCATGGCGTCATGTTTCAAGTCACATCCCACATGTCAACTTGGTCGAGATCCAACACATTTCAGTCTAGACCCACGAGGGATAATTCAAGATCATCCTACATAATGTCACAGATAGTAATGAACACTAGCCATAAGATCTTGGGATGCCATGATCACTTGAATAACTTGATCATGACAGACTTGTTATGCCCTCAACTTGTCCTAGGTCGGAGAGTGAGACCAAATGACTCTAAATTCGAGCAACAACCCAAGTTGTTGATGGAAACATTTAAGTCACTTGTCCCATGATAACTCAAATAGCTGGGTACAAGTGATCTATGGGTGAGGGTTTAAATCCCTTGAAGGACGGGCCAGTTGGCAGAAATCTGTCATTGTAAATGTTACTCCTTTTTCCTCCCCCACCTCAACCCATCACGTTGTCGATCATTCCATGGTTTGGAATTAATTTTCATAATGGCTATGATCAATAAGCCGCTACCATTAAGGGCATGAGCCCATTCAAAATATGATCTCAATGATAGGAAGGAGTTGTTATTATGGTAACCGACGACTAAGGTCCATCCATAATGAGAGAAGAGCATAAAAAATGGTTATGCACACGTAGCCACTACTTTCAACACTTGTAAAAGCCAGCTTTATAGCTTAAGCATTAGATGGATTCTCCTTCATGCATAATCTAAAGGCTCCCTTAATTGCTCTTTGCTTGATTGTAGGTCTTCACAAGCTAATCCACCTTCCCTCCAATTTATGACCAATTCCTAAGACCATCCTATAGTCTTCAATCCTCAACACATTAGAACATCTTTAGATCCCATTATTCCTTCTATGAAGTTTGAACTTGAAAACCCTTGTAATATTGTTTCAAATCTTGACATCTCTTTCTGTACCAATCACATACAAGTTTAATCACCATGTAATACCTACTACACATCTAGAATAAATATTACTTTTATTGTAGTGAATAATAGGTATTCCATATACACTAAGATGCCTAATTTGGTTGGACTCTGCAAATGAAGTTATGATAAGTTTGCGTCTGTTGTAGGTTTGCATGTTTATGCTAGACTTTTGCTTAACATTGCTTCCTTCCTACACACTATGACTTGATAGACATATAAATAAGAAAGGAAAACACAAAATAATTATCATTGATAAATTCATAAGATAAGGATACAAATTCGAGGAAATGGCCAGAGATATTATCCTAATACTTTTTATTTAAAGAATGGTAATATTGTTACATGAAAATAATTTAAATCTTGTACCACTTTGATAAACAAAAAAAGTGATTTAGAAAATTAAGTAGGATCTCATTGTCTATTTACAATGAAACATCAAACAAATTGATCCTAATGACTCATAGAGACATAAAGGATTGGGTTTTTCTTAAGTGTGGCCTAGTTTAAATTCAATATTTTTGTACTAGAAGATCCTTGTATTGACAAGTGTGTCCTCAGGATCCAAGACATTCATTGGAATCAACAGGTGAATTTGCGTCGTGTTTTCCATTAGGTGAATCTTCAAAGCATAAAAAGATGCAAGAAGGTTTATCTAAGCCACGTGGCTTCTTCTATAGGGTAAGGAACTGATGCAGAATAAGGAGAGGATATCTTGGAACACTGAAGTCCATGCAACAACCATGTTTTAGGGTCACGTGGTGCCTTGTTAAATGTCACAAGACACGTAGGGAGATACAATTTGTTTTGATCTAGGCCGCGAGGTGTTTTAATCCAGACCTAAGAGGAATAATATGAGATCATCTGATATAATGTCTCAGAGAACTTTGGAGCTTCCGATACACGTCCTAGGTATGTTTTTTTTTTTTTTTTTTTTTGGGGGGGGGGGGGGGGGGGGGGGCATGATGACTTGCATATCCCAACAAAGGCCCCAATTAAGCCCCTCAACTTGACTCGTGCCAAGAAATACAACAAAATGCCTCCAACTTTGAGAGTTGTCTAATGGAGATGCTTAAACCACTTGCCCTATCATGGCCCACATAGCTCTATAAAAGTGATCTTTTCTTCTAGTCTTATATTAGAAAATCTTGAGTCTCATGTTAAAAATCCACGAGGGTTTCACCTCTGTATATGTAGAGGATTCCCCTAACTCAATGCCTAGATTTTTTAGTTAGAGTTTAAGCTTTTGACTTGGTATCAAAGCTAATTTGCCTATTGGATCGTCTCTTTGTATGTTGATTTTTGTCTCTACCCTTGTTGTACACCCGAAACCGGTTGATTCCATGGGAGAGGGGGTGTTTTGGTTTAGTTCCATATTAGAGTTTCATTGGTTGAATTTGATGCTTTTAGGGGTAGCATTGTTGATTGATATGCTTGTTGTTCTATAGATTTACCACTATACTACCCCGAAACACCCCATGGTTGGGAATTAATTAACTACCATGAATACCATGATCCCAAGAGGCTGTTAAGGCCATGACTCATTTAGGGAATTACCTAAATGATAGGAAAGAGAGGCATTATTATGGTAATAGATGTTCCCAAGGACCCAAAATACTATATGTTTGTAGAGAGGAGTAGAAAGAAACATTATCCACATTTGGCCTCTAATACTCTCATTACCATCAAAAGCAATTTTCTAGCTTAGACAACGAAGGATATTTATTCTTGAGACATACTCCCAAGGCTCCCTCTTTACCTTTTATTTAGTAGTACCTCCACACATTTCCCTCCTATTCGATAGAATTAGTGATACACAATCACAAAAGATATAAACAACAAACTCTAATGGCCATATGATGACTTTGGAGATTGATCACTATTATTTTTGTTACCTCCAAAAGTTTTAAAACTTTGGATTTTCCTTCCATCCACACTTACAAAAACATGGCAACCTCACTAAGTGTGTGATGACCCACTTCCGCCCAGTATGATTATACCAACCCCACGTCGGACGAGAGCGAGGCATCATAGGGGGAAAGACCCCTACAGTGAGCAGTTGGGTTGAGATATACATAAATAGAGAAAGTAATAACTCTTATTCCCTCAACTTTATAATCCACATATCACAATCTATATAGTCCAAGAAAAGAAAGAGCATAACATAACATAAACTCTCATAACCAATGTCCAAGTACAACGCCAATTAATAAAACCAAAGCTAACTAAAGTCTTGAACAAGCTACTCTTCAAGTTCCTCGTCGAATCTCGCTAGCTCTTCATCTCTTCTTAAAAAGTCAACAAGGGAGACTTAGCAAGCAAATAAGAAATCTAAATATACAATATAGTAAACTTTAAAATAACATGGTACACATATAAATATAACATTCACATGCTATCATATACATAAACTATATTCTCACACTTAACGATTCTCATAGGTAGCAATTAACACTTAAACATGCAAAGCATTTAAATCACTTAACATTAATCAATAATATTTAACATGGAATTCATTAACAATACTAATAACATGTACAATTATGAAATAGTAAGTGAAATACTAACAGTACTAAGCAATAAACACTAACAGTGGTAAACAAACTCGGAGGAATAACCATTGCCAGAATAGGGAAATGGAAACCACTATTCTTGCTCAGAATGATAACCATTCTTTGGAATGAGAATTGTGAAGAGAAATTGCAGAAAATTTCATGAGGAAGATCACCTTGTGAATGGTTGTTCAAATTTGGAGTAATATTCTCTGCCCACCTTTAAACATGAGTGATAAAACATCTGTGAGAGAGAGAGAGAGAGAGAGAGAGAGAGAGAGAATAATATTTGTATATGTTTTATCTCAATCCTGGCACCTGAACTTGGACTTAAGTTCACTCACCAAGTGAATATTTACTACACTTCTAGATGTTAAGCAAATATTATTCATCTCTCTTGGGTTGACGAATAATAGATATCCTATACACCTAATGCTAAACTTCCACTTAACATCTTCTTCCTTCTTGCACGCTTTAGCATGATGTTTTCCAACATTCGTACGACAAGGGGATCATATTCACGGTGGTACAGTAGTAGCTAAACTGGAAGGTGAACGTGAGATGACTTTAGGTTTTGTTAATTTATTACGTGATGATTGTATTGAAAAAGACTGAAGTCGTGGTATTTTCTTCACTCAAGATTGGACAAGACGAAGATTGTCTTATACCTTTTTATTCATAATATGGATAAAGGAAGAACAATTTTCTTAAACTACTATCTCTTCTCCATTTAAAAAATGGCAAATGGTTTTACAAGAAAATAATTTAAATGTTGCACAACTTTGATAAAGATAAAAAATGATTAGAAAGTAAAGTAGGATCTTATAGTCAATTTGTGATGAAACATCAGACAACTTGATTCAAATAATTCACGATATTATTGTTTGATTATCCTTAAGTGTGGCCCACTCGCTAATGTTAAAACAGCTTGGAGGTATGCATAAATGGAGCACACATATAGATCAGTGAAGAGTACAAGTGAATGCAACATGTAGTTGGGGTGTTAACGCAACTAATGCCATGTGTTTTTTTCGATGGGAAAGGAATGGATATGGAATGAAGAGGTATATTTCCAATCATTGAAGTAGGCCATAAAGTCCGTGGAATAGCCCTGTTGAGGGCTGCATGGCACCATGTTTCAAGTCACATCCCACATGTCAACTTGGTCGAGATCCAACACATTTCAGTCTAGACCCACGAGGGATAATTCAAGATCATCCTACATTATGTCTCAGATAGTAATGAACACTAGCCATAAGATCTTGGGATGCCATGATCACTTGAATAACTTGATGACAGACTTGTTATGCCCTCAACTTGTCCTAGGTCGAAGACTGAGACCAAATGACTCTAAATTCGAGCAACAACCCAAGTTGTTGATGGAAACATTTAAGTCACTTGTCCCATGATAACTCAAATAGCTGGGTACAAGTGATCTATGGGTGAGGGTTTAAATCCCTTGAAACGGTCCAGTTGGCAGATATCTTTGTCATTGTAAATGTTACTCCTTTTTCCTCCCCCACCTCAACCCATCACATTGTCGATCATTCCATGGTTTGGAATTAATTTTCATAATGGCTATGATCAATAAGCCGCTGCCATTAAGGCCATGAGCCCATTCAAAGTATGATCTCAATGATAGGAAGGAGTTGTTATTATGGTAACCGACGACTAAGGTCCATCCATAATGAGAGAAGAGCATAAAAAATGGTTATGCACACGTAGCCACTACTTTCATCACCTTTATGAGCCAGGTTTATAGCTTAAGCATTAGAGGGATTCTCCTTCATGCATAATCTAAAGGCCCCCCTTGATTGCTCTTTGTTTGATTGTAGGTCTTTACAAGCTAATCCACCTTCATCTCCAATTTACGACCAATTCCAAAGACCATCCTATAGTCTTCAATTCTCAACACATTAGAACATCTTTAGATCCCATTATTCCTTCTACGAAGTTTAAACTTGGAAACCCTTGTAATATTGTTTCAAATCTTGACATCTCTTCATGTACCAATCACATACAAGTTTAATCGCCATGTTAATACCTACTACACATCTAGAATAAATATTACTCTTATTGTAGTGAATAATAGGTATTCCATATACAATAAGATGCCTAATTTGGTTGACTCTGCAAGTGAAGTTATGATAACTTTGAGTTTGTTGTAGGTTTGCATGTTTATGCAAGACTTTTGCTTAACATTTCTTCCTTCCTACACTATAACTTGATAGACATATAAATAAGAAAAGGAGAACGCAAATAATTATCGATGAGTAAAATTCATAGGATAAGGATACAAATTCAAGGAAATGGTGAGAGATTTATCCTAATACTTTTTTATTTAAAGAATGGCAAATATTGTTACATGAAATAATTTAAATCTTGTACAACTTTGATAAACAAAAAAAGTGATTTGGAAAATTAAGTAGGATCTCATAGTCTATTTACAATGGAACATCAAACAAATTGATCCTAATGACTCATGGAGACATAAAGATTGAGTTTTTCGTAAGTGTGGTCTAGTTTAAATTCAAAATTTTTGTACTAGAAGATCCTTGTATTGAGAAGTGTGTCCTCAAGATCCAAGACATTCATTGGGATCAACAAGTGAATTTGCATGGTGTTTGCCATTAGGTGAATCTTCAAAGCATAAAAAGATCTGCATGAAGGTCTATCTAAGCCACATAGCTTCTTCTATAGGGTAAGGAACTGATGCAGAATAAGGAGAGGATATCTTGGGACACCGAAGTCCATGCAATAACCACGTTTTAGGGTCACGTAGTGCCTTGTTAAATGTCACAAGACACGTAGGGAAATTCAATCTATTTTGATCTAGCTAGGCCCTGGGGTGTTTTAATCCAGACCTAAGAGGATTAATATGAGATCATCTGATATAATGTCTCAGAGAACTTTGGAGCTTCCGATACACGTCCTAGGTATTTTGTTTTGTTTTGTTTTGTTTTGTTTTTTTTTTTTTTTGGGGGGGGGGGGGGGGGGGGGGGGGGTTGGGAGGGGGGCATGATGACTTGCATATCCCAACAAAGGCCCCAATTAATCCCCTCAACTTGACTTGTGACGAGGAATACAACGAAATGCCTCCAAGTTTGAGAGTTGTCTAATGGAGATGCTTAAACCACTTGCCTTATCATGGCCCACATAGCTCTATAAGAGTGATCTTTTCTTCTAGTTTAGTCTTATGAGAGTTTCACCTCTATATATGTAGAGGATTCCATTAACTCAATGCCTAAATTTTTTAGTTAGAGTTCAAGCTTTTAACTTGGTATTAAAGCTAATTTACCCATTGGATCGTCTCTTCGTATGTTGATTTTTGTCTCTACCCTTGTTGTGCACCCGAAATCGGTTGATTCCATGCGAGAGAGGGTGTTTTGGTTTAGTTCCATATTAGAGTTTCATTGGTTGAATTTGATGCTTTTAAAGGGTAGTATTGTTGATTGATATGCTTGTTGTTCTAAAGATTTACCATCTATACTACCCCGAAACACCCCATGGTTGGCAATTAACTACCATGAATATCATGATCCCAAGAGGTTGTTAAGGCCATGACTCATTTAGGGAATTACCTTAATAATAGGAAAGAGAGGCATTATTATGGTAATAGACGTTCCTAAGGACCCCAAATACTATATGTTTGTAGAGAGGAGTAGAAGAAAAGATTATCCACATTTGGCCTCTAATACTCTCATCACCTTCAAAAGCAATTTTCTAGCTTAGACAACGAAGGATCTTTATTCTTGAGACATACTCCCAAGGCTCCCTCTTTAGGTTTTCTTTAGTAGTACCTCCACACATTTCCCTTCTATTCAGTAGAATTAGTGATACACAATCACAAAAGATATAAACAACAAACTCTAATGGCCATATGATGACTTTGATGATTGATCACAATTATTTTTGTTACCTCCAAAAGTTTCAAAACTTTGGATTTCCCTTCCATCCACACTAACAAAAACATGGCAACCTCACTAAGTGTGTGATGACCCACTTCCGCTCAGTACGATTATACCAACCTACGTCAGATGAGAGCGAGGCATCACAAGGGGAAAGACCCCTACAGTGGACAGTTGGGTTGAGATATACACAATTAGAGAAAGTAAATAACTCTTATTCCGTCAACTTTATAATCCACATAACACAATCTATATAGTCCAAGAAAAGAAAAAAACATAACATAACATAAACTCTCATAACCAATGTCCAAGTACAACGCCAATTAATAAAACCAAAGCTAACTAAAGTCTTGAACGAGCTATTCTTCAAGTTCCTCATCGGATCTCACTAACTCTTCGTCTCATCTTGAAAAGTCAACAAGGGAGACTCAGCATGCAAATAAGAAATCTAAATCTACAATCTACAATATTGTAAACTTTAAAATAACATGGTACACATATATAAATATAACATTCACATGCTATAATATACATAAACTCTATTCTCACACTTAACAATTCTCATGGGTAGCAATTAACACTTAAACATGCAAAGCATTTAAATCACTTAACATTAATGAACAATATTTAACTTGGAATTCATTAACAATATTAATAACATGTACAATTATGAGATAGTAAGTGAAACACTAACACTAAGCAATATACACTAACAGTAGTAAACAAAAGGTGGTAAGTAGCGGACTATAAGCAGTAAACAATAAACAGTAGATGGTGGTAGTAAACAGTAGCAGTAGACAGTAAACAGTAGGTAGAACAGTGAGCAGTAATAGTGGATAGCAGCAGCAACAGTAGCCAGACACATTGCCCAAACCACCACTAGAAGGCTAGTACAGTCAGTTAGTATTCAATCACCTAGGCAAGACAGTGATGAGTGTTGGTTAACGCGCTGAACTCGGAGAAACACTCTCCACCCTAACCAGTGAACAGTGCAAGCACTAAACACCTCTAGGATTTCAAACCATGTTGCCCTTGAGGCCAGTAAATAGTAGATAATGTGAACTCTCCCATAGGAGCATTTCTATGGTACGACTCCAGTAAACCCACTATAGCGACAATGTTCTTTTGGTAATTAATAAGTAATCATGCATTACACATAATCATACTTACTATATATGAAAGTACAATACAAAAACATGCATCATGCTATTTTCAAATTGGCAATAACTAAAGTTTAACTAGCCGAAACCATGCTGCTAATTTTTGCAATTACATAGATTAACTTAATTTGACAGATAATACTTTAATAACACATGACCATGCAAAAATTCATATGCTCATAAAAATCTATAAAATTGATAGAGCATAAATATCAGATAGTAGATTGAA
Source organism: Colocasia esculenta (assembly GCA_014218235.1). Taxonomy (NCBI): domain Eukaryota; kingdom Viridiplantae; phylum Streptophyta; class Magnoliopsida; order Alismatales; family Araceae; genus Colocasia; species Colocasia esculenta. The sequence goes on along the minus strand of CM024765.1, from coordinate 3,661,630 downwards.
CCATAAAAATTTGATAATTTTCTGACAAACATACAAATTATTGTTATTTATAAGCTACTGTCACACAATGAAAATATATTCTAATAAATACTTATTAGCCACAAAAAATGCTCAAAATAGAAACACATATGAACATGATAAACAAAATAACTTCGTAAAATATCTCAATTTATCTCAATAGGAATAAAGCATGTTCTAATTATCTTTATTTTTTAATAAATTTCCCATCACTTTTCTTTGTAAAAAAAATAACAAAATATAGACACAATATTCCAATAATTAACAGTATATCATATGAAGATCCAGTAATATTAAAAAAACCTAAGTTATAGGCAAAACCCACCCACATGCACATCTTGCACTTAATCGCACCATTGTATATAAAGTAGACAAAATTCGAAAATCTGGAAAGAAGAACTTAGCGACAAGATCGATTGCCGCTAACACAGGGTTGACGGCAGAGGATGGTGCCATCAAGGTGATCTTGATGTCCTACCATCTTGTCGTGAATGGTTCTTGGCGGCAGTGCATGTTGCCGTCAAGTTCAGAAGAAGCATAAAACAGAACTAAATCCTCGTATCCAAATCTAAAATTCTCACGTTTTAAGGTATATAAAAATCCGTTAAAAATACAAAACATACAACGTAAGATCATGGATCTAAACCCCAAGTTTACTTTCCTGGAAACACTCTACCCACAACAAATTAATTCAAAGAAGCTACTCCAAGCCCGAGGTACACTCTTTATGAACCGTCCTCTACAGACAATCTCTAGGTCGATTCCCTCGTACAATAAAGCCTCTTTGAGTTGCAGAAGAGAAGCCCTCACTTTGATTGGCACAAACGGGGTTGGGGACGATAGATCTGCTCCTCCAAAAACCCTCTATGATGACCCAGCCAGCTAACTGGCCCAATAACCATGCTAGTTGGTAAACTTCCCAGAAAAGTCACCCATCTTGGGATTGCTCCCAATTGAGCACCCTTAATTTCAGAGTTTTTTTCCTACTCGAACTCTAAAGATAACTAGTCAAAGTTGTTGGTAGTTTACTAATTTAGTTCATTTAACATATTCTTATATATGGAGTGTTATAATCTACCCCTCTTATATAAGTGACATCCTCGTCGCTAGGCACATATAGCACACAGTCAAACCCCAAGCAGGCATGATTCTAGAGGTGGCCCCCATAGGCTCAAGAGGTGACTTTAGCTATGTAGAACTTTGCTCCATTATGGCCTCAAGAGGTGGCTCCCATAGCGTAGCACTTTGCCCCGTGTGGCATTTAGTTCCTGAACTTCAGGTTGGGTAAGGCTCTGATACCATTTGTGAAGACCCAACTATCTTACTGGCCCAACAACCATACTAGTTGGTAGACTTCCCAGAAAGGTCACCTATTCTGTGATTGCTCCTAATTGAGCATGCTTAACTTCGAAGTTCTTTTCATACTCAAGCTCTGAAAATGACTAGTCTGAGTTGTTGGTAGTTTACTGATTTAGTCCATTGAACATATTCTTATATGGGGTGTTACACCCTCTCTCTCTCCCCTCTTGAGAAGAGTTACAACAAGCTAAGGATCCTAACCATGGGTTAAACCCACCTATTTATAGAGATTTAACCAATCCACAGGGTAAGAGAACTAATAGGGTTATGTTTTCTACAAATAGGATTCGGGATAGGACCCCTTAAGTCTATCTCTACGGATTCCTAACAGGAAATGGAAGAAAAACTAGACGACGAGGTTGACTGCCATCAAGAACAATTTGGCGTCAATTGATGATGTCGTCAAGAGCATATTGGTGGCACGCGATGCTACCGTCAATATCCTCCGACCAGAAACCAAAAAAATAGCCAAACAAGGATCTTTAAATTATAAAAACTAGAAAACACCAAACATAACATGTACATCCAGAAATAAAAAAATGTCAGGCCTTACACTCTTTCCCCCTTAAAGGGATCTTCGCCCTTGAAGATCAACTAGGTATTTACAGTGACGTCCTCCACTCGCTCGGCATCCTTTCTCACAAGTACGTACACTTGGGTTGGGCTCTCTGTCTTGTTGCTGGTCCTGCCACTACTGGGGCTATTGCTACTGCAGATGAAGCAGTCTTCACAATCTTTGGCTCTGTGACCCTTGTCGCCACACATGAGACACCTGCCAGTTGATATCCAACACACTTCTCCTTCGTGCTGCTTGCCGCAGTGCTTGCATTCTAGCTTGATGCTAACCATGAATCCTTCTATCTAGGTTGCTTCCTCTGCAGGTACTGGCTACTAAACTGCTGAAGTCTTCTTCTTTTTTTCCTACTTGTGAAACGACTCTGACGATCCCTTCATTGCTGCCCTCTTCTCTTCCAAGTACAACTCCATCTCACCCTCTTTCCGACATACTGCACTAAGAGCTTCCTCCATACTTCTATGGTCAGGAGCAACCAATCGAGTCCTAAGCGATGGCCTCAGCCCCATCACAAACTTCCTCACCTTTTTATGCTCATCTGCCACTATATGGAGTACATACTTAGACAACTCCTAAAATATAGCCTTGTACTCCATCACCGACCTCGAACCATGTGTCAGTGATAGAAACTCTTGCTCATCTTGTCTTGTATGTGCTCTGGAATGAACTTGGAGTTGGACAACCTAGTAAACTCAGCCCACGTCGAGTCCGGCACTCGGCCCTCGAACTGTGTGCGTAAAACTGATGACCACCACACATTGGCCCGCTCTTGCAGTATATAGGTAGCCAGACTAACCTTATCCTTCTCTGAAAACCTAATAGCCTGAAAGATCTTCTCAATCTCTCTCAACCAACTCTCGGCAACCAACAACTGGCTCTCCCCCTTAAAAGAAGGCGAAGCCATCCTCCTGAACCCCTCCATGATCGACACCCCTCCAAAACTACACTCATGCTGAGCCAAAAACTGAGCCTGATGCTGCGCCTGGATACTTGCCTGAGCCTGCGTTGCTTGCACGAGTCCTTGAATGCATGCGCTAAGGTCAACAGGTGTTGGCGGGGGTGGTGTTGATGGCTCTCGAGATGTTGGCACCCTCGGCTCCTCATCTTGGGTAGGTACACTTGCACGATGAGTCCTACTAGCCATTGCCTGCAAAACAAACACTTGATCAAACTTCATTCATTACTAACCTAGTATTTTTATCATATACTTATCTTGTCACTTTTCTAGTCTTGTTTTAGTTATTCAAGGACTTGGATAGATGTGAATTTGAGTTGATGGCTATTTATGTACAATCTCAACCTTGTAGCTCTTATACCAATCTCTGTAACAACCCACTTCCGTCTGATATGGTTATATCAACCCACGTCGGACGAGAGCAAGACATCACAGGGGGAAAGACCCCTACAATGGACAGTTGTGTTGAGATATACACAAATAGATAAAGTAAATAACTCTTATTTCCATCAACTTTATAATCCACATATCACAATCTATATAGTCCAAGAAAAGAAAGAACATAACATAACATAAACTCTCATAACCAATGTCCAAGTACAACACCAATTGATAAAACCAAAGCTAACTTATAAAGTCTTGAACATGCTACTCTTCAAGTTCCTCATTAGATCTCTCTAACTCCTCGTCTCTTCCTGAAAAGTCAACAAGGGTGAGTCTATGTAATAGACTCAGAAAGCAAACAAGAAATCTAAATCTACAATATAGTAAACTTTAAAATAACATGGTATACATATAAATATAACATTCACATGCTATCATATACATAAACTATATTCTCACACTTCACAATTCTCATGGGTAGCAATTAACACTTAAACATGCAAAGCATTTAAATCACTTAACATTAATGAACAATATTTAGCATGGAATGCATTAATAATACTAATAATATGTACAATTATGAGATAGTAAGTGCAACACTAACACTAAGACATATACACTAACAGTAGCAGTAAAGGAAAGGTAGTAAGTAGCGGACTATAAGCAGTAAACAATAAACAGTAGACGGTGGCAGTAAACAGTAACAGTAGACAGTAAACAGTAGGTAGAATAGTGAGCAGTAATAGTGGACAATAGCAGTAACAGTAGCCAGACACATTGCCCAAACCATCACTAGAAGACTTGTACAGTCAGTCAGTAGTCAATCAACTAGGCAAGACAGTGATGAGTGTTGGTTAATGCACACAACTCAAAGCAGCTATCTCCACCCTAACTAGTGAACAGTGCAAGTGCTGACACCTCTAGGATTTCAAACCCCGTTGCTCTTGAGGCCAGTAAATAGTAGACAATGTGAACTTTCCCATACGGGCATTTCTATGGTCTGGCTTCAGTAAATCCACTATGGCGGTAGTGTCTTTTTGGCAATTAATAAGCAATCATGCGGTACACATAATCATACTTACTACATATGCAAGTACAATACAAAAACTACATCATGCTATTTTCAATTTGGCAGTAACTAAAGTTTAACTAATCAAAACCATGCTTCTAATTACTGTAATTACATAGACTAACTTAATTTGACACATAATACTTTAATAACACATGATGGTGAAGAAATACCTACAATGCTTAGAAAAACCTAGAAAATTGGTAGAACATAAATATCAGATAGTAGACTGAACCATAAAATCTTCATAAATTTCTGACAAATATACAAATTACTGTGATTTATAAACTAATGTCATGTAAGGAAAACATATTCTGATAAATACTTATTAGCCACAGAAATCCTCAAAATAGAAACACATATGAACATGATAGACAGGAATAACTCCATAAAATATCTCGATTTATCTCACTAAGAATAAAGCATATTATAATTATCTTTATTTTCTAACAAAATTCCCATCACTTTTCTTTGTATAGAAAATTACAAAATATAGGCACAATAATTCAAAAATTAACAATATATCATATGAAGATCTAGTAATATTAAAGCAACCTAAGTTGTCATAGGCAAAACCCATCCACATGCACATCTTGCACTTAATCACACAATTGTATATAGAGTAAATTAATTAGAAGTCACTATCAAATAGTTGACTTATTTTTTAGTCTCTGACAGAGTTGTAATTCATTACGGTAAGTGTTATCTCTTGTTACAGTATATGTTAAACTCTGTTACAATAAGGACTCTTCTGTTACAGTCAGGAACTGTTAATTAATTTACCCTTGTATATAAAACAGACAAAATTTGAAAACCTGGAAAGAAGAACCTAGCAGTAGGAACGATTGCCATTAACATAGGGTTGACGGCAGAGGATGGTTCCGTCAAGGTGATCTTGACGTCACACCATCTTGTCATCAATGACTCTTGGCAGCAGTGCATGCTACCGTCAAGTTCAAAAGAAGTAGAAAATAGAACTAAATCCAGGGATTCAAATCCAAAATTATCATGTTTTAAGATATATAAAAATTTGTTAAAAATACATAACATACAATGTAAGATCATGGATCTAAACCCCAAGTTTACTTGCTTGGAAACGCTCTAACCTCGAGTTGTAGAAGAGAAGCACTCACTCTTATCAGCATGAACGGGGTCGGGGGTGACGGATCTACTCCTCCCAAAACCCTCTCTCCCCTCTCGAGAAGAGCTTACAACAAGCCAAAGATTCTAACCACGGGTTAAACCCACCTATTTATAGAGATTTAACCAACCTAATAGGGTTATGTTTTCTACATATAGGTTTTAGGATAGAACCCCTTAAGTCTATCTCTATGGAGTCCTAACAAGAAACAAAACAAAAATTAGATGATGAGGTTGACTGCTATCAAGAACAACTTGGCGGCACTCGATGATGTCCTCAAGAGCATATTGGTGGCACGCGATGTTGCCGTCAATATCCTGCGATCAAAAATAATAAAAAAATAGCAAAACATGGATCTTTAAATCTATATAAAAAAAAAAACACCAAACATAACATACACATCCAGAAATAAAAAATGTCGCGCCTTACAAAGTGAATGAAGAATGCCATATTAGATCTCATATTCCTTATTCCCTAAAAAGAAAAACAACCCCCTCCCCCCCAAAAAAATGAAAACTTTGGATCTCACAGCCCATCAATGCCTCAGACGAAGCCATTGGTATTGAATGTTTCCTCTGGATTGCTTAGTTGGCAATGATATTAAAACCATAACATAAAGGAAAAGGATATTTATTAGCAATTTGCATGCCATCATTACATAAATCAAACTATTGGAGACAGATATGTTCCAAGTTGTCTTATATGAGGTAACTTCCCTTGAAATCAGTAATATGGCATGTTGATCCAATACCACCATATTAGTCTTCATATATACCCATAAAATATATCCAAATGTTGTACTTAGGCCCTCAGTTATTGTTGTCTTTGATTAAGGAACATACAAAGAATATTAAGACTTATCTCCATTAAGTGCTGAAGGCAGCTGGTTGGTGAGGATGGATATATGTAATAAATATGAAAGATCTTTTGATCACTTAACCTAACATGTTGATCTCCAATTACAAAGCTAAATACATTTAGCTTTGGGGATACTCATTCTAAAAATTCATTCTAATCATGCCTTTATTTGGACACATATCATTAGATTCTCCATCAAATTAATTACTTCTCAGATGTGTGAGTTACAGAAGTATTCACATAAAACCCACCCTCCACTATTTTTTCTTCCACTGTATATATATTCACCTTCTTCGAACTTATCCCAAAATAAATGGCAACAAAATATCCTTTCTTTTTTTAATTTCTTCACAACCTCGACTATTCCGTGGCTGATCTCTTCATATATAAATCACACACACCACACCCCATATCATGGTGTCCCTATGGATCTCACTGTGTTGCATTTGGTGAAAGTTGCAGAGGGCAAGGTATAGAACAAATAGTGAGAGAGAGGAGGGGAGATGGTGTTCAATCCTTTCTTAGATCCTCTCTCGAGGAGGAACATGGGGCCATGGAGGGTGGAGGACCTGGTTAGCTCATTGGTGAAGCCAAACCAGGCTCATCAGCAGAAGGTGGTTCTTACCCTCCACCTAAAACCTTTTTCAGGTTCTTCTGAGAAGAGAAGGGCATACATATAAGGTTCCTGGTCACTGTGACATGGGCGGTGTTCAATTCTTTCCTGGATCCTTTCTCTCAGAAGGAACATGCATGGGGCCATGGAGGGTGGAGGACCTGGTTAGCTAGCTCACTAGTGAAGCCAAACCAGGCTATCAGTAGAAGGTGGTTCTTACCCTCCAGCTAGAACCTTCTTCATGTTCTTTTGTAGAAGAGAAGGGCATATCTAGGGTTCCTGGTCTCTGTGACATGTGCTTGATTGGTGAGACTCCTCTCTGGAAGTGTGGCCCAAGGGTAATGAAATCATGATGTTAAATTAATATATGGCAATGTCGAGAAAGGTGTTGAGCTAGATGAGAAAGGCTTAGTACACTTTGTTATTGCACTTAAGTGCAATAAAACTAGGCACTAAGTCCATGTGGCACCTCTCACATGGCGAGTGATAAAGTGGCAACCTAATTATTGAGTGCCACATGGACTTAGTGCCTAATCATATTACACTTAAGTGCACTAAGCCTTTCTCTGAGCTAGATAGAGTACTTGGTATATATTGCAATCTCTATAGTTTTTTATTAGATGACATGCATATGGTTTTGTTTTTTTGTTCGTTGTTGAGATGATATCATGGATCTGTTAGTCAATAGTTGTTATTTTAATTGCTTTGTAGTTGTTGCAAAGATGACCTCACTTTTAATTTTGCTACGTGAAGATTGTTGTCTTGGGCTGCATCCATCTACCTTTTCTTTGCGTTTCTTGTTACAAAAAGTGGAGGCATGGTAATATTTGTTGTATTAAAATAAAATCGTATTTATCTTTAGGTTAGCAAATACTACTAGACAGATATCATTTGGTTTTAAATTTAGATGATGCATGAATTGGCGGTGGAATCCTAAGTCAATCATCTCCTATGCAGAATGATATAATCTCAAGTTTGTAAAATAAGTTACAAGTACCAATTAAAATGGCTTTTATCTCAAAACAATCTTCTAATTAATTAGGGAAGGAACCACTCCTTAAGATGGAATTGATCAAGGATCTACGGAGAACCCTTACTTTCTTGACTAGGTCTCATGCATGGATCGGCAGTTTATATGCATGGCCACCTTATGGTCATCACCTTCTCTTTCATTTATATCCACTCATTTTAATATTCCCAATTTAGGTATTGACTATTATGGAAGTCCTAAAAAATGTATAAAAGGGGTCTTAAGCTTTTGTGGAAGGGACAAAGGAGGAGAAGAAGAAAGCAAGAAAAGACAAGAAGAGAGTTTAGCCTCTCCTATAGACTTAAGGAGAGAGAGTTCCACCAAAAATATTTACCTTTTTGTCTTCATTTTATTTTATTTCTACATTGTGTGAGTATCCGGTGTGAGGCATTGAATGTTTCTTCTTCGCATACGGATCAAGAATGAATTACATTAAACCAAGTTTTTCTTTTTATTGTGCAGGTTATTGTTTATTCAATAGAGACTTTTAGATTATATATAGCATAGTTTCATATTCATTTACTTATAGACCCCTTTCTTTTGTACATTTTAGACCCTCTGCAATGCTTGTGGGGTTGGTTGCTCAAAGGAACTAAAGAAGGTTGAGTTGGTGTTGGGAGATCAAAAAGTAGGTAAACCTTCAACATGAGAGAAAGTTCAACCTTTAATAGGAAAGAGAGATGAGCCTTCAACAGGAGATGCTCCTTCCAAATCCAAGCCCCAAAAGCCAAAAAAACCAAAACATGCAACAAAGAAGAAGATATAGTAGCTTATTGGCTTTATTATTACAAGTTCAAATGTAGTACATTGGAGTCGTTTGATTACTTCATTTCATGGTAATTCATCCTTAGTTTGTTATGTCTGAAGATGCCCTTTCTGGGAAGAAAAGATGATCTCATGGCAATCCTATAGATGGTGGAGGGAGGCTAAATCCCTTCTCATCCAGAACAATATTCTGATATCTCATGTGTATCGAGAAACAAACCAACTAGCTGATTCCCTTGCTAATGTGGCTGTGAAGGATAGGCGGAATGTTACCTTTTGGGAGGCTCGTAATTTACCTCATCTTTGTAAGGGGCCTATGGTTACCGATAAATCTGGCCTTTTCCATGTCAGATTGGTTTAATGGGGTATGCCCATAATGTTTTGTATGAGTTCTTTTTCTTTTAATATATTTTGGCCCAGGTCGCCCTCACAAGTGGAGTGAGATCATTTTTCCCCCGGGGGGAGGGTGCACTCTCCTGGTTTGAGGCCCTGAGGACCTTTTTACCAAAAAAAAAAGAAAAAGAAGATGCCCCAATCTATCTTCAGTATTCTAGTAAAACTATTGTGTCCTTGTTTAGTGGATTAATCTCATCATATTTGATATTACTTCTGGATGTGCATGAAATATTAGCTAATCCCATGCAACTTAAAATAATTCCCCTTTTAGTACTTCATTTGGTACTGAGACGCAAAACATGTGCAATCCATTTGGTATGTCCAGCAAGAAGTATTCTTGTGCAAGATTTCTTTCATTCTTTGATGTGATATGATGTTAATCGAAGTAATTACTCATAATTCAAACTCAGAGGAAAGCCCATGGTCAAGGAGGGGAAAGGAAGTTAATACTCTCTCTCAGGACAGTCAATTGTTCCTTGGGAAGTAATGTGAAGTGAGACTGATCAAAACCCTATCTAAAAGATCACCCATTCAATGGCCGTTTAAGAGGAAGTTGATTTGCCCTTTAGAGTGATACTTGTTGTACATCTTCACATGGGAGTAACAAGGTAAGAGAGAAAGACAAACGATAAGAATTTTATTCCTCGGCAAATCTTATAATATTTACATGCACCAAACACGTAGAAATTTACATGCCATGCATGCCAATATTTGATACATGTTTAGGTGTGCAACAAATATTAATCTTCTTTTTTTTTCGAGTTTGCAAAGAATAGATATCGTGAATACACCATGACACCTTATTCCTGTTGGACATAGCAGAATATGATATGGAAAACCTCACATCTATGGTAGGTTCACATGCTTATCCTAAATTTGCACTTAACACCATCTTCCTTGATGTACGCTTGAGGACATGGATGTAAATAGAAATAAGTACTCAAAATAATTAACCTTATCTAACATTCATGGGACAAGGATACAAATGAAAGAATCACCAAAGACAAAGATATCCTCATAGTCATTTCTATTTAGAATAAGGATAAAGGAACAACAATTTTATTTAACTTTAATTAAATTATTTTTCCTCCTTATTTTAGAAATAACAAATATTATAACATGACAAATATTTTTCTTACATAGAACTTTGATCAGTGCAAAAACGATGTATAAACTTAAATAGGATCTTGGAGTTCATGCGATGAAACATTAGATAGCTTGAAGAGATGGATCACAAAGATCATGTCTAGTTTTCCTTAAATGTGGCTCACTTATCGAAGTCACAAAATAGCATTTGGGTTATGCCATAAATGAAGCACACATGTAGTCAAGTCAAGAGGTACATGTAAACACAAGGTTTAATTGGTGTGTTAACACATCTAATGCCATGTGATTTCTTCTATGGATAATGAACTAATGTGAAGTGAAGTGAAGACATCTCGAAACACAAAAACACGTCATAAAGTGCATGTATCTTGTTTAACGTCACATGCCACGTGTCAACTTGGTAGAGGTCTAGCATGTTTTGATCTAGACTCAAGAAAGATGGTTCAGAACCATTGGGTATGATGTCTCAAATAACTCAAGAGATGTGTCCTAAGATCTTGGAGGGCCATGATGACTTGAATAACTCGGCAAGGGCCCCCTTAAGTCTCTTATCTTGACACAATGATCTTAAAAGAAACTTAAGTAATGTGTTAAAAATGCTAAAGCCACTTGGCATATGCATCATGACCTAGATAGCTTGATAAAATGGCAGCCTAGTTGGCAAATATGTTTATCATTGTAAAGGTTACTCCTCTCCCCACCCTCCTCAGTCCTTGGATCATCCCATGATCTGAAATTAATTGCCATTAAGGGCATCATCTCTTAGTCACTATTAAGATAATGACCCCACTAGGGCATGATCGCGATGATAGGAAAGATGTGTTATTATGGTTACAAACACTCCAAGGATCATATCTATGTAAATTAAAGGAGGAGTAGAAGGAAAGATTATGCACACTTAGCCTCTGACACTCTCATCATCTTTAAAGCCATTTTGCTAATTTAAAAATTGAAGGATTTTTCTTGGGACATAATCTCAAGGCTTCCTAATGACTCTTTCTTTGGATGTAGGGCTCAGCAAGCTAATCCATCTTCATCTCCAATCTTCCAATTTCAAGAGCATCCTATAGCCCTCCATCCTCAAATAGATCATAACATCTTCCAAGTTTAATTTACAAACTTCTCATGCTTTAAGCGGTCTTCACTTTCTATAAATAGGTTTATGCTCACATATAAAGACATGCATATGGAGAAGATAATATAGAGGAAACCTAGCCTAAGACACTCTAGGCAATGGTATCCCCATCTAGTATTTATTATCTTTCTTTGGAACAAACACTAGTGTTCATACTTAAAACAATCAATTGTTATTTGGGATGAGACATGTGAAGTGAAACTAATCAGAATTCCATCTAGAAGATCATCTAATGAATGGTGGTAACAAAAGAAGTTAGCTTTCTCTTTTGAGTAATACTTGTTGCAAACGTTCAAATGGAAGTGATGAGACAAGAGAGAAAAGGCGAAAACATAAATTTTTGTATGTGTTATCTCAAATTTGCTTACCTCTATATAGACAAATCATATAGAAGTTGACTCATCATGTAATCTTTTGGTTTGTGAAGAATAGCTATCTTCATAGCACCTTAATCAATTAGACACTATTAAACCATGATAGGGAAACTTCACATCTATTATATATAGCTCTACATGTTCATGCTAAACTTCCTCTTAATGCCACCCTCCTTGGTGTACACTCGAGGATATGGTGGTTATGGTGGTTACAAATATAAAAGTAGAACTCAAGAAAATTATCCCTATCCAACATTCATAGAATAGAGATACAAATTCAAGAATTAATAAAGATGAAGATTTTATCTAATTCTTATTATTTAGAATGAAGATAAGTACACGTAACCTTGTTATCTAATTTAAATTTTATGACATATGTTTTTAATGATATTATATCATGATAAATATTAATGTTTGTAGAACTTTGACAAGAATGAAAAAGGTGTAGAAAGTTTGGTAGCATCTTGTAGTTGATTTGTGATGAAATTTGAGGTCAGACAACTTTATCCTTATGAATCACAAAGATACAGATGGCGTTTCTGTAAGTGTGATCAACATGAGAAAGTTCCAAAGAGCGCAGGCTTATGCTATAAATGGACCATATATGTAGTTGAGTCAAGAAGTAAAAGCAAACACAAAGTTTAATTTAGTTTTTAACATATCTAATGCCATGGTGTTCTTTCTATGTGAAAGGAACTGATGTGGATTAATAAGGAGATGTGGTATCAAAGCCTAGGATGTATTAAGTCTAGGAGGTTCTAGAACATATTGTCTTAACACATGTCAACTACTCTACCTATGGTGATATTTGGGTAGAGCCATGGTTAGGATCAAAAGTGTACACACACACGCACTAACTCATAACTATTCTAGATTTCTAATACCCATTTTATTTTTGAAGGAACTTCAGAACCCTAATAGATGTTGAACGTGATCAACTTAGAGACATGTAGCAGACTATCCAAGACCTCACCTATGCCCTACAGCAAGCTGCCCAAGGTGGTGGTAACTATGGAGCTAGCGAGCTTCATTGTAGCTTCCGGAGCATGAATCTAGCCATGTTCAGTGGATCCACTGACCTTTATGAAGTCGAGCACTGACTCGAGAGGTAGAGAGGATCTTCCATGTCATGCAATGCACAGATCAAGACAAATGCTACATGATACTTTCTAACGTGAAAGAGACACCCAAGCTTGGTGGGAGTCTGTGGAAGCGACTCGTGCCAATGCTCAATTAATATGGAACGAGTTTAAGGAGAACTTCAACGAGAAGTATTTCTTTGAGAGAGATCAAGAAAAGAAGGCTGCAGAATTTGCCTCATTGCAACAAAGGAACCTCACCATGGTGAAATATGAACCCCAGTTCTCTCTACTGGCTCGTTATGCCACCCATCTTGTAAACATTGAAAGGATGAAAGTGAGGAAATTTCTTAATGAACTAAGACCCCAATACATTACTCAACTAGAACATATGGACGTTCAAGTCTATGCAAGCATGGTGAAGAAAGCCCAAATATTAGAAGATGCCACTGAACTACCTAACAATATTAGAGAGAGAACTACTAACAACGAACAAGTAGTTAGCTCCAGGAACCATAAATCAACCAATGGTAAGAAGAGGTCAAATGGTGACAAGAAGGGAAGGATCACACAATGAAAATAAGACCAAGACGAATAATATTGCAATCTTGCCTACTAAAATCTATTAACATTGTGACAAGAAGGGACATAAGATCTCGGAGTGCTGGAGAAAGATGGGTGTGCTTGCCTTCGCTGTGAGAGCAAGGATCACAAGATGTCTAGCTGTTCTCTCATGTAAAAGGAAGCTCGAAACAATAAACAATGTGATGGTCAAATATAAGCGTTGAAGGAATTTGAACCAACCGAAGAAGGAGGTATGTTGGATGGTATTCTTTTTAAGTTACATTGTTAGATAGATCCATTATGTTATGAGTAGTTAAATATGTTCATTAGATTGAACTAGACATGAGAAACCCCTTCTAAGATTTGATCCATTATAAATAAGTGAATTTGAGGGGACCAAATTCTTTTTAAGGGGGAGAGGATGTAGGAATCCAATTTATTAAAATAAATAAATAAATTATAGTTAATTAAATTCTAAAGAATAAATAAGTTAAATTAAAACCCAATAAATAAAAAAATAGAAAATGGGCTTAACTAATAGTCCATAATGGAGTTATTGGGCCAAAATAGGATATAGAATAATAAGAAATTATTATCAAATTCATAGTACTAATTATCCACTTAATTAAATGAGTAAAATAAGTTTAAAAAACATAATAATTATTTAAACTCGAGTCCTACCACTACCCTAAGCTGATAACCACATTTTATTAAGTCTATCCCAACCCAATTAGAGATTTAAAGGCTAGAGTTAGATATTAACTCAAAATTAATAGGAGTTAGAGTTGTATTAAGACTTAAAAATGTGATCTCTATAAATACACCTCAAATCCCCTCACGGCTGACCCTATTGCTATCTGGAGCTTCTCTTAGACGTGAAGGCAAGGCCATAGGAGGAGGAATTCATGAAGAAGAAGAGCTTAAGGCGTTCTTCATCAAGTTCTTCACATTTTTACCCTAGTTCTTAATTTCATCCAAAGGTATGCATTCTCCCAAGAAAAACTTAATTAAATCTCTCTGTAGGCTAATCTCCATGCTAGAAACATGATTCACATGATTTCCCCAATTTTTATCATGCATATTGTGAGTATTTTTCCCTTCAAGTTCATGCATATTCATGTACCTGACCCCTTGTTCTTCATCTCAAAGCATGTTAAATCCACATTCTCATGTCAAAGTTCTTGTTTATACGTGTTTCTAAGCATCTTAGCTTTGATTTAAGACTAGTTTGGCAATTTTTCATGTATTAATCTAAGTGTTTCTTTGCTTCTATGTTATGAAAGGATTTTATGTGCTTGAACGTGGTGGCCCTGGTAATTGAGTCCATTACTCGATGGCGTGATACGCCACATTCCGAATATAGCCCACTACTCCGATGTGTTCACTTAACCATATCGTGTTGCACACCTAGACCACAGATTCTTAACACGACGGCTCACCTCGTCGCATTCTGACTGCAGGTCCTAATCCATGTTTAAATCGTGAACATTGCACATTAACTTGATATTTATGCTTGTAAATGATTGTTTAATCCATCTGAAGTTGATCTATATTGAACCAACACGTTAATGAAGTTCATGTAATTAAGTTTTTAATGATTTCTTAATCTCTTCATGATATCCTTGATTTTATCTCATGTTGTCTCATATATCCATCCACTAAAACCTTAACTTGGGTCATCATCATGTTGATGGCTATAAAAGAATTACACTATCATGACAAATATGGACTTAAAAGAAATTAAATTGATTAACATAAAAGACATGAAATAACAAGGATTTATATACACGATTTGTATTCGTATTTTATTTCCATTCTGGAGTACTGTTACTGCCACTCTGTTGTTCTAGAAGTTCTCTAGAACGTCGAGCAATTGTTTCCACACTCTTCTTGGTGATGTGAGAATCCTTCATCGGGTATTCCTCCTACCGGACTAAAACTCCTTCATCAAGGCTTCTGTAAGACTCTGTGAGCCTGGAATTCCTTTAGGACGGCAACAAGTTGTACCACAAATACTTATACCCCATAGGACTATGCTGGACTTGTACATCATGATCCAACATGACTTAGCTCTTTGTTTATGAATGTGCCCTCTGTAGCCTACGTTGATATCACGGTATATATGAAGACTGCGTTCTCTCATCTTATTGCGTCCTATACCCCTGGACCGCATTTTGAATGTGGCCAGTGTGTAACCCGCATTTTTCTTGTCACTGTCAATACCCGAGAGTAATGTTCATTAGTGTTTTCTCATGTGTTTATCCATTCGTTTTACGTGCATGGTCTCAGTATGTTTTTGGATAATCAGAAATCAATTATTCTCTTCTCTCTTGCATCCATGAATACTCTCATCTACTTGTCTGTATGTCTTATCTTATTCTTGGAACTCGCTTGGCCATATAAAAGTGATTGTCTAGATAAAACACATGACCTAATACTTGTGTATATAGGGCTCTATCTGGTCCTAAGAGGAGCACTTGAAGGTACTTGTGCTTGCAGGAGTTTATCTATGACATTGAACCAAAGTACTTGTTCTTGATTAATCTATGACAATTAACTCGTAACGTGCTTGGCATAATATTTCTTGAGGTGACTTGACTTGACTTGACTTGTACATGTTGTCTTGTTGGGTATTTACTCATGATATGGCCAATTCCCTCTTGTTATACTTGATACTGGCTATTGTTGTCTCTCATACTTGAAATCGTCATGCTATTTGCTCTCTATCGTGACCTAACATGCATCATGTAGTTATTCTGCTTGTTAACATGTTAATCACTTAAAGCATATGCTAGTTCAGATGACGATACACACGATAATAGGGATGGACAAGAGTGATGAGCGACCTAGCATCAACTTGGCGAAGTTACCATAGTGTCATAGTAGAGTCTTAGTGAAATCTAGTTAGTTAGTTGCTTTTAGTTGCTCTCCAATGTAAAGTGTCATAATGGGCCCTATGTAATGGCTCTGAATTAGTGATTGTAATAGACTTAGCGATTTATCAATAAAAATTAAGAGTTTGTGTTATTCCAATTGTTGTTTTTAATTGCTCGAAAACTCGACATATCATGTATATGCTCACGTTCCCAGTTTATTCTGCTGCTATTTTTTTTTGGGGGGGGGGGGGGGGGGGGGGGGGGTGATAGGAGATATCTCAAAATGGCCTCTAAAATCTATAGATTAGCCCTCTTTGAGGGCCAATAGTATCCTATTTAAGGCCACATCCCACATGTCATATGGAAAAGGTCTAATGCGTTTTAATCTGGGTTCAAGAGGGAAAGCTCGTAGGCAACTCATATAATATCTCTAACTAATCCAACTTAACTAGGTACTTGACATTTTGAGTACCTATCATTTCTCTTTCCTTAAATGTGGCACATTTGTCATAGTTACAAAAAGTTACAAAAGGGCTTGGGTTATGCCATAAATATATTCGAGATAAGAAGTGCAAGCAAATATAAGGTTTAGTTAGAGTGTGGTTTTTTCTATTGTAACGGCTCACTTCCACTTGGTACAGTTATACCAACCCACATCGGATGAGAGTGAGTTGCTACAGGGAAGAAAACCCCAACGATAGTCACATGGGCTGAGGTATACATAAATAGAAAGGAATATTGCAGGAAAAAATAAAAAACTCTTATTCCACCAACTTTATAATCTACATACCACTATCTATAAAGTCCAAGCATAAGAAATATAAAAAAACACATCCACTAAACATAGTCAATCTCCAAGTACAATAAACAAATGTCCATATTATAATAGCATCACATACTAAGAAATAAATTATAAATCTTCAATCTACGTACTCTTCACGCTCTACGTCAGATCTTGCTAACTCCTCGGCTTCTAAATCTCCAACTCTTCTTGAAATGTTAGCAAGGGTGAGTCTATGCAATAGACTCAGTAAGGAACTTAGAATTGCAAACCACACACTTACCACACATGCTTTCTAATAGTTTAACACTTTTACTAACTATCACATTATCATTAACTTACTAGTAATTAACAATTAAACTAACACATACTCATGCTATAACATGGATAATTAAACATAGAATCTATTAAACAAAGCTATACTCACTCATGTATAATAAGAATTCTAAATGTGGTCACTTATAGCATGGTGTCACTAACGGGAGGGTATTCATATAATCACATGCTTGCAATTCTTACTTTCACATAACACTAACACATGGCTTATATTAAAACTTATAACATGATACTACTAACATGCTCATCAAGTAATTACTAACTCATGGACATAATTAACATACTTCTAGACATGGTACTAAACATGATATATATTACAATTATCATTTAACATAAATCACATTAACACATGCATTATTTTCTCATGCATATTCACATACACTTTTACCTTTGCCTCCACATGCACTTATTCTCACATTTATCACATTCACATTCACTTACACTAGGTTTCACATAGCTTACACATAGTTTTCACTTTGCACAATCACGATCACATATCACATCACTTGCACATACCTCATGGTGCGTTCACATATCATTATTCACTTTTACATTTGCCAAGACACAGCCCAAACCAGCACTAGAAAGATCACACAATCACATACACATACTTAATCGCCAGGTAAAATGATCAAGCCTTGGTTACTGCGTAGAACCAGGGGAAGTCCTCCCCACCATTACCAGTGGAACTTGTCCACCTCCAAGATTTCACATGACCCGTTGCCCCGGGTTTCACGTAACATAATTGAGCCTTCCCATAGGGGCACTACTATAGTATGTCTCCACGCAATCTATGTTGGCAGTGTCTCATTAGCATAACTTTTATCTTTCACATTAACACATTATTTTATGCACATATATCACTTATTCTCTCTCTTTCCATGCACATGCACACATGTAACATGAAACATTTATTAATCACTTCCAGATACTCAGATTAATCATGAACAATAATTAACAGAACCTAATCATGATGCTAATCATGTTTTAAACATATTTGGGACTTATTATTAAAACATGGCACTGAAAGCTTCAAAAAATCATAACTAATTGTATAGTAATCAGATCAAGATCAAATTTTAACCATGGGGTGAATATAGCATATGGAACATCTCTGTAAGTTTTTAGAATTTTCGGAATAGTAAAAATATTTTTCATAATTAAAGACAAGACTTAGGTTATATTCACAAAAACACTAATTATATATGAACAGAAATAAAATGAGATAAAAAAGCCCTAAATCATCCTTATAGTAGTCTAACAAACTGAAGTATAACATATAAAAAATTTTATAACATGTATACATCATGAAAATCAAAATTATCAAGTGTTTACATGCTTTTTCTATAAACAAAAATGCAAAAAACTACCATAATTAATGAAAATTAATCTATAGTTACCAAAATTCATCATGATAATTAATAGATCAAGACAGAATAAAAAGAACTCAAAAATCATCACAGAATTCAATGGGAACATCACATATGGTGAAACTGTAAATTTCTAGACAAGATGATCTTGACGGCAGCATTCATTGCCGCCAGAACATTTCCTGGTAGCAACATACATTGCCACCAGAACATTTCTGACTGTAGTGAACATTGTCGCCAGGATCCCAGACTACACAAAGTACAGACCGAGGATAGGAAAACATGGCAAACGACATCGAAATAATTTTATAAAAATCTAGAAAAATAGGAAAAACTTAAGGGACAAATCCACGGAGAGAAACCCTACTTGCCTCAAGAAAATTATACAACACGAGAATTTAGTCGATTAAACCCTCTTTCGCACCCAAAGAGATATCTTTCAAGCACGATCAAATCCTCCATCTTGAGCACGATCTAGTCACGATCTCCTCATCTAGAGCCTTCCTCTCAGGTCGTGGAAGCTTTCTCTTCACAACATCAACCTCAAACATGCAGCAACATGGCAGATCCACCTCAGAGAAACCCTCTCTCTCTCCTCTTACAACACCCAAACCCTAGCAAGAGAGCAAAAGATCTCTCCCAAAAATAAACCCTCTCTATATATAGAGAGGCAAGGGTCGTGATTGGGGCAAGATCCTTGCCCTAACACGACTCTACCCCGTCATGTCTATCTAAGGAACTAGCTAGTTTCGGAGTAAAACTCGGACTGGATCACGTAGAAGTTAACGTCAACATAGGTGGACGTCAAGCAGAAACTTGACGACAATCGATCTTGCCGTCGACAGGGCAAAATACAGAAAGTCCACAAAGTCAAAACTGACGTCAATGGCCCTGTCGTCAAAGGGTTTGATGGTAGTGAACATTGCCGCCAGGAATTCCTAACTACAATGAACATTATAGTCAAGGAACCCAACAGATCGAAGTTCAAGAAAAAACTCCAAAAAATCAGAATAAATTCATAAAAAATGTAAAAAGGGTAGGGGCATCACATCTATTGAAAAGCAACTACTATAGGTTGAAGAGGGAATACCTTACACCACTAAAAGAGCCCATAACGTCCATGGAGTAGCCCCATTTGATAGCCACTTTGTGCCATGTTTAGGAAAACTATGCATACATGGAGTAGTGAACACAACAAGAGATGGCCACGCCATCCACTATGTGAACTGCCACGTGTTAGTGGATGATGCGGCACCTCATAATGACTTATAAACTCTATAGACTAGCCCTCTTTGAGGGCCACATAGTGCACTATTTAAGGACACATCCCATGTGTCATGTGTCAAAGGCCTCGTGTGTTTCAATCTAGCTCAAAAGGGATAGCTCGTAGGTGCCTCATATAATGTCTCTAGCTAATCCAACTTAACTAGTTGCTTGACAATTTAGGTACCTAGTATTTCTCTTTTCTCAAATGTGTCACTTTTTCATAATTACAAAAGGGCATAGGTTATGCCATAAATGTAGTCGAGACAAGTGCAAGCAAGCATGAAGGTTTAGTTAGGGTGTTAACACATCTAATGTCGTGTGGTTTCTTCTATTGGAAAGGAACTAATGTAAGTTGAAGAGGGGATGCTTAATGGGCTTTAATTTATTCACAAATTCTGCATAGTTTTAATTTATTTAGCTATTTAAATTAGCGGGTTGCCACATCCCTCCCCCCACCCCCCACCCCCCTTTAAAAAATTTGGTCTCCAAATTCATATGATCATAACAGGGAGAATGTCTTACCAAATAAGTCGGGGTAGTTTCGCCTCATTGTTGATTCTGGTTCCCATGTGGCTTCCTCTACTCCACGATTATTCCATAGAATCTTTACCACATATATAGGCCGATTCCTGAGTTGTTGCATTTTCCGATCCAATATCTTGATTGGATTTCTTCATATGTCATATCTTTGTTCAATATCAAATCTTCATGGCGTATAATATGAGTAGGACCGTACACATACTTTCTGAGCATAGAGACATGGAATACATTGTGTACGAGCGCCAAGTGTGGAGGCAACGCTAGTCGATATGCGACTTCACCAACCCTTGTGAGCACTTCGAAAGGGCCTATGAATCTTGGACTTAGCTTTCCTTTGACTCCGAATCTTTGAATTCCATGAGTAGGAGATATCTTCGAGAGCACATGATCTCCCACCTAAAATTCTAGATCTCTCCTTCTCTTGTCGGCGTAGCTCTTTTGTGTGGATTGAGCAATCTTGAGCCAATCTCTTATGATTTGGATATCCTTGGTTGTAGCTTGGACCATGTCTAGACCTAACCGTTGTTGTTCACCAACTTCATTCCAACATCCCGGTAATCTACAACTTCTTCCATACAGTGCTTCAAATGGAGCCGTCTTGATACTAGTTTGGTAGCTATTATTGTATGCGAATTCCATTAGTGGCAATTGTTCGTTCCAGTAACCTTCAAAATCTATTGTGCAAGCTCTTAACATGTCTTCCACAATTTGGTTAGTTCTCTATGTTTGTCTGTTCGTTTCTAGAAATACATTCAAATAGTCTATGCTGACAATATGACTGGGATTTTGAAATGGCAAATTCAATTTGTCAAGATATCACAAAATTGTAATGAAGGTCACTACACATGAAAGAGTGAATATGGTTGCCTTAGTTATATGAATATTGTATTTAGGCAATTTATATTCAAACACAATAATTTCATGGGTCAAGATAATTGTCATAACATAGATATGTTATACAACATTGTTTAACAAAGTATTCTCCTATAAAATATTCATTAAAGGAAGTGTACAAATATTTAGACGAAGTGCACTAATAGTTAGACGAAGTACATTTCATGTTAAAACAAAGATGTCTTCGTGCTAGATGAAGTTAACTTGTGTTTAGATGAAGTAAGCTTCGTATACGACAAAGTGAACTTTATGTATGATGAAGTAAGCTTTGTGCATGACTAAGTGATTTGTTCATATATGACGAAGTGACTGTTTATAAACAATGAAGTGTGCAGTGTCTGAACTATTAAGTGATAAATTGATAAAAATAGTGATTTGAGTAATTTATGATATGAATATTTTTATTCTCATGTAAATTCAGTATTATTATTTTATCATCAACTTCTTTTATCAATAATCCAATAATGTATTCTTAATGACTTATAGTGTCAATATAGCATTTATCATCCAAACCTTTTGTTATCATCAAAATCAAGTAGATTGAACATGAGATAAGTATAGTAATTAATCACATAATTACACATGTTCCAACAGTATGGCCCAAGACAAGATTCTACCTTTCAAATGATGTATGATAAGCATTGAATGCACCATGTTATGGTGCTTGTGCGGGAAGGTGGAAGGAGATCGGGCGTGAAGAGTAATTTGTTCTGAGACAACATTCCACCTTTCAAATTGGGCATGATAGGCATTGAATGCACCATCGTTTGGTGCTCATACGAGAAGGTGGACAGGAGATTTGGCGGAGGATAGTTTGGTCGAGACAACATTCTACCTTTCAAAAAAGACATGGTAGACATTGAATGCACCATCCTATGAGAAGGTAGGAAGAAGATTGGGTGCTAAGGATAGTTTGGTCAGAGAGACAACATTCTACCTTTCAAATGAGGCATGATAAGTATTGAATACGCATGCGAAAAGGTGGGAAGGAGATTGGGCACGAAAGATAGTTTGGTCTGAGAAAACATTCTACCTTTCAATGAGAGGTATGATAGGCATTGAATGCACCATCCATGATCTGCTAATTCGCCCATTCCCATGCTAGCACATTCTGCCATGTTAATGTACCTTGTTCTCCTTAAACATGGTTCCATCACAAGACAAGAGACAATTGCAATAAATAAAACTGCACACCCTAAATATGCGGCAAGTATTATTAGAAAAAAAAATGAATAGAGAATGGGAGCCACCTACTAGCTATCGATCATTCTCTATCAATTCACCAGTATGTATCAAAATGAGGATTCCATTTTCTTTCAGGCAAATAAGATCGGTCTCAACCGCTTTGGAGAATGTGGTTTCCTGATTTACCCTACCATGCATTCAATGGTGTGGAACGGCATTAACACGTCAGCTTCTTACGACACGATTTAGAGATCATCGATTACTAACTAAAATAAGCATTTTGAAACGCGTCAGCCACATATATGACGTAATTTTGGCATTTCCATATTCTAAGCAATTTCCATTTTCAGTTTTTGTAAATCAATATTACCTTTCTGAAATGCATCTTGCACACCCGACGTGATTACACTCTCCATATATCATTTTGGCAACTTTCCATAAACCATTTTTGGAAATTCATAAATGCATCTAGTTATCCCGACGCGATTCAACTTGCTATTTCTGTAAAAATTTGATTAGATATGGAAATTCATGAATGCATCTGGTTAATCTGACGCGATTCTCATTTAAACAAGTCCACTGGGTTTGACGTGATTTATGGTCATATTCCACCTCGGACTTTGAGCCCCAATTCCCTATAAATACACCTATGGTTCGTCAGATTCCAAGGTTGGCCAGTTGTGAGTTCCCCCCTATGCAGTGAGTTGAAAGGGTCCATTAATTGAAGAGGAGATGTTGCTGGATGTCCATCTCAAGCATTGAAGCTCTGCCCTCGCCTCTCCATAGTGGCCATCCTCAGGATTTGCAGCTCCAGCATGCTCTTCTCCTCCCTTCCAAGCTTCCACAAAAGCTCCAAGTAGGCCATGCACCATCTTCAACTATAGGGGAAGCATCCTCCCTTTCTCTCTTTATTTGTTATTCCACTCTTTCCCTTGCTCCCTACATGAGCCACCTCCCATCAGCTACCACAAGATCATCCTTTTCTAGTCCACACACACACACACACACCACAACACACACACAAAAACCACAAAAAGGTGTGTTCTACTCTTTGCTCTTCAAACTTTATGTTATTTATGAGAATTGATACTTCACAACCTTGGCTAATCCATTATCTTCATCTTTTTATTGTGTTCTTTTCAAGGGTAATCAAAAGAAGAAGCCTTCTACCACCTTGGCTCAATCTCCAGCTAAAGGTATTCTTCGCGATCACTCCCTATTTTCTTTTCTACATTTTGTTCTTGTATACATGCTAGTTAGGGTTCCTCCCTCTCCCCTCCCATGATTTGTCTCCATGCATATTCCCTCCTAGTTTTCCTATACCCTAAAGGGGTTTCCAAACCACCCGGTACACACTCACCATGCTCTCTACACGCTCTCTCATATGTGATGGATGATACACTTATTTAAATGTCTAATTGGGTTCTCCTTTCATTTTTCATGACTTGGCAGGTAACTGGAACAAAGAACAAGCGAGGAAGCTCTTCCTCTTTGGCTAGATGAAGAGGAGGAAGGAGGTCCGATGGCCATAGATTTCCAAGAACAAGCATATAGTAATAAGGATGTAACTGGAACAAAGAACAAGCGAGGAAGCTCTTCCTCTTTGGCTAGATGAAGAGGAGGAAGGAGGTCCGATGGCCATAGATTTCCAAGAACAAGCATATAGTAATAAGGATATGATCTTTTTACGCCTATCTTGAACGGTGTATGAAAAGAAGTTCAACAGTTTCTTGACGGACAAGCTCTGAAGTATTGAGATCTAGATGTTGTAGTCATCAAATTGCTATTGTTTTCTCACTCATTTCAATTGTGATGAATTTTCACTTGCTACGCAACCCCTCAATATCAAAAGGTTAATTTTTTTCACAAAGATATATAACTTCAAATTTAATTTTGGGGCGTACAACTTTCGAATCATAATTTTGAGCTTATAATATCTATTTATTTAATACTTCTAAGATTGTTCGATCGACAAATGGATATTTTTCTCGCACTTATTTGTCATCTATGAAAGTAAGTTCTACATTCACATCCACTGGCGTTGTCCGATCACATGGGAACTATCAATTAAGTCTATGTAATATTTATTCTTTATGGATGACAAAGAGGGTGTGGTAAAAAAGGTTTGTTACCTAATTAATATGCATGCTAGTCTTCAGGGTCCCTATCTAATTAATGATATGTGGACTGCAAGCTTTACAAAAGCTGAAACTAACTTGAGAAAAAGACATACTTTGACCCACCCATCTTTGGATGCCCCCTCTTCAAACCCATCCTCATTCACGTAGCCCATGCTATATAGATCGCACTCACCACACCTCTACACCAACTGACCTTGTTCCAGTGTAGGAGAAGAGTGTGTGTGTGTGTGAGAGAGAGAGAGAGAGAGAGAAAGAGAGAGAAGAGGATCTATGGAGCTGAATCCTTTGGCTGGTTCATCCTCCAAGAAGGGCAAATCTCCTTCGTCCTCTGGTAAGAGCAAGGGGCGTCCAAGGAAGCCGGAGAACATAGTTAACCCACTTAGGATTCCAGCTGCACAGCCAGATCATGATGAGATAGATCTCACCCTCAAGCTATGCTCTTCTTCCCCCACCCAGGAGAATGCCCCACCAAGGGCTCTTGTCCTCTGTGAGATGTGCAAGGTTGATGTAACCCCAATATGGAGGCGTGGGCCTAATGGTCCCAAGGTAAGGAGATCTTATTGTATGCATGTCTACTAGCTACCTACCTGTGAACATGTTAGGTTAGACTGCATAGTGCTTAGATCTTCTCCTCTATATTGATATATATGGAGCTTTCTTTCCATATATAGATCTTTATCATTGTTAGAACATATTTCCTTTCAGCGTTGCACCTAACACAGAAATTAATGACCATTCTTATCTCTACTCTTAAAGTTGAACAATAGCCATTGCGTTTAAATAGAGATGGGTTATGATTTGCTACAACCTTCATGCTTGATGCACTTTGATCTCAGCTTAATACCTATACTAAACAAGCACTTTATAGGTTATTTGTACGTGGATCACATCAGTTGTTTTACGCATGGATCTCCGTGTAGACTTGTATGCCTTTTTTGTAAAATGTTAGATGATGTACGTAGGATGGTTCTTTGCCTTACTGGCCGGTGAAAATGTTTAAGTTCGCCTGATCTTTTGCAGTATTTTTCTCATCTTGTTTATAGAATTTTTTTCTCATCATCTCACATTCGAGACATAATTAAACATATCTCTTTTGTTAGATAATGTTAGATATGCTCTATCTAAGCATGTTTTGGTGGAGCGGGAACACGTCTCTTCTCTAAAAATATCCATACGTATTCTCTAGAGATTATCTATGGTTAAATATTTAAAAAAGGCTTTTGTCGTATTCGACAGTACAAAAGCCTTTTTTGGACATATCCATGCATGTTTGGTATTTAGATAGATCGGAGATAGAGTGAATGAGGATATCCTCATTCTATCTCTGGTCTATCCAAATACCAAACATGATGTATTTAGATAGATCGGAGATAGAGTGAATGAGGATATTCTCATTCTATCCCTCGTCTATCCAAATACCAAACATGATGTCTCAAACCAAGTGATCACTTGAAGAAGCAAGTGAATGTCTTGTTAAACCTAAAAATAAGCTCCCACGCATTGTATGTATTCTCCTTAGGATGATCATGCTATAGATAATATTTGATCACATCTCAATAGTTTCTAGTTTCTTTTGACTCTTTTCCTAGCAGTACGCCCAATGACATGAGATATCAATGAAATGCTAGCTAGCTCTGTGCCATTACTACAACACATCAAATTGTTGTACTTATATATGCCTGCATGTGAGGATAAACTATTCAAACTACAAACTAGTTATTGCTTAGCCCATCAATGTTTTGTTTCATATTACATGTTCTAATAAGATGATGGCAGACACTTTGTAATGCTTGCGGGCTTCGCTATAGAAGGCAAACGACGAAGGCTGAGTCGGCTCCAACTAATGAAGAGAAGCCTTCGACTGGAGGTGCAGCTTGAGATGAGCCAAAGAGATCTGAAACGGAGGGAGAACTTAAACGTTGCCAGAAGCGATTTCTCCGTAGAAATGAGTGCATGATCTGCATGTTACTTTGAAACCTAGCTTTCCATATAAGCTCGCATATTTTGGGTTTTCTTATATATCTATGTAGCCTTTAATATATCGTTTTGCTATCTTCGAACATTATGCATCTAGTGTGAACTTGAATGGAGCATATATATCCAGTGTTATGATATCTGTTTGCTGTGTAGTTTCGCAAGTCCTTGGAAGTGATGTGTTTTAGCTTGCCAGAGTATCCATGATGTATGAATAAATGGTACCATTGGCAAGTCACAATATATATTGCCCTAAGTATATCCAGTTGTGCTCAAATATCTTGTATGGGTTGGGTTGCCCTAATAATATTATTATTAATGGAGATCTACTTTTCTTTTTCTTAACCGACCTTTTCCGGGAGGGTTTCACAAACGGATGATTAATAAATTATATGATCCGTACTTAGATTAATTCAAAACATACACAACATGAAGAAAAACACTACTCAGAAGAGGTCATGGCTAGGAGACTACTACCAGTTTTTATCAGCTCAATGGTTGAGTTTAAGGGGAAAACATACATATATACACTCAAACATCTTCAGGTTCTACAAGTATTTTTTACTCAAAATTAACTTCCAATTATGAGATGATTTTTATTCGTTCGGTAGATCCAATGGAGTTGGGCTGAAGTCCTTTTGGACTCGAAATACTCTAGGGTATATTTACCCGTCAATATTAGGGCTATTTGGTATGGGATTAAAATAAATGGAGATAGGGGTAAATTAATTTGGGGATACATTATCCCTATTCTTAATTTGTCTCTTGTTTGGTATCTTTAAGATAAAAAATGGGGATAAATTATCCCACCAAAAAGATGGGATGAGCTATCCCAATTTACTCCCATTTTTTTAGGATATCAAAATACTTAAGTCAGATTTATCCCCATTTTTTTGAAGCATCAAAAATGAGATGGAGTTAACTATCTCTTATCCCCTATTTAATCCCATACCAAGTTTACATGGTTTGAAGAAGAACATGGCCGAGCTCATGATTCCATTCCCCATTATCACGTGACCCTCGGATTTGATGTTTATGAACCACCGATAGTTAACAAGATTCAATCTCAAGAGCATGTTCTTATTGGTGATTTTGAATCATATTTTGATTTCGTTTAAAGGGTTAATTTTGTTTCTTTAAT
Source organism: Colocasia esculenta (assembly GCA_014218235.1). NCBI lineage: Eukaryota > Viridiplantae > Streptophyta > Magnoliopsida > Alismatales > Araceae > Colocasia > Colocasia esculenta. Next base: position 3,633,705 of record CM024765.1, on the reverse strand, counting down.
GTCTGAACTAGAAATCGAAGCCACCCAGTAGTTGTTGTAGATGTTTAATCTTCATTTATTTGTAGTTCATATGACCATTAAATTAAAGATATCTGATCAACTGATCACTGCGGCAAAAAGTTGGAGCAACTTCACCATCCGTTTCCACATGCAGCTAATGGAATTACAACATGAGGTTTGTGATCTAAATACCAATTATATATAATGATTTACAAGTTGAGAACACTGATAAAATATCAATTAGATGCCCTTCCTCCAGCTGTTTTTTAGCAACCCAAATTTCAAAGTCCAATATTGTTAAGCCCAACAGAAAGGCCCAATGGAAAGTTTGCCCTTTAATGGATCAGAAATAGGGTTTCACTACAGCAGCCCATTCCTGACCAGTATAAGTTCCAAATAATGTGAAACTTGAACCATTAGAAGGATTATTAATTTAAGAACAATCTTTAGGATTTCCAGTTTTAAGTGGGTCAATGGTGAATTGGAAAAGAGAACTAGCAAGTCAAGATAGAATCAAAGAAAATTTGTAGAAATCCTATATTATAATAAGATAGTTGATTGGACAGGTCTTAATTGATGAAAGCCTACGAGTTTCATCATGGTTAGGGGTAGGACCATGATTTTGGGGTTTAATAAAGGTCTGAAAAAGAGTGGCATTCAAATTTATATGAGAGGGGCATCTTATTTATAGATGACATAAGAAGAGCCTAAGTGGAATAGGGTTGCATCTATGGGTTGCCACCTTACCACCCTTACATATGTGGAGGAGGTTTAAAGAGGGTTGCAGCTATAGTTCATCGTATGGGACCGTACCAATCCAATACGGATGAAGCGCACTATCCCATGGACACTCCGATCCATGGGATGGTTGGTCAACATGCGAACCATGTATTCTTCGATCCACACCGGCATGGTGAGTTGTGACTTGGTTGGTACCGATTCGGCACCAAACAAGATCCAATGGTTAATTGAAAGAGAACAACTTGATGCAAATCATTGGTTTGCAACAAGTGTTGCAAACTCAATAGGGGTTTGCCACCTCATGACATGGGGTATTATAATAATACCTCATGTCATGGTTATTTAACCCTAAGGGGTTAGGTGGCAAACCTCCATTGGATTTGCAACACTTGTTGCAAACCAATGATTTGCAACAAGAGTTTTCTTAATTGAAAACCCTCTTCTTCACTTTCTTCTTGTTTTTTGCAGGTTCATGACAGTACAGGACTGTCCGATCCTCATGTTTCTTGACATCTTCTGCACTCATCTAAGAGAACGACGAGGGAAAGAAAAAGACAACAACATAACAAATTTGATAATATTTTTGAAGTATAAATTTTAATTATTTAATGATTGAAAAATTATTTTTTCTCTTTCTAATTATCAAACATGTAAAATAAATTTTGGATTGTGTAAAAGTACATTTTAAGTGAGGGGAGAGAGATAGAGAGAAATAATATAATGATAACGTCTTGAATTTTGGACTTTAAAAACTTATGTAAGAGAGTTTTTTAGGAGATATGAGATTTCAAAAAAGTGAAATCCTTATAAATGTTACCAAACGATGCCTAAATGTACAGGTTCTCTTCTCTTTTTCTCGTGTTTTTCTACGTCCTTAATCATTTATTTCATCTGTGAGAAATCATCCCAAAACAGGAGAAAAAAAATGGAAGTCAGATTAGAGAGAGAAGAGCTGGAGTTGCCAAAGGCCATCATTGTCCTGAGTACTGTGACCATTGCCATTTCCCATTCTCTTCCGCACCTTGTTGACCACCCTGTTCTCTTGTCCTGATTGCTGTGACCATTGCCATTTCCCATTTTATTCCTCTCCTTGTTGGCCACTCTATTCTATCCCTTTCCCATCTTTTCCTCCAAGTCTCTTCCTATTCCATTGTGACTCTTGTGAGAAGGAAGAAACCTGTGTAGAAAAGGAGAGAAAAAAGACACTGGGCTTTTGACATTCTGAGCAGAAAAGCCCAACCTAGGAGCTACTCCAATGTCTTTTTTTCAAATAAATACATTAGTCGTATTTAGAAAGCAAAACATTCCCATTCATAACTCTGCCCCATATCCAAACTTTAAAAAAAAATTAAAAAAAAACGGTTGTACCATACGGACTGGTATTGTACCATAGTTACGGTTGGCTGATCCAGTATAATTTACCGATCTAGCCAACTTTGGTTGCAACTAGTTTAAAAGTGGTAAAACTCGGAAGAGAAAGACTTACTGTACTTTTTAAAAGTGCAAAAAGTGCAAGCCACCTAGGATGGCAGCCCATGTGGCGGCACATAGATTGTCATGTGGTTTTTTTTTTTTTAGCGCCACATGGGCTCCCATCCTAGGTGATTTACACTTCTGCACTTTTGAAAAGTGCAGTAAGTCTTTCTCAACTTAGAAAGGTCTGCTTCATTTGTCTAAAAGAGAGGGTGAGGAAAATAAGGGAGAAAGGTGGATTTTCTTGGGCTTTTATGGTCTCATCTCTTTCCCAATGTGTTTTGATGTTCTAAAAAACTTGTTCTAGTAAAGGAGTTCTTATTCTAAGGAAAATTGAAGAGCTGAAAGATTTTGGTTATTTCAAGCTCAAAGGGTTGGTAAAGGAAGACTATTCTCATGTTATTCTTTGAATTGAATATTTTGCTTAGCTTTGATGCTTTCAAATATCATGTTGAAGGGGTACATGTAGTTTAGGTGTGTGAGGATGTGGGGGATATTGAAGAAAAGAAATTTTTGAATTTTGCTCTTTGCTCATAATGCTATCCCTTTTGCTATATATCTAAAGGCCACTTTAAGTTAGCTTTGGATGAAATTTAAAACTATATCCTGGACTATATGAACCTACTTGTTACATTTTTATATCCTCTCATTATCTATTTATTTTGAACTTCGAGCTGTACTAACTCTTATGGGTAGAACATGCAGAAAATTTTCAAATAAACATAAGTAGATGATCAGAAGGCTTTTTAAGTAACTTCAAATCTCGGATTTTCTGGTTTTATGCATAATAGAAAGCTTTTGAAGGAATTTCAAATCTGGACTTTCTGGTTTTACCAATAAACCTTGTCAAGATTTGAAATAATATCCTGTTCAATATCTTAATTAAGCAAGGAATTAATTTTTTATATATAAAGTGTGAGGATAATTTATTCAAGTGATTTGAAGAGTTTAGGCATTTTTTGTATCTTCTTGAACCTACTCTACATATAAGAAATAACCAGTTTGCCCCATAGATGTCTTAAATGAGAATATTCCTGGAAATTAGATAATTCAAAAAAAATATGGGAAAAAAGTGAACTTATTGTTTGAACGTGTATGGTAAGTTATCTTATCTAAGACCACATTAGTGACCAGTTAATAACTTTCAGATATATACCCACCACTTTATAAACGAAGAAGATACATGTAGAATCCGAGAAGAAAATAAATATCTGAACTTGTGCTTCCTGAATGAAGTATATATGTAGTTTACAAACCAGTGATATCTGATATTTAGTATATATGACTAAGATATTTCAATTCACTACCTCTAACAAAATGAAGTCATAACGAGATTGAAACATAATGAAGACTGTGATGAGGAAGATTGAATTCATAATGAGATCAAGTTTCAAGAAGTTAAGGTACAAATGATTCTACATGGAGGATACTTTGAGAAGGACATTGAGTGTTTTGATGATATGTTATTTGGGCGTACGTGGTAAGGTGACCAATCTCATGGAGAGGAAGGTCTAGGGAGTGGGTAGCCTATGCTTGAGCTTGGCTTGCCAAAACACCACAAACACCTCCCCCCCCCCCTCGGCCATATTATAGCATCCACGGTCGGATCTTAATCCAACGGTGGGAAAAAAACAATTGTACACCCATTGCGCGCACCGCACATTGCGGCCCGTTGGATGGGGACCCAATGGACCGCAGCTAGGTAGTGGAGCAGTACGGCAGAGCTGATGGCGGCAAAAAAAAAAATGCATCCATTGAGCGCCCGCCTACAACGCGTGCATAGCACGTTGTGGCCGTTGGATGGCAATCTGATGGCCGTAGTTAGGATACGGCAGGGCCGTTCCTCACTACCATCCATTGGATTGTCATCCAAGTGCGCGTCTTTTTTTCTTTTTACTGTTGTTGGATCACGATCCAACAACACATGTTATAGTATGGCAGAGCCACACCTCCGTACTGTAGCATATATATATATATATTATATATATATATATATATATATTATATATATATATATATATGAGCTCACAGGTTGTCTGGTAGCGTTGCCACCCCTTCCTCCAGTTTTTCCCGATAGTTACACGAAAGACTGATTTTTTAGAGTTTTTTTCACACAGAAATACTTTTTATAGAAAAAAAATTACAAATATGTCATCATTGTTAAAATGTCATTACTCATCAATAAAAAAATTGTAGATATACCATTGTAGCAGTTATTCTAGGGTTGGGTGAAGCAGTGTACCAGGCCAAATCAAGTTTGACTTGGTATGGTACAGTACCAGACATATTATACCATATTGGTTTAATTCAGCCCTGATTCAGTCCAATAAAATCTAACTTCTTGTTAAAAAATAATAAAAATAAAATGGCAATGTTTGTACCGACATGTCGAGGAGTAGATGATCCCTGACATGGTACGGTGCAGTGGTGTTGCACCGATACAATGCATCACAGCCAACCGTGAGTTTTTCTCATTAATTTAATTTTTTATATAGAAAATATCCTCTTTGTATCTTTTTTAGTGCCAATTTAACTAGTTTAACCCTAAGTCAAACAAATAATTTCCTTTCATGGGTTAGTAAACTCGTGATTAAATGGATGGAGAAACATCTCGACCAAAGAATATCTGAAATATTTTTCAACAATGTTTTAACAACAATAGCATATTTACTATTTTCTGTGTAATACTAATTTCTAAGCAAAAGATTCCTATTTTTTTTATTTCAAGAGGATATTATTGTCTCAAAGAAAATCAATAGCAGTATCGAATAGAAGATACCTTTTTGGATGGCAACTAACCAAAGGGATTTATTTTTGAATCTAAGGATATTTCAGGGAAGGGGGGGTTTAAAATTTGAAAGATTACAGGAAATTATTTGAAATTAGCTTAAGACTATAGGGATGACATGTGGGGAAAAAAAACCCTACTGATGTGTTTGGAAACGCCAAGGGATGGAGATCATAACCAAACTAAGCGGCAGACATAATGAAATTTTAACAAGCATTGCAAGTATTTCACCATTTTTATTGACAAAATATACTGAAATATACATATTTTGAAACGATCTATTGCCACATCTATGCATCTAAGAACAAGACTACGAACAATGCTCGCTGCCCAAGAGCATTTATAATTCCTAGATTTTGTATACTGATCTTTGTAACCCACGCTCTATAATTACCTTTCCTTTGGAATCCGATACAGGTGCACGACAAGCCCGATTTGAGAGCGCGGCTCCCATCCACCTTGTGCCTATCATACGGTAGAAGTTAGGGCTGTCAACGAGTCGGAGTCGGAATCGAAAATGATACTTTCCGCATCTATTTTCTATAAGAAAATTGAAAACGGGTCGGAAACGAAAACTAATCGAAACTAATCGGAAACATTTTGTACAATCAAATGATAGATATATATAGTATTAGAAGTAATGGTAAAAGAGATGTCTTTGATAATAATACGTATAATACATACTACGAGAGAGATAAGTTAATTATATTTTATTTATAAATTAAAGAGAAGCTAAAAACTTAGTCTAAAATTTTTTAATATTAAGAATAAGATTTTAAGAATATATATTTTGTAAATAAAATACAAAATATATCTTATCGGAAATGGAAACGAAAAATCGGAAAATAATCGAAAACAAAAAAACGGATACGGAAAGATCGAAAACGGATCGGAAAGTCGGAAATCGGATATCCATTGGCAGCCCTAGTAGAAACTCTCTGCAGCAGCCGTACAGTAAACATTTTCCCAAGACCTACAAAAAAAAAAAACTAAACATTGTCTAATGATGGTCCAAAGCGCACAACACTCTGTACATAAAAATAAAAATAGTTGAAATTTGAAATAGATACATTATAATCAGATCTGATTCTAACGATGTTTCTATGCACAGGCCACAAGTGAAGAGAGGGCTCAAAGAGTACACACGAGAACCAGGCCCTCGTCATGAACAAAAGGTTGAGAAAAGCCAAAAAATGTGGCTACTACACAGATTTGAGTGATCTTCGCACCTCAACATCGAAAAACTATGCCCTTTATCCAGTGGTACCTGGTGATCAAATCATACGGTTTGAAATAATGTCAAGGCAAGTCCATGATAAGGAAAAGGAAATTACTTAAAAACATATTGACGACAAAACATGCATGAGACAACAGATAACAACATAACCACCCACTGGCAGCCAGTCCAGTCGATGTAAATCTACAACAAAATATAAGACAAATCCCAATTTTCGAGCACATCAATGCGCTCCAACTCCTAGTACGTCTTCACTCGTGCATATATCACTAGCAGGTGGTCGTCCAAAAATGTAGAAAAACACCGCGCAAGCACATGTACTTCGGGAAAAGATCTTGGCACAGAACTCTTCTACATGCTAACAAACTTGATGGCCTCTGGGAACACTAAAACTAAGGCAGTCGCGTTATACACCAAATGCTTATGAAACACGAGTCTCACAAATTCAAGGTCACCGATCTGAAGGGAGCTACAATGGGTCATACCTGATTTCACTTACTGGGATGAGGAATATCACTTGTTGATTGATTAATCTAATGAATGCAAAGATTTTAAGGTGATAGAACATATTGCATCAGTTGCGCCTAAATGAGGTTACTCAAAACTTCATGCTCCATAATTTTCCTAAGAGTTTGTGGATTTCCATGATCAACCTTGCCATATATCGTGTTGATTCCCAAATTGGTGAAATGAATCAAATGATAGCCGGGAAGCTAGAGCATACCAGTGGCCATGGAAGCACTTGATTGATGTTTTGCATCCCGTTGTGGAACTTTCATCGACCGGAGCTTTGAGGCAGATGGCCTTAATGAATGAATTAAAGGCAGCTCCTCTTCTGCATCATCCTCTTCATCTTCACCATTCTGCTCTGACGCACTGATCGAATCCTCTTCTTCACTTGAAGCTTGACCATCAAAAAGTTTCTTTCCCTCCAAATTCCTTATCTTTCTTGGCCGACCTCGACGCTTTACCGTCTTGACCTCCCTCTCATCTGTGCATTTCCAGGGATCATTAAAAGCATTAAGCTCAAAAAGAAAAAGGAATCATTATACAGATCACTCGGTTTTTTGACCAAGACAAATTCCACGGGAAATTAATTGACAAGCCATAACTAATCCTCAATTTAAACAAAATGAGGATAAACATGTTATTTTTCTAAATGCTGTAATTATTTGCATATATAACATGCACCATCTATTAATTAAAAATATCAAAAGCTCAAATACAAAAAGAAGCCCAAATAAATTTAGTCGTAACAAAATAAACAAAAGTGGAATCCAGGCCTTCACATCAGCACTTCCTTGGAAAAGCAAAATGACGACTAATACAAAATTGAAATACAGCATCAAAATTCTATAGGAAACTCCAAAAGAAGCCAAGGGTACATAAGGAAAAGTAAAACCTCCAAGTCAAAGTCATACTCGTGACATTATAGGAAACTTCCGAGCATTGTGGGCCTTTCATAGGTGGATTCATTTGGAGCAGAGGACATCACATTTTGGAAGTTTTTCGTATAAGACACCTCTTCCGCTGCATCACTATCACCAATATTACTAATAGTATTGATAGTTTCCTTATCGGTATAAGTTACAACATGTTTGGCTTTACTTTAACGAATTTCATGATCCTCAATTGATTCAATCTTCATAATTATCCATGACTGTTTTTATCTCTAGCATGACTACCTGATGAAATGTGGAGGAAGGTGGGATAAATGGCCGATACTACTGAAAGGATTCCTCTTTGGCTAATAGTTACTGTAACTGGTATTACTGTGACCAGTTCAATTGGTATTTTCTTTTACGGTTCATATTCCGGATTAGCTCATCTCCTAACTGAAACTCCCAAATTAGTGGTTTCTAGATCAGGGGAAAGAGACAGTCATGAATATAAACCAAGTGCAACAGCCCAGCTTTTTAAATGTGGAAAAATAAAAAATGCCTTAAAGAACAAATCTAAAAGCAATCAAACAAAAGTTTAATAGAAGATTACAAGTGTAATATGGGCCAAAGAAAAAACTACATAGAACCGGAAAAAAAAAAAAAAGAATAATCTGTAAAATTCGTACTGCCCAAAAACCCATTATTAAATTGGATTAAATGAGCAAAATTCCAAGTCAAATGGGTCATAACCCCAACCCAATAAGGGGTTTCGAATTTCAGTACAACTCCTAATCAAAACAGGAATTAAAGAAGGAAATTGGCCTCAATTCAAGTTAGAACCGGATTGATATCCTACACGTAAGGTAAGAGCCAAATTAAGACTCTTAAAACAGTAAACCCAATAAGAGAGGTCCTTCACTATCATAACCCTAATCAAATTGGGGAAAGGAGGCTCCCATTCGGGTAGGAAACTAAAGGAAAATGCAATTTTCTCTCTCTCATAGAGTTAGAATCTCAATGGACTTATGAGAGCCAGAGGTCTATAAATAAGACCTTATTCCTTCTTGGCCGACCCTCATTGCTGCTCGGCAGAATTCCTAGACATGGAAAAGGCCGGTTGGAGGGAGAAGGATCACAGCAAAGCCCTAGACATTTGTTGTTCATCGGAGTTAAGCCTGAGAATTCTAAAATTATCAAAAAAGGTAGGTATTTTCTCAAACTAAATATGAATAATTTCTTCTGTAAGTGGTCTCATGGCAAAAACATAGATAATCATTCCTATGGGTACCTCTATACATTTAGAACATGTGCACCTTGTTCTTTATTACAGGTTGTTATTAATACTTTGTGAAATTTCCTTATATGCATGGTTCATGTTGTTGAAAGGCCATGTTCATATGCCTCATCGTGTTATAGTTTAGAGTTGTCTTGAACTTCATCACTGTATCTTCCTTGAATTCCGTTCATGAAATCTTCGTCCTAGAATTCAAGAATAAGATAATCAAGTCCTAATTCATTAATAAATCATTATTTCAAAAAAATATTAATAAATCGAGTCCCAATTTATTAATAAATCGAGACTCAGTCATAATCGAGTTCAAGACAAAATCGAGTCTCAATCATAATCGAGTCCCAATCATAATTGAGTCACAGTCAGAACCAACTCCTAGTCATAATCGAGTCTTAGATAGAACCGAGTCTTAGTCATAATTGAATCTCAGATAGAATCAAGTCTTAATCATAATCTGATTGGAAATAAAGAGCTGCAAAGTTAAAAGCCGAACCCTAATTTATATTTTATTTGGCCCATTAAAGATCCAATTGATGTAATTTGATTGTCTTTTAAGTTAGAAGTCTAAGTTTTAGTTAACGGGTCTTTATTTAACATGTTTGAGGCCCATTTACAGTCTTGTATATTTTCTGTGATTTTTAGTACGAATTTCATACTATTTTCTAGGTCCAAGGGTATTTTAGTGCGTATGAGGTCAAAGAAGGTCATTAGAATTGTCTCTTCAAATAGCATTGTAATCTCTTGATGAGACACTTGATGATAAATTAAGAAAACCTTTGCATCAGTCGTTCTCTCCCTCCTTCTGACGTGATTCCTAAGGCGAAAGTTTTCTCTCCTCCTCCCCACTCTATACCGCATCAATTTGGTATTAGAGCGGCCATCAGCTTCTTCTACGCAACCGAGATCCTCCACGCCCACGTTGCGCCGCCTTCTTCACATCATCGATCGTGCCAGACGAAATCAGCCGCATTTCCCTTCTTCTCTAAATCCTCTCCGTCTTTATCCCTTAAATCTCCCTCCTTTGCCCAAAACACCTCGTCGCATGTGCACTGTGGGCCTCCTCGCCTGTCCTCGCTTGTGCCTACGACTGCCACGAAGCCCCGCCCACAAAGCTCGTGCCCGCGACTGTCGCGAAGTTCAACCAAGGTGCTCCCCCCTGCGTCGTCTCATGACCTTGTCCCGTCCGCTTCACCACACCCCGACACCATCAGTCGCTCTCGCGTCCGCTCGCCGCCGCCCACACTCCACTCATATGGGCCCCATTCGCGGCACCCCATCGTGGCCACCCTGCTGCAATGCCATCCAGCTGTCCGACAGCCCGTTAGAGGCCCAACAGCACAAGGTCGGCCTACCCTGCACCGTCGCCTGTGCCTGGGCGTGCTTACGTCAGTGCCCACCCCATCTGCCTACCTTGCGGGTGTGTCCCGCGCACCGCCTTCCCCGATCAGTTGCGTGCGCCTTGTGTGCCTCCGCAGGCCGACGCCACCCCACTCCCATCCCAGCCCCTTCGCACCCGCTACAGCGAGACCCACCGCGCCACAACCTCCCCTTCCCCTCCTATCGTGTCGCGCTGCCACCTGGAGCCCTTGCCAACGGTGTTGCCGCCTTCCGCCGGTGCCGCTGCAACATCCTACTTCTGCTGCGGTTGCTTCTCTCCCTCTCCCTAAGCGAGGGATAGGAGGACAAAGGGGCGAGGGAGGTAGAGCCGCAAAGGAGGACCCGCCTCTTTAAGGAACCCGATCACCCTGTTTGACCTGATTTTGGCCAAATCCAATTCGCAACAATGCATAGGCGGTGCACTAAGACTGTTGTCGCACCGCCAGCACAGAGACCTCATTTACGCTCTAATTCACGTGTCGTTGGCACCTTGTGATCGTTATGATGAATCCCAGTCAGTCGATAGCCTGTGCCCTGCAGCAGTCTGTCATGTCCCACATTATTTTGGTATCAATTTGGGTAATCTCTACACATGAGCTCTACAAATTTTAATTTCCTCATCCGTCTACCAAATGAGATGGTGACAAAAATAATTCTCGATGAGGAGCATCAAGACAATTACATTTCCCAAGCTATTGTTGATATTTTATTGCAAACCGGCGAAATTATTGTTGATGGTAATCAAGCTTTTGTTGATTCTCTCGACAATGTTAGAGGCAAAACTTCACTAGAAATTGTTAATTATCTTGATGGAGTAAGGTGCACTATTGATTCTTTGAGATCCTACATTACTTTGGGGCGAGAATGGATGGTCGAGCGACAAGTTATCATTGAAACTGACCAACCTATTTGTGTTATCCAATCACCATATTTACCTAGTAAATTTCGTTTTCCCAAACATATTCTTGCTAGTGCCAAGCCTCGATTCAAAAGGTGATCTATGAAGCTAGCCTTGCAATGGCAGAAGATTATGAAGATAAGATGCGAGCATGATCAATGTTGCAGAAGAACTTGTGAGATCAAACTATATTGTTGATTCTGGGTTGGATTTAATGGATGATTTCATACTAACTACTAACTCATTTTTGAGAGTATTTTGACAATCATTTCTAACGACATCTGGGATCAGAATTTATTTCTTGTGTCTGAATCATGGTTTGTCATGGCGGGGCGAATCGGCCCGATTCCCCCGAATCGGAGCGGATCAGGGGCGGGCCGAGTTGTGATCCGCATGGATCCGCCGCCTGGCCGCGAATCGTGTGGACCGATGCGATCCGATCCGATTCGCAGATCCGCCACGATCCGATCCCTGATTCGCCCCGATTCGTCTGATACCTCTTCAGGCAGGGTTGTCACTTGTCAAGAGTCAGGGCTCAGGATCCTCTTCAGGCAGGGTTGTCAGGACCCCCTTATTTACCTGATATCATTTAAGTAAATGTTATAATTTGTTGTTTCATTTACTTAAGATATTACATGTAAATAAGGAAGTACCCCCCATTTGAATCCAATAAAAATATCAAAAAAATCATATCTCTTACCAATAAAAAGTCAACTCTCCCACCGAAGAAGAAAATCGCGATTTGATGATTTTAGCGAAATGCTAACTTTTTAATCTCTCATAATTTGGTCTATCTAAAAATTTGATAATTCAAATAAACCATATGGAACACTAAAAATTTAAAGTCCGGTAAAAAAAGTCAAACGTGCATGTGACTTCTCCAAGGGAGCCGCTCTCCTACTGACAGCACTTAGTCTGATCGGGGCATCTTAGGATTTGGTCAAACTTAAGCTATCATCACCTAAACTCATGAGATTTTTCATTTTCTAATTGAAAAGAAACTAGAAAGTGACAATTCTCATGAGTTTGAGTGATGATAGTTTAAGTTGACCAAATCTTAAGAGGTCTCAAACAGACTAAGTACTGTCAGTAGGAGAGCGGCTCCCTTGGAGAAGTCACATGCACATTTGACTTTTTTTACCGGACTTTGGATTTTTAGTGTTCCATATGGTTTATTTGAATTATCAAATTTTTAGATAGACCAAATTATGAGAGATTAAAAAATTAACATTTCGCTAAAATCATCGAAATCACGATTTTCTTCTTCGGTGGGAGAGTTGACTTTTTATTGGTAAGAGATATGATTTTTTTGATATTTTTATTGGATTCAAATGGGGGGTACTTCCTTATTTACATGTAATATCTTAAGTAAATGAAACAATAAATTATAACATTTACTTAAATGATATTCAGGTAAATAAGGGATCCTGAGCCCTGACTCCTGACAACCCTGCCTGACACACATAATAAATATAATATATATAATAATCATATGCGAATCGACCCGATTCGCCACGATTCAGGGCGAATCGGATCGCATCAGGGCGAATCCGATTCGCCCGAATCGGCGCACCAGCAAACCATGGTCTGAATTAGACTTAATTGACAACACTATATTTGAGGATGCTTCGTCAGTTATTCGTTATGATGTTGTGTTATTTTTGGAGCCATCTTTTAGTGATTTTGTATGGTCAGATTTCTGTGAGGCACATGTTGGCCGACGATTCGAGGTCCCATACATGATTGCTTGCATAGAGTTCAATATTTGCTCCTTTGTGTTCGGCTTTGTCTTACTTCAGCACTTCAAAACTCGAGGACAAGTTTTTTCAAACGGGGGAGAATGATGGGAAATAAGGGCTGCAAAGTCAAAGCCCGAAGCTAATTTATATTTTATTTGGCCCATTAAACATCCACTTGATGTAATTTGATTGTCTTTTAAGTTAGAAGTCTAAGTTTTAGTTAGTGGGTCTTTATTTAACATGTTTGAGGCCCAATTAGAGTCTTTTATATTTTCTATGATTTTTAGTACGAATTCTATACTATTTTCTAGGTCCAAGAGTATTTTAGTCCGTATGAGGTCAAAGAAGGTCACTAGGGTTTTGTCTCTTTAATAGCATTGTAATCTCTTGGTGAGACAGTTGATGATGAATTAAGAAAAGCTTTGCAACAGCCGTTCTCTCCCTCCTGACGCGATTCCGGAGGCGAAAGTTTTCTCTCCTCCCCACTCTATGCCACATCATAATCGAGTCTCAAATAGAATCGAGTCTTAGTCATAATCGAGTCTTAGTCATAATCAAGTCTTAATCAGAATTGAGTCTTAAACAAAATCAAGTCTTAGTCATAATCGAGTCTTAGACAGAATCGAGTCATAGTCATAATCAAGAGTTTGTTAAAAGCTAGACTCAGACTATTAAAGAATCAAGTCTCAATTCGTATGGTCTGTAAAAAAATCGAGTCTCAAGACTCCTAAGAATCGAGTCTCATAAGAATCGAATCTCAAATATGAATCGACTCTTAGCACAGAACCGACACTTAATTATGAATTAACTCTCAACTCAAAATTTGACTCTTAGTTATAAATCAACTCTAAGCTCAGAATTAACTCACGATTACGAATCGACTCTCAGCTCAGAATTAACTCTAAATTAGAAATCTATTCCCAGTTATTAATAAATCAACTCTGTGTTATCGACTCTCAGTCAAAGACCCGATAGCCTTAAGCTATTAAACCTCAAACTCTTATCCCTTTTCATTGATTATTCTTCATTAATTATTTTTCTTCTCTGAGTACACTTGGAGCTATTTCTGTGAGTCTTGTACTATGCAATCCCTTGAAATTACTTACTGTAAACTCTAAGCTGTTCCTTGGAACTCATGGTTATCAACATTGTCTAGATAACACATGAGATCTTGCATCCACGATCAATGCCTGGCATTAATAGACCTTAGTCTGATCCTAGGAGCACCTAAAAGGTGCATGTGCCTGTGAGAGTGTGAAAGACCGTGGTGTTTGTCATGCTTGATTTACTTAATTAGTCTATGACAATCATCTCGTGAACAATTGCTTGACATGCTAATTGCGTAACTTGTACTTGTAGCCTTATGGTTGTTATGTCGTACTATGGCCAAATTCTACATGACTCAATGTTGTACTTGTACAATACCTTACATTACATGCTCATGTACTCTTGATACAATCTCTTACTTGTTACTTGACCATCTATACATGGTTTGTCATGGCGGGGCGAATCGGCCCGATTCCCCCGAATCGGAGCGGATCAGGGGCAGGCCGAGTTGTGATCCGCATGGATCTGCCCCCCGGCCGCGAATCGAGTGGATCCGATGCGATCCGATCCGATTCGGGGATCCGCCACGATCTGATCTCTGATTCGCCTGATGCGCCCCGATTCGTCTGATACCTCTTCAGGCAGGGTTGTGGGTTGTCAAGAGTCAGGGCTCAGGATCCTCTTTAGGCAGGGTTGTCAGGATCCCCTTATTTACCTGAATATCATTTAAGTAAATGTTATAATTTATTATTTCATTTACTTAAAATATTACATGTAAATAAAGAAGTACCCCCCATTGAATCCAATAAAAATATCAAAAATATCATATCTCTTGCCAATAAAAAGTCAACTCTCCCACCGAAGAAGAAAATCACGATTTTGATGATTTTAGCGAAATACTAACTTTTTAATCTCTCATAATTTGGTCTATCTAAAGAATTGATAATTCAAATAAACCATATGGAACACTAAAAATTCAAAGTCCGGTAAAAAAAGTCAAACGTACATGTGACTTCTCCAAGGGAGCCGCTCTCCTTCTGACAGCACTTAGTCTGCTCGAGGCATCTTAAGATTTGGTCAATTTAAGCTATCATCACTTAAACTCATGAGATTTTTCACTTTCTAATTGAAAGAAAATTAGAAAGTGACAATTCTCATGAGTTTGAAGGATGATAGCTTAAGTTTGACCAAATCCTAAGATGCTTCGAGCAGACTAAGTGTTGTCAGTAGGAGAGCGGCTCCCTTGGAGAAGTTACATGCACGTTTGATTTTTTTTACCGGCCTTTGGATTTTTAGTGTTTCATATGGTTTATTTGAATTATCAAATTTTTAGATAGACCGAATTATGAGAGATTAAAAGGTTAGCATTTCGCTAAAATCATCGAAATCGCGATTTTCTTCTTTGGTGGGAGAGTTGACTTTTTATTAGTAAGAGATATGATTTTTTTGATATTTTTATTAGATTCAAATGGGGGGTACTTCCTTATTTACATGTAATATCTTAAGTAAATGAAACAACAAATTATAACATTTACTTGAAGGTAAATAAGGGGATCCTGACAACCCTGCCTGAAGAGGATCCTGAGCCCTAACTCCTGACAACCCTGCCTGACACACATACATAAATATAATATATATAATAATCATATGCGAATCGGACCCGATTCGCCTCGATTCTGGGCGAATCGGATCGCATCAGGGCGAATCCGATTCGCCCCGAATCGGCGATACGTCAAACCTTGCATCTATATACATACCATGGTTACCAAATAGTGGTGAATCGGCCCAATTCAAGTGAATAGTGTATCAGGGAAGAATCGATCCTCGATACGCCTGATTCGGGTAGAATCGATTCTCGATACGCCTGACAATGTCGCAGCGACTGCCGTCTGCTAGCCAGTGGGGATGAACTCCAACTTGCCGTAGACAACTCCCCCTAAACCCCAAATTCTTAATATGGATCCTGCTCCATCATTGGAGGAGACATACTTGAAGGTTCTTAGTGAAGAACGCCACCGCCAAGTTATGGGCAGAAGTGAATCCACTGTTCACACCGCTCATATTGGTGAATTCTTTGTTTTAGCTGCTACTACTAGTAAGTTTAAATCAGGAGACAACAAGCCTCGAGGAGATCGAAAGTGTGAACACTGTGGTCGCAAAAACCATTACTCAGATTTCTGCTGGGTGAAATATCCAAAAAAGGAACCAGAAATTTAAAACGGAGGAGGAGAAATAAGACAAAGGGCATGCAACCACTGTACAATCTGCTTCGCCTGCCGAAAGGGGTTCTACCACTACTTCTGTCTCCAGACTTACGGTCGCACTAACTTCGTCTGACATTGCTACTCTTCAGAGACTGACTTCTTAACTTCAAGGTGCTTTTTAGCCTTCCTCTTCTACTTCCACATTGGGTATTCTTGGTACAGCCCTAAGTGCCTCTACTCAGTTATTTGACCTTTCTTAGGTCATTGACTCAAGTGCTACAGATCACATGACTGGTATTCCAACTTCATTTTCTTCCTATTCGTTGTTGTCTGGTCATGATACTCGTGCCACTGTTGCTGGAAAGGGAACCGTCAAACTCTTGGATCACCTTACTTTACTTTCTACTCTCCATGTTCCCAATCTTTCCATTAACTTGCTCTCAATTAGAAGTCTTGCAAAACAATTAGGCTGTTCAGTAACCTCTCTCTTACCATTGTGTTTTACAGGATCTGTTAACCAAGCAAGCGACTGGGATTTGACCGTGAGGCAAATGGTCTTTGTGTCTTCCAGCCACGTGAGAAGAGTGCACTTCAGTCCTCTACCTCTCCAAGCCTGGACAAAAGACTGAGGAGATTCAATTGTGGCATTCTAGATTAGGACATGTCTTTTTAGTCATTAAAATCCCTTTTTCCTTCATTATTTTTGTCTATTAGTATTCAGTCTTTACAGTGTCAAGTTTGCCAATTGGCTAAACATGTAAAACTGAATTTCCTTCATCTATGAACAAAAGTTCTACTTATTTTGAAATATGTGCATTCTGATCTGTGGGGACCCTCTCCTCTTCCTGCTTTAGGTGGATACAAATATTTCATTACCTTTATTGATGATTAATCTCATTGTTCTTGGGTATATTTGCTGAAATCTAGGGATGAAGTACCTCGCGTTGTTCAAGCCTTTGGTACAGATTCAGCAAGACTACCAAAATTTTTTGCTCAGATAAAGCTCGTGAATACTTTGCTCGTAGCCTCCATGTCTTTCTTGAAGACAATGGTATTATTCACAAGTCTTCTTGTGACCATCCTCCACAACAGAATGGTGGGGCAGAGTACAAAAATCCTTTCTCTTGCTGCTCAATATTCTTGGGATTTGTGCCAAATGGATGTGAAGAATGCCTTCTTGAATGGTGACTTACAAGAAGAGGTATATATGCTGCCACCTGCTGATGTTGATGTCAAGGGAAAAGCTTCCAAGCTCTAGAAGGCATTGTATGGGCTGAAACAATCTCCTAGAGCTTGGTTTGACAGACTTCACAATGCCATAGTTAAATTTGGATTGAAGCAGTCCAATGCTGATTATACTCTATTTGTGAAGCGAAAAGATGGTCACATCACTGTTGCATTGGTGTATGTGGATGATATGATTATTACAGGGGATGATGCTAGTGAAATTCAATTTTGAAGAGTAGCTTGGCATCTGAAATTGAAATCAAAGACATTGCTGCATTGTGGTATTTTTTGGGAATTGAAGTTGCCAGATCCAGCAAGGGCATCTATATTTGTTAAGAGGAAGTTTGCTCTGGGCTTGCTTGCAGAAAATGGGAAGATTGGTTGTAAACCAGTAGCAACTCCAATTGAACTGAATCATGGGTTGTCAGAGTGTAATGGTAAACCTCTTTCTTCAGAAGATAGTAGCCTAGATCAAAGGCTTGTGGGTAAACTTCTGTACCTTTCCTTCACTCAACCTGACTTATCTAATGCTGTTAGTGTAGTTAGTCAGAACGCGCATGCTCCTCAAACAGCACACATGAATGCTGTCGAGCGCATCTTGAGGTACTTGAAGTCATGCCCAGGGAGAGCAATTTTGTTTAAAGGGTGATCATTCAAGAATTGAAGGATACACTGATGCTGATTGGGCGGTTCAAAAGATGATAAGCAGTCAACTACTGGATATTGTACGTTTCTTGGAGGTAACTTAGTCACTTGGAGAAGTAAGAAGCAGTCCGTCTGTGCTAGATCTAGTGCTGAGGCAGAATATAGGGCAATGGCACATGGTCTCACACAGTTGTTGCAGATGAAACTCTTTTAAAGAACTTAGGTGTGCTGACTGATTTCCCTTTGAAGCTTTATTGTGATAATAAAGCAGCTATCAACAATGCAAATAATCTGGTGCAACATGACCGAACGAAGCACATTGAGATTGATAGACACTTCATAAGAGAGAGGCTAGATTCTGGTGAATTGTGTTTACCTTATGTGAAGTCTCAAGCATGGTTTGCCGAGTCGGAATCGGAAGGCGAATCGGGTTGCTCCTGATTCGCTCCGATTCCCCCCGAATCGGTCCGAATCGGACCGATTCGCATGGGTATATTATATATAATATATATAATATGATATATATATTGCAGATATATTATATGTATTACATATATGATATAATATTATATATATATTTATATTATATATAAAGGGAATCGGGGCGAATCAGGCGAATCAGGGATCGGGTTTCCCCTGATCCGCTCCGATTCGGGGGAATCGGGCCGATTCGCCCCGCCATGACAAACCATGGTCTCAAGAACAGGTTGCTGATGTTTTTACCAAAGCTCTGACAGAAACTCAGTTTACTTCTGCTTTGAGCAAGTTGAGCATGTGTGACATATATGCTCAACTTGAGGGGGAGTGCTGTAAGAAAGGATAGCTTTGTAATTATTTATAGTTGCAGGGTCTTTAGTTCTTTCTTTTATTTGCTACCCCTCAACTTATTGAGGGTATTTTTGTACTTATGTGTTTTCTCTTATTAATATAAAAAGGGCTGGATGCATTGCAATCTCTTACAGAAGAGAATCGCACAGCACCGTACCCTCTTCCTCTCTTCTTTCTCTCGTTCTCTTTCTATCATCTGGCTTTAAGGCTGAAGAACCATGACATTTTTGACATAACTGCACTGGACAAGCAGCAAAATAAGGTATTGGGTTCACTGTATCAACAGAAGGATCACTCTATTCTAGAGTTCAAATTACTATATATTAGACATGTGGTTGCTATTTCTTTCACCATTTTGGTTTGAATGTCTCCTGGCATGTCTGTTTGTCTCTAAGGAAATACGACTTTCTATGGGAGCACAATATTGAATTGTGCAATTTTGGCAACTTTGGCCTTCAATGGTGCCTCATTGAGAGGCATTTAAGGTTTGTTTTTTCTTCTTTTTTCTTTCCCAGAATACCAAAATAAACACATCCAACCAAGATCAAGCCAGAACCACTAGTAATGAGAGGTATAACTTCTTGCAGGCGGTGGGAGCCCCACTCAACGTGCAAGAGGTTGGAACCCACATGAACCTCAGATAGTGCCTGCTCTGCCTTTATGTCAACGGTGCGAGTCGGTACCATGACCTTATGGTTTCCATGAAGCATTTATCTAAACCCTCCACTCCTGAGGGACATTCAAGTTTTTTGCTTGCATTTAGATAATTGGATCCTCCCTGCCAATCAACAGCCAATGTCTATTAATCTCTGATGAAGTAAACCCTAGTTTATCTCCCTATAGACAATACCCAAGAGAAGAGCCACACCACACAAACAATATGCTTTGGTCTAATGAAGGATATGTACTGGGTATATTCCACAGGACTTTTGACAATTTTTATCTGTTACAGGGCAATTGGCAGCAGTTCTTCGGAGACTATTCCATCCTCAAATTTCTGCAATGCCCACTCTCCATGTTTCTAAACCTAAACAACGGATAAAAAGAACCCCGAACTACCCTTGTTATATGAAAAGACAACCAGGGACTGCTGGAAATAAAGAAACAGATCAGGGGTAAGTTCACCAGATCCTCTCTACCCCAGTGATGAACCAGTGCACTACAAGGACCTGCACTCAACCTCAGAAGTTCAATGTAGCTTTACAAATAACAGAAACAAACACCTTCACATAGATGATCGACCAAGTATAATAAGTAACCCATTTCGTGTAGCATCGAAGCTTTTGTGGGTGGGTTTCCAAAATAGGCTAGTCACAAGAGGTGCATTGATAGGAGTAAGTTTGCTGCAAATGATGAAGATATTGATCCTCTATTCATAAGCTACAATTTCAGCAGAGAAATATGGGCAATATTTGGAAAGATGGTTAACATTCAGACTATTCAGTGTACATGCCACACCGTTGATGAAACGTGAAGGAAAATTTGAGAAGTCGGCATTCAGAAAAAAAAAAAGTGCAATCAGTTGCACATTCTTCACATTATCCATATCCTATCTATTGGAGTATTTGGAACGATATTCATGTTTCATATTTCAGGGAATAGGCCAATCATTGAGAATGTCTCTTCTCATGCTTTATATCATTGAAGTAAATTCATTCTTCATTCTTAGGCCATAGTCACTTCTTTTGTTTAATCTCATTTCCTTCTTATTTTTAGGAGGAATCTCTCCTGGATTCTTTGCTGTACAATCTTCCATTATTCATTAATAAAAATTGGTGGTAAAGGTTTCCTTCAAACAGAAAACAATAAATTGACCATTTTAAGACAAACCAAAAAAATGCTATCATTAGAAACACAATATCAAACCACAACCATGTAATGACATTTAAAGAACAAACAAATATAGAGGGAAAAGAACAAGATGAAAGATAAAAGCAGCAAAGTTTGTGGATTGAAATGGGGAGCCAACTTACCTGGAAAGCCCTCATTCTTTAAATACTTTTCACGGAGGTGATCAACAAAAGTGTAATATGGACGCCAGCCACTGGGGTCTTCATCAGTGTTTACATTCTCCAATCTCTTTTGAACATCCTTTAAACTAGTCCCAAAGCACAAAAGAAGCAGAAGATATATTCAGTAGAACGTCCAGGCAAATTAAGGTAATTTCAGTCTGAAAATAGCACTCCATCTTACATGTCTAGAACATCAGGCATGGGAAGCTTAGAGACAAATGGAAGTACAGCACACTCCAAAAAGGATAGCTGCTTTGGAACATTGATGAATGAAAATGAGATACCATCCTTTACAATTTTCAGAATATGCACCCTGTGCTTGTTACGGGCTGCACCAATGAACATTCCTGACAATCGTACAGCCAGATCCTTGCAATCATCTAAAAGGGACTTGCTTCTCAAAGAATCATCATCATTTCTATAAAAATCCACTGCATGCCTTTGGTAAGCCTAATCCAAAGAAACTAAAAGTTAGAAAAAGAAATGGCAGGTAGAATATGGGACCTTTTAACAGGAACACTGTTGTATAGAAATTGCAAAATTTCTAGAGTCTATGAAATCAATGGACTGCATACTTTTGGGGATTGAAAATTTTAGACACTGTAACTCAGTGTATATGAAGAAAAAATTATGGACAAGAAAGTAAGGGGCATCGCAAACTAAACAGTAAGTTCTGAATTTGAAGCTAGAAGTCATTGATTACATTAATTGGTGAACCAGAGCAATCAGCCTAGCTATTATTGTCTATGATGTCAAAATGCGTCGTGTTAATTAATTTTAGTAGAACCAACAGGTTATCAAGATCAATGCTATTCAAATTGATGAGGAGAGGATAGTGTAACAACAACAATCAGCCAATGGTTTTTCTTTCTTTGCATAACAAAAGTGTTGAGTTCAAAAACATGCTCTCCCATACTCCTTGGCCTTGTGGTAATGGAGGGTTGTCGAACGCAGAAAAATGTTTCGACAACATCGCCCCCCCCCCCCTCTCTCAGAAAAAGAGAGAGGTGTTGGATGCATGATGGTGTTTTATCTTATGCGGGCGTGCAAATCTGTTTTAACAGACAATTTTCAAATTTCACTTAATGCGGGAATTTTACATGTCCGTTCATCGGACGATTGCATCAATGTTCTTGATGTATTTATTCCGTGCATTCATTGTATCAGGCGAATTAGGTTTCGTGTACTAGACCCTTCCTTACCATGATCGATATATTTACGTCGAAACAAGTCCGACCACCCTTGATTCGTTACCAACCCTTGATAGCTCCTTGTGTTCGAGACTCCCCTTTTAAATGTCCCCTCATCATTGGCTCTCGTGAGATTTGCTTAGTTCATCTCGAGGTCTTTTAATAAACAAAAGTAAGCATTACATGATTATAGATATTTCGGGAACTTAACCGCAATCTTGCAACTACTTCCCAATCCACAAGGCAGAAAATACTTATTTTTCTAGTCATTTTAATTGATACAACATGTCATAAACTTGTTTCCCACATTCATTCACATGGAGGGTCATATACACAATTACAATTTTTTTTAGATACATAAACAATCAAAAGAGGGTTTTTAAACCCACTCTTGCACTGTAGCAACAGACACACACCAACTCTATTTTTCCCTCTTCTTGAATCTCTCGGCCTTTTGCAAGCACCAAGATGGCTCCAAGGAGATGCAAGGTATGCCCTTTGGCCTTCCCCTACCGCCTTATTTATAGGGGCACAGATCCTGGATGGGGAAATTCCCCCCCCCCGGCTCAAAGTTCTCCGGAGGGGAAACCTCCCCGCGGCTGTACGGGGCATAGATGGCAAAATCGGGCGACTCGGAGTGGAATCGGCCAATGGCGACCCGATTTTTTTTTTTTTTTTTTGGGTGGGGGGGGGAGGGGGGGGGGGGGGGAGGGGGAGGGAGACAACCACCCACCCCCTGTATAAGGTGGAATCGAGGTGGGTCGAACGGAATCGAGTGGAGTCGGGCTGACTCAGCCCGACTCTGAGCGCTCCACCCCGATTCCATCTGATGTAGGCCGATTCCCTCAGTTTACCTTAACTACGTCTGATCCCCTCCACTTACCTTATTTACCTGAACATCTAAATGTTATATTTGTAATTTCATTTACTTAAGATATTACATGTAAATAAGAAAATACCCCCCATTTGAATCTAATAAAAATATCAAAAAAATCACATCTCTTACAAATAAAAAGTCAACTCTCTCATCCACAAAGAAAATCGTGATTTCGGTGGTTCCATCAAAATAACGACTTTCTAATCTTTCATAATTTGACATATCTAAAAATTTCATAATTCAAATAAACTAAATAGAATACTAAAAATCTAAAGTCCGGTAAAAAAAATCAAACGTGCATATGACTTCTCCAAGGGAGCCAATCTCCTACTGACAGCACTTAGTCTGCTTGAGACATCTCAGAATTTTGTCAAACCTAAGCTATCATCACCTGAACTCATGAGATTTTTCACTTTTTAATTGAAAAGAAACTAGAAAGTGATAATTCTCACGAGTTTGTGTGATGATAGTTTAAATTTAGCCAAATCTTGAGAGGTCTCAAGCAGACACTGTGTTGTCAGTAGGAAAATGTTCCCTTGGAGAAGTCATAAGCACGTTTAACTTTTTTTACCGAACTTTAGATTTTAAATTTTTATTGGGTTTATTTGAATATGAAATTTTAGATAGGTCAAATTATGAAGATTAGAAAGTCGCTATTTTGATGGAACCACCGAAATCGCGATTTTTTTCTTAGATTGGAGAGTTGACTTTTATTTGTAGATATATGATTTTTTGATATTTTTATTGAATTCAAATAGGAGATACTTCCTTATTTACATGTAATATCTTAAGTAAATGAAACTACAAATATAACATTTACTTAAATGTGTTCAAATAAATAAGGTATCATATTATCGTTGCTTTGAATTCTAATATCAACATGTGTGCAACTAGACTATGGATATACCCAAAATGTGCAATTTTTATATGTTTTTTAAAGATTTTTATCTGATTTTTCCTGATATTTTTCTTCATTTTTTAACCTAGCCGATCCTGGATCGGCCAAACTCCCATGGAGTCGGGCGGAACCTCCGACCTGACCCGACTCGAATCAGGGTCGGCTGGGTCCGACCCAGCACCCCGATCCGACTATGCCATCCACGGTGCGGGGGGACTCCCTCGCTGTGCGCACGCAAGAGGGAGTCTCCCCGCAGTCGTGCGCACAGGGGGAGTCTCCCCACAGCCGTGTGGGGGAACCTCCCTGTGGCTGTGCAGGGGACTTCCCCACTGTGCGAGCGCAGGGGGCCTCCCCGCCAGCCGCAGGGGGCGGACCTCCCCGTTGCCCTAGCAAGGAACTTCCCCCGCGGGAGGCCCCACTCCTCTTTTATAATGGCCATCTTTGGCCCCACTTGTCCTCTTGGTTGGTAGGATTCTTGGAGAATTTCCGTGTCCGGAAGTACTTCACTTGTGCATCTTTGTCGTGGTTCTTGTGTCTGGCTCCCATCGATTCATACAGCACAAGGTCCTTGGACCGAAATGACTTCTTTTTAACATAATAATAACAATTTCTTTTGGTCACCCCTGATAAATATTTTGGGTGCAATAGGGGCATTATGAAAATGAGAGGAATACGAAAAGTAAAAGGCATATTCTATATCAGAAAGAGGGCTTTAAGGACGAGGCTGGGGGGCTGGGGCAGAGACCACTGCAAACTATGGGTAATTTTGGCTCGGGGCAGCAGCTTTTTTCCAAATGGCATGGAAGATGGAGCTCAAGGGGAATAACAACATCTGTTGGCTGATCCTTCATGCCACTCTTGGGCCTTGTGGAATGCAAGGAATAATTGACTATTCAAAAGAGAGGCTAAATCGGAGGAGTCCCTTTTTGCTTTTATTTGTGAGAGGGTGGTTTTTTGGGCTACTCATTGTTGTGAAGTGGGTCCACATAATTCCTCACTCTTTTTGTCACTAGGGAATTAGGTTGGCACACTAACTTGGTGTGGAGACTTGTATAGGACCGTTTTTGGCCTACCCTTCTGTACATTCCCTCTTCTTTAATATATACCCATCGTCATGGTTTGCCGGATCGGAATCGGGAGGCGAATCGGATTTTTCTTGATCCGATTCGATTCCCCCCAAATCGACCCGAATCAGATAGATTCTCATGGGTATATATATATTATATATATAATATATAATATATATGATATTTATAATGTATTATATATTACTATATGATAATAATATTATATATATGAGGCGAATCGGACCGAATCGATGGAATCGAGAATCGGGTTTTCCATTATTCGCCCCGATTCGGGAGAATCGGACCGATCCGATTCGATACGCCAAACCATGCCCATGGTACCATCCACGTTTCAAAATATATATTCTATATCAGAAAAATAAATCGAGGATCAAAACTTAAAGAGGTTAAGCATGGCACCCTGTGGACTGCCTTGCGAAAGGTTATGACGGCATGACTATGGAACACATTCTAATGCTCAAGGCACAGCAAACCATCACATCAGGATATTTCATAAGCCACTGGGTGAAAGCATCAAGGTGAACTCCTAAGCTAAATACATCATAGAGTTGGATCCACTTGCAGCATATGGTCACCATAAGAAGAAGAATCTGACTCCACTATTGCACAAGGCCAGATGCTGCAAGAAGACATAATGAGGCAGCATAAATATGCCAGCTCACTACACAAGGGCCTATGTTAAACCTAGGAAGCAGTAGATAGGGTATTTGATCGATTAAGATGGTTAGTTTCATAGGTTTAGTAACAGAATTGGTTAGCATACATTCGCAGTTGTTTGGAATGAAGTCAGTAAAAGACTGGGAATGAAAACAAAGGTACTTCAACAAGCAACTAGAAAAGTGATGAACCAAGGTTCAAGAACTCGGGGATCACTCCCGGATCGGCCAGGCCAAAACCGATCGGAACCGCCAATCCTGATCCGGGATCAGCTGATCCCGGCCGAGCCAAAGGTGGCTGGTTCAGGCCGTTCGGCCCCTCAAAAAATTGTTAAAAATTAGGGGGAAATAGAAGAAAAAAACATAAGGATTGCATTTATTAACTGAAATACATCAAAATGAAGTACATTATACGTCATTTTTAATGTATAAACATTATATATGTAATCATACACTTATCATATTAATGTATAAACATAATTAATATGCATATCAATCATACAATCATATATTAATGTACATATATTAATGTATAAAGTTATAAACATAATTAATATGTATATCAATCATACATTAATGTGTGTGCGCGTTAATGCACAAAGAATCATATATTAATGTAAATATAATAACAATATGCACATATATATACAAATCACATTAATGTATAAACATAATTATTATGTATATCAATCATATGTTAATGTGTATGTGTGTTAATGTACATACAATCATATATTAATGTAAATATAATAACAAGCGCATGTATATAGTTAATGCAAATATATGTCCATATAGTTAATGCATGTATATATACATAAATATGTAAATTAATGTACATTTAATACATATATTAATTAATATATATAATAAAAAATATGTGCGGCAGAATCGGACTGGACTCAGCCTGAACTCGGCCTGGAATCGGCTGGGTCAAAACCCGTTGGCAGGGTTCTCCTGGAACGGATTGGCCGATCCGAACCCAATCCGGCAGATTTTTGATACCCTGTGACAAACTGGTCATATGATGCAGCACTTGACTAAGCCAAACATGCAAGCTAATGAATGTACAAGACTAGGACTAAAATTAGGTTTCTTATGAAGATCTGTAGAGGCCAATTTTTGGATGAGCTATCCAGCCATCGAAGATGGGTGCTTGTGGTATCATCTATGCTACTTGAATAATTCTTAATCCTCTGCTATTCCAGCCAGAGTCGGTCAGGTACTCCAACCCATTAAGGAAAATGGATGGCACTTGCTACTTCCGATGGGTATCCCACCTGCCAGACTCTCCAGTCTTCCTAAACTAACCCGGATGGAGTTTTCCAAGCTCCTTAAGCCCATAGATACATGTATTTCAGGGGCTTCCTTTGACGAAACACCCCCATATAAGCCTATAATTATAAATACATATAAACCTACCATACTATATCCTTTTATAAAAGTTAGGAAGTATTGATCTTGTGTTATTAATGTGACATGTTTATCAAATGTTATTTTATCCATTCATCATATATGGGACACTGGAAACATTCGGAACGCTTGGACATTCCATCCACTAGAAAAGGCAGGACAGTGTCAAAGACAGGATTGAAAACTGTGATCCAAACCTATGCCACAGTTTGGTTCTTCTTTTGTTCCTTGAAAACCAAGAGCAAACACATCGACCCAGAGTCAAGCCCCAGTTGCCAGTAGACCAGGCTGTGGGGAGGCTAAACATCTATCAGGCAATCCTCCCTGATGCCGGAGCATATTCAACAGCGGCATTATGACAAAATATGACCATTAAGTTGTAATCAAGTCGTTTTGACTTTTGTTATGTATTTCGTTCTTTTTTAGGTCATGATTTTCAGTCCAAGTTAGAATAGGATTGGTCACTCTATTAGCAGTCCAATTGGGTTAAGGATTTCCTACTCTATGTTTCCTATTTTTAGAGTACTAGAAGAAGTTAGATTTCTATCTTTGTTCCAAGAGTTCGTTCTTTATGAAATGTTATTTCAAGAGTCCCATTAGGTCTTGTTATCTCATTTTAGGAGTCTACTTAGGAGTCATATTTCAAGTCAGAATTGGGTTTCCAAATTTTATGGCATTTTCGGAGTTATTTCTGCCGTGTTTTAGGAGAATTTGAGTTTATAGAAGTTAGAATTTGATTAGGATTTAAGAATAGCTGGTTGCTCATTTTTGAGTCTTAGTAGTAATAGAAATAGGACTTAACTTTGGAAAGAAAGAAGTCCATAAATACCTGCTGTACTTCAGAATTTGAGATCAATGAATCAATGAAGCTTTGAGAAGTTTTCTGAAATTTTGTTTCTCCAAGAAGGAGTAACCTGCACTCCGAGAGGGAGAGGGTGAGAAGTCCAACCTATCTTTTTTTTGTTTTTTGTTCTCCTGTTTTCTGCTGTAATCCTTTTCTCCTTCTCTATTGTGTTCTTTTCCCTCAAACCCACTGCTGTAGACATCACGTTTGCTGCCCCACAGCACTGTATGTGCTTCTGTGCACCTGCCACATGCCAGCGGTATGGAAGCTTTCTTGCTGATCTAATTCTTCTTCTCCACCCTTTTATTTTCTGTTTTTGCTTTAGTTTCTTTTCTCTCCAGCCACCATCTTCTTTCTTCCCTCATTTTAACTCTTTGCTGCTGTCCTTCCCATACCGCTGCAACCTTCCTAGTCACATCCAATTTATATGTTACGTTCCAATTTTTGCTTCACATGGTTGTCCCTCATCACCCCAACCCCACCTGGCAAAGTCTGAAGGTCAGAACCCACGTGAACTGTGGCCATGATGCAGTACCCCTGCATGTATGTCCATAGTGGGAGTTGATACGGAAATCTCACAGTTTTCCATGAAGTGCCGTCCAACTCTCCTACCCCAAGTGGCACCACAATTTCGTTCACCTCAGTGGATTCTCAAAATAAGATGATAATCAAGAGGCAGAAAAATGAGTGTATATCCCTGAGCTGAAGACTGATTAGAGACTGGCTAGAAACTACAAGACTGATCAAGTATAAAGCAGGAAAAGATTATTAGAAACATGATTAGCAACTA
This sequence comes from Colocasia esculenta, assembly GCA_014218235.1. NCBI lineage: Eukaryota > Viridiplantae > Streptophyta > Magnoliopsida > Alismatales > Araceae > Colocasia > Colocasia esculenta. Next base: position 3,605,063 of record CM024765.1, on the reverse strand, counting down.
CAGTCACAGAACAACTGCAGAGTAACTCTCAAACTTAAATAGGCAAGTATAGATGCAAACCCTTTTCAATGCCTCCAAGAACATTGCAGGAAGGTCATCATTTGTATTTTTCTTTAAAACTGCAATAAGATGCTTGATAATTTCAGTGACACTTGCCCCATGCATCACAAAATGTGAAATGATCTCTGGACCAAGGAAGTCCTGCATAAAGTTGTATTGTTAAATGCTGCAATGAAGAACCCAAGGTAGACTTGAAACCCAAGGTAGACTTAAGTTATCATTTGTATGTATTCACATATTACTTCCAATAATGGTACAGAATTCCTTTTCATTAAACATAAGATTTTATGCAGCCATAAAGTCTCCATGAATAAATTGATGATAAGCAACTAGCACTCCATTTTAAGAAAGAAAACATTTGATGCACAACAATTTTGTTGGAATCACTACCACACGATAGAAAAATAATCATTAATATGTTATTCAACAAGTAGAAAAGTTTTATATAAGTCTTCCAATTATCAATATGTTTCCCAACAATAAAGCATACTATAGCATCAGCTTCTTGTTCTACTGTCCTCGGGGCATGGAAAGAAGAAATAGGGCAATAGAATATGGCTTGAGACATCTACTCATTTTCTAAGGGAACTCATTTACGATTAATAAATCACTTCCCCACAAGTTTCATTGACAAGATAACTGTCCATCATCAGGCATATCACATTATCAGATCGTTCTCATGGAGCAGGAGGTGCAAAGAATATATATCAAAGCATATCCACAATCTACAATGCACAAGGCATCAATGTTATTTCTACAAGCTACATTGCAAGTCTGCGTCTCTGCTGAGGCCTCAACTTAAGCATTGATATCCCACTAGCAAGATCTCAATGAATAACTGCCTCCACTGCCACTAGCACCATAACATATATGTTTCATAAATTCTTTTCACTTCATGCTTTCTGCACTTTATGCTAGATGGTATAGTATTTCATCCATTTAAATGAAGACTCTTTCATTATGGTAATCATTCCTGAGTCCTGACATCCATAAGCAAAACCAATTTTAACCACCAGATGAACTGCCTGTCAGGTGGAGGAAATTAGAACGTCAGACTCTTCTGTCTAGTTCACCAAAGGACTGGCACGTCTCAAAATTACCAACAAAAGGTGAACCAGTAAAAAAATTGACTGGTTTTGTCCAGTTCAAACAGAAAGACAGCTGATTCAAACAAAAATACTATATTTTCCTTCAAATATGCCCATTAAAAATATTCAGGTCTGCAGCAACACAATCACTCGCTGATGAGATGTATGTTGCACTATGCCACAATAACTTTTGGGACAAAGAGAAATACAAATATCTGCAAATTTTTTGTATAAAATATGATTTAATTAAATATAGTGGTTTGGTCTAAATGATGATTTTACGCAGTTGAAACAAAATAAACAGAACCAGAGGCCTTTTCAGTTCAATCACCAGGAATACCCTGATTCCTCTTGCGAGTATAACAAAATCTTGACATTGCCTTTGCACATACATTGTTCTCATGTGTCCAAGCATTCATTTTCAGTAACAAAGGCATCAATACACAACAGGCCAAGTATAACAATCAATTCAGAAGTTCTTCCATATTCATTCAATCGAACAGAGTAAATTGATAAGATACTGCTGCATTTCCACAGATTCTGTTAAATATCATAAGTATTAAAAGATAATATAATGCACAATTGAATTCTTTACCTTAGGGACGGCAGAGCTAGCAACCAGTTTTGCAGCAGCAGTTATGACTACCTCTCTATTTGTCTCCTCAATATATTCTTCATTTGCATCTTCATCTTCTGTCTCATCTGTAAGGATAACTCCAGCACCAAGCTCGGTGTCACAAAACAGAGATAAAACACAAATTTTCAGGAGGTGCAGAAAATTAAGATCAGTTTAACATAATTGGAAGAAAAAGTCGTTCAACAAGGCTTACCTGAAACATTCAACTGTTTCTCACAAAGCTTCCAAAACTTCTGAACAGTAGCAGTACTCGGACAATATCCTAAACTCTCCAATTTTGTGGACACATACTTTGACCGTTTGAACAAGCACCACATTTCTGCAAGTATGACACAAATCTTGGAAGAATAAAGTATTTTGTGAGAACAATGCGAGTGTAAAAATGAGAAACTATCTGGAAAAAAATCCTCATTAAGACAATGTATTTCAAATCCTCACCCTTTTTCTTTGTATCTTTGGTTCGGGGCATATTTTTAGGTAACAACAGTTACAATTGTACTTATTTATGGAACCCTTACCCTAGAAGCAAGTAGACTCCCATTTCTTCCCCTCTCTTCGACTTCCAAGAGGGAATTCAAAAAGTGCTCCAGGTGTTGAAACAAGGTATTCCTTTTGGCTAACAAGGCACTAATAGATGCCTCACTAGGATTTGCACTATCAATAGACTGCAAACTCCAAGCAACTTGCAAGTACATGTTGAGAAGCAGAAATGTTGGCACCTGAAGAACAATAACAAGATCATATGAGGTAAGCCTGCAAACTGCCCTTCTTGTTTAGAGTCTTTAGACATTGAGTTGTTAATACCTCGTCACCAGTGTCTTTTAGACTTGAAAGTATGTTAACCATATCATCATATAAGTCATCACTCAAGACATACTTCATCAGTTGAAGTTCATAAAGCCGCTTTAAATTAACCAGAAGGGAGTATTCATCGTTTCCCACCTGTCAATGCATAATTCTTGTTCTTATCAGTTCACTACTTAATCAAACTGAAAGGATAAGATGCACATACCGCTACTTCTTTCATGGCAGATTTAAGCTTTACTACTAGTTCATTCTCAAGTTCCTTCAACTTATTCTGAGCAAAATCTTGGAGTTCTGCTTGACTTTCTTTGGAGCAAAAGGTGATGGCTTTAATGCATGACCTCAAGGCATCCTTCTCTCCATGTTTAAAGAAGGCATCACATATGAGTTCAAGAGTGGTCATAAAATTCTGAAAAGAGCAAAAGCACAAGAAATCATCAAGTAGAGTATCTGCGCAAGAGGTCAGACAAACATGTGGGGGCATCCCGTTACCTGTTCCTGTCTTTTTAGAGAAAAAAGCTCTAGTTTCAGAAGCATAACAATCTCCACAAGAGGTGACACCTTTGCTTTGTCAGATGCATATTTTTGTAGAAGCTGTGGATAGCTCTTCATCATGGCAGAGGTTATTTCATGTCTACAATTCTCCAGTGCTTCCTGAGAATTCGGATGACAAACAGTTACTTATGAGAGCAAATTTTCTGAGAAAAAAATCCCACAGATACCATAAATCAGTTGAATGATGTCTTGTTGGTGTTTTCTCAAGTCAACAAGAGTTACTATAAGAGGCCATAACACATGTTTTAAGTGCTAAAAGCCCATTGCTTTCTCAATCAGACAATTTGCACTTTGCTTTAGGAAATTATCAGTTAATGACACAATCAGGGACAAAAATGAGCAACCCCACACGCTATCAGTTAGCAGGAAAAGAACAAGCAAGCCTAGTTAAGAAAGAATGCCATATCAAGTAACAAATATGAAATCCTCAACTTCATTTTTAAATAAAAGGCTGCTTTCAGATTGACATTTTTAATTTAGTGCAGGAAGAAGATCAGTTGCATAAGTGTGGGAATGCGGAGATTTTATCGCCATTGGGGTTTCGGCGTGTGTGGGCGCACTCGCATGCAGGTGTGTATATGTAATTATGTACAGGGAATCAAAACTCGGCCAACTCGGGATCGGATCGCCCGAGTTGGCTCGGTTTTGGCCCCTCCGATCCGAGCCGGGGTAACCTGTCCGGTCCCCTGCGCTCGGATCGGTCGGGCTCGGCTGGGCTCGGCGGGATCGCCGCGCCCGGGCCGGTCCGCCGCGGATCGGCCCGGACCGGGGCGATCCGCGGCCCAACGGCTAGTTCAGAACTAGCCGTTTTCTAGCCGTTGGGGACTGTTCCCCAACGGCCAGAAACGGCTCTTTGGAGCCTTTGGAGGCCTTGGGGGTCTATATAAACCCCCCAAAGGCCCCCAATATGTTCTAAACTCAAGTTTTGAGTTCTCCTCCCCTCCTCTCAATATTTTGGGCATTCTCTCTCTCTCTCGGGCACTATTTTGCACTATTTGGGAGGCGATCTCATCTTTCACACTCTTGGGATTCTTGTTCGACTATTCGGGCTCTCTCACACACACTCTTGGCCCGAACTCTTGGCTGCGATTCATCTCCCTCTCTCTCATCCGCAAAAAAAAATTATTTATTTTCTGTTTTATTATTATTTAACTTCTTTTTTGTGTTGTAAGTGATGGCCGCCGAAGGTGGTGCTGCTCCGGCTCCCCATTCTTCAAGCAACCCTCCTAGCACCGATCCCGCTTGGGCTCATGGTATCGTTGTGGACATGGCTCGAAGGAAGGTCCAATGTAAATATTGTGACCGGGTCTTATCGGGCGGCATATTTCGTTTGAAACAACATCTAGCGGGAATTAAAGGTGAGGTGGCACCATGCTCGAGAGTTCCTGCTGAAGTTCGAATGCAATTTTGCCAATATATGAAGGAGAAAGAGACATCCAAAGCAAACACTAGTAGAAGACGGCAACAAATCCGGGAAGATTTATCTGCCCCTCCTCGAAGGTCCGTAGATTTACCAAGAGGGAGACAATTCTTTGATCTTGATCAAGATGAAGAAGGTTAGTAATTAGTTAACTTACTTTTGAAACATTTATTTTAGTTTAAGGCTTTAAGCACCCTCCGACCCTCATTCTATTTCTATCTCATATTATAGAACAATTTCGTCGGGCATCGGAAGCAAGTCGAAGGTCTAATGCGGAAGAGGACTATCTCCGACGTACCGGTCGTCACGTAGGTCAAGGTAGTGGCCATGGGGGTAGCGGACAAGGGAGTTCAAGTGCTGGAATGAGTTCAAATATACCTGAGGTTCCAGTGGATATCCCTAGAGACGGAGATCCTAGAGTGGGACCAATAGACCCATTTCTCACCAGGCGAAGGGAGAAGCAACCATCCATTTCTGCAGCATTCAAGAATTTGAAAATATGCAAGGAGAAGATAGGGAGAGCGACGTCAAGATGGTTCTTCTTCAACAGCATACCGGCTAATGCAGCAAAAGGACCATATTATGAGTCCATGATAGAGACTATTGGTGAAGTGGGCAAAGGGGTGGAAGGCCCTACTTCATATGAAATCTACAACAAATACTTGGATATGGAAGTTGAAGATATGAAGGCATATGTTTCCACATTTGAACGAATATGGGATGAATATGGTTGCACGTTAATGTGCGATGGATGGACAGGTATGTACAAGTGTTGGCTAGTTAACTGTTATTCACTTATTCATTAATAAGACATAGGTTTTAATTTTCATATGGAATTGTGCAGGCATTACACGAAGAAGTATGATAAACTTCTTAATCTACTGCAAAGCAGGGACTGTTTTTTGGAAGTCGGTAGACGCTTCTGGCAAGGTGAAGAATGCGGACTACCTATTTCAGTTGATGGATGAGATGGTGCAGGAGATTGGAGAGAAAAGAATTGTCCGAGATGGGTTACTTGTACGAGGCTATGGATCGAGCAAAGGAGCTTATCCAAATGAACAACAAAACAACGTATGCCAAGTGGTGGGAAATCGTAGATCGGCGATGGGAGCACACATTGCATCATGATCTTCATGCTGCAGGTAAGCATAACACTTTAACTATTGTGAATTGTGATTACATATTATTTGCAACTCATGTTTTAACATTTATCTTCTACATGTAGGGCATTTCTTCAACCCCCAATACATGTATAGGACTGATGGGAGGAGGGAGAACTATGACAATTCCTCCGAAGTGTTGATTGGGGCCAAAAATGTAATCAAACGGATGCTAGACAATGAGGATAGGGCAATCATAGCATGCAAACAAATGCATGATTATAGACTTCAACTCTACCACTTTGGTACTAGCACGGCACAACGAGCTGCTCAGATTTTGAGTCCAGGTTAGAAGTTACTCATCATATTTATTTGCATGTACAATGAGTTGGTTCTATTTTCTAACACATTATACATGCTTCATTTACAGCGGATTGGTGGTTGGATCATGGAAGAACTTATGGATATGAAGACTTGGCCTATGTAGCTATTCGGGTTTAAGCCAAACAACGTCTGCCACAGGGTGTGAGAGAAACTGGAGCACATTTGGCTTGATCCACACAAAACAAAGAAACCGGTTGAAGTCTGCACGTCTTGAGAAGTTGGTATTTTGCCACTACAACATGAGATTGAAGCTTAAAAACCTCCGATTAATCAAGCAAGTTCAAGATAGAGAGAGATATAGATCCTCGGGGCAACAACAAGCTGAAGCAACTCCATCGGAGACAATAGATATAGAAGAAGTTTTTGAGGAGGAACATCCACTACATGCATGGGTAAATGCAAGCACTTCGGTTCAACCAGAGTTCGACCCGCATGATCGTGCATGGGCTGAAGGTAAATGACATTTACAATGTACATGCATCATTTATAAATTATTTATTTCTCATTTTAACATGTTTATGTCTCATTTAGGTGAGCTTGATGATGTGCCTTTGCTTCCGGAGTTCGAAACTCCCCCAGCCCCTAAACGCCAAAAGAAGACAGTGGGTGCAAGAGGAAGGAGCACGAAACATGGCATTAGCATTGCAGACTTGGACACGATCGAGGAAGATATAGATGATGAAACACCGGAGCCAAGCGATAATGTTCAATACCAAACTTCTAATGACTCGACATCGAAGACAAGTACTCCTAGTGAGGGATCCGATCATGGAGGAGATGTCCTAGTTGTCAGCAGTGTACCGCCACCGGCACCGCCACCCGACCCTATTGTATTCACCGGAGAGGAAGACTTCACCCATGCTACTCAAGATCAACATCATGGGAGTAGGGAAGGGAGGGAAGCACAAACCTCAAGTCAAAAATATGCACGAAAGGGGAAGAAAGTGGCATCTCAATTGCAAGGGCAAGGGCAAGGGCAAGGGCAAGGAGCATCCGAAGATTCGGGATACAATCCCAACTTCATTCCGCATAGACGGAATTGGTTAATGAAGAAGAAGAAGATGCAAGAGGAGTGGGAGCGTCAAGAAAAGCTACGGATGGAGTTTGAGACCATGGAGCAAGCGTCAGATACATCATCTTATGCTTCCACTGAAGGATATTACCAAGGGCAGGGAGGCTACTTGGGATATCCTCAATACCCGGATGCATCATATTACACCGGAGGTGGAGCATATGCACAATCCACTGAGTCCGATTCACATTCACATGACTCATATGAGTCATATGGCTCATATCAAGTGCCTGAAATACCGGGCTACACACCAATCACTATCATATATGCGAACACGGATGCCTATAGTCAATATTTGACTCAATATGAGGCATATTACCAACATTATATGTCTTGGACAGATTATGTAAACCTTATGTCCACACAATATAATGTACGATTCCAATAAATATTTTTTTATGTATTTCAGTTCATAAATACAATGTTCATATATTTCCTATTTTTTCATATTTTTTCTAATTTTTTTCAATTTTTTTAAGGGGGGCGATCCACCCCCCTTTTGCTTGGCCAGACCCGGTCGGGCTCGGCCCGGATCGGCCGAGCCGGGCTCGGGATCGCCGGGTCGGATCGGTTTTGGGCCGACCGATCCGATCCCGATCCCCGAGATTTTGAACCTTGATTATGTATGCATATATACATGAAAATATCTACTTGCATATATACATGCATGCGTGGGCGTGCCAGACTGTTTAAGAAAACAGACAAAATTTGATATTTATGAGGTGCATAAGGTTATAGGCCCTAAGCCCTCAAACATTTATATGCATATATTCTACAGGCGTACGTTTTATCAGGCGATTGGAGTGATCGTATACTAGACCATTCCCCACCGACCGAAGTCGGTGTTTCATTTCCATCGAGTAAAAACTCGAAGACCTTTGATACAATATGTTTGTTAAAAGACCTTGCCGAAATTAAGAGGTTATAAATGATATTTCAGACATCCACAATTATCTACAAAATATTTCAGTCACATTGACATTTATATCCTTAAAAGGGTGTATGTACCACCATTAAGTGTTTACAAAGTTTAAGCAATATCTTGCCTCTATGTGTGCTATGTTAAAACACGGGAGGACTTTTTACAAAAGAGCACGGTCAATATATATAGACCTGCAGCGCCCTGTCTTTTCACCAACGGTCTTTCCCCGCCGGAGCACAGGCAGAGAACAGCTCACCGCCCACGTACGGAAAAACAACGCACGAGGTACTCTCCTCTTCCAAAAGCCTTTTGTTCTTTCAACGTCAAAAAAATTCTGTCTTCTTTGAACCCGTTTATCTCAAGTGTTCGAAGTAAACAAAGCCGAGGTTTCTCGGTTGTACCTTGACCAAGGTTTGCCATATCGGATGTCGGCTTCGTCTCGGGAGGGTCAAAGAGAAGAGATATCGGTGATATCTCGAGAGATCAGGATAACATAAAAGTGTGGATCACATAGGTTCACATAGATAATTCCATAAGGAACATAGATAATTGCATACATTCTCAAGTGAAAAATCTCATGAGTTTAGTGATGATAGCTTAGGTTTGACCAAATCCTGAGAGGTCTCAAGCAGACTAAGTGTTGTCTGTAGGAGAGTGGCTCCATTGGAGAAGTTATATGCACGTTTGACTTTTTTACCGAACTTTAGATTTTTAGTATTCTATTCGGTTTATTTGAATTATGAAATTTTTAGATATGTCAAATTATGAAAGATTAGAAAGTCGTTATTTTGATGGAACCACCAAAATCGCGATTTTCTTCTTGGATGGGAGAGTTGACTTTTTATTTGTAAGAGATATGATTTTTTTGATATTTTTATTGGATTCAAATGGAGGGTACTTCCTTATTTACATGTAATATCTTAAGTAAATGAAACTACAAATATAACATTTACTTAAATAATATTCAGGTAGTAAATAAGGGGATCCTGACAACCCTTCCTAATAAGGGGATCCTGACAACCCTGCCTGAAGAGGATCCCGAGTCCTGACAACCCTGCCTGAAGAGGCATATCGGCCTTCTCGTTTCTCGGGAAGGGGCCGAGACCGAGCGAAATCTCGCGAGAATCTCGCGAGATCTCGTGAGCATACTATGACCTTAACCTCCCGGGGCTTTTTCGGTCGTATCTTGACCTCCCGGGATTTTTCGGCCATATCTCGACATGTTCAAGGGTTTCTCCTGTTATTTGACAGTCCCAAGACTTGGAGTGGCCTGCTATAAGCCGGGCCCAAGAGTCGTTTCATAGAAACGGCATGGGTCTCGCTCCACTGTGCCGTGCAAACGGCATGAGCCGGGCCTCTCGGTCATTTCTTAACTTTTTCGAGCAATTCCGAGTATTTCCGTCATTGACTAACTTTCCCGGATGTTACTGCCATTTATCGGCTTACTTGGACCATGGTTTGCCGAATCGGAATCGAAAGGCGAATCAGGTTGCTCCTGATTCGCCCCGATTCCCCCAGAATCGGTCCGATTCGAACTGATTCGCAATGGGTATATTATATATAATATATCATGATATATATTGCATATATATATATATATTACATATATCATATTTCAGACACATTTATATTGATTAAATACATATATGTAATATATATCATATTTAATGTATAACATATATTACAAATATGATATAATATTATTTTTATATATTATATATATAAAGGGAATCGGGGTGAATTAGGCGAATCAGGGATCGGGTTTCCCCTTATTCGCACCGATTCGGGAGAATCGGGCCGATTCGCCCCGATTCGGCAAACCCTGGCTTGGACTTCTCCGTCATTTGTTGACATTTTCTGAGAATTCCCAACGTGTTCAGCCTTAAGTCACACCCAAGAGAGTGCACGCCGGCATAGGTCCCGCTCCACCGGATTGGACAGAAGACGTGAACCATCGGACTATTTCTTGCCATCTTCTCCACCATAGGGACGTATCTTCAATTTTCTGGGCAGCAGGGATATTCATGTACTTTTCCAGAATAGCAGGGGTATTCCTGCAATTTTCGGACAGCAGGGGTATTCCTGCAACTTTCCGGACAATGGGGGTATTCCTGCACTTTTCCAGAACATCAGGGATATTCCTGCAATTTTCGGACAGCAGGGGTATTCCTGCAATTTCCAAGACAGTAGGGGTATTCCTGTAATTTTCCATGGGCAGGGCGTATGTGTAATTTGATACACCTGCCCAAACTTTATACTTTTCAGGGGGCCTTTGTGTAACTTTACACAAGCCCCTGCCCAACAGGGGTCTTCATATTTGAGGAACAAACATCCCCCCCAAAGGAGGTGGTCTCAAGGCCGGACCTTCTTTCCTCCCCCATCCAAAAAAAAACCAGCGTCGTTCCAAAGACCAAAAAGTCCTCTCCAGAGGAAGTCTCTCCTTTTTTTTCTTTCTTTCTTCTCCCAACCCTTGGCCTCCTATTTATCTTGAGGGGACAAGGGGAGGCCCCACGGACCCCTTAGGATTTTGGCGCTGACCCCCCCCCCTTGTGTGTGTGTGTGTGGGGGGGGGGGGGGGGGGGGGGGGGGTGGTTTCCGGCGCATGAAGACACCCGTGGGGGGTGTTCTGCACAGGAACACCCCGTGAGGGGGTGTTCACAGCAAAAAACCCTCGTGGGGGGCGTTCGGGCACACCCGTGAGTGGTGTTCTGCACAGGAAGAGGGGGGGTCTGTTCCTGCTTTTTGGGCAAATTTGGTGTGGGGGGGGGGGGGGGGGGGGGGGGGGGGGGATTTTCCTTTTGTTAAATTTTTGTGTCAACAATAGGTAACAAGAATAAAATCAATATCAAGTTCTCAACAATATCATGGATGGAAAACATAAACCTTGATATAAGACTTCAAATTGTTTGTGATCCAGAATGACAAGTATTAACTGCCTCCAACAAGCAAAAATTGTTTAACCTAAAGCATGCCACAAGACTATCTAATGAAGGAAATTACACCTTGAAGCTAATTATCATTCTTAAACTTAAACTAATTATCTTACCCAAAAAAATTATCATCTGTAAACACCACACGATTCAGCAGACATAAAATAATTCCAAATGGATGATCGGTTAAAAAAAATTATAGTAACAACTTAAACTTGGAATTGTTCTGGTAACAACACCAGAAACACCAAAGTCTAGCGTAAATTCCTCAGATATCTTCATGATACTCATGATCTTAACAATGACAAAACTAAAGAACACCAATTTTAGTAATCATTCTTCAATAAAACTTATATGCAATTTGATATGTTTATTTTTTTGAAAGTGGGTAGCACCACGATTGTATCAAGAGAAAAGGAAGAATGTACAAGTATAGGAGTTCAAAAATTTATCCCAAAAAGAAAAACCTCCCAATACTCCTATACAAAGAAGCACCCACCAAAAGAAACCCCCACATACAAAAAACAATTATGATCCCCCATATACAAAAGGAACCACAGGAGACCATAATTCTAAATTCCCAAATAGAGGAGAATGGATGAGTTTAGCTCCCTGTTGAACCCCAAAAAGTTACAGACAACATCCTGGGTACTTCCCTTCAAGGATAAACCAACAACTCTTCAGGCCACGTTAAGTCTCCGAACAAGTCGGAAGAAATTAACGCCTTGTACTAAACATTGAAGTACAAATATGGCATGGAAGAAAAAAAAATCCAGCAGCATAAGGTCTATAAAGACCAAGTGACAAATACAAATACAGATACAGCACGGAACAAATCCGGCAACACAAGGTCTATGAAGACCAACTATGAGATACAAATATACGGAAGAAATCCGACAGTACGAGGTCCATAAAGACCAAGCATGAAGTACAAGTACAAGTACAAGAACAAGTCGGCGACAGAAGCTCCAAGGATGCAAATGCAACTCTTCACCGAGTAAAACTCCGAGCAAGGGAAGCGGGATTTCAGCAAATCAGTCCCCCAAAATGAGACCTTATAGCTATTATAGGCCATCCTTCCCCCCATTTCAAAACACCCCTTAAGTCTAGGGGGAATGGGGGAAGAGAGGGGCGGTTGGAGGGCTCCAACCTGTTTAATATTAAACAGGTTGGAGGCCCCCCCTCCAACCTTGTAACATAAAACCGGTTGGGGGGGTGCTCCCCTCCAAACCGGGTTCATGTGAATCAGGTTGTGAGGGGAGGCCCCCTCCAACCTTTTAATATAAACTGGTTGGGGGGTGCTCCCCCTCCAACCGGTTTATATTAAAACAGGTTGGAGGGGAACCCCCCCAACCTGTTTATATTAAACAGGTTGGGGACCCCCCAACCTGTTAACATTAAACAGGTTGGGGTGCTCCCCCCCAACCGGAATGGGGGTTCTCCCCCTCCTTCTCCTGTTTATGCAGGGAGGGGAGGAGAAGCCACCCCTATAAAAGGGGAGGCACCCCCTCCTTCTGAAAGTGAGCACCAAGCCCCAGAAATCCCCCCCTCTATGCTGAAGAAATCAGTCCCCATAGAGAGGAAAAAGTCCCCCAAAAAATCCCTGCTGGTTGGCAATCCCCCAAGCCTTGTAAACTAGTCTCAAAACCCTTGTAAACCAGTCCCTCCAAGCCCTGTAAGGTCCTGGTTCTGAAATTTTCAGAAATAGAAAAGCTTCCTTCCTCCAATCCCCTTCAACTTGTTCTTCCAAGTTCTTGGTTTGGAGTGAAGGTATTGGTTCATTCCTTATTCAATATGGAGTGAGGAGTGCCCGATAACGTGGAAAAGAGCGGGAGATCGCCATCGTATACGGCTCCGACATCTCCCTCGCGCCACATCCCCACATCGAGCAAGTCTCTGTGGGGATCCAGGGGTTTAAATACCGTCCATATCGAGCAAGTCTCCATGGACATATGGTATTTAAACACCCTTTGTATCTCTCTCTCTTGGTATATTTTATACCCCACATCGAGCAAGTCTCTGTGGAGATTTAGGGGTTTAAATACCGTCCATATCGAGCAAGTCTCTATGGACATATGGTGTTTAAACACCCTTTGTATCTCTCTCTCTTGGTATTTTTATATACCCCACATCGAGCAAGTCTCTGTGAGGATTCAGGGGTTTAAATAGTGTCCATATCGAGCAAGTCTCTATGGACATATAATATTTAAACACCATTTGTATCTCTCTCTTGGTATATTTTATATACCCCACATCGAGCAAGTCACTGTGGGGATTCAGGGGTTTAAATACCGTCCATATCGAGCAAGTCTCTATGGACATATGGTATTTAAACACCCTTTATATCTCTCTCTCTTGGTATATTTTATACCCCACATCGAGCAAGTCTCTGTGGGGATTCAAGGGTTTAAATACCGTCCATATCGAGCAAGTCTCTATGGACATATGGTATTTAAACACCCTTTGTATCTCTCTCTCTTGGTATATTTTATACCCACATCGAGCAAGTCTCTTTGGGGATTCAAGGGTTTAAATACTGTTCATATCGAGCAAGTCTCTATGAACATATGATATTTAAATACCCTTGTATGTTTGTGCTCTAAATGCTTCCATATCGAGCAAGACTATAGGTACGGACATTTAGATACCTTGTACTCACATGTATATGTTCCTTCGAAGAGACTCTGCTCAAGCAGGGATTCTGCTTAAGAGTATATCTGTATAATTATAATCTCATGCTTATATGCATATGTTTTCTTGAGGAAACTCTGTCTAAACAGAAATTCTCCTCAAATACATACTCATATAATTGTGAGTCTATGTTCATACGGATATGAATCCTGAGTTGAACTCTGCCCACGCAGGGGTTCTACCCGAGAACATATCCATGTAAGTACAATCATGTGTTATATTTCCTTAAGGACACTCCGTCTAAACGGAAATTCCGTCCTAAAATTTACTCGTACGTTCATAACTGTGTGTTTATATGCATACGTTTCAACTAAGATTTTGTTTCTGGAAACGAGTATATACTCAGAAGATAATTTCGCTAACACGGGCATGTTCCTGCCCATGACAAGCTACATACTCTTTTCAAAAGGGACAACCCTATGTTCCAAGCTTGGACTCATTCTGTTCAAAATAAACAAAGCAAAAAAATGTTGTCTTGAAATTTCTTACAGATGCATATATTCTCGCCCACGCTATGAAATGGTATTCGGGTTGAAACAGGTGTTAATACGACACCTAAGGCTTTTAACTCGATGTAAATGTAACATCGGTTCCGATCGATAGAGACAGGGGTCCAACACACGCCACCTCAATCGCCTGATGATTAAAAGGCACGGAATCAAAGAAGTTCAGATCAAAACACGGCGCACCCATCCGTTTCACGGATATATAAAAAATTCTTTCTCTGCATTGCGCAGACCCTTACTTCTGCCTGGCAGGCAGGCTGACACGCCCCGCAATACAAAGTCAAAAGATAAATGAACTAACATCCTTCAAATGAAAAGAGGAGAAAAAATCCCGTGTCCACACTCCCCCACATTACAAAGATGCCTCGCCCAAAAAGCTACCCTCTCACAAATGAAAGTAAAAGTCCTCTCCTCCGATCTCGACTACCTCTTGAAGATCCTTCTATTTCTTTCAGTCCAAATGGCCAAAGAGTGGCATGAAGGACTAGCCACCACAGAATGGAGTCGGCCTTGAGCACCCATTTTCTACTCCACTTAAGAGATGAACCACCCTCTGAGGCGGAACCATAAACTGGTAGAAAGTGATACCAACCCTTGCCCATATATCTTCGGCAAAAGGGCAAAAGTAAACAGGTGGTCCATATCCTCCTCCTCTTCCCCACGTAGGCTCCATTGGAGAAGTCATATGCACGTTTGACTTTTACACTGGACTTTCGATTTTTAATGTTTTATTGAGTTTATTTGAATTATAAAATTTTTAAATATATCAAATTATGAGGGATTAGAAAGACGTTATTTTGATAAAATCATCAAAATCGCGATTTTTTGAATGAGAGAGTTGACTTTTTATTGGTAAGAGGTATAATTTTTTTGATATTTTTAATGGAATCAAATGGGGGTATTTTCTTATTTACATGTAATATCTTAAGTAAATGAAACATTTACTTAAATGAAATTCAAGTAAATAAGGGGATCTTGACAACCCTGGCTTTAGAGGATCCTAACCCTGAGTCCCTGACTACTAATCTCGGCCTTCTCATTTCTCGGGAAGGCGTCGAGACCGAAATTCTCGTGAGATTGCTTTCCATGTCGGCCTTTTTGGAGGCCGGTTGGTCCCGCTGGGGTCTAGCAAGGACAACCAGGCCCAAAAGGGCCTATCTCCGGTCCACGCAGCCCATGTGGGGGTCTGTCGGACATAACAGGGGCCCTCCTTGGAAGCGCGGCCTTCCTCTCCCTCTTTAAGACCCTCCGGATGGGGGCAGAACATGGTGCAAAGCTCCAGGAGGTCTTCTATTTACAGCAAGTGTCGGAGGTTGAGAGGCGATTCTACGTGGGGCTCGTTTGTCGTTTTCCAAGCATCGTCGGGGGAAATTGCACTCGCCCGGGCTACGTTGTATGCATCTTCTCCCTTTTTGAGTACATAATTGACGAGAACTTTGGCCGAGCATATGTTGATTTGGGGCGACAGCCCGGAATGTGGAGGCCCTCCACAGGACGAGGATTTTTTTGGGCCCTAACACCACGTTTCACTCGTCCAAGATGATAAATGGTGTAACATACACCACAAAGTGACGATTCGGCCGTGTGTCGACGGTTGTGCACTTCCGAATTATAATTGGCACGACGTAGTCGCCGTTAATACATATCTTGATTAATCTGAGAAAATTTGAGCAAGTTTGGAAACAATCCTCCTCGAGCAAAGCGTTGGAGAAAGGCATATAAATTTCTAACCAGTTCTCCGTCCTTGAGGATGGTGGCGTGCTCCAAGAAAATCCTAATGCGATTAGGGATGAAGATCTGAGGAAGGAGGTAGAATCGGAGCCCAACTCGGAAAGTCTTCCTATTCCGAGTCGGACTCGGAACTCATCTCCGAGTCACACTAGGACTCCCTCAACGAGTCAGGCCTCTGCCTCGCCTAAGGTTTCCCCAGGGCACGAGGGCGACGGCGCACCCATGGTGGCTCAACCCCCAGCTCCGAAATTTGCGGATCCACCAATTCAAAGTGAGGGAAACGCCAGCTCAGTTGGGGGAAACGGCGGTCAATCTCCCTCGCTCTCCTCCTTTACCTAACCAATTCACTACTTTGAAGGCCATTGATGAGCTGGAGGGACGCCAAGGAAAGGAAGGTTTCGTCAACCCCCGGGACTTCAATTTTCAAAATCCTTCTGGATATGTATCCACATCAAGAGGAGATTTGAACGGAATTCCCACTATTGGGGACTCTACGGGCCTATTCTCTTCGCCTGACTTGGAGCCATGTTTTTTCTCACCGGGCCACGAACAAAACCAAGTAAGTGAAGACCCTCTTTTAAAGTCTATCGTGTCAGACTTGGGAGTAAAGGATAAGGATACCGGGTGCCACATACCGGATATCCTTATTGATAAACGGGCCTGACCCGTTATTTCTCACTCACCAATCCATATTATTTATCATTAAGATATTATGTTGGAATGTGAGGGGTATTAATGACAGTTCTAAGAGGAATGATTTACGCAAACACATGCATTCCATTTCCTCTGATATTTGTATCCTTGTTTAAACCAGGGTTAAATGGCCTCTCTCATTTCATATCCAGCAACAAGTCATTCTGTTTTTAGAGTTACATGCCAGCCCAGCATCAGCAGTTACTTATTCCTATCACACCATGCCCAGATCATTCACCTGAAGAGAAGCACTGAAACTAGATGGGCCCTGCCTTACAAAAGACAATAGTTGTTAGAATGCTTAAGATATCATGGACATCCAAGTGTTAACGGTATGATATTTGTTTCAAATTTCCCCCATTAAGGGGCGTTTACTTGAAAAGAAAATAACCATTGTACCACCAAATTCATGCCAAATAAAGGATGTATAATCAAGGTTGAAGAAAGAGGTTTCCTCTGAACCCACTAAGGAGAAAAAGACACTGAAAGACGATTACAGTGTCTCAAAAACACTACTCCAGGAGTGTACAGTAATATGAGAAACAAATCCACATAACTTGCATAGAGAATGCAATACTTAAATGCAAATATTCTCCAAGTACAGTCTACTTCCCGGAAGGTAACATCACTGAGGCTCTTCCAAGTGCTCCAGCACACAGCAGGAAGAGAGAGAGTATCCTCACAGTATCTCTGGTGAGGACACCAGAGCGCGGACCCGCTTCGACCCTCGACAGCAGCGATCCCGTCGTTATGGCTTGGAGATGAGGAGTGCTATTTTTAGTGCCATTCATGTGAGGTGTTGTGAGGCCCATTTGAGGCCCAGGAGAGTCCTCTTATTTTCAGATGTATTTTGGAGATTTTTGGGTTTAGTTGTAAAGGTGGGACTTGGTTGTCTTTTCTTTTTTGTCTGAGGACATTGTGGTCCCATGGGAAAAGTGCACAGTAGGGTCTCTGGGCTTGTCCTATATATACTCTTGTATGGACTCTTTTGAGAGGGAGGGAATAGAAGATTCAGAAGAATGCTTTCCTGCGGATGGAGCCGCCTTGAAGTTTGTGTGTGCCGTGCTTCCCCGAGATCCCCCACCTTCCTCCTGTCTCGTCTTCCTCCTACCTCCTCATTTCGTCTTCTTGCTGTTCTCACCCTCCCCATTTCATCTCTTCTTCTTCTCCCCGACCCCATATCCGTTCCCAAACCCTGCTAAAACCCTGCTAGACTTTCCCTCCCCAAACCCTGCTAAAACCCCTCCCCAGCTCCCTCCTCTCCCGGTCTCTCTCCCTCTCCCGCGGGCTTGTCCCGCATCAATCCTTTCCCAGGTTCTGCTTCAACCTTTTAGAAGAAAGCCACGTGTCTTCAATCATATGGAAGTTGTGAACCACTCATATTTTATCATTTTATTTTAGTGATAACAAAACTCATGTTTACCTAAAAATATCATTATATATTTTATATCATTTTCTCCCATGAATACAATATATTCTTGCATTATCATTATAGATTTACACTGAGTTTCAACTTCGTCGTGCATGTTTTGATCATGTTCAGTCGAAACTAGTTTCGTCATATCCGAAACTACACTTCATCATATCCGAAGTCACTTCGTCTATACAAAGTTGGCACTTCATCATGCATGTTTTAGTCATGATCAGTCGAAGTCCAACTTCGTCATATCCGAAACTATATACGAAGTTCACTTCGATCGACAGCGTTATGATCTGTTTTATACGAAGTTCCACTTCGTCATATCCGAAGTTTAACTTCGACCGACCACGTTGCATTTTGTCCAGTTGAAGTGACACATCGATTGTTGTTTTAATATCACATCGATTACTGAACATTGAAACATCGATTACATTGAAACATCGATTGCATTGAAACATCGATTACATTGTAACATCGATTACCTTTATCAAACATCGATTGTTTCTATATCTCACATCGATTACTGTTATTTTGTTGATCTCACTCCAACTCCTTAGATGGTACTTAGATGTTTTAATGACTGCAATTATTTTTACAACAAAACTGTTAACGTATTATTAGTACGATTAATGTTCTAATCATTATGGAATTATTTAATGAACAACAGATAAACATATGATGTACACTGTGACATTCTCTTTGTTATCTGTACGATAATTTATCCAATGTGCTTTATACTTCTCTATTCTTTTTGTTATCAAGTTCAAATGTTTTAACAGAAGAAAAAAAAAATTGACTCTAATGCGGTGTTTGCGAACACTTTTAAAAAATTTATTTTTTACCTAAAAAATTATGATGTGCTTATTTTTAACTTAAATTTTAAAATTATAAAAAATGATGTTATCTATTTGGCAAAAATATTACAATTTTTAAATTTTATATATTGTGTTTGGTAAAAAAAAATAGGGGGGTGGTTTGCAGGTGGGGGAGGGGGGGTTCACAGCGGTTGTTGGGGGGGGAGTCCCGACAGGGAGGAGGGCCTGGCCTGCGCAGGGAGGGGGGGCTCCGGCAGGGGGGGGGGTGTTCCGACAGGGGGGGGGGGGGGGGGGGGGGGGGGGGGGGGGGGGTGTTCCGGCGGGTGGGGGTGGTGGGTTTGTAGGAGGAGGGAGATAGGTTCCCGAGGGGGGGAGGGGGGGGGGAGGGGGGGGCTTCGCATGGGGGAGGGGGGTGCAATCGAGAGAGGAAGAGGGAGCCATATGTGTTATTTTAAAAAAAAATTTGCTTCAGACTTATTTTTATTTTGAGAGAGATTTACATAGGATAGAATTTTTATTCTAAATATAAAAAATTTACCTACCAAACATGTTTATGTGTCCGTCCTTCTTCTTTTTAAATTTAAGAGAAAAAGTGATAAAAAAATGCAACCAAACATCCTATAATATATTCAAATTTAAAATCTCATTTCCATTATCTTGAAATTTGAAAGATTTGTATATCTACTCTCTCACTCACTGTCAGGCATATAGTTCGTACTTTGCATAACAGATGGCCTACAGAAAATGTGGTGGTAGGTATAAGCAATATGGTCTATCTGTCAGAACTCACCTACCACATCTCACTTTCTGCCAAGACTCCACGTTTTGAAGAAAAAACTTTTGCATAACCCATACAGCGTCTGTCTGTCTTTAAATGTATTGTACATCTATCTATCTGAAATCCTTTTTGTTTTATATATTTTTTTGGTATCTCACCTACCTCCAAAAGAATGAAGGTATCTATGTCTTTCTCTTGACCATCAGCTACCTACAGAAGCATGCTAGCTATCTCTCAATCATGGGCATGGAGCTTGCAGACATTTATTGAAGCTATCAAATGGAGCCATGAAGCTATCTGCATAGCCTGAAGCCGTTGAGACTCAAGGGCTGAAGATCTGATGATGGACATCTCAACTGTCTCAAGACTCAACGTTCAAATTCAAACGACTACTTTCAAACGAGAAGATTGAAGACTCTGAAGCATATATATGAAGTTGAAGTTTTGAAAGAAAGATACACCAACAATACAAGAACATACACAGAGTGTAACAGACAAGTGTATGAGCATACACGACCACAATCCTACACTCAAAAAGAAAAGGAGAAGCGCACAAGATCTCAAAAGAGCCATATGTTCAAACTTCGACTTCCAAGCTCTCTTGCATTCAGAAGTTTTCTTTTGTGTGGCATTCTACTGTTCCAAATCTTCTCCGTCCACCCTTAGTCAGAAAGAGTTAGAGTAATATTTCCTATTTGTACAACTCTTTCTGACCGTCTATGTTTGCTCATCCTTCAGAGCAGACACACCAATGTTCATTTCTGTGTTGTAACCAGCAGGGGGTTTGTTTCCTGTAGTGCCCCTCTGTGAAGGGAAGACCTACGGTTGTAGGTGGTTGTAGTGCCCTTCTGTGATGGAAAGGCATACGGTTGTAGATGGTTGTAATATCCCTCTGTGAAGGGAAGACTTGTTTGGGTGCAAGTGGGTTGTAATACCTCTCAGATTGAGAGAAGGTCAAGTGTTCTTAACAGGTGCTTGGAGACTAGACGTAGGACTCCTGATTGATAGGAGATCCAAACTAGGATAAATCCTTTGTGCACTTGTGTGATTGTTTCCGCCAAGTTCTCACTTGTTTCACACACACCACACTAAGTACTAACGATACTATAGTGTGATTTATTTTCAAATAAAATTTAACAGTGCAAGAAGTCTTATTCACCCCCCTCTAAGACATCTAAAGCTCCATCTCGATCCAAAAAGTGACAGGAATGGCCCATGAGTTTTCCAAAGATGTCCAATAGTTGCTTGCTAATAATACATTGAAAGATCAAATATCATCCAAAAAGTGACAGGAATGGCCCATGAGTTTTCCAAAGATGTCCAATAGTTGCTTGCTAATAATACATTGAAAGATCAAATATCAACTGTTTCTGACCAAGTACTGCAAAATCATCTGGGGCTCATTGATCCTGGTTGGTGCCCGGATGAATCTGCACGAGGCGAAGTCGACGACAACACGACCCCTGTGTACCTGTACGCACCGGTGTTCCCGCACGAGTTTGGCCAGCCTCGACGTCCTCGAACCCCACCTTGTCAGTGCCCGAGACGGCCTGCTGTCTCGCCCCAGCGTGGACGTAGCTGGGAGCCAATGGCCACCAGGTTCGCCGCCTTGACTTTGACGCCAACAGACACCAGAGGACGCCCTTCCACTTCGTCACCCCACGTCTCCAGTGCAGATCCCCGCTCTTTAGTGGGTCACTGAGTGCTATCGACTCTGTCTCATTCTTGCTTTCTGGTATATGGTTAAATTTGCTCCCGTGCTTGTGAGAGTTAGGACCACCTAGCCCGTTGTTAACTTGTTGATAATCATTGTTGTTTGAGAAGTTGGGAGATCCCTCCCGAGGCCTCTGACTTTGAGATATTTGAATGTTCTATTGCTGCCCTAGACTGGTGGTAGTTCGCGCGACAGTCGTTCTATTTCGCTTCATCACTACTAGGGATGACTCTTTAGAGGTGTGTTTCTTGTTATTTTAATGTATTCACTGTCATGAAACTATTGTGAATGCCTAAATGACACTTCAGTAGTTGCTCATTTGCTGATTTTTGATCTTGTGCATACATGCTAGAGTCGTTAAGTCAGTCCCATCTTGCATCAGTTTGCATGCACTGTCACTTGTTAGTGGGCCACTGCATTTAGTTTGTGTCATGTCATAGCTGTGAGTCCTGTTTGCATGCCCACCCGAAGCGATGCTGAGTACCACATCTCAGCACCAATGTCGAAGTCTCGAGCAGATGCTCACGCGATGCCCGGGTGATGGAGAGGCTCAACCAGCTCTTTCTTCGTATAGATCAGATGGAGCGTCGAGTTGAGGAAAGGTTTACCGAATCAGAACGTACGGTCCAAGGGATGGCTAACTGCCTTGCTGTTTTGGAGAGATCGCTCGCCCCCACCCCCCACCTGTTCCAGTTCAACCCCCGCCCCTAGAGATCCCCCTAGGGCGGATCATGTTGTTGATCGACTAGAGGACGACCTTGGATACGATTCCTTTGGCGAGGTTGAAGGTGTCTATAGGCATGCTGCCCGCACTCATGGGAGATTTGACAGGCAGTTAGATCATGAGTGGGATGGGGATCGGCGTCATCGTCACTATCCTTTAGGTCGGGGTGAGCGAGTTGATCGCGACGGTCGAGCTGATTGGGAGATGGATCAGGGTAGGCCCTGACACCCGAGGGGTCGAGGTGATCCCGCATTAGGTCAGATGAGATTTAGGTGTCGGAGGACCGCGAGGACTATGATGAATGGAGGCCCCATCGTTTTCCCTCGACTTACCGACATCGCCTCATTGATCGCTGGCAGAACCTCACGCAAGGAAACTGATCTATTTCGGAATACATTGTTGAGTTTGATGAATACCTATTAAGGTGTGGGGCCCGTGAGGAGAGTGAGTTGACTCTATCTTGATTTAGGAAGGGTCTCCGCCCAGTGTACCAACAGGAGTTGTTCCGCCAGCATGTGACGACTATTGAGCATGCTTATCAAGTCGTGCGTGAGGTGGAGCAATTTGAGCCGAGGTCTAGGTCACCCCTGCGGACTAGACCTACCTACCAGCGCCCGATGGATCAGCGTGTTGCTTCTGGGCTGCCCCCGAGGGGTCCCACTCTTCGATCTGTGGACCCGCCGTGTCAGGATCCGTCGATTAGGCCCCAACCGCCACCTCAGAGGGACCCCGTCCCCGCTTTATCTGCACCTCATGACCATTCATTGTTGGGCGCACCCCCTGTTAAGTGGGAGAATAGAGGGAAAGGCCCAGCCGTGGGTGAACCCTCTCGTGGCAGTGGGTCTCGGGATCGCTGTTTCAAATGCCAAGGGGTCGATTACTTTGCTGCCCAGTGTCCGTCTAGGGCCCTGACTATAGAGGGTGCTCATCCTGAGGAGACCACCCCTGTGGTGCAACATGTTAGCTATGAGACTGGGGATGACATGGCCGCCGAGTTTCAGGCTGAGGGTGAGCGGACTGGCTACATTCAGACTGAGCATCTCTCCCGACGGACCATGAGGAAGATCCCCTTGATGAGAGTAGGCTTGGGGTTGTCCGATGCATTTTGTCAACTATTTTTAGAAAACCTTGTGGCATCTTATGGGTACTAAGCTCAAGTTCTCCACTGCTTATCATCCCCAGACCGATGGTCAGACAAAGATAGTTAATAGGAGCCTAAGTGATTTGTTACGTTGTCTAGTTGGGGAGCATGAGTGAGGTTGGGATCAGATGTTACCACATGCCAAGTTTGCATATAACAATTCAGTCAATAGGTCTACTGGCATGAGTCCATTTGAGATAGTCACTGGTTATAAACCTAGGGGACCCGTAGATCTTGTTCCTTTGCCCATTCATGCATGAGTGTCAGAGTCTGCACAATCCTTGGCCGAGCACATTAGGGGTCTGCATGATAGCATTCATCGTCATATTGAAATCAATAATGAGCACTACAAGAAAGCGGCAGATGCACATAGGCGGCTACAGGAGTTTCATAAAGGTGATTACATCATGATCAGGGTTAAACATGAACGGCTTCCTTCGGGAGTTGTGAAGAAACTGCAAACTCGAGGGGCTGGGCCCTTTAAAGTGCTGAAGCAAATAGGAACGAACGAGTACGTTGTTAACTTACCACCAAATTATGGCTTCAGTTCCACATTCAATGTCTCAGATTTGGTAGCCTATAGGGACCCAACAGTGATACCCAGTAAGCCTTTCGAGACTACTTCCCCTCTTGTGAGTGATCCCGCACCTGAGCGTCCACCTCCGGCCTCGAGTACAGCACGACGTGAGCTTATTGACTATATACTAGATGAGTAGGTTATCACATCTAAGGACGGAGCCTTTCAGCGCTACCAGATCCGTTGGAAAGGGCGACCAGCGACCAAGGACACTTGGGGACTTGCAGCGTCTTGACCCAGATTTGTTGGAGAGATATCAAAGTGGCCAGGACCCTCACTCGACAGGGTCGAGTTCCTCCCAACCGGGGAGGATTGGTGCAGACACCCGTGCACATGCCCGATTTGATCCGACACATGTTTATCGACGTCGTCGAGTGTCGGAGCCGACGTCTCTTTGGTTAGGCGACACTCCACTGGACTTTTGAGGCCCCAACACATTTTGGGAGGGCCGAGGCATTTTTTTGTTTAATCCATTTAGGGCCCATGTGGTGTTTTCTTATTTCTCTGTATTTTTGGGCTATTTATGCTTATTTAAGAAAATGGCATTTTGGTAAATTTGTAAGACCTGTCTCCTATTTATATGACATGTGCCTCCCGGAGGAGAAAGAAAATAAAACTTGATGCGCAAGCTTCTTGCCTCCTCCCTCTCCTTCCCGCCTCTTTCCTCCCTCCCTCTCTTCCTCCACCTTTGTTCCCCATCAAACTGGTATCAGAGACACCCGTGCACATGCCCGATTTGATCTGACACATGTTTACCAACGTCGTCAAGTGTCGGAGCCGACGTCTCTTTGGTTAGGCGACACTCCACTGGACTTTTGAGGCCCTATCACATTTTGGGAGGGCCGAGACATTTTTGTTTAATCCATTTAGGGCCCATGTGGTGTTTTCTTATTTCTTTGTATTTTTTGGGCTATTTTTATGCTTATTTTAGGAAAAGGGCATTTTGATAAATTTGTAAGCCATGTCTCCTATTTATATGACATGTGCCTCCCGGAGGAGGAGATGATGAAAGATTTGAAAGAAAGTAAGTAAAACTTGTTGCGCAAGTTTCTTGCCTCCCTCTACTTCCCGCCTCCTTCCTCCTCCTCTTCCTCCACCTCTGTTCCCCATCAAACTGGTATCAGAGACACCCGTGCACATGCCCGATTTGATCCGACACATGTTTACCGATGTCGTCGAGTGTCGGAGCCGACGTCTCTTTGGTTAGGTGACACTCCACTGGACTTTTGAAGCCCCATCATATTTTGGGAGGGCCGAGACATTTTTTGTTTAGTCCATTTAGGGCTCATATGGTGTTTTCTTATTTCTCTATATTTTTTGGGCTATTTGTATGTTTATTTTAGGAAAAGGGCATTTTGGTAAATTTGTAAGCCATGTCTCCTATTTATATGGCATGTGCCTCCTAGAGGAGGAGATGATGAAAGATTTGAAAGAAAGAAAGTAAAACTTGCTGCGCAAGCTTCTTGCCTCCTCCCTCTCTTTCTCGCCTCTTTCCTCCTTCCTCCTCTTCCTCCACCTCTGTTCCCCATCAGTAGCAGACCAACTAGTTTTGCTAACGTCTGAGTCAGTCTGAGTCTCTTCAATGTCAAGTACGTCAACTAGCCAAACATTGTAGAACAACTTTTCCAGTTTCAATAAAATGCAGTTCTGCTCCTTTTGATTTGGGTCATTCTGATGTTTGGGGTCCTTCACCTGTTCCCACTATAGATGGTCATCAATATTTTATCACTTTTATTGATGAATATTCCCATTATTGTTGGCTTTATCTCTTGTGTTCTCGAGAGGAGGTTCCTCGAGTTGTCCAAGTGTTTTGCAACATGGTGGAAACTCAATTTGAAGGGAGGGTGAAAATTTTCAGGTCTGATAATGCTTGGGAATACTTTGCAAAGAATTTGAATATCTTTATGGAAGATGATGGAATCATAAGTCATCATGCGCCTAAACCCTCAACAAAATGGTGTGTTTGAGAGAAAGATCGACATCTCTTGGAGTTTCTTGAGAACTTCTTTTCCACCAGGATCTTCCCAAAAAATTTTGGGGAGTAGCTGTTCTTCATGCCTTCTATCTGATAAATCGAGTGCCTTCCCAGAAACTAGACAACCGAGTTCTCTCTCTTATTCTTCGTCCATCTGAACCCTTGTTCTCTTTGCCACCTTGTGTCTTTAGGTGATTGTGTTTTATTCATTGTTCGGCACCCGGTGGTACCAAACTGGATCATCAAGCTGTTCCGGGAATTTTCTTGGGGGTTTCTCTTACCTAAAAGGGCTACAAGTGTTTGGAACCTCTTACTGGCAAAAAATATGTCCTTGAGGAAGTTACATTTTTTTAAAACTAATCTTATTATTCCTCCACTTTGGCCCAGGGGAGGGTACTCCCGCTTTGTCTTCCCTTCCTATGCCTTTGGCACTTGTTGATACTGTGTTGTCCAAGTCGTCTACTACTCCTCCAAATTCCCTAGTTCAGCAGTATTCCCTGGGCACCTAGCATAAGAAGGGACCTTCAACTACATCACCACTCCAACTTCTTCTAGGTCCGCACGTCCGATCTTTGGTGAGCTTCTCTTTGACTCTGATCTTGCCATTGCACTCCGGAAGGGCTCCAGAGCTTGTATTCATCATCCTATTTCTCATAGTGTTTATTATTCTCGCATGTCTCCTGATTACTATTCTTTCTTGACTGCCACTTCTTCTTATCACCTACCTCATTCTTACTCTAAGGCTATGAAAGATCCAAAGTGGGGTGCAGGCAATGAATGATGAACTAGCAGCTCTTCATACTAATGGCACCTGGAATCTGGTGGATCCTCCCGAAGGACGTAGTCTGGGTTGGTTCCAAGTGGGTCTACACCATTAAATTTTGTGTCGATGGTTCCATTGAGAGCTACAAGGTGCAGCTGGTTGCTCATGGTTTCACCCAGACCTACATCATTGATTATTCTGAGACATTTGCACATGTTGCCCATTTCAAATTTGTGTGCGTGATTCTTGATCTTGCAGTGCAGTCTTCTTGGCCTCTTTATCAGCTTGATGTCAAGAATACCTTCTTGGATGGTGACTTGCAAGAAGAGGTGCAAATGCAGCCCCCTCCTGGACTTGATGTAAGGGGGAGAGTATGTAAGCTACATAAAGCTATTTATGGGCTGAAGCAATCACCTCAAGCATGGTTTGATCGGTTGCGCAAATCTATGCTCAACTTTGGCTATACTCAAGGCAGTTTTGACCACACCCTTTTCACGAAATGGTAGGATAACCAGGTGGTTGTTCTACTGGTTTATGTGGATGATATGATTATCACAGGTGATAATGTTTGTGAAACAGAAAAGCTGAAACAAAATCTGGCATAGACGATTAATACTAAAGACTTGGGGAAACTCAAATATTTTTCTAGGCATTGAAATCGCCCAATCCCAATAGGGTATCTATATTTGTCAGGGGAAGTATGCTCTGGATTTGTTGCGGGAGACAGGGAAGCTTGGATATAAACCAGTTGACACTGCCATTGAATTAAATCATTGTCTTAATGACATGGATGGTGATCTTCTATTGGATTCAGAAGAGATTGGTTGGTCGCCCTCTTTATCTGGGACTCACTCATCCTGACTTGAGATATGTGATTAGTGTGATCAGTCGGTATGTGCATGCTCCTAGAGCACCGCGTATGAAAGTTGTTGAAAGAATACTTCACTACATCAAGTCCTATCCTGGGAAAGGACTGCTAAGGGTAACAACTTGTTGATTGAAGGCTATTCAGATGCCAACTAGGCAGGTTCCAAAGATGATAGAAGGTCAACCACAAGGTACTGCTTGTTCTCAGGAGGCAACCTCATAGCATGGAGAAGTAAGAAACAGAAAATTTGTGCGAGGTCCAGCGCTGAAGCTGGATATCGGGCCATGGCAAATTGTGTTACAGAGATGATATGGCTGAAGTTATTCCTAATGGATCATGGCATTCGAGTTTGTCTACCAATGAAGCTCTATCACGATAACAAAGCCGCCATCAAACATAGGAAACAATCCAGTCCAGCATGACCGCACAAAGCATA
Source organism: Colocasia esculenta (assembly GCA_014218235.1). Classification (NCBI taxonomy): domain Eukaryota; kingdom Viridiplantae; phylum Streptophyta; class Magnoliopsida; order Alismatales; family Araceae; genus Colocasia; species Colocasia esculenta. The sequence goes on along the minus strand of CM024765.1, from coordinate 3,577,259 downwards.
TAGAAATTGATCGTCATTTCATCAAGGAGAAGCTTGACTCTTGAGAAACAAATCTTGTGATTTTCACAAATCTAGTGTCTTAACACTTTTACTGTGATTCTATTAAAGAACAAGTAGAGGCTACATAAGGTAGAGGAACAAGCAAAGGCTGTTCAAACAAGTAGAAACTACTGATAGCATCACAGTATAAAGTCTAGCAGCAAGTCTGATGAAAGCATACATACCTTTTGAGCCTTATTAAGATATGGCTTTCGATTATCGATGGAAGGAACAACCCTTTCTCCAACAGCCTTCTTGGCAGATGCATATAGCAGTCTAACAAGGTTAGTTGCATCAACATCAGTAAGCTCAATCATTGGGTTTTCATCAAGGAGCATAGAAACAATGCATTTCCAATCCTGCACAAAAAAGTATCATTTTTTTTCTTTTTCTTTACTAAAGATGATTTTGAAAGTCTAATCTGCAAGTGAAGATAACATGAAACACAATAATAGATCTTGACAAAGAGATGGGGCAGTATATTCAACCCAACATTTTCAGTTTCCCCAAGTTATAAAAAATAGGAAATCAGTAACTTGACATACTTTCATAGCCTTCATATCATCCCAAACATCATCTATGACATAGGAACTTAGAATTGGGTCATTTGGAAATTCTCTGAGTATTTGCAACATTCTTCCCAAGTGCACCTCAGATGATTCATCATCTTCACCTAGTTCAGAGCACACAGAGCATGAGGAAAACAAACAATACAGGCAGCTCTCTATCGTCAAATTACAAAAAAACAGCGCACCTTTAGATACAGACTGTGAACTACTAACTTTTTGTGCAATCAAGTGATCATACACTAGCTCTCCAATGGCACGCTGATTAATGGCGGCTCATCAATAAGCAAATCATACAGTGGACCCAATTCATCATCTGTTAGGAGTTGATGCCTGCAAAAGACACAAGAAATTCGTTTACATAATTTAGCTGATGTATGCAAGGAAATTAATATTTTATTATAATTACACTACTTGATAGCATATCATCCAAAATTTCAAGAAAAAGTTCTAGTACCTTAATAACTGCTTCAAAAGCCCTATAGCAGACACAGCCACAGAGACATCAATGTCATCAGCAAGTTCAATCATCCGATTACAAAATCTTTCTGTGAAGAGACTAAGTGATGGCACATTATAATCAACTTCATAGAGATTTTGTAATGCTAAGACTGAGGTCTTCCTGACGAGAGCACTCTTCAGTTGCAGAAACAGAGATCTTAGCTCCGTCAGCAAACATCATGCAAAGAAAATAATGATAAAGAAGGCCTGTTACATCATTAGGACTTACCTTATCATTTAGCGTCCACCCAAGATATTTCAAGTATGAGTCCTTCAAGAAAAGAGATGGATATGATGCTATCCAGACACCAAGAGCTTTGACACATAGCATCCGGATATTGGGATCTACATCTCGATACCGGTGCATGAATAACCTATACAAAAGAAAGAACCTTTAGAGCAAACATAAATGTTGAATATAGAGCAACTGAAGAAGAAAGATAAACAATAGAAAGAATCATAAATAATGTGTATCCTTACCCGGTGAATGTCTTTCGCATCATCTCCTCCATAACATTTATGTTGTCATGAGTCCAAGATAAACGCTTATTAAGTGACTCTACTCGAGGTCCATCCTTCTGCTTTTTCTTCTCGGCATTTAATTGGCGCTGAGTAGTTTCTCTTTGTGTCCCAAGTGTTTTAGCAACAGCAATAAATGATGTCACAAGCTGCAGACCAACAAGTGATGCCACCTGACGATAAACTCGTGGAGGAGTGCTAACGAAAACACAAAGTAACTTCATCAGATACATTGCTTGCCTTGGGCAAATTTGCTTGTCAGATAGGTTGATTGTATGTAGAGAGAGGGAGGGAGGGAGAGAGAGAGGACCACAGACCATGATAATGCAATGATATAATCCATGCATTTCTCAAACAAGACCTTGTCAAAAAGAGGCCCATTCTGACATTCAAGGACCAAGTTGTCCCAGAAAATTGAAAGGTTTTCCTTGAAGTTCTTGAGTTCTTTTAGTTTCGAATTATAGAGATCTTCCGCTTTTCCCTATGTCGCAGCCCGAGTTAAGTCTCAAACAATAGTTGCAAAGTAAACTATGGCAAGAATCTGAGAATATGAACATGCTAAGGCACCACACACTTTATGAAAATGGACATGCGTAAATTCAGGGCGGCAACTTCAACTAGAGAAGGATACATCCTTGGCAAGCTCCACGAGCGAGAGCACGACATCGTCAACATCAATCTCAGCAAGGTCACTGGCATGAAGTTGATACTTAGCTCCACAGGACTGTGGCAACCCGGAGACAGGTAAGGTCAGCACCAAACTACAAAAGTAAAAATGAGAAGAGGGAAGGGGGAGGGCTTGGGTTGGTTGGCGGGGGAGCCACAAGCGCGCAACAAGATCACCTCAAAAAGCATCATCAAGAGCTCGCCCGTAGCAGATTTTGCATCTTTCTCGTACCTTTCCACCCATAGTTTGACCCCAATGCGGACGAATTTCCCTTTAGTTTTCACTACATCTGCATAATTTTTCCCGTAAGAACAAATGCCTCAGTTCCCAGAGTGTAGAAACCCGAAAATATCATGCCACTAGTCAAACACTAAGCACAAGCAGTACCCATCAAGCTCAAGTCCTCCAATCCTGCTACCGCGGCAACGGCGCCAGTCCCGGTTGCACCGCGCTTCCGCTTCGGCTTCGGCGTGGGCTCCTCGTCGAAGGCGGCGTCGGACCCCTCACCCTGCAGCTGCTCCCGGAAGTCCCTCTCCGACCTCTCCCCCACCGAGCTCGGCGCGCCGTCCCATGCCGCCGCTTCCGGAACCCTACCCCGCTTCTTCTACGTGTATCGCGCGAGAATTGGACCAAATCGAAGCATGGAGACAAAATGGCGGAAGAAGAAGAAGAAGAAGAAGAAGCGGAAGCGAGAGAATTGCAGACCTGCTGGCCGACGGAAGCCTCCCAGGCGACTGCGGCAGCGGCAGCGGCAGCGGCAGCGGCTTCCTCCATGGCCGGAGTTGGAAGAGATCGAAGCGGAAGCGCAGCAGAGACGAGGAAGGACCTTCTCCCTGCGAACCGTGGAAGAGAATGGTGGAGGCGTTGGAAATTTTAGAGCGCGCGGGAGAGACAGAAGAGGGACACTGGTGGGAGAAGGTGGGAAGTTGTTCTCCTCTTCCCGCTCGCAGAGCAAAGAAAGACCCAGCGGCAGCGACACCAGTTGAGGGGTCAGCAGACGGTGGCCAGCTTCGAACCTGGCCCGGATCCGACCCGATTTTATTGAGATAATACTTAGGGCAAGTAAACAACTTATGGTATAAGCTAATTCAAAATTTAACTTATTTTTTAAATAAAATAGGGTCGGATATAGGGGTGTCAAGTGGGTTTGAGCTGGCCCAATTTAAACTCATTTTAACCCAATACTAAAATAACTCAACCTAAGTCCAACCCAAATTTAATGGATCAAAGTAAAACAAACCCATGGTAGTCCATTGGGACCCGTTTCAGCCCATCAAGTTAATATGTAGATAGATTCACTATTTTAATTTAAACATGTTTTAATTTAAAGGGAACTGTTGGTGTGGTGGAAACCGAATTTTTTATTTAAGCATGTTTTTAATGCATGTGTAGGTATGGTGGTTATTGATAGGTATGGTTGTTATTGATGTCTCTTAACCCAATGAGCTAACCCGAGTCCAACACATCAAGTGATGAGTTTGACAAATGAACTTCAAAAGAGATCCATGGGCCATCATATTTTAACCCAAATTGAGTTTGGAGTGGACTACCCATTGGACTTCAAATTAACCCAGCTCATTGACACCCCTAGTCGGATAGACTAATCAACTATTTTTTTCATAAATTTTATCATTATTAATTGATCGCGGAGTAGAGCACTTAGTCAAAAAGTCGTCAGATGAGACTCTATTAATCGATTATCATACTAGTTCGGAATATACCCCACCCTCTGGAGAGGTGGATAAAAATAATAAGAAAATAATTTAATATATCTGAATTGTGTACTTTCTATTTGTACTTTCCCCTCTCATTGGATAGATATATTGTGTCATCTTTTCATTAACTAATAAAAAGGAAGAAGTACAAGTGAAAAGTACACAACTCAAGTACATTAAATTCTTCTCAAATAATAACAAAGTCTATAACTATATGATGGGGTGAGCCCCATCACCATGTGGAAACACGCCCCGACCTAATTTTCAAGCATTTCTCTACTTAACAACACTTATGTTCTCACATGAAATAGAAGGATTTATTGTGCGTCAAAAAATGTGCATTAAATGAGAACAGTCCACCTAAATATAACCTCATCTATATTTTCTCAATACTAAAAGAAAAAGTTGAGATGGCACACAAATATACCTATTTAGTACATACTTTTTTATGTGCACTAAATATTTTTCACATGAAAAGACTTTTTGGATCCCACACACATAAGTAGAGCTACTTAGAATTTATGTGAGAGCAGAAAATTTTTCCGTCCACGTGAATGGTGAGCATTATTTGATGATACTTGTCTATCCGAATAATATTCATGTGATTTACTTAAGTAATTAATTTATACAAAGATATTAAATAGTTTATATATATATATATATATTTGTTATGTCTACGTAGATTAATTATACAAGAGATAAGCAAGTCACGTGAATCTTGTCTTGCACTAATGATGTCTGACGTGTGGTGAAAAGAATGTGAAGTATCTATTTTGAAGATTGATTTTAATTTCTATAAAAATGAAAATGACTTTTCTTAAAAATCAATAAGTTTTATTTATTAAAAGTTCGACTTAAAATATTGAAATTAGATAGAAAGAGTATCATAGGGATCGTTTAGAAATGAAGTGACTTAAAATATATATAAACCTCAAAAAGTAAAAAATATATATATCAGAAAAATAATATGTGGCATTCCAAATATAAGAAATATGGCTTTCTACTTTAACTTGCTACATGCTGCGTATTGTGGAGTATAATTGTGTTGAACTTATTTGTGATGGGTTCATTTTGTATGATAAGAAGATGACTAGAAGAGATTGATATACTTGCAAATATCTTGACATGACCTTAATACATGAAATTGATTATTGCAATGGTTACATTGGTCATAGACGGACCTAGAAAATTTTCCAGCGGGGTCATTTTTTAGAAAAATTTCCAACCAAATTAATTTAATAAAAATTTTTAGACTCATCAATAAAATTTTAAATTTTCAGTGGAATCACGTGACCCCCACTGATTCTTCTCTCGATCCATCTATGACATTAGCCCCTTTCAATCGCCCTGCTCCATTGAACAGACCAATTATATATGAATTTTGCAATAATATTGAACATAAATCCTATGGCACAGTGTGCAGCAAGTAGTGCTTTTGCTGTATTACTTGGAGTGGGATAGGATTTTAAAAAGTATGTTGGAACATATAACATTTCTTATAATCATTTTGTCACTCTAATCTCAATATTTTCTAATTAAAAAGGTACTTGAAGGAAAAGGCCTTGCGGGAGGCCGAGTAGTGCTTATATTAGCACAAGATACACAATCCAAGATATTTTTAAGCAAGAAGTTCCTAGTCACTACGGGTAAAATAAAGAAACATAAGGGGGTTAAGAGAGAATAAATTTATGGTTAAATGTTTTTTTTCTGTAGATAGACTAGGTAGGTTAATTGGGAATAACAAATAGATAAAGAGTGATAATTCTATCTCCCCATAAAAGAGGATAAATAGATAACCTTAGATAAAAAGGAAAAAGAAAAAAAAGTGCTAAAATGATATTATTTAAGTTCATGATTAGCCCATTTGACTGACCCTACATAAATTATCCTGAAAATAAAGAGACTTGTAAAGAGTAGATAAATAGCAAGGAGATATCTCACATGAAGTAGAGAGATAAAAGAGGAAAATTACAAACACAACGAGTACTACTCCAAGTACATAGACAAGATCAAGGGAAGTCTGTGATCTCAGCTTAGAGGGAGTCATAGACCTAACGATCACTGTTGAGCACCTTAGAAAAGACTTGACATTAAGTGGCAAATCGCAACACACTAATCTTGAAACAAAAATAAAAATTTTGGGGGAAAAAAACACTTAAACTAATCGCAGCTAAGACTAGACAGAACACTAGTGGGTGAACCCGAAGGCTTTGAAAATGAAAAGAAAATATCTTCTTAAATCAAAAAATGGGGAGGGAAAAAAAAGAAGAAATTAGAAAACCAAACTAGGGAGGCAAATAAGAGCAATATTTAGCGCCCTCCAACGAGGGTAATAAAAGTGATGTAGATTACTTTCAAATAATTCTATTGGTTGAAAATCTAATAAGACTATTTTCTCTATCTCTTTTTCAACTAATAAGATTATTGAGTGGATAATCCATATCATCTTTACTACCCTCTTTAGAAGGCACTAAACATTTCTCCATTTTGAGGGACGATATCAATTGAAACAAAGAAGGGGGAGACGGACAATCGTGGACATACAGGGGGGTTGAGGGAAGGGGGAAGGATGATCTCGTAAATTAATTTGGGGATATGTTATCTTCATCCTTAGTCTACTTGTTGTTTGATCTTTTTAAAGATATTTTTTTAAAATAATCCCATCCTTCATTTGGTAGAAAACGGTGTAGTGTGACGATATATTTTTGAAGATAATATCATGTGTCTCAATTGGCCATCCTAGTTTTACTATCTTTTGAGATGGTCATTGAGGTTGGTGTCTTTAAATATATAACTAGAATAATTAAGAAGATAAAAAATAAAATAAAATGGAAGTGTTAATAACATCAGCAAAGCATGTAATCAAGGTGAAATCAAAACAGATAGATAACAAATAATAAAAATATTGTTGCACTAAAGTAGATTTGAAAATTATAAATTAAAAATAAGAAACAAAGTCGACCCCCTTTTTAAGGTCCTAAAAATGTAAACAAAAAAATAAGAAAACAAATGAGGAAAATGGGGATAGGAGATGAGGATAAGTCATCCCAGCAAAAACATGAGATGATTTATCCCCAACTTAAGTTTTTTTTTGGGGGGAAATACCTAAATCACTTTTGTCCCCCTTTTTTTTGCATATCAAATATGGAATGGAGTTAGATTTACCATTATCCCCTAGTTAACCCCATAAAATGTCTTTTGATATTGAGATAAGAAGAGTGAGGAATATACTTAAGTCATCTCAGGTTTAGTTATCTCTATCCCTTATCCACACATCATTTGATATGATCTAGGGATAAGAAAATGTTCAACCCCATTCTCTATTTGGTAGAGGAATAAGGAGTGAGCATAAGCCATATAAAAAGACATTTTCACCCTTCTTAGCTTGGGATAGAGGAATGACTTATTCTTTGTTTAGTTGGGTTAAGATTGAGAATTAGAAAAAATTTGTCTCCATCGCCCTTACCAAGTGTATATTTAGCCCATTCATTTTTATTTGCATGCTTCACCATATTTCTATATGTTCTTCATATTAATACAACTATAAAATTAAACTTATATTTCTATGTATAAATTGAATATTAATTAAATTTATTAATTGATATTTAGAAGAGCACCATTCTTAGACAGAGACTTCGGTCAACATGAGCAAAAATGGATAATTTGATACCACAGATATTTGTATATCATAGATTCAATATTAATGTTATTGGCGTGATGGTTGGACATTTTGTCCTTCACGATAATCAACCCTATGTTTATATGGTGTGTCATTATTTGTTAATTAGCACTAATTTGATAATTAGTTGAGAAAGACACAAAAACAACAATGACAACAAATTTCATTGATGTGAAAGACAATGTAGCATACAACATAGTTAGAAACACGCAATAAATAATTATCTAGTACATCATTACTTCAAAACATTTAAAATTAAAATTTCTAACTTCAACAACAACTTGTCACATACAACCATCACTTGTTCTATTGCTTATCTCTCATTCTCTATTAAAATCTTAGCTTCTTGGATAGATTTGCATTGCTCAATTTTCTCATCTTATATAGAAATCATCGGCACATTCTTGACATCCTTAGCCCACTTGAAAAAATCACATACTTCTTTTGTAATGTTCTGCTGTAAATAACATAAACAAAAAAACAAGATATGAATAGAACATTATGAAGTAGAGATATTTATGTTGTGGGTGTTATGAACTTGCTTTGGATTGTGGATACACATAAAAGTCCTTGCCCTTGGATTTCACTATAGTAGATGTTCTAATCCTACATAGACCTTTCCCACATGGACACATTAATAATATGTCTACCCACATAAAGAATGGACATGAACCACCATTTTAAAAGGAAAAGTAACATAGAATTAGTGTAGCATGATAGTGAACTTGAGAATAAGAAATATCATGGCATAAAGATAGCACGCACTTCACGTGTGCAAGAATAGTATGGGCGGTTTGGATTCTTGCTGTTAGGTGAAATCCAAACATGAAATAACATTGCACCACATTCACATGTAATTGGATCATATTTGGGACGATGGCCGTCAACCATGGAGAATATTTTTATACTATCAAACTATAGAAGAAGCAATTCTAATATCACGATCTTGTTGTTAAGGCATGCATGTTGGGACATAATGATGTTAATGGGCTCAGAAGGACACATTTTATCAATGAGTACCATAGATGGCATGCCATCACAAATCACTAGCCAACCCATAACTATTCTCAAAGGCACATAGTAGGGGTTGCCTCAAATGACCATCCACCTATGCTAGCCAAATATAATTTTGGGGACTGTGAGTGAGACCTCCACCACATATATGATCAACAACATCACAGCCCTGGGGTTGCCTCAAAATAACTGGGCTTATGAACCTAAACATCACTTATAGGGGTTACTTCTCAGTGAGCACACAACACAATCGTCAGTCTAATAATTGGGCACATGAACTTGTCTGCATACATGTTTTGAATACACATTCAACAGATTTCCCATGTCAAGTTAGGTATGAAATAAATGGCCTTATTAACTCGAGTAGACATTTTTTTTCTAACATTCAACACACCTAAAAATTAGGTTGAACAATAATTGGATATATGAACATATTTGCACACAATTTACGTTTACATTGACCACAACTAAAATCATAAGTACAAAGATAACCAAGCATATGAACTTGTGCACGTAGTTCATATTTATAGCCCCACAAACTTAGTATACATATGAACATGTTTTCACCCTTTCGATTACAATATTGAAGTTGGTCAGTTTAGGACACTTCTGTAGAAATATGACACCCATCAATTGCTCCCAATGCATTCTACTAACACAATACCAGGAAGTAGTAAGTACAAAATGTAATCTTCATCTTAAAATGTATTGTCATTAGGAGATTCCATGATACATTGAAAATGGGATGATATTGCATGTCGCGTCGTAGCTACTCGGATCTGGGTTTAATGGTTCTGGTGTGGTGCTCTTGGCCAATGTGTAGTCATTGAGCCTTGGTGGTGGTTCCCATGTGTTGTGTGGGTGATGTGGGCTAGAAATTCGGACCCATATAACCCATAGGTTTTCTGGTGAAGAAGGCGATGGAGTATGCCGTCGCGTTTTGAACGCGATGGCTTCCTACGTCGCGTTCTTCGAACCGTCTTTCCGGCGCGTGGTTTCGATTGGCGATGGTCAAGTCTGTCACGTTTACGTTGTTTTAAATGCGGTGACTACCTACGTCGCAATTTTGATTGTGGTTTTAATATTGTGTTTCAGGCCAGGCAGAGTAGAGGAAGCTCTGTCCGGCCGAGGGGAGGAGGTTTTGCAGCGGTTTTGGCGATTTCGGCTTCCAAGTGGTTGGGGTGGCGCGGTTTCCACTCGAGGAGGGTGTCCGGAGTATGGACACGCCAGCGGTGTGGCGTTCTTCGTGATCTTCATGTTCTTCGAGTTGGTAGGAAGACTTCCACTTCGTTTTAATTTGATTGAATGACTTAAAGTTTGGAAAATCATGTCCTTCATTTTAGAGGTTTAAAGTTTAGTTTAGATGGTGTTTACGTTGATTTTTTGAGGAAGAAGAAGGGTTCGGCCGTCTTCCTGAGAAGGTGGCGGGTCGGGCCGTCGCGTTGATAACGCAACCGTTTGCCTCGTCGCATTTTGGTGGTGAACACGTCACTTTGCTCCGTCGTATTTATGACTTTGAATTATTGTGTTTAGTACCAGTGGGCTTGAAGGCGACAGGTTGTCCCGTCACATTCATATCAACTGGCTTGGTGGCGACATATCTAACAATCGCGATTTGGATTCGACTAAGTCGGTTGACTTGGTAGCGACTTGTCAGGCCGTCGCGTTCATGTCACGACATTGCGCCCTGTCACGTTCTATTTGTAATCGTGACTGGTAAGATCATCGTATTTTTTAAGGCGACGACTGCGTCCATCTCATTTTGTCTTCCGAGTGATGTATGGTGGTTGTTGGGCAGTGATAGTCCTGTATGGGCCTAGCCTTGGGTTTATGGTGATGTTTTGTGATGTTTAAGTTGGTTAATGTTAGTAAAGCATGATATAGGATTAAATGGATTGGCTTTTGGCTCGTTAGTGAGTTATGTTAATTAGGTTATTATATTAAAGTTATATGGTTTATGTGTATAGTGGTATGTAGTTGCTATGGAGGTCATGTGTTGACCAATGACAAGCAAGTTTAGAATACAATTGATCGTGGTTTATGAATATAAGTTTTATGTGTATGTCAAGTATTTGATGTGATTTGTGCATTTTCTGAGTTTGGTGGTCCGGTGCCTATTCCGGAATGCCTCTTTAGTCGGGTATCCTAGGTTCTTTGTGAGCCAGGCATGTTGTTACTCAGGGTTTGTCCCGGTACTGTGTGTACCATAGAGGTCTATATCGTCTTCCTGAACATCCTCACTCATTTTTCTTAGTTGTGCGTTCGACTGAGGGAAAGACGGCAGTAGGGCAGCGACTCGTGTGTTGTGGTTGTGTTCGGTCGCTTGTAGCGTGCTCGTGGTTGGGGATATAGACACCAGTAGACGTATTGGTCCCCAACTAGTCCTCTGTTTCCAGTGTCTCACTTTAGGGAGCTCAGGCCAGAGTATCTAAAGGTGTCAAGCATGGGTATGCAGTGTGGTGGTGGTCTGCAGAGTGCAGAGTGGTGTTGGTTGGTCTCCACATTTCTTTAGCCTTAATTTGCAGTGTTGTGGTGGAGCCGCAGTTGGACATTCCATCTATGGCTCCGAGATTAAGAGGTAGTTCTTGTATTGTGCTGTCCGGGTTGGATACTAGGTTCATGAACCAGTAGTCTTTACTCACGTAGTGGTGTCGTTCCTTCCAACTCGAGCTTTCCAATAATTGTGGTTGTGAGTTGGACTTCACTGGTTATAGTTTCTAGTAATAGTTGTGTTATTGTGCTTGTGGCGCAGCTGTGCGATTGTGGTTCTGTTCTGGTGCCTCTCAGTTACAGGTACGAGTACCCGTTGTGGGTAGCTGTTTGTTGTGGCACGCTGTGCGTCGGTCTTTTCAGGTGTTGAGGTGGAGCGGTACTCCATGGGGGTCGTGTTGTGTGACCTTCCACTTGTCGTGTTTTTACCCTTTTATGGGTAGTCCTCCGTTGTATTTGGTTCAGTGTGTGGTGGACTAGCTCTTTCCCGGTAGTCCCATTACCTTTTGTTAGCAGTTTGTCTATATGGCTTGTGACATAGTCGTTTTAGTTACTGAGTGGACTAGTGTTTCTGAGCTAGTCCTATTGTTCCCTTTATTTTCTATGAGTTGTGTTAGCTGGTATGTTTATGATTAAATACAGTTTAGTTGTGTTTAATGCAAGCATGTCATAGTTCTACTATTGGTGTTACCAGTGAGACCCTTTGTGGTTGAGGTCTCGGTTTCCTCTTTAATTTTGGGTTGTTATTTTTGGGAGGCCGCTGCTGAGCCTGTGACTTTTTAAGGCTCACTCCCTTATAGTTCCTTTCAGGTGTTAGCAATGTGTTTGGCTTATAGCGGCAGCGTGGCAGACTTGTACCACCAGTAGTTGAGTTGTAGTTGTTGTTGTGTGAGCTTTGCTCCCTCGGGATATGCCCCAGGTAGTTGTACTTTTCTCTTGGACATTTAATAATGTGTTGGGACAATGTAAACTTGTTGTAAATGAGTATGAATACATGTACTTTCTAGTATATTATACTCTTGTGGTTGTCTTTTATTTTCTTACTGGACACGTGTGTGAAGTATGTCTGGTGAGAGTTCAATCTGTTCGTGGGAGGTGAGTTTGAATATGAAGTCTTATTAGGCATAAATATCCAGGAGCACTACAGTTGGTATCAAAGCGTGGTCCAATTAAAATATGAAAAGACATTAAAGTTACAATGTCCCAAAACATGGCTTAATGTCCACTGCTGGTAGTAAGTATGTGGTTTAGTGTGGTTTCTACGTGAATTTTTTGCATGTAAATTATGTGTATGTTTTTGTGAGATTGGCAGTTACTAGTGAAATGTTGAGAGTTGGTGTGGTTACTAATGGTACAGTTTATGTGGTTATTTTAGTATGTTGGTTTGTTGCAGAAAAGTATGGTTGTGTAAAGGTTCTAAAGTGTGGAAAATTGAAGGAATTGGTAAATTCAATTGTGTTATTTAGTAAAGGTAGAGTTATTTTCTAAGAAGGACATGATTTAGTGTGATGAAGGTGTTTTCAATGAGGTAGAAAATCAGCAGAGACATGTATATGGTAATGGTTGTGTATATGTGTAAACATGATTTGTTATGGAGATAACAATGTGACAGAATTACAGCGGAAATAGTGTGGTAGGGTGGAGTAGTGATGTGTTAGAGATTTTCATATGTAAGGATTGAGAAATTTGTTGAAGGTAATTGTTATGTTTGTGACTTGTGTCTGTGAGTATTGAGAAACAGTTCAGATAATGATGAGGTCAATGATGTGGAGGATTTTAGACGATTAAATGATTCAGATCATGTAACGTCGCGTGCTTTTCGGATCTATGCGGATCGTGTGTGTTGTGGTTGTAGCGGCCATTGTGAGGCCAATGTGAGTCAGTTGTGTGGTATGTGTAATGTGCATGCGTGGCTTGAGCAGGTGCAGCGCAGGGTTGGTCCGGAAATAGAATAGGACCAGCTGCTGTTCTGTCTAAGTTGGCGGCCAGGGTGTGGCCGTTGACTGTTGGCGTCCAGATTCATGGACGTTGACTTCTTGAATTTAACGGCAGTTTTTATGGACGTTTAGACTGGCGGTGCTTGTTAGCGGCATGGGGGTTGACGCCAACCTGACAGTTCTGCAGGTTAAAGGCTCACCCGAGGGCAGCTCTCACAGCTCACTCTCTTCCCCTCTTGCCCCAGCTTCGCGCCCCAGAGTTTCTGAAGCTTCCAACAGGTCCCGAGGAGTAGTTGGACGATCGTAGAACGCGCGGCGTCGCCGAATTACGCGAGGAAAACGTCGCGGCGTGGTGCAATTCGCGTGGGAGCTCGCGGAGGGCTCGGCGTGAACCAGGAGATCGTGGGAGATTCTAACGCGTTCTGAGGTAGGGGACGAACCCGTTTAGCTCCGTAGGAACATTAAAACACATCATAATCACTTGAACCAGCATGATAATCCATGTTTGGATAGAGTTGCACCAAGCGGGATAATGGGTGGTTTGTGTTATTTAATGTTCAGAGCATGTTTTAGTGGGTTGTATTGGGTTCTAGCATGCTAAAGGAATGCATTTGCATGTTTTTCAGTAGTTAGAACAGTTAGAAAACCCGCAGGGCCGGATTAGGGTTTCTGCAGGGTTTATGGCCGGAGAACTTGGCGTCAACATCGCTTGCCGCCAAGATCCTCAGCCAGGAGGTTAACGGCCAGGAACCTTGCCGTTGACTCCTAGTAAGCGGCAATCGATGTGGCCGCCTACTTCTATTGGAGCAGAAATGACTAAGTACAATAATTATCGATAATGCATGTGTGTTGACGCATGAGGTGCACTGAGTGCACTTGGTTTACGTGTTTAGCATACAAGGTATGCTATTAGTTGTTTACTTCGGTGACTGCGCGTTGTGTACGCGAGTCAGTTGGGTTCACGTGTAGTGGACCAGTGGTTACTTGTGGTTTACGTGAGGTTTCACGTGGTTTGTGTGTGACGTGCACGTGGTTCTGTGTACGTGGCGAGTAGTACGACGCCTACCGTGGTTACCTCTCCAGTTGGGTGCCCCAGGTTCTTTGTGAGCCAGGCTGTTAGCTCGGGGCTTTGTCCCGGTACTTGTGCTGTACCGTCGAGGTCTGTGTCGTCTGACCTGGACACCCTCACTCTTGTGTTGAGTTGTACGTCCGGCTGAGGGAAAGACGACAGTGGGACAGTGACACTTGTGTTTGTTTTTAGTCACTTGTAGCGCGCTCGTAGTTGGGGGTACGGACACCAGTAGTCGACACTGGTCCCCAGCTAGTCCTTTTCCAGTGCCTCACTCTAGCGAGCCCAGGCCAGGGTCTCTGGAGGTGCCAGGCATGGGCCTGTGACCGTGTGGTCTGCAGGTTGTGGTGTTTAGTTGGTCTCCACAGTTGCTTGACCTTTTTACGTGGAGCGGCAGCTGGACCTTTCGTCCGTGGCTGCGAGACTGAGAGGTAGACCTGTGTTAGTTGTCCGAGTCAGTTTCTGGTGTCGCGAACCAGTTTCACGTGGCTCGTGTTGGCTGTCTCTACTTTAGCTTGTACACCTGTACTGGTTTGCCGTTTAATTATTACTGTTGTTTCTCGTAGTCGGCAGACGGTGAGTACTTTTACAGCTTTACTTACCTGCTTAGCTGTTATATAATTGTTGGTGTTGTTTACTATTCGTACTCGTGGTGTTTGTTTCGCTCGGTTTTGGGGGAGTTCCCTACTGAGCCAGTGACTAGAGAGGCTCACCCCTACCCCCTCAGGTGAGAGCGAGGAGGACGTCTCTCGTCCGACGTCCAGTTCCGGGCCGCGTCGTAGCGGTGCAGGGTCAGCACCTCCAGCAGAGTAGCTTCAGCAGTGTAGTTTTGTAGTTGTTTACTTTCTTCAGTTGTACCTCGGGTATGCCCCAGGCTCTTGTACTTCTTTTTAGTTTTTGTGAAAATTTGGCTATGTAAACTTGTGAAATATATATGAAATGTGGTGTGTTCCTTTATGTTTACACGGACTGTGGTTTGGTATCCCTTGCGAGGCTTCGGCCCGTTCGCGGGAGGCGGACTCGGATCAAGTACGTTATCGGTTTAACGGGCTTGACCGAGGCGATCCGCCACAGTTGGTATCAGAGCAAGGTCCGTGTTAATATAAGGGAATTAAAAGGATACATAGCCTTATTTTGGTCATTTTACACTGCTGGTAGGGACCCTGGTTTTGATCATTCGTGGTTTTGATTTTTGTCTGGTGTTTTGTGTATGTAGAAAATTTCTGAATGGCTGATAGGAGAGATTGGGGTGGTGGAGGAGATGATCCGGAGGAAAGCACCCAACGTATGATAGAAAGGATTTGGGAGAGCCTCACAGATATTCGAGCAAGAATGGATCAGCAGGCGCCAGTACCACCGGTTGCAGTGCCACCTGGGGATGGAGAGGCTGTACCTGTTGCTCCATTTCCGCCGAGAGTGGAGGTGCCTTTTTTAGCTCATGTGCCACCACCAGTGTTGTTAGCGGAAGAACCAGTGTTGCAGGTTGAAAAGTTTTTGAGATTGCAGCCACCTACTTATTCAGGAGGGCCGAATCCAGATACAGCTGAGCATTGGGTTCATGAAATTGAGAGAGTTTTTGCGACTATGAGGTGTCCGGCAGCAGATAGAGTGGTATTAGCTGCTTACCAGTTGAGAGGTTTTGCCTTGGAATGGTGGCGATTGAAGATGCAAACCACTTTTGCAGGCAGGACGGAAGAAGCTATCACTTGGCCGGAGTTTCTTGATGTATTTAACGATACATTCTTTCCGATCCAAGTGCAGCAAGTAAAAAGAGAGCAGTTCCGAACTCTTCAGCATGGTAACTCTTCAGTCTTAGAGTACCAGATGAGATTTATGGCACTTAGCCGTTATGCGCCATATGTGGTTTCAGATAATAATATGATGGTGGAGTATTTTATCAGAGGTTTGAGAGTGGAATTGCAGGATGCGATAGTACCTCTTATGTGTAGGACAGTGGAAGAGGCAGCGCAGAGGGCAGCTACTTTGGAGAGGTCTATCCGGACTCGTCAGGCAGGTGAATCAGGTTCAGGTAGTTTCCGGCTACCGCAGCAGACAGTAGGTGCGAGCAAGGGCAAGGCACCAGCAGGACCTTCTTCATCTGGCTTCGGGAAATGGGGCCAGAAGTTAAAGCAAGCATTTAAAGGCAAAGGAAGAGGATGGGGAGGTCGTCAACAGTTGCAGCAGGGCCGTGGTAGGCCTGAGGTGGAGGAGTCGCAGCAGAGCACTGTCAGGCAGCCTATTGTTCCTCCATGGTATAGATGTTATAATTGCAATCAGCCGGGACATTTGATCCGCAATTGTCCGTATGCAAGGGAATATGGATATGGTAGAGGTGTGCAGCAGCAGCAGCCTCAGCAGTTCCAGCAGCCACAGGCAGGTCGTGGCAGAGGAGTACCGCAGCAGCGAGGGAGAGGCCGGGTTATGGCTATCACCCGAGCCCAGGCAGAGGCGTCAAATATGATAGAAGGTATTTTACCTCTTTATGAATATTCAGCAAGAGTCTTATTTGATTCGGGTGCCTCTCATTCTTTTATTTCCGAAGAATTTCTGGATTGCATAGCTCATCCTTTAGAAGAGAAGTCTTGTGAGTTAGTGGTGGAGGTTCCTTCAGGTGAGTTCTTACTCACTTCGAGCTATATAGATGAAGCTCCTGTTATGATTGAAGGGAACCAGATGCCGGGTCGGTTGTATGCCCTGCAGTTGTCAGATTATGATATCATTCTGGGTATGGATTGGCTTGAGATGTATGGAGCAATGTTAGATTGCAGAAAGAAAAGGATCAGATTTTGTCATCCTAATGGTGCAGTGTTTGAATATCAAGGTATGCCTTTTTATACCTCCAAGTTTCTAATTTCTGCAATTAAAGCTAGAAAGTTGATAAATGATGGGTGTGTGGCTTATTTAGCCTCAGTAAGTTTGGTAGAGGCCAGTCAGCCAATGGAAGCAGTTCCCGTGGTTAGGGAATTTGCTGATGTTTTTCCGAAGAATTGCCTGGTTTAGCTCCACACAGAGAGGTGGACTTTTCTATTGAGTTGCTGCCAGGTACCATGCCGATTTCTAAAGCCCCATATCGGATGGCACCAGCAGAACTTAAGAATTGAAAAAGCAGTTAGAAGAATTGTTGCAGAAGGGTTTTATTAGACCGAGTCATTCCCCGTGGGGAGCGCCGGTTTTATTTGTGAAAAAGAAGGATGGTAGTTTTCGGATGTGTATTGATTATAGGAAATTAAATGATGTGACCATTAAGAATAAGTACCCATTGCCGAGGATAGACGATTTATTTGATCAGTTGCAATCAGCAAAGGTGTTTTCTAAGATTGATTTGAGGTCCGGGTACCATCAGTTGAGAATTAAAGAGGAGGATATAGATAAGACAGCGTTCAGAACCAGATATGGTCACTATGAGTTTGTGGTAATGCCTTTTGGGTTGACTAATGCTCCTGCAGGTTTTATGGATCTGATGAATAGAATTTTTCATCCATATTTAGATCAATTTATTGTGGTCTTTATTGATGATATTCTAATTTATTCAGCATCTGAAGAGGAGCATGCAGCTCATTTGAGGTTTACCTTGCAGTTGTTAAGAGATAACCAGCTGTTTGCTAAATTCAGTAAGTGTGAATTCTGGTTAAAGGAAATTCAGTTTTTGGGTCATGTTATTTCAGCCAAAGGAGTAGCAGTAGACCCGAGTAAAGTGGAAGCTGTGTCTAGGTGGGAAGTGCCTAAGACAATAACCGAGATTAGAAGTTTTCTGGGGTTGGCAGGTTATTATAGGCGCTTTATTCAAGATTTTTCTAAGATTGCAGCACCTATGACTAGACTGACCAGGAAAGGAGTGCCTTTTGTGTGGTCCGGTGAATGTCAGAGAAGTTTCATGGAATTGAAGAAAAGACTCACATCAGCACCTATATTGACATTGCCGGCAGGGAGTGGTGGTTTTGTGCTGTATACTGATGCTTCAAGGAGAGGTCTTGGTGCAGTGCTTATGCAGCATGGTAAAGTAATAGCGTATGCATCCAGGCAATTGAAGCCAGCAGAAGAGAATTACCCCACTCATGATTTAGAATTGGCAGCAGTTGTGTTTGCCTTGAAAATGTGGAGGCATTATCTGTATGGCGAGAGATTTGAAATTTTTACAGATCATAAAAGCTTGAAGTATATCTTCTCGCAGAAAGATTTGAATCTTCGCCAGCGCAGATGGATTGAATATTTGAAGGATTATGATTTTAGTTTGGCTTACCATCCGGGTAAGGCCAATGTTGTAGCTGATGTCTTAAGCAGAAAGGCATATATGAATTTGATGATGATTAAAGAATGGAAGTTGTATGAGGAAGTAGTGGAGAACTCCTTGTATGTGCCCAGCAGTCAGCGTCGAGCAATTTTAGCTGCCAGTGCAGTAGAGCCGTCTTTATATTGGCAAATCATTGAAGCTCAAAGAGCAGATGCAGGTTTACCTGAAATTGTGAAAATGGAAGGAGTTTCTATTGATGATAATTGTGTGGTCAAGCTTCGGGGCAGATTGTTTGTTCCTGCAGAGAGAGAAGTGAAGCAGCGAGTTCTGGAAGAGGCTCATAAATCAAGGTACACTATTCATCCGGGTAGTACTAAAATGTACCATGATTTAAGAAAGCATTTTTGGTGGCCTCATATGAAGAAAGAAATAGCAGAATTTGTGGCAAGATGTCTATCTGTCAGCAGATTAAAGCAGAGCATCAGAAGCCTGGAGGTCTATTGCAACCATTGCCTATTCCACAGTGGAAATGGGATGATATTGTGATGGACTTTGTGGCAGGTTTACCAAGGTCGAGTTCAAGGCATAATGGGATATGGGTGTTTGTTGACAGATTGACTAAGGTGTGCAGATTAGTGGCAGTGAGTATGTCTTGGACAGTGGACAGGTTAGCAAATATTTATGTTGAAAGAATTGTTCCACTGCATGGTATTCCAAAGACTATTGTATCTGATAGAGATCCAAGATTTACTTCTGGTTTTTGGAGAAGTCTGCAGAAAGTAATTGGTTCTGAGTTGAGATATAGCTCCGCTTATCATCCCCAGACAGATGGTCAGACAGAGAGGACTATTCAGACAATTGAAGATATGTTGCGAGCTTGTTGTTTAGTTTGGGGAGGTAGTTGGGAGCATCATTTGGGAATGGTTGAGTTTGCCTACAATAATAGTTATCATACCAGTCTTGGGATGGCACCGTATGAAGCTTTATATGGAAGGCCATGTAGAACCCCATTGAATTGGCATGAAGTGGGAGAAAGGCAATTAGTGGGTCCTGAATTGATTCAGCAACCACTGAAGTAGTGAAGCTTATCAAAGAAAAATTGCAGGCAGCTCAAAGTAGGCAGAAAAGTTATGCAGATGTGCGGAGGAGACCACTTCAGTTTGAGGTGGGAGATTTTGTTTTTCTGAGAGTTTCCCCAAGTAAAGGTATAATGAGGTTTGGCAAGTCTGGAAAGTTGAGTCCAAGGTATGTGGGACCTTTCCAGTAATTGAAAGAATTGGGGAAGTGGCTTATAGGCTGGAATTGCCAGCTGATTTTGCAGATGTGCATGATATTTTCCATGTCTCTATGTTGAGAAAATGTATTGAAGATCCAGCTCAAATAATTAAATATCAAGGAGGTGACCTGAAGCCGGACATGACTATGTCAGAATATCCGGTGCAGATCACAGATCGAAAGATAAAGAAGCTAAGGAATAAAGAAATTGAACTAGTTAAAGTGAGATGGGAAAATAGGTTGGGTGGTGAGGATACCTGGGAGTTGGCCGCGGAAATGGCTAAAGGGTATCCCTATCTGTTCGAGTAAGTTTGTGTATTTTCTTTTTAGATGATAGTGCTTGTAAAGTTGTGTAAGTTTAAGTTGTTTGACTCTGTGTTGTGTTATGAATTTCGAGGTCGAAATTTTCTTTTTAGATGATAGTAATGTAACGTCGCGTGCTTTTCGGATCCATGCGGATCGTGTGTGTTGTGGTTGTAGCGGCCATTGTGAGGCCAATGTGAGTCAGTTGTGTGGTATGTGTAATGTGCATGCGTGGCTTGAGCAGGTGCAGCGCAGGGTTGGTCCGGAAATAGAATAGGACCTGCTGCTGTTCTGTCTAAGTTGGCGGCCAGGGTGTGGCCGTTGACTGTTGGCGTCCAGATTCATGGACGTTGACTTCTTGAATTAACGGCAGTTTTTATGGACGTTTAGACTGGCGGTGCTTGTTAGCGACATGGGGGTTAACGCCAACCTGACAGTTCTGCAGGTTAAAGGCTCACCCGAGGGCAGCTCTCACAGCTCACTCTCTTCCCCTCTTGCCCCAGCTTCGCGCCCCAGAGTTTCTAAAGCTTCCAACAGGTCCCGAGGAGTAGTTGGACGATCGTAGATCGCGCGGCGTCGCCGAATTACGCGAGAAAACGTCGCGGCGTGGTGCAATTCGCGTGGGAGCTCGCGGAGGGCTCGGCGTGAACCAGGAGATCGTGGGAGATTCTAACGCGTTCTGAGGTAGGGGACGAACCCGTTTAGCTCCGTAGGAACATTAAAACACATCATAATCACTTGAACCAGCATGATAATCCATGTTTGGATAGAGTTGCACCAAGCGGGATAATGGGTGGTTTGTGTTATTTAATGTTCAGAGCATGTTTTAGTGGGTTGTATTGGGTTCTAGCATGCTATAGGAATCACATTTGCATGTTTTTCAGTAGTTAGAACAGTTAGAAAACCCGCAGGGCCGGATTAGGGTTTCTGCAGGGTTTATGGCCGGAGAACTTGGCGTCAACATCGCTTGCCGCCAAGATTCTCAGCCAGGAGGTTAACGGCCAGGAACCTTGCCGTTGACTCCCAGTAAGCGGCAATCGATGTGGCCGCCTACTTCTCTTGGAGCAGAAATGACTAAGTACAATAATTATCGATAATGCATGTGTGTTGACGCATGAGGTGCACTGAGTGCACTTGGTTTACGTGTTTAGCATACAAGGTATGCTATTAGTTGTTTACTTCGGTGACTACGCGTTGTGTACGCGAGTCAGTTGGGTTCACGTGTAGTGGACCAGTGGTTACTTGTGGTTTACGTGAGGTTTCACGTGGTTTGTGTGTGACGTGCACGTGGTTCTGTGTACGTGGCGAGTAGTACGACGCCTACCGTGGTTACCTCTCCAGTTGGGTGCCCCAGGTTCTTTGTGAGCCAGGCTGTTAGCTCGGGGCTTTGTCCCGGTACTTGTGCTGTACCGTCGAGGTCTGTGTCGTCTGACCTGGACACCCTCACTCTTGTGTTTGAGTTGTACGTCCGGCTGAGGGAAAGACGACAGTGGGACAGTGACACTTGTGTTTGTTTTTATCACTTGTAGCGCGCTCGTAGTTGGGGGTACGGACACCAGTAGTCGACACTGGTCCCCAGCTAGTCCTTTTCCAGTGCCTCACTCTAGCGAGCCCAGGCCAGGGTCTCTGGAGGTGCCAGGCATGGGCCTGTGACCGTGTGGTCTGCAGGTTGTGGTGTTTATTTGGTCTCCACAGTTGCTTGACCTTTTTACGTGGAGCGGCAGCTGGACCTTTCGTCCGTGGCTGCGAGACTGAGAGGTAGACCTGTGTTAGTTGTCCGAGTCAGTTTCTGGTGTCGCGAACCAGTTTACGTGGCTCGTGTTGGCTGTCTCTACTTTAGCTTGTACACCTGTACTGGTTTGCCGTTTAATTATTACTGTTGTTTCTCGTAGCCGGCAGACGGTGAGTACTTTTACAGCTTTACTTACCTGCTTAGCTGTTATATAAATTGTTGGTGTTGTTTACTATTCGTACTCGTGGTGTTTGTTTCGCTCGGTTTTGGGGGAGTTCCCTACTGAGCCAGTGACTAGAGAGGCTCACCCCTACCCCCTCAGGTGAGAGCGAGGAGGACGTCTCTCGTCCGACGTCCAGTTCCGGGCCGCGTCGTAGCGGAGCAGGGTCAGCACCTCCAGCAGAGTAGCTTCAGTAGTGTAGTTTTGTAGTTGTTTACTTCCTTCAGTTGTACCTCGGGGTATGCCCCAGGCTCTTGTACTTCTTTTTAGTTTTTGTGAAAATTTGGCTATGTAAACTTGTGAAATATGTATGAAATGTGGTGTGTTCCTTTATGTTTACACGGACTGTGGTTTGGTATCCCTTGCGAGGCTTCGGCCCGTTCGCGGGAGGCGGACTCGGATCAAGTACGTTATCGGTTTAACGGGCTTGACCGAGGCAATCCGCCACAGATCAGCTCCAGATGAGGTACTAGTTAACAGAGGAGTAGTGACTTGTGGCAGTGGGACTAAGTGTGGTTTGCGATCAGAAATGTTTGTCCGTATTAGATGGATTAGTTCGGGGTTGTGAAAATGCAGGAATGAGAATTGTTGATTAAAGAAAGAGTGATGAAAAGGTTGTTGAGCTGGAATGGATTTTCGAGTAATAAGTAAGCAGTTGACAGTTTTGGATGGCAGGTTGTTGTTGTTAGTAGAAGCATTTGTTATATGTCGTTCTGTTACAGTGAGATTTTATGATATTTTGCGGAAATGTTTAGTGTAATGTAACAGTTGAAGCAAGGGAATGGTATAAAGTCAGGTAACCGAAGTAAGTGTTATTTTAAGTAAGATATAGAGATTTAGTAAGATCAGATCAGGTGCCGAGAAAGGTGTTCCAACTTTGAGAATTTAGGATTAAGGTTGTCAGTAAAGAGAGTGGAATGGAAGGAGATAGAAGAAGGCTAATTCAGAAAAGAGAGGAATAAGGAATGTTAGTGTTAGCAGATAAGGATTTGTATAGAAACAGATGTGTTAATGGCAATTAAATCAAGCTTCAGGCAAGATTTACATTTGGATGACAGGATTGCTCGTGCCAACAACAGGGTTATGACAGTAATGGTTCCAATAAACAAGAATGAAGATGTGACAGTGGAGTACAATATGAGTAGATGTTGAGATTGTAAAACAACAGTGTAGAACATAGGAATCAGGAAAGACATATCATTGGATTTAAAAGAAATTAGTATTTAGATTTCAAATTTTGGCAGTGTTTCAATAAAAGGTAATTATATGCTAAGAAAAGTATAATATGAATTAGAAAGTTTGAATAGTGCAGTAAGATTGGCCAGATAAGAGAATAATTAAAGAAAGCACCTTGCAGCGATGGTATTGTGTTTGATGCAGTTGACAATAAATTTAAAGTTCACCATTATTGATCAGAAGAAATGATGAATATAATAGATTATAAAGTGGTTATAGTCAGAAGGTTAAGGTAATGTTTAGTAAAACTTTATGTGGACGTGCAGAATAAGTACTTCTGTTAAGCAAAGGTATTCCTTCGTTAGAGTTTTTTTTAGAATTTGATGTGGTAGCAGAGACATATTGGTTAAGGAATAGAGAACAGATAAGATTAAGGTAGAATACATCAGAAAGAGTAGATAATATGTACAGTAGGAAATTTTTTAAGTCAATAAGTTACGGAATACAAATAGAAAGGCTTGGTCAGTCGAGTAGAAACAAATTTTTGGTTAGTTAATAGATATAGCGGCAAAGCATGTACAGAGTTGAAATGAGCAGTTTCTGTCACGTCCTAATAAAAAGTTATTTATCGGAAGTGACAGAAAAAATAGGCACAAAAAGGTAATAATTATTTATCCATTCATAATGTCATAAGTGGAAGCTTAATTACATAGGTACTCCTTATAACAACTGAGAGAGGAGCAGATTAAAACAAACTTAATTTACATAATTCAGTTCACACTAATAAACAAAAATAGAAACTAATTGGCTTCGCTTGTCATGGTCAACCCACTCAGCACTCATACCCTTAAGCGTCATCCCCATCTGGATTTCCTGAAAATGGTAGGAAGTAATTAGCTAACTAGCCCAGTAGAATTCAAATCCATAACTCCAAGGATGAAACATATAATGGTTAAGGCAAGAATAGAACGAATATCGAAGACATGATCATTATCAGGACGGTAGACTTACCATAGTGATGATAGCAACACAGGCATGATCAGGTGTATAAACTTCACATTTTGATCAAATAACAATAAGACAGTACAGTAGTTATGATGACAGTAATTAAGAGTAAGTGATGTAATGCCAAACATCCAGTAGCCCTTTATCAATCTGTACGGCCAGTAAAAGAATTCGGGTGCTCCTCCCAGAACTGGACCAGCCCTATTTGCACAAGCATTTCAGTCATGTGGGGTCCAAGGACCCAAAAAATGTCATCATCATTAGTTTATCACATTTCACAAGGTGTTCAAGCCTTTGAACTCGCAAGACAATTAGTTACATGAACTCAATTACCAAATACAAAAGAATGGACCTGGCGGAGTACCATTCGGTATTGACAACTTCAAGGATAATGCAGTGGTGAGTAAGGTATCCAAAGTGGGTAATCTTTATGGTAGAATGACAGAAAATATCAAAGTAAATAATAGGTTAATTTGGTAGGCTATTAGGATGAACTTTGAACAAGGATTTACACATGTAAGAGTGCTGAAATCCAAGGCAGGACAGTAGCTGTCGACAGACAGGAAGGATCTGTCGACAGATGGCACAGACAGAGCTCAGGTTTGCTGGCTCTGTGGGTATCTGTCGACAGATGCAAGGGATTTGTCGACAGATCCACACAGTCCAGAAACCTGGAGTTCTGGAAACATGTGCCTGTCGACAGCTTTTGGGCCGGCTGTCGACAGGAAGCAGCAGAACTTCTGTAAATCTATTTAAATCCATTCTAAGCACCCTAATTATAGATCTTATAATTCAAGGCATGATTGATATCAAATGGAAGAGTCTAAATAGAGTTTTCATAGTGGTTTATAAACTAAACAGTCGAGATACAATAAGAGATTGATAATTCGAACTTGGTCAGCTATACACTCATGTAGTGTAGTATTGGAAGCATGAACTTGATAGCAATGGTTTATTGGAAAATTCCTATAAGATGGACACTAAAACTCAAAGTATTTCATGAATCTCAGTCAATGTTTGAATTATCAACCATCTAAACCGAAATCCTCACACTGTTCTAAGGATATGTATACTTCTACCAAAACTCTATATCATGAACTTGAATCAAGGGTGGAAGAAGAGAAAATCTTGACCTCACAATGAAACAAGGATCTTCTTCTCCCTAACATGAAGGTGTTTATCATTACTAAAGAAAGAACAGGGAAGTTACTAATTTAGCCATTGGGTTACTCAGTCAAAGTTCCTGATCATGTACGGAGGACAGAGCTAGAGAGAAGGAGATGAGTCCTACACATGGATAGCTAGGAACCTGCTACCACACGCTACTGGAGGAATATCCTTTCCAACCAGAGTTTATGTGAACTCAAGGAGTAGCTTCTACAGAAATACAAAACACACATAAAGTGCTAGAGGGGTTTATGACACTAGAACAGAAACTGGAAAATCCAAACAGTAGGTTCTAAAGTTTATTCAAGGACATGAGTTAGAAGAGGAGAGATGAGGATCGAATCCTACCTTACGAGACAGTGTAAGTTCCTTTAACTTGAAGATCCACAGAACAAGAGAAAGGACTGCAAACTTGCATGCAGGATAGCCTCAACAAATGCACTAATGCACTGGTGGAAATCCTTCACCAACCAGGTAGCAGCACCCCACAACCATAGTTCGATCCTTTCCAGGCCCCAATCAACAGTTCTTCCCAGTGCAAAGGAGAATTAGCCGTTGAAGCTTCTCCAAGTAGAGATGGCAGCTCAGCTCAAAAGTACGGAAGTGAAGTGGTCTCAGTAGCAACACACCCACCTACAGGAGTGGGAAAGGTGGATTTGAAGGCTGTGAAGTGGTTCTTATAGACCCAGCGGATTTCCCATGCATCGGCACATCAGCCCCTTGAGGTGTCGTGGTGAAAACCCAATTGGTTTTACCACAACACGTATCCCATGCAACACTCCACAGGTTTACACGTTAGTAACAAACGTGTTTACTGCACAAGTAATTGTGCTGGCCTCTCTGGTGCCCCACACGTAAGATAGTAAAATTCCCATAAAAATCCATTACGTAAATCACCCGTAAATCAGGTGACCAATTGCTCCTTAGATAAACCTATCCAAACAATACCTGATTGCATTGAAATTTGACCATAGGTTAATATGATGATTTTACAAATTGTGGTGATTTTAGTTTAATTTTTGGAATTTATTTTACAGTAGGTGAAAAATCATCCGAAAAATGGTCGCGTCGACTTAATCTGAAAATCCGTATGTCAAAAAATTTAGATAATTACATTTCTGATATCTCCACAATTTTATGAAAATCATGGTGCTCTCGGATTTTTATTTCGTTGTTGTTTTCCAGTGTCGCCCTGTGGAAGCACACATTTCGATGTACGATACTGGGGTAATGTTCGTTACCATTAATCATACCTAAATATTAATTCTTTCAATTTAATGACAGCACTAAGGTATACTAACCATATTCTTCTTATTTTCTTAACACTTTAAATTTTTGGGGCGTTACAGTTTCATTCCCTGATGAGAGAGTACAGTGTTACATCAGTACAAATGAGTTACTTTGAAAAGTTATAGATTCAATTTGACTAGTCAGTTAAATTGTAATTTTCAATGAACAGAAAAGAATAGAATATGATAACAACAGTATGGCAAAGAAGACAGTCTGAGGCTTCAAGTATTTCCTTTCGTTGGTAATTGATTGAGTAAGATGGTTTTGGATAAGTGAACAAAGTCATATTTGGGTTCAGCTAAAGTCAGAGTGATAATAGAAATGGAAAGAATTGAAAGTGATAATGAGAACAAAATTTGTAAAATATTTGGCTAGTATCTGACGTAATCAATGTGTGCATGGGAAAGATAATAGGTAGTATGAATAGATAGAATAATTGAAAGAGCAGAATTTTAGAATACTGTATCAAGCATTGATAGTATATAGAGCAAGAAAGTAGACTAAATCAGATAACAGATAAAAAAAATGAAAGTGTATAGAAAAAAAAGGCAATTAGTTCTTTAATGGTTCATTATGTAGTTGTTCTATTTGGTTATTGAAAGTTAAAGGTAATATTAGGTCAAGGCAGAGAAATACTTTTGTGCAGGCAATGAGTAATTGGTAGAGCAAGGCAGTAATTGGATGGAGGCATGAAGCAATGGCTACAAATAAATAAAGTGAAGTTTTAGTGAAAATGAGCAAGCAATTGTTGAAGCGGAAAACCGATTGGTATAGAAGTACAACAAATATAATATATTGGTTTTCTTTGAAAGATTGGCAGTTGAAAATATGAGTAAAATTGAAGCAAAAATTATAGTTAACAATAAGTTAGCACCAAAAGATAATATATTAGAAGATGGTTAGTATGCAGAACAGTCAAAAGCAGTGGTTTATGATAAAAGATTTTCAGCAAGCAAAACGACAAAGAAATGGATGTTGCAAACATAGTCAGGAAAAATTTGGAAGCATGATGAGTCCAAGGAGATAAAGCACCTACAACAGAATAGTATTGCTCGAGCTATGAAAGGAAGTAAAACTGAAAGAGAACAGTAAAGAATTGATTAAAGCAGGCAAAGCATAAAATTTGAAGAGTAGTTTGAAGCCCAGAAATGTATCCTTCTTATTTTGTAAATGGTTTTATTTCTTTTTAGGGGGTAGTCCGACTTATTGTGGTTTCTTTCTGAATGTCAAGGGCGACATTCCTTTTTAGGTGGTAGCAATGTAGCGTCATAGCTGTTCGGATCTGAGTTTAATGGTTTTGGTGTGGTGCTCTTGGCCAATGTGTGGTCATTGAGTCTTGGTGGTGGTTCCCATGTGTTGTGTGGGTGATGTGGGCCAGAAATCTGGACCCATATAACCCACAAGTTTTCCGGTGAAGAACGTGACGGAGTATGTCATCACGTTTTAAACGCGATGGCTTCCTACGTTGTGTTCTTCAAATCGCCTTTCTGGT
Source organism: Colocasia esculenta (assembly GCA_014218235.1). Lineage (NCBI taxonomy): Eukaryota > Viridiplantae > Streptophyta > Magnoliopsida > Alismatales > Araceae > Colocasia > Colocasia esculenta. Next base: position 3,549,172 of record CM024765.1, on the reverse strand, counting down.
GCGGGGTTTCGATTGGCGACGGTCAGGTCTGTCGCGTTTAAGTTGTTTTAAATGCGACGACTGCCTACGTCATAATTTTGACTATGGTTTTAATATTGTGTTTCGAGCCAGACAGAGGAGAGGAAACTCTATCCGGCCGAGGGGAGGAGGCTTTGCAATGATTTCGGCGATTTCGACTTCCAGGTGGCTGGGCTGGCGTGATTTCCACGTGAGGAGGGAGTCCGAAGCGTGGACACATTGGCGGTGTGGTGTTCTTCGTGATGTTCATGTTCTTCGAGTTGGTAGGGAGACTTTCCCTTCGTTTTAATTTGATTGAATGACTTAAAGTTTGGCAAATCATGTCCTTCATTTTAGAGGTTTAAAGTTTAGTTTAGATGGTGTTATGTTGATTTCTAGAGGAAGAAGGAGGGTTCGGCCGTTTGCCTGAGAAGGTGATGGGTCGGGCCGTCGCGTTAATAACGCGACCGTTTGCCTCATCACGTTTTGGTGCTGAACGTGTCGCTTTGGTCCGTCATGTTTATGACTTCAGATTATTGCATTTAGTGCCGGTGGGCTTGAAGGTGACAGGTTGTCCCATCATGTTCATATTAGCTGGCTTGGTGGTGACGTATCTAACTGTCGCGATTTGGGTTCGATTGAGTATGTTGACTTGGTAATGACTTGTCGGGCCATCACGTTCATGTCATGACATTGCGCCCTGTCACGTTCTATATGTAATCGTGGCTGGTAAGGTCATCGCGTTTTTGAAGGCGATGACTACGTTCGTTGCGTTTTGTCTTCCGATTGATGTATGATGGTGGTTGGGCAGTGATGGTCCTGTATGGGTCTAGCCTTGGGTTTATGGTGATGTTTTGTGATGTTTAAGTTGGTTAATGTAAGTAAAACATGATATAGGATTAATGGATTGGCTTTTAGCTAGTTAGTGAGTTATGTTAACTAGGTTATTATATTAAGGTTATGAGGTTTATGTGTATAGTGGTATGTAGTTGCTATGGAGGTCATGTGTTGACCAATGACAAGCAAGTTTAGAAAGCAATTGATCGTGGTTTGTGAATATAAGTTTTATGTGTATGTCAAGTATTTGATGTGGTTTGTGCGTTTGCTGAGTTTGGTGGTCCGACGTCTATTCCGGAATGCTTCTTTAGTTGGGTACCCTAGGTTCTTTGTAAGCCAGACACTTTGTTGCTCGGGGTTTGTCTCGGTACTATGTGTACCGTAGAGGTCTGTGTCGTCTTCCTGAACACCCTCACTCCTTTGTTTGAGTTGTACGTTCAGCTGAGGGAAAGACGGCAGTGGGACAACGACTCGTGTGTTGTGGTTGTGTTCGGTCGCATGTAGCGCACTCGTGGTTGGGGGTACGGACACCAGTAAACATATTGGTCTCCAACTAGTCCAGTGTTTCCAGTGCCTCACTTTATGGAGCTCAGGCCAGAGTCTCTAAAGGTGTCAAGCATGGGTCTGTAGCATGGTGGTGGTCTGCAAAGTGGTGTTGGTTGGTCTCCACAGTTCTTTGGCCTTTACAGTGTTGTGGTGGAGCCACAGTTGGACCTTCCATCCATGCCTGTGAGACTGAGAGGTAGTTCTTGTGTTGTGTTGTCCGGGTTGGATACTGGGGTCATGAACCAGTAGTCTTTACCCGCATGGTGGCGTCGTTCCTTTCGACTCGAGCTTTCCAGTAATCGTGGTTGTGAGTTGGACTTCACCGGTTATAGTTTCTAGTAATAGTTGTGTTACTGTGCTTGTGGCGCAGCTGTGCGAGTGTGGTTCTATTGTGGTACCTTTCAGTTACAAGTACTCGTACCCATTGTGGGTAGCTGTTTGTTGTGGCACGCTGTGCGCTGGTCTTTTTAGGTGTTGAGGTAGAGCGGTGATCTGTGGGGGTCGTGTTGTGTGACCTTGAACTTGTTGTATTTTTACCCTTTTATGGGTAGTCCTCTGTTGTATTTGGTTTAGTGTGTGGTGGACTGGCTCTTTGCCGACAATCCCGTTACCTTTTGTTAATGGTTTGCTTGTATGGCTCGTGACGTAGTCATTTCAGTTACTGAGTAGGCTAGTGTTTCTGGGCTAGTTCTGTTGTTCCCTTTATTTTCTATGAGTTGTGTTAGTTGGTATGTTTATGATTAAATACAATTTAGTTGTGTTTAATGCAAGCCCATCATAGTTCTACTATTGGTGTTACCAGTGAGAACCTTTGTGGTTGAGGTCTCGATTTCCTCTTTAGTTTTAGATTGTTGTTTTTAGGAGGTCCCTGCTGAGCCTGTGACTTTTTGAGGTTCACTCCCTTACAATTCCTTTCATGTGTTAGCAATGTGTTTGGATTATAGTGGCAGCATGACAGACTTGTACCACTAGCAGTTGAGTTGTAGTTGTTGTGTGAGCTTTTCTTTCTTAGGGTATGCCCGAGGTAGTTGTACTTTTCTCTTGACATGTAATAATATGTTGTGACACTGTAAATTTGTTGTAAATAAGTATAAATACATGTACTTTCTTGTACATTATACTCTTGTGGTTGTCTTTTATTTTCTTACTGGACATGTGTGTGAACTATCCCTGGCGAGACTTCAGTCTGTTCGCAGGAGGCGGGTCTGGATATGTAAATATTCAGGAGTACTACATTGCGGATCATTTCTTATCTTTGGGTGCATGTGCTCATCACTTGTTGGATGCTCAATATAATGATGTCTTTTGGCTAGGATTGCCATTAGCACATTGTTCAAATGACGGCTTATGGTCTCACCCGAGTGTGAAACAACTTTCGGAGTAACCTATTCCCAATACCGTGGCCAACCTCAAGCATGAAAAAAGCTAATTGCTCTATGTCAGATATGTTTTTCGTATCTTAAATAAATCCCCTCACTATTAACTTATCACGCAAGTTGACGAACAAATGGGGATGCACCTTGAACCTAGAATATGACTTCTTTGTGTAGCCCGCTATTATCTCCTTTAGCCATTTATGGCCACGACCAATGTTAGTATGCATTGGTCTATGAGTATAAGTACGTGCATTGGTCTATGAGTATAAGTACGTGTCACCTCTGTACACACATCAATTATTAACATCTATTATACTTCCTCCCAATATTCTTCTTCCTCAATCATCATCTCCATAATATTATTGAACTGATGTTGGGAGGAGGAGGCTTGCCAAAGGGTGGGGGTGATGGCGGAGAGAGGGAGAGGGAGGCTGCACCGGGGGGAGGGGGCGACGATGGCTGAAGGAGGAGGCTCACGAGGAGGTGGGGTGATGGTGGAGGGAGGGAGACTGTTGGGGGGAGGGGGCAGATGGCAGAAGGATGTCAGATATATTTTTGTATCTTAAATAAATCCCCTCAAGCATGAAAAAAACTAATTGCTCTATGTCAGATATATTTTTTCATATCTTAAATAAATCCCCTCACTATTAACTTATCATGCAAATTGACGAACAAATGGGGATGCACCTTGAACCTAGAATATGACCTCTCTGTGTGGCCCACTATTATCTCCTTTAGCCATCTATGGCCACGACCAATGTTATTATGCATTGGTCTATGAGTATAAGTACGTGTCACCTCTGTACACACATCAATTATTAACATATATTCTACTTCCTCTCAATATTCTTCTTCCTCAATCATCATCTCCATAATATTATTGAACCGATGGTGGGAGGAGGAGGCTTGCCAGAGGGTGGGGGTGATGGTAGAGAGAGGGAGAAGGAGGCCGCATTGGGGGGGGGGGGGGGGGGGGGGCGGCGATGGTGGAAGGAGGAGGCTAACAAGGGGGTAAGGTGATGGTGGAGAGAGGGAGAGGGAGACTGTGCTAGGGGAGGGGGCGGCGATGGCAGGAGGATGTCAGATATAATTTTCGTATCTTAAATAAATTCCCTCAAGCATGAAAAAAGCTAATTGCTCTATGTCAGATATATTTTTTCGTATCTTAAATAAATCCCCTCACTATTAACTTATCACGCAAGTTGACGAACAAATGGGGATGCACCTTAAACCTAGAATATGACCTCTCTGTGTGGCCCGCCATTATCTCCTTTAGCCATCTATGGCCACGACCAATGTTAGTATGCATTGGTCTATGAGTATAAGTACGTGTCACCTCTGTACACACATCAATTATTAACATCTATTCTACTTCCTCCCAATATTCTTCTTCCTCAATCATCATCTCCATAATATTATTGAACCGATGGTGGGAGGAGGAGGCTTGCCAGAGGGTGGGGGCGATGGCGGAGAGAGGGAGAGGGAGGCCGCACCGGGGGGAGGGGGCGGCGATGGCGGGAGGAGGCTCACAAGGGGGTGGGGTGATGATGGAGAGAGGGAGAGGGAGACTGTGCTGGGGGGAGGGGATGGCGATGGCAGGAGGAGGCTCGCGAGGGGGTGGGGTGATGGCTGACAGAGGGAGAAGGATTCCGCACTGGGGGGAGGGGGTGGCAATGGTGGAGGGAGCATAGAGAGGGAGGGAGACTTCAGGGGGGATGCAGTAGGGGGAGGGCGGAGAGAGGGAGAGGGAGCCCGCGTCGGATGGGGGGGGGGGGGGGCGGAGGATGGCAGAGAAGAAAGAGGGAAGCTTATTGGGGGGGGGGGGGGGAGGGGGAAGCTTGGGTGGAGGAGGAGGGGTAGGTGTTGTACGCATTATACCGTTCCGTCCCATAAAGACCTCAGCATGGCCGAGTCTAACGAGATGTCCAACCTTGAGAAAAGGTAGAAAATAGCAAAAATATCCAAAAGATAATAAATTACAAAAATACCTAAAAATGATAGGAAACTGCAAAAATACATAGAAAGATACACAATTGTAGAAATATTAAGGAATGGTAGAAAATTACAGAAATATCAACAAAGAGCAGGAAAGTGCAAATTGGACTCTTGAAAGGGCCAGAAAAAGGTAGAAAATTGTAAAACTACTATAAAAGTTAGAAATTGTGAAAGTACCTCAAAGGGTTAGAAGTTGCAACAAGACCCATGAAAGGTCAAGAGATGCAAATATACCCCCGTGTGTGTAGAAATATCCTTTGTAGACATCAAGTCAACTCCAAGAGTCCAATCACAATTAAAAGAGTGATCATGATTCATGATATAATAGGCCAACAATGATCATCTTGGTGATTCATAAATGCACTTATTTTTGACATATGTGAATTTGTTAGAAAATCCGATCAAAAATTGTGATGAATATTTCAACTGGAATATTTCTGTCACAAAACCTTAGACTTTACAAAAAAAAACTAAAAATCTTGTTGTAAGTTTTCTGGAAGATTAATATTCGTCGAAAAAGTTGTTGCAAATTTTGATGGATATTCCAATGGAATTTTGTGACAAAAATTTGCAATGGATTTAAATTCGTTGGAAATAAGTGTATCTTCCCATGAATTTTTGACGGAAATTTTGATAGATATTCCAATGGATTTTTTTCACAGAATTTGCAACGTATTTAAATCCATTGGAAATAAGTGTATCGTCCCATGAATTTTTTACGGAATCTTTTCATCGGAAAAGTTCAAATTTGGACGGATTTATTGACAGATTAAAATCCGTTGAAAAATTCTATCCCTATTTCCTTTTTTTTTTCTTATAGTGACTGTCAGAGTTTATGATATATGTAATTTCCATATTTAATAATTATTTATTGCAATATAATTATTTTAATAAAATCTAAACTCTCACTATTTTTTTAGAATGATTTTACTATTATCACATAGAACAAGGGGTTTTCAGAGTTATATTTCATCTAGTGAAGGATTCGTTGGTGACCCAAATTTGTGTTGATTTGTTCTGCGTGAGAGTTAGCTATTAAAACCATTTTGGATGATATAATAGATAAGTTCATAAAACTGTTGAATCACTTTTATATTTATCTTTTATTTTGATAATAACTAAAATTTATTGATATCATAAATATATTTATTTTAATGATAATTGTACTCATATATATCCATATATATAATAATATATGTACAAATAATCATCCAAAGCATTATCATAAAACCATTTTTCTGATGTCTTATTGACATATAACATTCATGTGTCAATAGACATGGATGTGTGTCGACACATGATGATCATGTGTCGACCCATGCTTTTCTAACCATAATTATTTATGTCTCTTTATTCCCTTTCTATCTATTTTTTATGAATATATCAAATATATTTTCTTCCTTGAATCTTATAAATATACATATATATATATAATAATTTTCTCTCATAATTATTATGAAAATATTTGTTTGCTCTTCAACTGGTCACAAGTCGAAGTTAGAGTTTGACTAGTGAATGTTTGGTTATTAGCGTCAGGTTAAAGTGGATGTGTTTCTTGTGTGTTCCGATTACGGAAGAAAGTACCTAACGATTGGTGACAAAGTTTCCTTCCGATTGATGTTTATACATTGAGATTGCTAAAAACAAAAGTTCAATCTCCTTATGATTAGTGAACAAAATATTATTTCTTCCAATTAGTGACTAAATATTGTTCTGATTAGTGTTATAAATATTATATCTTCCGATTGGTGAACAACTGACTTAAATTGTATCGATTGGTGTTATTTTCCTTCCGATTACTAAACACTTACCTTATTTATATTTCTATTAATGATAAAATACATTGATTGATGCTATAAATGTTCAATACTAGGGGTGTAAACGAGTCGATACGTTTGACGAGTAGTTCGAAATTTGACTCAATAAAAATTCAGTTCGACTCATTTATTTAATTAACGAGCAAAGTTTGAAAAAAAAACCTGATTCATAAACGAGCCGAGTCTGAACACATGTGAGCTCGACTCAATTATACTTGTGAACAACTTGTTTAATTATTCATAAGAGCTCGATTAAATACTCGTTAAGAACTCATTTAAATACTCGTTAACAATTCGTTTGAATATTTTTTTTATTAAAATAAATGTTAATTTGTTATTTTTATAAAGCTATTATTAAAGTATGAAATGTTTACGATGGCTTAAATATAAAAGACTAAATGTTAGAGGGTACATACACAAATCATATAAATAAAGTACATATATATAGAAAATATGATTTTAATAAAATCAACATTATAAGGGGATATATACAAAATGGGTTTTCCCCAGGGTTCACAAGCATCGCCGGTCTTGATCTTCTTCCTCCCGACTCGCCTGTGCCGGTGCGACCTGGCGAGGCTGAGGGGGTTACGGTCTGTGCCGACCGAAGTCGGTTGGAGCCTCTATGGACCCCTCACTTGTGTCGTACGGAGCCCCCGACGGTGGCGGCGGGGAGGCTGCAAGGCAGCAACTGCTACCCATGCTAAGGAGGCGTACATTGCTTTTGACGGTTCTGGACACCGTCTTCGGCACAGGTGACCCCGTCCCCAACCCTTGCGACTCCATTGCCCACCCACCGAGCCTGTCGTCGCCCACCCGCCAGTGTAGGTTGTCCCTGTCACCCGCCCCGTGCGACCCCATCGACCACCCTCGTTTTGTGTCCCCTCCCATAAATCGATATCAGATGTTTTAACTTCTTTGATGTTTTAAGTCTCTATATAATAGAGCCCCCAGCCGCAACGTTTCCTATCTCTCTCCCACATGCGTTTGCCTAAAGGGCTCGCATTGGCTCAAGTTGGGCTCGATTGTGAGATCCTTAAAATTTTATAATAATTTTGATTTTAAAATATTTTTTTCAACTCATTTTAACCGAGTTGAGTGTAAACTTGTTGCTCAAAGTGACCTTAGTTTGTTTAAATGTAGCGACTTTTAAACCGAGTTGAGGTGAGGTTGAATTTGAGCTCGTTTATGTTAAACGAGTTGTTCGACATGTTGAATAAATAAAAATTAACAAGTCGAATTCGAACATAATTTTAAAAGCTCGACGAGTAACGAGCCGAGTTCAAGCTTAGTTTCAGGCAAACGAGCCGAGTTCGATCAAAGCACTAATCGGCTCGGTTCATTTACACTCCTATTTAATACTTATATTATGCATCGATTAATGAACACTTAAGTTATATTGCATCGATTGGTGATCAAAATATCTTTCACTTATATTGTACATTGATTATTGATGATTTACTCTTATCTGCATCGATTAATGAACAAATATCTTTGGCACCCAATGAAAATTCAAATATTCTTTAAATCTTTTAGTTATTTATGATGTGCACTTTCTATCCTTTCATGGTAGGTAAGAAAAGACGTCAGCAGAAAATATGAACTCAAAGGACTCCTTCTTTAATTTCCTACTAGATAGAAAGACAACTATCTAGTGCAATATACTGTCAGTTGGAAACATGGACTTCTGCACAAGAAGGTATGGGCTAATTGACGCAAGACTTCTCTGGTCTAACATTCTCTTCCATGCATTTATTGTATGCAGGTCTACAGTATATAGACACAACGTTAGACCTGCTACTGGTGCCCTTGGAAGCATGCTTCAGTTGGAAGACTCCCATCTGATCCAAGGAACTAGTAAGAACAAGAAGCATCCATTAGACTCAGAAGAAGGAGAGCAGAAGAAGAAGAGGAAGAGCTCCAACGGTTATCTCCTCAACGATCCTCTTTAGCTGCTTTATACAAGGATGAAGGCTTCGAAGATGTAAAGACAACATACATATATGAAAAAACATCAATAAAAAAAACATCAATTAATCTGCTCTCAGGTGCTTTGCATTCAAGCTTCGTTCATTGTAAATCTAGGGGAGAGATTGAGAGCTGAGAGTTTGAGTTTCCTCTCGTTTATTTTATGTAGTTCTTAGCTTGCCCTTGAATTGTGACTGGCTGTGGGACTGTACACAGTGTTCCTCTTCATTTGAAGAGAAGGCTTGCTGTGCAAGCATTCCCTTTAAGTAGAAGGGAAGACTAGCTTGTGCTATGTGTTGTGACCAACTGGGGTCTGTATCAGTGTTCCCCTTGTGTTAAGGGAAGAACCACGTTGGGGTTTGTTCCAACAGGTTTGCTTCTGAACTTGTAAAAGAAGTGGATTGTCTTCTTCTCTTTTCCAGGTAAGAGAAGTTACTTGGGAACTGGACGTAGGTCTTTCATTGGGGAAGTACCGAACCATGATAAATTTTTGTGTTATGTGTGTGTGATTATGCTTCCACTATTCTAATCTTGTTTGCACACAATTTATCTCACTAACCAAAGTTTCAAGTTGTTGGTTTTGGTTTCAGAAATCCATTGCTTCCTATTCACCCCCTCTTTAGGTCTGTATAGCATGTTGCCCGAGGGCCAACAAAAAATATACACCTAGAATCTCAATACTGTGATTCACTTTAGAACTGACATTTTTATGCAAGAAAATGTTCTTAAAGTCTTTTTAACTTGGTTGAGTAGGCCAAGGCACGTGGTTGCAAAAACTATATGAGTACTCCCAAAAACCATCCATTGAATCCCCCCCCCCCCGAGGGACTGGAAATGTGTGTGTGTGCGACTACATGCTCTTCATCATTGTCGCCCTAGCCCTAGCATCGGGTGGGTTTTGGAGCGGCCTCTTCTTTGGCATTTTCGCCAGAGGATTTGTAGCCATAAAAGGTTACCTCGGTTGGTGGAAGTGTCACAACTTTACGTGGCAGATCTGTTGGGTGGGGGGATCCACCTCCCAAGTCTCCCCCCCATCCTTAGTTTTTTTTTTCTTCTGCCTTCCTATTTTCCCTACCCTTTTCTTCCCCTTGTCACTGCACTGCAGTTGTCCCTCTTCCTCTATTCTCCATTCCCGCCTCCCTTCTTGTACGTCATTCCCTCCTGATTCCCTCCTCCATTTTCGCCTTTCTCCTCGTGCTGTTGCCATTTACGCCTTCTGCCCCTTTGCCCTACCTGTCTCTTGTGCCATCCCTACTCCGTAGCCGCCGCCCTCTTCACCCTCCCACTATGTCCCATCACCCTTTCTTGCCTCTGATTTGTGGTTTTTTTTCTACTATTTACTTTTGTTCTATCTAGGTTATCCTTACCCTTGGGGACTAGCCCGCCCTCTTTTTTGCACTCCGCCCCCTTATCTATCATCTTTCTTTTTCATCTCTCTGCCCCATATTTCCCCTCGCCCCACCACTCTTCTATTTTGTGTGCTATTGTGCAGTGCTTACTGTTGTGCAGGACTAAGTTTATCGACATCAATTTGGAGTTTCACATCTCTAATCAAGCTCTTTTAGTTCGTTTGATTCTGGTCCACCCCATTTTGTGGTTTTGGAGTATTTAGTTGAGCTCATGTATTGTGGTATATCCGCGCACTAAATGGCAGTGTGTGTCTTCCGAGCTCCTTCTCCTTGGTTGTTGCTGGTTTGGCGAGCAGCCTTTTTCTCCTAGAGATGGACTAGAAACTTCATTATATATGATGACTCCCTCCTTTTGTTGGTCGATTATTGTACCTTGTTGTATCACAATGACTGATGCTATGTGTTTCTCTTACATTTCTCCTCTTTTGTATTTGCAATTCCCTTTGGTTAGCTTAATAGAAGTATCTTTTTCCTAGTAAAAAAAAGAACCCCCTCTATACCCATCGAATGTTATGTACTTTTGAAGTACAGTAACTCTTATTAAACTCGAAAAGCTTCGATCTCAGATTTGCAGTAGATTGTTAGATGGTCTGAGATGGTTAGAAAATTGGACAACATTCTACGACTATAAGATAGGGACCTACGAAGAGGAGAAGAGGATCAGAGAGTCTTGGGAGCGGCGTCCTAGAGAAAACTCTCCGATGTCTAAGTCATATATGGACAAGAACAAAGCAAGAGGATGAACGATTCAAGATCCCTCTCCACAGTGTTGGTGTGTCTAGAACTCTTTTTTGGGCTCCAAATTTCTTACATCGCATCAAAGGATTCTCGGTGGGTTTTATACACATTGAGCCTCCCTATTGATCTTTGTGCGACGGGCAATGACATGGTCAAGGTTATGGATCTTTGACCAGCTCATGATGGAGCTTTCTATACGTAGGGCTCAATAGGTCATTGTAGTACCCCGAAAAATCCATTAATTAAAAATTATGGATAAATCGAAAATTTGCCAATTTATAAATTCAACCAGTTAAAAAGGTACGCATCATTATTGCATGCATATAAATCCCTATAAAAATTTTGTAAAAATAATAGTTATACTTTAAATAATGTTCTTTAATGACCTATCAAGAAATTTGGGCACATAAAAATCATTTAGACCAAGTTTAAGAAATTACGCGACTTATTATCATAATTAAGGAATAAGTCAGAGAACCCATTATTTTATGGGCCAAAGTAGGTTATAAATTAAAATAAACATGTGGGTAAACTTTAAATAATATGGGTTGATAGCCCATTATGATATTTGGACCAATGGACAATCTTGGCCCATGAATAAATTCTCTAATAAAAAAATAATTAAAAAATCCAATAAGTAAAGTAAGAACGTGGGATGTACAATTAGACTCATTTGAGATATTGAGCTAAGAGTAAGAGCCTAAATGATGAATATTAGAAATATTGGCATGTATAATATTTAATCAATTTAAAAATATGAAATTACTTGAATAAATGTGATAAATAGATTTACATAAGGATAAAGGGTGAATAATTGGAATTAAATCTATATCTATTAAGTCAAATTAGTAATGAGTTTTATTAATGGTCCTAACATGGATTGTTGGGCCCAATAAGAAGAGCCCACCATGATATGGGAGTTAATTAAGTGAAATTCGGATTAAATATAGTAATAATTAGAAAAATGGATTAGATAAATAATAACTGACATATATATATATATATATATATCCCTAAAAGAGTCCTAATCACATCCTAACACATTAGCTACAAAATTAGATCTCTCCTCAAGCCAACTAAGTGATAAATGTTAGAAAAGGGGGAGATAAATGTGAAAATTCGGAGTTAATTAATAAATAAATTAAAAAAGGTAAGATAAATATTAAAAAGGGTTATAAATATCCTAAAAAAAGTCCTAAGCTTACCATAATCCATTCCCCACGAAAATTGATCTTTTCCCAACCCTAAATAGGAGATAAAGGAGAGAAATTATGTGATAAATAAGAAAAATTCAGATTAAATAGGAAAGGAAGAGTTTTAGAGAGGATGGACTCTTGTAGCAACCAAATACACCCTAATCTAACCCTATCAACCCTCATTTTCGTGCTGAGACTTTGGGAGATGAAGGGAGTGGCTGGAGAACGAAGGAGCAAGGTGGAGAACGCTTGGAGCCAAGGGATTCACCTCGTTCTTCGTCCAAAGCCCTAGTTTTTCATTCTTGCAACGAAAGGTAGGCAATCTCTCAAGATAAAATCGTGAAAAAATTACCCTAGGTAGACTTCATGATCCTCTTCAAAAGCCCTCTGGTCTGGTTGCATTTCGCTCATCCATTTGGGAGAATTTAATTCATGAATCCCTGCTATTACCATGAACTGAAATCTCATGTTTTCTCTAATTCCCCGCACGTACTTGCTCTCATGACATGATAAAATTCTCATATATACTTCATCTTATTAGATTTCAAAAGGCCTTAGTCTTGCTCTATTTCGATATCTCATTAGGGAGAATTAATTCTTTTAATCTCTGTCAGAACTATGCACTCGATCCTTCATGTTTGCTTGTGAACTCCGTGCATACTTGATCCCACACCATGAGCAAATTCTCATAAATACCGCATCTTGTTAGCTTTCAAAAGCCCATAGTTTCAGAATTTTTAATCATGCATTCATTTCTAATTAATTCTTTGAACCCTAACTGCACTTGTTTAGGTCATCAGAATGTAACCTATTCAAAGCATGCCGAAATCTTGTCTAATTTCAAATTAATCACGCATGCTGATAGATCTATGTGTCTACTTTCATTTGAAACCGATTTCATGATTTTACGATTTTATATTGAATTTACAAGTACCCTATATCAAACAGGAAACGCCCTGGAAAAAGGGAAAAGGGCCGGACTCTCCTGATATAGCGACGACGCGACCCGCCGCGATATCAGCCGGGTCACGCCCCGCTGGCACGTCGCGTTAAGAACACGACAGCCTAGGCCATCGCATTTCCACCCCTGAACAGGGCCTGGGGCCGGTTCGCTTGTCGCGCCCAGCCGCCTTGTCGCGACCTGGAGTTGTGTCGGGTACCCCCGTCGCGTTAACAGAAAAATAGCTAGAACTCGAAATTGCTTATATACCCTTGCTCTACTTGTTAATTAGCCATTGTTTAGCCTTAATTAAACATTGTTATTCATAATTTGATCTGAATAAATATTAATGTACAATAAATTGCATGAATCTAATTAATTTAAAAGCTTTATGCACAATCCATCATGCTCTTTTGATTTCATACACTTGCACACACTTAACCATCATGTTGCCATTAAACCTTAGTAAATTACTCAATAATGTATCTGGTAATTAAGTGAAACTAATTACCTACTTTTACTATTATTTGAATGACACATGTCTTCGTTTTATTCGCGTGATTTGTACACCGTTACCGTTTTCCCTCGGCCTTCGAGCACTCGAGGCACGACGGACCAGTTTCTACACACTTTCTCTTGACTTGGACCACCTCCCCATCGGGAATACTCTCGACTGGACTAGAGAATCCTTGTCAAGGCCTCCGTAAGTCTTCTTGGCTTTGGCGCACGTCCATTGCCGACGAGCTGGTTGTACCTTTAAATCCTGTTACACTCTTAGGGATTAGTATGATCCAAACGGCCTTAGTAAGATCTCTCTTATCTTGTGATCACATCGGACCACCTGTCAGTGTTCTTAGCACGGCTAGTGGGCGGTGGTGACTTCTTCTACCAGATTGCCGGCACACGACCTGGTGTTGTGCAACTATTACTATCGTGGATTAACATTGTTTTACGTTTATACCCCTATCTCATCTACTATCCTTGTATTCTCATCTATTCACGTTCACTCTACTATCTCGTCTATTCATCTAGTACTCTCTTGAGACTCTTGAGCTGTTGTGGCTCCTATTACTTGTACGATACATGACTGTCTAGCCCCATAATATGGGTCCGGTGACCCTACTAACTCGAATGCATAATTGTGTAGGGCACGGAGAGTGTCCGAGGGGCTCCAATCTAGTCCTGGGGGCAGAGAGCCACCCGAAAATACCTGCAGGGGCTATTGACGGTGTTCTGTATTGCACCGGTTCTGATTGACTATATTGACTTGGCTAGACATCTAATTGTTATAATACTAGTCTGAGGAGTTCAGAAATATTGTACTATCGTTAAACAGCTACTGTCCCAATGTGACTATTGCCGTACTCGACTAGTGCACTGTGGTGCAACCATACACGTTATCTCATTACATGTTATCTCTTTACACGCTATCTCTTTACATGCAATCTCGTTACACGCTATCTTGATATACAAGCTATCTCGTTACACACCACCTTGATACAAGCTATCCTATTACATGTCATTTTGATACACGCTATCTTGTTATACACTATCTTGTTACACGCATACTCGTTATGTTGTCTTTTCTCTATCATCCTAGTCTTGCAATATTCTTGTGAAATGTATTATCGTTCACTTGTTATCTTGTACTATTACTCTCTTGACTATACATGATCGTTCTCTCTAGTTAACCTGCGTTACAAGACATTAATCACATAAAGTATGCTTGTTTACACGAGATATTAAGTCCTACTGAGCGTTATCGCTCACCCTTCGTTATTTGTTATTGTGTTTTCAGGTAAGTCAAATGACGACCTTACACACAACAACGGGATTGGACTGGAGTGATGAGCGTTCTGAAGTCATAGCGATGGAATGTCCTTAGTACCTTAGAGTCTAGTTAGATATTCGCTTTAAATTTCTTATCCAATGTAATAATGTTATTGAGCCCTATGTTTTGGCTCTGAATTAGTGGTTGTAATAGTTTAGAAGAAATATCAATAAAATGATGAGTTTTATTACAATTATTGTTCATTAGTTGCTCTGATATTTGCGAATGTATGCGCAATTTACGTTACCATACACGTTGTTCATACCTCCCCGATTTATTCCGCTACTAAATTGGCGGGGCATGACAGTCATTGTCAATCATAAGTAGGCCATCTTGCTGGCCATGCTTGGGAGTGCCCTTAAGTCATCTACATGTACACGTGCCATGTTCCATTGTTGACTCTGGGGGATGGGGTGATGTGGGCTAAGCTCCTTTAGGCGTATTCATGGAGAGGTGCTCAACATAGATAAGACATCATGGGCTCTAGAGTTTTTTCTCCTACTGGTGTGCAGACCAGCTAATCAGATTAGGAGTATCTACCGCTTCCCCACTGAGTTTAGGATTTGCCAGCTTAGGAGTTGGCCAGATGGTTGGATGAGAAATCCTCTTAGTCAAACTGCCGAATTATACAACAGAAAAATGTCCTGTTAAGGTAGACGTAGAGTAGGCTGAGCTAGAATCTTGCCATTGCGTGTTTTGAGTTAACTTGGAACCTATCCTCTGTCGCTTAGGATTCCCTTTTGTCATCGACGCCGAGAGAAGTGGCCCTCCCTATGTGGCCGACGGATCAGATGCTCGTTGGTACTTCATGGGCCCTAGTTTGGTAATCAAATTTTCATTAGGCGGGCCCTGTCGGACTTTCATTGGGCGAGATCTATTTGATATTGAGCTATCACCTAACGGGTGAAGCTGGATTATTGGCCTTACATTTTGAACTAGAGGGTTGAGATTTTTCATCTCCAAAACCCAAAAATTAATATATCTAATTTTGTTGTCAAAATATATCTTTATTTTATAATAAATTAAAGCATATCTTTGAAGGTCCTAA
Organism: Colocasia esculenta; assembly: GCA_014218235.1. Lineage (NCBI taxonomy): Eukaryota > Viridiplantae > Streptophyta > Magnoliopsida > Alismatales > Araceae > Colocasia > Colocasia esculenta. The sequence continues at coordinate 3,533,474 of CM024765.1, read as the reverse complement.
CTATCCATACTTAACGTAATGTCTCAAATAGAAGGTTTGATTTGTAGCTAATGAAGTCTCCTGTTAATGGGTCGACTTCAAGAGCCCCAGTTTAGGTCTCGAGTGGTGATCTGATTTGTTTTATGAGAGAACTCATGTTTGCTGTGTGCTTAGGAGAGTTCAGAAACAAATTTTTAGGATAAACCCTATGATGTTAAAATAAATTCAAACGTGGTCTTAGAAGGGGAAATATTTAAGAAGAGGAGATAAGTGGAGAGAGCAGACTGTTAGTTATGGGTGTCCTCAAGCTAATCATAACTTGTACAATCTTGTTCGTTCTTTAATAATAATAATAAGGCTTTTATATTCATTATGTGTAATTCGTTTATCGTTTCATTATGAAGTCCATGAATATGCGCAATGGATACTAATTATGATGAGATCATAACAATGGGATTAATATCCTTTAAGCGTATATTCTTAATTGTTCATAGTCGGAGGATATTTGAGAAGGACATCGAATATCCGGTTAGACTAGTAAGGTTGCACCTGCTCATATGATGAGGGTGACTGGTCTCATAGTCACTTGTGTGGAGACACTAAGGTGAATCTGTAGGTGCTCATTGGAGAATGAGTTCACTGAACTGATCCGTTATGAATCGCTGGATGGTAATGTTACCTAACTGTCAACCAGCTAGATTCATTGTCACAGTGGCATGATTGGTCCTTAAACCTGAGACACCAAGGACACCTTGTCGGTGGACTTCTAGATTTTGACCTTAACTTATAGATCTCTAGCCATGGGGTCTTAATCAGTTAAGCGTTCGGATCTAGCGGAATACCTTCGAAGGTGATTGTGTGGTCAACATGGGATCGCTCGCTCTCGGTAATAAGAGAGTGAATGCTCTAGGGAAAGATGCCTGATAGTCCCTGGCCAGGGCATGACTACTTATCAGAAAAGGAGTTTTCTAATATTGTTATGCGGCATCTAATCCAAGTGAGTACGCGTATTAGGGTTTGACAGTTGACCATACCCTAAGTGCAATCGGGAGCATTGTACGAGTGAAGGATTATAGTCACGTGGTATCTGTTGACACAAAAGGTTCCTTGAATGGGTTGCTGAACCCCAATGCTTTCCAGGATCAAGTGGTGTTGCTTGGCACCCAACTTAATTGGAAGCCCGATCAATTATCGTGAGACGATAATTGATTGTGTAATTAATTAATATGAGATATTGATTAATTGCAGTAAGTCAATAAAGAGTTATTGGGCTTAATGGGCTAAAAACTGGACTAGCACTTGGGCCTAGAGGGTCACACGCAATAGAGTTCCGAGCAGACTGAGCAGGATGATCGATATAGACATTAACTGGGTTTTTGTGAAAAACCGCAGAGTCTATATATACACGTGGAGAGTTAAACCCTGGCCCAAGCTCCAGGCTCTCTCCATGGCCGCCACCTCCTCTCTCTCTCCCTGGGCGCCCCCACCTTCTCTCTCTCCTCTCTCTGGGACATGGTGGAGTTGAGATCCGGGAGACGCGTGGAGACCGAGGAGATCCCGTCTGCGTCCGGAGCTCGCGTGGATACGTCTAGAGGCCGGACACCTGAACGGATTGAAGCACCAGCGCCTCCAACGCTACCTCCTCTCCGGATTCGGGAGTTTCACAACCCCGCAAAAGTAAAGATCGGATCTTACTACGTGCAGGTTCTCCATTTTTGTTCGATTCCGACCGTCGGCAACGATATCTACCAGAGGGAATCGCATTTTCACTACTCCCTGATCGATTCCTTACAGTGGTATTAGAGCCAGGTTGCTGGTTCGGTCAGAATCGGCGTCATATGAATGTCATTTTATGCGTTTTTGTCGATTCGCGTTCTGCATGAATCCCTAATTTTTACCTCGTTCTTGGGTCGCACATGGGATGTGCACTTTCCGTTTGGTACATGGAAGTTGTTCCTGATACCAAGGGCTTTGCGCAGAACCCTTTGTGGCGTCGTTTGGCCCTCTATAGAGGCCACACGACCCCCTGCAAGATGCCGCCGCCATGCTTCTTGGAAAGTCCAAGAAGGGGGCGTTTTCTGCATTTTTTGGATTTTTCCAGGCTTTCTGGGAGTTTGGGGGTGGTGGCAGGCGTTTCCGGCGCCGCTGGCGCCGTCTGCGGCCGCCGGAGGCGGCGTGGAGGGCGGCGAGGCCGCGGTGCTCCGGCGTTGCGCCGTGGAGGGGCGGCGGCCAGGGTTTCGCCCTGGCTGCAGCCCCTGTCGAGCGAGAGGGGCGACCCTCGCGGGTCGCCCCGCGGGCCCCCCGTCCGGGTCAACTTACTTGGACCCGGGACGGGGTCTGGGGCACCCACGCGGGTGCCCGCGCCGGTCCGCCTCTGGGCGGACCGGCTACCGGATCCGCCCCGCCCGGATCCGGACCGACCCCTCTTTCCCCCATTTTTTTTGTTTTAAATTGTTTTTAAAAAACCAAAAAAATATTTTAAAATCTCAAAAAATTCCGAAAATTATTTGAGAGTTTTTAAAAATGTTTGGCTCTCTGTAAATTAATTTTCAGATACTTGACCCAATGTTTAATTAGTTTAAGGAAATTCTAAAATTGTTTTAGTTATTTCCTACCATCTAATTAATGTATGTTAATTAATTTAAGAATGTGATTCTTGTTAAATTAATTAACAGTAAATTTTGGAGGATTCATGCAGCAACAGTGAATGTCGTTTATCTAATGTTGATTAGATGTTATCCATGTTAGCTAAATTGTTTAGTTAAATATTTTTTAAAATATAATTATTATATTTTTAAATAAAAGTTATTTCAAAAGTAATTATGTGATAATTGCTTATTGATGCATGTGATGTGTTAATGTATGGATGGATGATCATGGACCTAGATTTCTTGTGATGATGTTTATGGTTTATGGCATGTGATGTAAATTTTGAGGACTTCGTGCCTCCCTCTCTCCCTTTATTAAATCCGGGTTGTACATTCTATTTCCCTCATATTGTGTACTCCCCTTGACTTGTTCAAGATTTCTTATTATTATCTGATGTATATTTATGGGCCTGCGAGCCCAATTTAATGTTACTTGTAATTTTAAGAAGCAGATTGGCGGAGATGGAGGAGAGTACCATGCAAGACCCTCATGGAGATAGAGTTACATCAAGTAAGAGCATTCGATGCGGGGCTGCCATATGTTTGCCATGTTTGTGGATTACCAACTAGCTCTGGTAATGCCACTATAGGTTAAAGTCCATGATCATCCATCGTTTTTCTTCATATATATGATATATGTGGAATGTGCTATGATATATATAATTAAATATATGATATTCTAAATTCTATATATCAAAAGCACGCAGATATAGAGACCAAGATAAAATATGTCAAAATCCCTCCTCATTTAAATTTTTAGCCGTAGCGTAATCATTAAGAATGAATTACGTGGCCCTCCATCATTATAGTTTTATGATTGCTATTACATCGGGCAAGTTTGTTGTGTTATCCACAAGGCTTGCCAAATCTGATGACAGACTAAAACTATGGCATGATGATGCCTTAAACGGGGTAGAGGAACGATGTAGCTTTGTTGTGCTATCCACAAGGGCTACATCCAAATATATGCTCGTTACGTAATGATGGTACTGCTTAAACTAGATTTAATGACTTGTTGTGCTATCCACAAGGTCATTAAAATTCAGGGGTCGAAATAAGATCGGATATTGCAAGAGTTGCAAGTGTCAAGGGTTGACCGCTTTCAGATCATAGTATGGTTTGTTGTGCTATCCACAAGATCATGCTATGAGTCTGTAAGATTCTGATCCCCACTAGGAGACCGTCAGAGTCTCCCATTCTGTATATCTGAGGGTTATACAGTCTGTCAGAAAATAGTGGGAGCTAATATTGATTAAAGTCCTAATCTAGATTTAATTATTATTATAACATCTTCTAGTTGTGTTTACATTTCCTTTATAGGCAAAAATGTCGTCGGGTAACCCACTCCGTGGCATACTGGATGCCAACAAATTGACAGGCCCGAACTACTCGGATTGGCTCAGGAACCTAAAGATTGTCCTCAGGTCTGAGCGCATTGCCTATGTCCTGGAAGGAGAGTTTAGCTGAGATGCTGAACATGCTGAAGACTGCTGAGGGCAACCTTAAGAAGGAAAAGCCCACTGTTCTCATGGTTGGAAAGTCCAATAAGAAGAGGAGAGCAGTGCAAGCCTTTGAGAAAGGCAATGTAAAGAAGCAGTCCAAGCAAAAACAAAAGAAGGACATAAGCAAAGGAGAAGAAAAGGGCGAGTGCTTCCACTGCAAGAAAAAGGGACACTGGAAAAGAAATTGCAAGGACTACCTTGCAATGAAGGCTCAGGAGAAGCAGAAGTTTGGCGAAGCTTCATATATCTATATGATAGATCTTCACTTGTCTCTTAGAGATTCCACATCTTGGGTTTTAGACACTGGATGTGCTTCTCATGTTTGCAATGATATGTAGTGGTTGACAAGTAGAAGGAAGCTAAACAAGGGTGAGGTGAACTTGAGGCTTGGAAACAGCGCAAGTGTTGCTGCACATACTGTGGGAACAGTGAAGCTCAAGTTACCCTCGGGAGATTTTCTTTCATTAGATGATTGCTACTTTGTGCCTAGCATTATTAAGAACATTATTTCTGTTTCTTTGTTTAGACAGAATTGGATACAAGTTTACCATTGAGAACAATAGTTGTTCAGTTTATTTGAGAAATAAACTAGTTGCTTTAGAAAATTTGGTAAATGGTTTGTATCTACTTGATGTTTCTTATGAAAATCTCCACGTTGATGTTTCTTCTAAGAGAAGTAAGAATAGTGTGAACACTGCCTACTTATGGCATTGTAGGCTTAGTCACATTGGTGAGAATAGGCTTCAAAAGTTGCATAAGAATGGATACTTGGATTCATTTGATTATGAATCATATGCAACTTGCGAATCCTGTTTAATGGGTAAGTTGACCAAATCTCCATTTAGTGGACATGGGGATAGGGCCAAGGACATATTGGAACTAATACACTCGAATGTATGTGATCCAATGTCTACCTAAGCCAAGAGTGGCTACTCATACTTCATTACATTCACTGATGACTACTCAAGGTTCGGATTTGTTTACTTAATGAAGTACAAATCTGAAGCTTTTGGGAAGTTCTAAGAATTTAAGAATGAAGTTGAGAAGCAAACTGGAAAAGCATTAAAATCCTACGGTTAGACCGAGGAGGTGAATACTTGAGTACAGAGTTCACACAATTCTTAAATGATAATGGTATCCTTTCTCAATGGACTCCTCCCTATACACCATAGATGAATGGTGTATCGGAAAGGAGGAATCACACCTTGTTGGACATGATACGATCCATGATGAGCCGTTCGCAGTTACCAGTTTCCCTATGGGGATATGCGCTAGAGTCAGCGGCATATGTACTGAACAGGGTTCCCAGTAAATCTGTGTCTTCTACTCCGTATGAGATATGGAAGGGTAGAAAGCCTGATTTTAAACATGTTAAAATCTGGCTGTCCTGCCCATGTGAAGAGACACGACCTAGATAAACTGGAATCCAGAACTGATAAGTGCAGGTTTGTTGGATACCCAAAAGAAACGTTTGGGTACTACTTTTACCATCCTGGTGAACAAAGAGTGTTTGTCGCCAAGAGAGTTGTCTTCTTGGAAGAGGAGTACCTTACCCAAGAGGACAGTAGGAGTAAGGTAAATCTAGAAGAGGTTCTAGATCCACAGACTGTGCAAAGTTCACCAGTTGAAACATCGGTTTCGGAACCTGTTCAGGAATATACACACATTCAGCGTAGGTCTGGTAGAGTACCTAGACAGTCTGAAAGATATGTTGGACATATCAGTGAAGGCATGTCTTATAATGAGGATGATGATCCAAAGACCTACCAAGAGGCTGTTGATAGTCCTTAGTCAGGGAAATGGCGAGATGCCATGAATTCTGAGATGCAGTCCATCTACACCAATCAAGTTTGGAACTTGGTAGACTTGCCTGAAGGTATTGTACCTATTGGGTGCAAGTGGATCTTTATGAGAAAGATCGGTGCAGATGGACAGATTGACACTTATAAGGCAAGGTTGGTGGCAAAGGGGTATCGTCAAAGGCAAGGAATTGACTATGACGAAACTTTCTCACCAGTTGCCATGATAAAGTCGATCAGAATTCTTCTCGCCATTGCTGCACACTTTGATTACGAGATCTGGCAGATGGATGTAAAAACTGCTTTCCTCAATAGAAACATTGAGGAAGAAGTGTATATGATACAGCCTGAGGGTTTTACATCCAAAGAGTGTCCAGATAAAGTATGCAAGCTTCAAAGGTTCATCTATGAATTGAAACAAGCTTCTCGTAGTTGGAACATAATGTTTGATGAGGCTATCAAATCTTATGACTTCATTAAGAATGAAGATCAACCATGCGTGTATAAGAAAATCATGGGAGTGCTATCACTTTTTCATACTTTACGTTGATGACATCTTGCTCATTGGGAATGATGTAGGGATGTTATCATCAGTAAAGGTTTGGTTGTCAAAGATCTTCTCCATGAAGGATTTGGGAGAAGCATCCTACGTATTGGGAATACGTATCTATAGAGATAGATCTAAGATGATGCTTGGCTTGACCCAATCCATGTACATAGATATCATTGTCAAAAGGTTTGACATAGAAAATTCCAAGAGAGGTCTCATACCAATGAGACATGGGATTAATCTCTCTAAGGAGCAGTCTCCTAAGACTCCTGAAGAGAAGGTAGTCATGGATAGAGTCCCCTATGTCTCGGCTATAGGGTCTATCATGTATGACATGCTATGTACAAGACCTGATGTAGCATTTGCTCTAAGTGTTACGAGCAGATATTAGGCAAATCCAGGTGAAACACACTGGATGACAGTGAAATGTATCCTTAAGTACTTGAGAAGGACTAAGGATATATTTCTGGTTTATGGAGGAGGGGACTTGAAACATCGGGCATATACTGACTCGAGTTTCCAGTCAGATCCAGATGATAGCAAGTCTACATCTGGGTTTGTGTTCACCTTAAACGGAGGTGCAGTGAGCTGGAAGAGTTCCAAGCAAGAAACCACTGCAAACTCGACGACAGAAGCTGAGTACATTGCTACAGTTGAAGCCGCCAAGGAGGCAGTGTGGATGAAGAAATTCATCACCGACCTTGGTCTGGTGCCGGGTGACTCTGATCTGATCCCATTGTTGTGTGACAACAATGGGGCCATTGCGCAAGCGAAAGAGCCGCGGTCTCATTAGAAGTCGAATCACATTCTGAGGCGATTTCACCTGATCAGGGAGATTATCACTAGAGGAGATGTACTGGTGGAAAGAGTTCCTTCAATTGACAACATTGCAGATCCACTGACGAAGCCTCTGACTCAAATTTAGTTTGAGCGCCACCTAGAGTCTATGAGTTTAAGACATAAAGGTGATTGGCTTTAGTCCAAGTGGGAGATTGTTAGTTATGGGTGTCCTCAAGCCAATCATAACTTGTACAATCTTATTCTTAATAATAATAATAAGACTTTTATATTCATTATGTGTAATTCGTTTATCATTTCATTATGAAGTCCATGAATATGCGCAATGGATACTAATTATGATGAGATCATAACAATGGGATTAATATCCTTTAAGCGTATATTCTTAATTGTTCATAGTCGGAGAATATTTGAGAAGGACATCGAATATCCGGTTAGACTAGTATAGGTTGCACCTGCTCATATGATGAGGGTGACTGGTCTTATAGTCACTTGTGTGGAGACACTAAGGTGAATCTGTAGGTGTTCATTGGAGAATGAGTTCACTGAACTGATCCGTTATGAATCGCTAGATGGTAATGTTACCTAACTGTCAACCAGCTAGATTCATTGTCACAGTGGCATGATTGGTCCTTAGACCTGAGACACCAAGGATACCTTATCGGTGGACTTCTAGATTTTGACCTTAACTTATAGATCTCTAGCCATGGGGTCTTAATCAGTTAAGTGTTCGGATCTAGCGGAATACCTTCGAAAGTGATTGTGTGGTCAACATGGGATCGCTCGCTCTCGGTAATAAGAGAGTGAATGCTCTAGGGAAAGATGCCTGATAGTCCCTGGCCAGGGAATGACTACTTATCAAAAAAGAGTTTTCTGATATTGTTATGCGGCATCTAATCCAAGTGAGTGCGCGTATTAGGGTTTGACAGTTGACCATACCCTAAGTGCACTCGGGAGCATTATACGAGTGAAGGATTATAGTCACGTGGTATCTGTTGACACAAAAGGTTCCTTGAATGGGTTGCTGAACCCTAATGCTTTCCAGGATCAAGTGGTATTTCTTGGCACCCAACTTAATTGGAAGCCCGGTCAATTATCGTGAGACGATAATTGATTGTGTAATTAATTAATATGAGATATTGATTAATTACAGTAAGTCAATAAAGAGTTATTGGGCTTAATGGGCTGAAAACTGGACTAGCACTTGGGCCTAGGGGGTCACACGCAATAGAGTTCCGAGCAGACTGGGCAGGATGACCGATATAGACATTAACTGGATTTTTGTGAAAAACCGCAGAGTCTATATATACACGTGGAGAGTTAAACCCTGGCCCAAGCTCCAGGCTCTCTCCATGGCCGCCACCTCCTCTCTCTCTCCCTGGGCGCCCCCACCTTCTCTCTCTCCTCTCTCTGGCACATGGTGGAGTTGAGATCCGGGAGACGCGTGGAGACCGAGGAGATCCCGTCTACGTCCGGAGCTCGCGTGGATATGTCTAGAGGCCGGACACCTGAACGGCTTGAAGCACTAGCGTCTCCAGTGCTACCTCCTCTTCGGATTCGGGAGTTTCACAACCCCGCAAAAGTAAAGATCGGATCTTACTACGTGCGGGTTCTCCGTTTTTATTCGATTCCGACCGCCGACAATGATATCTACCGGAGGAAATTGCGTTTTCACTGAGCCCTGATCGATTCCTTACACTGACACATATTTCTTATCCGGTTTACTTGAGCTCTTTGATTTTTTTTTTTTAAGACAGTCGCGGCCCTAAGAAAAAAATGTTAACCGATGTGAGGCTAAAGTTCTAACTTAGCTCTTCTTCCTCTCCCTTTACTCAAGGCGCCGTTATTGGGCCGGGTCTATCGAAAAACTTGATCACGCAAGGCATCATCTTTCATGGTTGGTGTGGCTCTCCACCGCCGTGTAGAAAGCGTTAAAAGTGTAGCTATCGGAAAAATTCCACAAACAAGGTACAGATTTTCGCACGCGACACGCTTACGTACGTGCGTCCCTTTTCACATAAGAGACTGTCGCCTTGTGGTCTCTCTCTAGAAGGAGTTTTAGCTGGAAGCCTTCCGTGACAGGCAGATAGAATGGAAGGCTGGCCCTTCTCTCTCCACTTGGTGCACTTGGAACAAGTCTTTACAGTCACAGGACAGAGTTGACATATGTGATAAGATGATATGATATAAGATAAGTTGTATTTCAATTAAATAAAATGTTTAATATTATATTTTCATCATATCTTGCACCCATGTGAATTAATTATTGCCCGAAACCATGCATAGCTTGCGAGTGTTGTACCACAAGAAAAACCCCCTCCAACCTATTAAGTATATATATATATATATGGGGAGTAATCAGCAGGATGAAACATAAGGGGTGGCCGAAATAAGAAAATATTAAAGTAAAGTAAAATATCAGGGGGCCAATATTTGAAATTCTTTTAAAAAAATTTAATACAAAAAATAAAGAGTGCCAAAATGTGTGTGGGGGCCGCGGGGGGGGGGGGGGGGGGGCATGACCACCCCACTATAAACGTGGGTCCGCCCTTGGAAGTAATACTTGAAACTAAGGCTGTCAATGGATACCCACTTTCCGACTTTCTGACCCGTTTTCGATTTTTTCGTATCCATTTTTTCGTTTCCGATTATTTTTCGTTTCCGTTTCCGATAATATATAAATTTTATTTTATTTACAAAATATATACTTTTAAAATCTTATTTCTTAATATTAAAAAAATTTACATTAAATTTTTAACTTCTCCTTAATTTGTAAATAGAATCTAATTAAGTTGTCTCTCTTGTAGTATTTATTATACCTATTATTATCAAAGATATCTTTTTTACCACTACTCTTAATGCTACATACATCTATCATTTGATCGTACCAGATGTTTTCGATTACTTTCTGTTTCCGACCCATTTCCGATTTTCTTATAAGAAATAGATGCGGAAAGTATCATTTCCGACTCCGACTCCGACTCCGACTCGTTGGCAGCCCTACTTGTAACACACCACCGCGAGCGCAAATTGAACAGTCATTGACTGCTCATCCCATCAACCTGTGATGTCAGCCAACCACGGCTCGGTTTACGCGCACATCACCTCGCGACGATATGTACCAAATATTACTCATGTACAAGATCATCTGCTGCTGAACAAGATCACCTGATCTCAATTACTCCTTCAAATTAAAGACTATGCTGTGTATATAGAGATAGATAGATACATCAGAGTGGCATGTTGAACAGGTGATAAGTAAAAATAAGAAAAACAGAACAATATTATTATCACTTGCAGCTAGCCAGCTTTTTAGAAGAAGACATCTACGTATTATTTTACTCGTGGTACGTACCTTCTTTTCAAATAAATAAATTTAAAAACCCGTAAAAATTAGATGTCGAGAGATTTGCCGATCGACCACTAGAATATTCGTACCTGATCGTTCTGCAAGCTGATACATATGAACATAGCAGCCTCACAGCCTGATCAATTTGCAGGTTGATGTGTGTATATATAGTTGTGTTATGTGTGTTAGACGAGTACTATCGCATGCAGCAGAGCATATCAGAGGCATCACGAAGGATAGCCATGGGCCAAGCACGCCTCCCAGAAGAGCCTGTCGTCAGCGCCGGCCGCCGGCTTCTTGTCGGCAACTTCGACGTCGTCGACGACCCCAAGATGGGCAGCTGCAGGTTCGCCCTCCGGACACTTCTCGCGTCCGGCCGCGGCGGTTTTCGCCAACCTTGAACCCCAGCGCACCGCGGGCTGGTAGTCCATGCTGCTCCCGCCGCCTTCGTCGCTGTCGCTGCCATCGTCGTCGACGCTGGAGTCGTAGCCTCGAGGAGGGAAGAGTACGTCACAGCAGGATTCGGCGTCGTCGTCGTCTACTTCGGCGTCGCCGTCGTCCTGAGCGGCGTCGGGCCAGAGCTCGGAGTCGCCGCTCCCCTCGGTGATGGCCGGAGACGACCTGTCGTCGGTGCTCCAGTCCATGCTTCCCGGGGGAAGCGCGCAGGGAGAAGGGGGAGCTGGATAGCTGGGCGGAAGTGACACGATTCCCCTTTGTTCGGCGACTGCGAGAGGCCCGCGCGCTAAATAAATAGTAAACAAGGATTTTGGCGGATGCAACCCTACAAAAAAGAAAATTACAAAAAGGCTTATTAAATTTATATTTAAACATATATTCTTTGAATAAAATAGTTTTTTTTTCATGTATACCTTTGTTAAAAAAAATAACTAGATCATAATCAAGGATTTTGATGTAATTAATCTTTTAACATGGGCATATATGCAAAAAAATCCTTAACTTAATTTGAATAATCATGGAAAAAGATCTCTTTAATAGGGGTGTCAATTGGGTCGGGCCGGCCCGGAGGCCCGGAAGCTCGGCCCAGTTTTAATCGGACTTAGGCCGACAAAATGAGTCCGCTACAAATTTTTGGCCCGGCCCGGCCTGGTCCGGAAAAAATAGGGCCGGGCTTGGGTTTTGTGTGGCCCGGCTCGGTCGGTCTGGAAAAAATAAAAATAAAAATAATTTATATTAAATATAAAATTTATATTTAGAAAGAGAATTATATTTATTTTTTTCTATAATAAATCTACTAAAAATATAATCTTTTATAAATTAAATGTTAACATAGATATAAGTAAAATATACATTTTTTTATAAATATATTATAGTAGATATATTAAAATTACTTATTATATAAATAAAATAATAATTTATTATATTTTTCCGGCCGGACAAGCTGGGCCGGACTTTTTCTGGGCCCGGGCCGGGCCACCCATACTGGGCCTACCCCCGAGTCTGGGCTGGGCCCAGGCCGGCTCTTAGATAACCGGGCCTGGGCTGGATCTAGCCGGCCCATTGACACCCCTACTCTTTAAACATCAAAATCATAGATATATTTTCTACCAAAATACTTTGAAGATGTAACCGCGCCGGTTGAGATATTTGCCAAAAAAAACAAATAGATGAACTAGTTGATATAATTTCGTATAGTTTCTCCATGACAAAATATGAGATAATATATATTTTTATTAAAAAAAATAAAAATGGGTCGTGACTTGTAAAAATGATCATCTTGATGTAGATGGTCATGACCTGCAAGAAAAGGGACTTGTTCACATGATATGTATACTCCTCTCATTTCTCTATGCTATGAGCCTAGCTAGAAAAATGCTCCCCTTGGTGTAGAAGGTCATGACTCGCAAGGAAAGGGAACTATGTATTCACATGAATATTTATTTCTAGGACAAATTAATTAAAAATTTTTATCAGATTTTTGACTTATTTGTTAGTCCCTAATAGAGCTGTAACTCATTACAGTAAATATTATCGTCTGTTATAGTATACGTTAAGCCCTGTTACAGTAAAGACCTCTATGTTACAGTCAAAGACATCTAATTAATTTACCCTTATTTTTATTTTGATACTACAATCCAATGGTAAAAACCACTGGTTGGTCAACATATAAATTCACGTGCTCAGAGATCGATCTCTAGACATCTCCCACCCAAACCTAATGGATGTCCACTGCACTAGGCGCAGGGATACATAAATATTTACTTGATGGAACATGAATAACCATGAAAAACCAATCTCTTTAAGAGCCAAAATCATGGGTATATTTTTATGTAACCGGACTTCAATATATACATCATACATGAACTTTGTCGGCGATGTTTGCCGGTCAAACTGATCTATATGAGTGGATCTTTGTTGACTGACCTTACATGTGGAATTTTGACGTTTCACATGGCATAAGGAAAAAAGGCCGGTGAGTTGGCCTCGTTTGAGAAAAAAATGGCTAATTACACCGGGGGGGGGGGTGGATTCTATGAAGAAGTGTGATTTTTAAATATTTCTCGGTTTAGAAACATCCTTAGATAAGTGATCTTGGAATAGTCTAGCCCGCTTTTTTTTTGTCCCTTTTTGATTTGATAGTTGCACATGCAACTGATAGCTTGGATACATAAGCTGATCTAAACACTTCACTTGACTTAACAAATCTACTAAAAATTTTCTCTTGAGAGATATTTATTATAGTTGTCAATTATATTTTGAGTGCACTTCTTACTTTTTATTGAGTGGGCACAATATGCCCTCAATGCATTAGCTAATGGGAAGGCCAAAATATATTTACAAGTATATATAATTGATAAGTATAATAAGAATAATTTCTGATAAAACGTTGCAGTGTCCAGCCTTTAACAAACCTTTAATTTAACAGGGTATCGAGCCGGGCCTTGAAATTTTGGCCAGACTGTTCATATCTAGCTTGGGAAACTTAAGAACATGTCCACACATCACATCACACCCAGACCTTTCAAAGCTCGTCACATGTGACTCACATGGAGAAAAGAAAAAGGAAATAGAAGAGGAGAGTTTTTTTTTTTTTTGATAACGAGAAAATTTCACCCCGTGTGATTTTGTGGCCTCAGGGATTGGTGTTCGTGAACTCCAAAGTCAGAATTTGACAGCTCCTACTTTCCGTGTATCCGTATTACCCTTATCCTACTTGACCGAAAAAATTACAGATCTACACACTTCGAGGATTGCATGTAAATCAGATAAATCCCCCCCCCCCAGAATCAGAAGAGGAGAGTTGCATGCATAATTTCCCAAGGTGTGTACATATACATTATTAGTGTTATTTATAATTAGGACAACCACACATGACACATCAACTTACTATATATACTTGTCTTCTAATTAACTCAATATTTTGGCTGGAACATGTTAATTATTATTGTATATCAGGAGTGGCAAAGTGTTTTCTCCCTCCCTTTTGAAAAACTAGTCTACTACAATTATCCTTATAAATTTACTTCTCCCAAGATTTGAACCTTCAATTATATATATATACATCGGAAAACTAACTGTTAGATTACTCTTTAGTGTATGTCAGAAGAGGCGAAGTTGGTTAATGCTGATCCATGTACATATGAAAGTGACCAAGATTCAAGTTGGAACCAGCAGATTTGTACAAAATTATGATAAATAGGGGGAATCTACTAGAATTTGTCGACTCATACAAGACTGGTCAAGTTGTTAACTGCATTATTGGAGTCATTCAACTCGGGTGGGACTTTGTCGAAAGGGATCACAAGTTTCGCATCATGCATGTATATTAAATTTGTTCATTGTGACACTCCCATATATATATATATATATTATATTTCAACTATTTCAGCTCCACGGTGAACTCCTTCCATTGACTTATTGAAGACTTTTTGTTAAATTAAAGTACAACTCAATTTTTATTTTTTATAATAAAATAATAAAGACAGTGACTTGTTACATATACGGAGTGGGTACCCATCGAGTACCGCCCTCACATATTCCAATATCATATATGTGAAGGTAGATATCAGACAGATCCCACTCCATAAGATTTTTAAGTATTTCCCACCAACAAATATTAAGAGTTTTTATTTTTATATGTCTCACCATCATGTGAGGGTAAATACTAGATTTAGATACCTATCACGTATATTTTTAAAATAATTTTCAACAATAAATATTCAATTCATCAAAACCCCACAAATATTTGTTTGCTTTTTATTACTTTTTTTATGTTCAAAGTATGGAGCAGTATTCCTGAAACGCCGGGTCGTCCACGCTGTTACTTCTTCTTCCTTGGCTCTTTTGGAACCATAAGTATGGATGGTCTAGAAAACACGGCTTTACCTGGTCAAGTAGGCTGCTGGTTGTAGGTGGTGGCCGGTAAGTGATGGGATTCTACTATAGGTGAAAAAAAATATTACTTGGGTTTGCAATATTTCTAGTCTTTGATGTGGATTGGAGTTTGATTACTACTATAACAGTGAAATATTACTTATATATATTGGATCTGCATTTCTAATCTTTGATGTGGATTGGAGTTTCATTCTTATTATTAGGGTGTTCATGATTTGGTTTGGTTTGGTTTGGTTTATAGAAAATTTTTAAAAAAGAATATCAAATCAAATTCGGATCCAACCCGAACCAAATCAAACCGAAGTCCCTTGAAACCAAATCAAACAAAACTGAAATAAATTCAGTTTGGTTCGATTTAATTTGAAAATAAATGGGTCTTTAGATTCTCTTAGTCTTAAATAAGATTTTAATCACTTGTTTCTCTAATAAATCACTATCAAATAAGATTTGAAATGAAGTATTAAATATTGTTGACCATATTACTCTCCATAATTTATATTTTTACGTAAATATATTGAATAAACTTGATATACAAATAATTAAAACTTATTACTTTTTTTATGGTCAAGTTGGCTGCTGCTTGTAGGTGGTGGCCGGTGAGTGATGGGATTCTGCTATATATAGGTGAAAAAATATTACTTGGGTTTGCATTTCTAGTCTTTGATGTGGATTGGAGTTTGATTACTACTATAACAGTGAAATATTACTTATTGGATCTGCATTTCTAATCTTTGATGTGGATTGGAGTTTGATTCTTATTATATAACAGTGAAATATTACTTAATTGGGTCTGCAATTTTGGCCTCTGACATAGAATTGCAGTTTTATTTATATAGGTGAAGAATTACTTCGCCTTTGCTAGGAATATAAATAGATTTGAGTTCGGTTTGGATTGACCAATACCACATCCTTGGGGCAATGGTTGAGGGGCATCTGGTTTGGCACAAAGTCTGGTATTTATCCCAGGAACCCAGTAATCTTTCCAGATATCTATATATGGCTTTGCCATTATAGATTATCCCAGAGGACTCCTTGTGACTTTGTTCTCTGCAGACTGCAATCATAGATGACCAGATAATTGAACAGGAGTTTACCTTTTTTGATTCCCAGAAGTTACTCTTTGATAGATACTTAATTGGCTTTCAGGATAGTTATCCAGGGAGAGAAATCATCTTCTAAGAAGCACCAGGTGAGTCTCATCCCTAAAGCCAGCCTTGTTCTACTTCTCTAGGTCTCTATAATGCCCAACCCCCCTATAGCTTTGTGCTGATTCATGGATTGCCAAGAGCAGAAGTGGATTTTCATTTTTGCATCATGATGGTTCCACCAGAAATTATTCATAAGAGAAAGACTTAGTGCACTTTCATATGAGGGGTGCCACATAGGCTTAGTGCTTAGTCATATTACACTTAAGTGTAATATGAAAGTGCACTAAGCCTTTCTCTATTCATAATTGTGGTCAGCTTCCTGAGGCTGCCCTTTGGGAAGAGAATAGTGCTCATGATATGTTGGGGTAGAGCAGCCAGAGTAGACTTCAAAGGGATTGTTCTACCAGCCTGTGATAAAGTTCCCATCTTCCAGTTTCCAATTCTCTTCATCAGTCTTTCTTCAATAAACTTCAGATGTTTTACCATGCTACCTCTCCATAGAATAGGGTGGCCCAAGTATAATTCACCTTCAGAAATCAACCTGATGTTCATAGTGTCCATGAAATCTTGTGGAACAGACCTGGGAATGTTCCTACTGAAATGGAAACCATATTTTCCTTTGTTGATGATCTCTCCAGTCCACTTGCCATACTGCTAAAAAAAAATCTGAGAATACTCCTCTATCTCTGACTGATTCAAGATTCCAAAAACAAATATGTCATTAGCATACAACATACTTGTGATGGAAGGAGCGAAACAATTTATCTTGAGACTTTTAAACATGTTTGGTATTTGGATAGATCGGAAATAGAGTGAGGATATCCTCAAAATTTTAAAAATATCTTTATTATTTTGAAGATATCATCACTCTATCCCTGATCTATCTAAATAAGTTTTCCTATTTATCATGGCCGTGAGGCACTCAACACACATCATATAAAGATATGGAGATGGTGGGCAACCTTGTCTCACTTTTGCTTCCCCATTAATAAGAATGGAAATTAAAAGAATCTGTTGAAATACATACCCATATCAACTTTACAAAAGGACCAGGAAAATTATATTGACCCAGCATATACCTGATCACAGACCACTCAATTTTATCATAGGCTTTGGAGATGTCAGCTTTGAGCCCAAAGTGGTTCCTCTTTCCACTCTTGTTATTTAAGGAGTGGATAAGCTCATGCACCCCAGCACAACATTGTCATTGATGAGCCTCTCTGCAGGGACAAACGCTCCTTGGTTTTTCGAGATAAGAGTGGAGAGGAAAGGTTTGAATGGGTTTGCTAGAATGTTTTGTGATTGTTTTGAGGAGCACATTGCATAAGGAGATAGGCCTGAAATGATCTGGGGAGGTTGGAGGGTATCTTTTAGGAATAAGAGCAATGTAGGTAAGATTGAGACCCTCATGCAGAGAACCAGAAATAAAGACCGATTGGACCAAGGAGATCACTTGGTCCTTCATAGTCTCCCAACAAGATTGAAAAGAACATGGGGGGAGGCCGTCAGGACCTGGGAATTTTCGGGGTGCATACTGAAAATGGTGGATTTGATTTCTTTAGCAGATGGAGCAAGTAAGAGTCAGTCGCCGATTGTCGAGCGCTAGACATCGACTGTCGAGTGCTGGTCATTGGTCATCGGTTGTCGGGCGCCAGTCATCGATTGTCGGGCGCCATACATTGGGTGCCAGCCATTGGTTGTCGGGTGCCAGACATCGGGTGTCGGCCATAGGAATAAGAGCAAAGATTGTAGTCTTGCTCGTGAAAATCTTATATGAAAAAGAAATCGAGAAAAATAATTTACGAGGTCTCGTAAAAAATATCAACATTCATAAATTTTGGGTACAAATTTTCATAGATTAACTTTTCAGAGGTACTAAATAAGTCATTGTATGAAATTTTTCTTGAAAACATTTTCTTACATGAGATTTTAGGTTAAAACAAACAGGCCCTTAGTGCACATCAAATATATATATTAAGTAAGTCACACCTATTAAGATTAGAGAAATACCATGCTCCTGACAACCCGAGAGCAAAGGTGAAGTGAAATCACCTCCACCCATTTTTTTATTGATTTAGGGGGTGTATTTAATGGATTGTTAGTGATGCATTTAATATATTCACATTTTATGAGACGTATCATATGCGCACAAAATAATGTACACAAAATAATGCACATAACTAATAATACAATACACACAAATAATAATATAATATATATAAATAATATAATAATATAAACAAATAATATATCAATGCACATAAATGACGTCATTTACTTATATGCCGACGGTGGGCACTCCCCCACACTGATATTAATCATTTCTCCACAAAAAATGTAATTGGTAAATGTAATAAATATCTTTCTCATATTATAATTAGGGAAAATTAATTGTTGGTCAACAACCTTTCGATCCTTGCTTTATGCAGGACTTATTTTTAAGTCTCTACTTTTAACCCCCGTTATTCCAAAAGTGTGTAACCGTTATCCCAAAAGTGTGTAACTGCGTAAGTACGTACTTACACAGTTACATGTGTAACTGCGTAAGTATGTAAATCCTGTAACTGTGTAAGTATGTAATTACATACTTATGTAGTTACACATGTAACTTTGTAAATACTTAATAATTTACCGAAATAAATATTTACTTACTTACTGGGAGAATTACCAATCAATCCCTAATTTTGGGGGATTTATTTTCAGATCTTTGAGTTACATAATTATAGAAGAAGGGATTTACATAGTTTCAAAAGGGCTTACCTACTTACCAGGGACTTA
Organism: Colocasia esculenta; assembly: GCA_014218235.1. Lineage (NCBI taxonomy): Eukaryota > Viridiplantae > Streptophyta > Magnoliopsida > Alismatales > Araceae > Colocasia > Colocasia esculenta. The sequence goes on along the minus strand of CM024765.1, from coordinate 3,514,570 downwards.
CCTAGTTACAAAGTTGCATGTGTAATTACACATTTACGCAGGTAAGCCCTTCTGTACTGTAATTACCTAGTTACCAGGGACTTACCTAATTACAGAGTCCCTGAGTTACATATTATGTAACTTTGTAATTACATGTATAGTTACAGAGTATGTAGTTACATAATTACATTTGTAGTTACATAATATGTACATGTGTAATTACAGACTTACGTGCAGTTACAGAGTTACACATGTAACTCTATAATACAGAGTTACACATGTAACTCTGTAACTACATACTTACGCAGTTACATGAATTACATACTTACGCAGTTACAGTAATTACACATATAACTCTGTAACTAAGTAAGTCCTAGGTAACATTTGGTAACTAGGTAATCCCTGATAACGTAGGTAAGTTCTTCTAAAACTATGTAAGTATGTAACTAGGTAAACCGTAATTACATAGTTACAAACTTATAAAATCTCTATGTAGTTACAGAGTTACATGTGTAACTACATAAGTATGTAATTATATATTTATGTAGTTATAGGAATTACATACTTACGCAATTATACATGTAACTCTGTAAATATATATACTTACATAGTTACATATTTAACTGTGTAACTACTTCATACTTTGTTACATAGTTACAAGAAGAAATAATTACAAACTTAAGGAGTAAAAAACTATGTACTTACATACTTACAAAGTTACATGTGTATGTGTAGTTACATAGTATGTACATGTGTAATTACACACGTACATGTAGTTACAAAGTTACACATGTAACTCTGTAGCTACATACTTACACAGTTATAGGAATTAATGTAACTCTGTAACTAGGTAAGTACTAGGTAACATTTGGTAACTAGGTAAGCCCTGATAAGTAGACAAATCTTTTTGAAACTATGTAAGTATGTAACTAGGTAAGCCCTAATTACAGAGTTACAAACTTATAAAATTTCTATGTAGTTACAGAGTTACATGTGTAGCTGCATATGTAATTACATACTTACACAGTTACAGATTTACATATATATTTACGTAATTATACATGTAACTCTGTAAATATATACTTACGCAGTTATATATTTAACTGTGTAACTACTTCATACCTTATTCCTAAGACGTAAAAAACTATATACTTACATACTTACAGAGTTACATGTGTATGTGTAGTTACATAATATGTACATGTGTAATTACACACTTACATGTAGTTACAGAGTTACACATGTAACTCTGTAACTACATACTTACGCATTTACAGGAATTACATACGTAACTCTGTAACTAGGTAAGCCTAGATAACCTTTGGCAATTAGGTAAGCTTTGATAAGTAGGTAAATCCTTCTGAAACTATGTAAGTATGTAACTAGATAAGCCCTAATTACAGAGTTACAAACTTATAAAATTTTTATGTAGTTACATGTGTAACTGCGTAAGTATGTAATTACATACTTACACAGTTACATGATTTACATACTTACGCAGTTACACATGTAACTGTGTAAGTACGTACTTACGCAGTTACACATTTTTGAGATAACGGGGGAGGATAACGGAGGTTAAAAGTAGAGACTTAAAAATAAGTCCTGCATAAAGCAGGGACCAAAAAACTGTTGAAAACCTGACAGGAACCTGAAAATAATGTCAGGTCCCTGCCATAGACTAATAATTAATTCTCCCTTATAATTATAATAATATTGCATGGGACTCCATGTTTATTTCTCTGCAAGCACTTTACTCCTATAATTAATCGCCCATCAGCATCCACTTGAAAGCAGGTAATGATTGTCCAACATTTATTGATCTGATGCGATCCCCCAACTACAAAAGAAGATTATAAATAATAATGGCATAAAGTGCTTCCCTACTCTTCTCCTCTATTGTTGGAGTGGGCTTGTTATTGTGCCTCGTTAATATATGATAAATGACTTGGGATTTGAAAAAGATGGTTCACTGGTCCCTAAATTATATCACCAAATTGATTGGGACCTCCATCTCTCTCCCGGTGTGACCAAGGTAAGAGTTCAAGCCACCCTATCGGACATGAAGAGGGTGATTCTCCACCCTCTTACTACTACAAATTTACATATATAAGATACGCCTAGCGCAGTGGACACGCCGATGGGTGGAGTGGGACGTGTCCGGGGATCGAACCCCAGACGCGCTGGGTTTTCGCGCAATGGTCAAAGACCACTGCGACATGCAACCAAAAAAAGAGAAAAAATTAACTACGACTTATAATTTAAAGAAACTAAATAAAAATCTACTTTCTATTCATATTAAATATATTTTATTAAAGATAAAAATATCAAATTATATCTTATAAAATTTAATAAATAAAAAATAATTATAAAATTCTATCTTTTGTTCACTAAATTTGAACACACTTTCCTCTCCAACAAACTTTTTCCCTTCTTCTCCTCACCTCCGCGACTTCTTCTTCTCTCTCTCTCTCTCTCTAATCTCTCCAGAGTTGGGTAGCAATCCGCCTTAGGCGTGCGATGCATGTTTGGCAACAATCTCCCTACAACATAGGTCAGAGTGGCTAGGCGAGAGAGCAGCCATGGCTGAGCAAGGGCGTGGCCTCGCAGTCTACTACAGTTATATGCATGGTGGGTGTTGGCCCCATAACTAGTTGTGGTCGCACGCACAATGATAAAAGATACTTATAAAGTTATGAAGATTATTATAATATGATTGTTACATTTGGATAGTTGTTAATTTTTTTTTGTCAATTATGAATTGAGTTGTGCATGTCAAATGCACTTGAGAACCATATGGATGCTATATTATGGGTGTCATATTGTGATTTATGACTTTATATTTTTTGTCATTTGATATTACATTTTAAATTTTGAAATCTTTTTCCATGAGGAAATATTTTTCATTCTATATTTGGAAGAAGAGAAATAATATTCTCCCGTTCACGAGGGAGGTTATTGTCTTGCTAGAATAACCAGATGGCTCTTAATTGGTCTTCTTTGGGTGTAACATAAATCCTCACAAAAAATAACATTAAATATTTGTCAGTACCTAATAAATATATAAGTGAAATAAATATGTGCATAAGTGGAACAAATAGATAGTTAAATGAAACAAAGTTATTTGCTCCACTTACATACTCATTTGTTCCACTTATATACTTATTTGCTCCACTTACCTATGTAATTGATCCACTTATAAGTGGAACAAATATGTGAATAAGTGGAACAAATAGTTAGATAAGTGGAGTAAAATTACTTGTTCCACTCAGCTATCTATTTGTTCCACGTATTCACCTATTTATTCCACTTATCTATCTATTTGATCCACTTATAAGTGGAACAAATATGTGAATAAGTGAAACAAATAGTTGGGGAAGTTCCACTTAACTATCTACACCACAAGAAAATGTGGCATTTCCGACGGCTTCTTTCTGTCGGAAATCCGTCGGTAATCCGTCGGAAAATGGATTTTCTGATAGCTTCGTCAGAAAGTCGTTGGAAATGGCCCGTCGGAAATAGTTGGTCGGAAAATTACCGACGGAAATGAATTCTGTCGGAAATCGGTCGGAAATTTCGATTATTGCGTCGAAAATCAGTAGGAAATTGGTATTTCCGACGGATATTCCGACAGAAAAATTCCGTCGGAAATATCCGTCGGTAAAATCGCTTTTTCTAGTAGTGCTATTTGTTCCATTTATTCACATATTTGTTCCACTTATATATTTATTGGGTACAGATAAATATTTAATACTATTTTTTTGTAGAGAGTTGTGCTGCACCCAACGATAATCAACCAAGAAACACCCAACTATTCTAGTATGGAAAAAAACTCTCTCATGAACATGAACAAATTATTACTCTTGGAAGAAAGCTATATATGTCATTAAATTTTCTTCGTGAGATATTTTTTTTTGAGAAGATCTATCATTAAATATAACAAGTTATATAGATAATGAGACTACTTTTAAAAGATAATAGTTTGTATTCTGATATTAGTGTAGAAGGTATATAATTTTGTCTTCTATTGACCAAGTTTGACAATTTAGAAAAAAAAGTTTTTGTTGCCTAGAAGGAATAAAATAAAAAAATATCTGCCTTCTATGAGGATTTTAGAAGACATAAATTATCATCTTCTAAACAATAATAGTGGACACAAACATTTGTCGTCTAATTAATAGGTACTACAAATACCTTCTATCATGAGTTTATGAAAATAAACTGCCTTCTATAACTATCATTTTTCATCTTTTAAATTTTTGACTTCTAAACACACTTTCTATCTTCTATTCCATTGTCTTCTAGAATAGAAGATAGTGGAATAGAAGGCATAATATAATCTGCCCTAGTTCCATCTTTTAATAGAATAGAAGGCAGATATTTACATTTTAAGAGGTAAAATTTTTTGTCTTCTATTATTGTTCTACTAATGGATCTGGCTCCAACCGTCAGACTCAACTATTGAATCTGGTCCAAATAGGTGACAATCTAGTTATTAAATCTCAACACACCTAGAGCAAGTCTAAATGGTAAGCACGACTAAAAAGCGCTACAGAGTCCCATACTGCCACCCTTTAGGAAGGCTCTTTTTTTACTTGCCATGAAATCTTAGGGATAGCCTGAGGCAAGTGGACAACTCCTAAAATAGCACCTTCAGAACACGCTATAGTAGGGAGTCTATAACTTGGGACATAATTACCCTGTCATGTTAGATGGACCTTAACTTGGGAACTTGACTCTCTGGCCAGCACACCCTTAACTCAGAGGCTATTTGCCTGATGGGGTCTTAGCTCGACAGAGCAAGTTAGCACCATGGGTCCTTAGCTTAGCCAAGAGAGACCAACATTGCATGAGTCTTTACCTGATAACAATGACAACAAGTCCCATCAAGATAGAAGGACAGAAGAGTGTGGTCCATGGAGGTAAGGATCAAGGGTTCACCCTATGATTACCCCGCTGTACGAGGCCTAGGCCTCAAGGCAGATTAGCATACCCCACATGGCCATCCCGCAGGCTCTACCCACATTCCATTAATACCTACCCCCATACCCTATGTGGACAAAGAGGAGAGTTGGCACCTATTTAATCCCAATTCCCTTCGAGAAAGGTATTAGAGGGTTTACCTTGGGAACCACTCCTCAAGGGCCCCTGATCCTTTGTTCCTTCCTTGCAGGACCATCCTTCATGATCTTGAGTCAATCTTCCCCAATCCTAAGGCCACCAAATGGTCTACACTGAGACTCAGGATCAGCCCTCTTCATCTGGCACTGTCTATGGGAAGACGAATGAAAAGCCACCATGGTGTGCAAAAGCAACAATATATACTGGAGGGAAGGCAAGGAAAAAGGTTCAGGGGAGAGTGGTTTAACTAATGTGTTAGCCTCCCATTCCGTCATCGGCATTGCTTAATTAGAACATCTCGGAGGATGTTGTCCTCCCTAATATCCAGAAGAACCTTCACCTCAAGGTGAGCCTAAAAGACATTGCCACCGTCAACCAGAAGGTGGATAGGCTCATCGAGCTAATGGCGACCTAGTTCTCAAGGGGAGAACATCCAGGTGAAGCTTTGGAGGAACCCTTTCCTTACACCCCAGTGAAGGCTAGACCTATATTGCTCATTGGCTGTGTCTTTCACAATGTGTTAGTAATCTTCCAAATCCTTGAACTTAGGCACGAGTCCTCCCTTGCCGCCCGCTGCTTGACCTTAAGCTCCCACTCGACCAACTAGAGTTGCTCCTTGTACACCTCCTTCTATGCCACCCACCCATTGACTTGGGTTGCATATGAGTGACATTTTTAAGCAAGGTCATCAGTCACCCGATTTGCTCGAGTAGCCTACTAGTCCACTCGTTCAACTTCTTGGTCCGCCTTCTCTATCTCCTAGTCCATGCGCCTAGTCTTATGATTCACTTGGTCCTTCTCCAGCTGTAGACTATTGTTTAGTGCATGGATCTTCTCCCGATCCGCTATTGCCTTGCACCAGATAGTCCTGACCTCCTGATCATACACAACGACCTCCACAACTAGCTTGGCACATTTCTCATCCATTCTAGCCCACTCTGAGTAAAGTGCTGACTCCCTCACCACCAACCTCTTGATGCATGCGCCCTTGTATGTCTGCCTCATACATCACTGACTTTAGGGTGTGATCCATCAACCAATGGATAACATCGAGATCTGGGATATGGCTCAGTTCGAGGGTTGCATTTAAGGAGATGAACACTTGGCACCATTCCACCTTCTACAATTCAGCACCTGGAAGGGAAACACCCCCCTCTGGGGGTGCTAAAGGACATGCACTAGGAGCCATAGGGTGCGGAAGTGGGCCTGAGCCCCTGACTATCACCACAGAAACCACAAGAGTTGCCCCCCCTGGTTGTGCCTTCGAGATTGCAGAAGCAGTCGTCACTAGTGCTAAAGGATGGTTGACCATAGGGGTGCTTGTCAAGCCCTTTGGGGATGCCAAGACAACGGGCTCCAAAGGTGGAACCATCTGAGGTGTTGGAGATGACGGTGCCATGGCCATGGCTGAGGGGGCCACCGTCTTCACAGAAGGAGCCACTGTGTTGGGTGCCTTCCTCTTTAGTCAGCATTCCTCCTACTCCTGGGCCCTCATTGCATCCTTCATCGCTCTTCTCCCAAGGGGCCCCCATCGGAAGACCTTCTCTTTGTAAGCACTTTGGACACAACCTGCTTCTTCTTTCCCCATGCCATCATCTGGGAACTCCTCCAAACAAGTGGAGCCTCCTCCCCTCCTCTTCTGACATTTCCCTCTAGTTGCTCAACGGTGCTCACTTGGTCTCAATCTAAGAAGGAGAAAACTTCCTTGACAAATCTGTGTGAGAAGGGAAGCTCGAGTTAAGCAACAATTGCAACCACAACTGCCCCAACCAAGGTTCCCATCAATTACCTCGAGGCACCTGAGGCACCGGCCCGTACTTCAAAAGGTTCTTAACAGTGGCTGGCTCATCCACACGTGAAAAGAAGGTCGAGAGAATGTAGATCTCGACCTCAAACCCATCCATTGGTGGGCGTAAATCAAGGAGACAAAGAAGGAGAAAAGTCTGGGGCCACTTGAAAACCCCACTTAAAGGCCTTTGGAGACTGAGACACCGGAAAATACTGGGCCTTCCACCCTTTGTGGGAGGAAGACTTTCGAGAAAGGCTCAAGAAGCTTTGTCTATGGTGAGCCTTGAGGAAGAAGAAGCTTGGGCCAGATGTAACGACCAACAAATTAAATGAATTATTAAATAGAAAAATCCATGAGAAAAATCTAGGCATGCTCAAATTAGTTATCATCTATTGAGTCTTAGGCTCATAATCGATTCCTTGACTCGAACGAGAATCGAGTCTAAGTATTACGTTGATTATTCGTTCATCACTTTGATTACCACTTCAAATTCTTGCTTCAATTATCAGTTCAATTCCCAATCGATTATAAGACTATCTCAACATTGATTATCAGTTACAACACTTTAATTATTAGTGCAAATTAAATTATACTTCGATTACCATTTTGATTACTAGTTCATTCACACTGATTACTAGTCTATTTTCTTATCGATTACTAGTCTGTTTTCTTATCGATTATTATATCGATTACCAATCTATTTAATTTCTTATCGATTATTGCATCAATTAACAGTTTATATTCTCATCAATTTTCAAGTAAACTTCACATCAATTAGCAGTTTAGGGTTTGTATCGATTAGCTTTAGATGGGTAATCGATTAGTCATTCAATTAGTAGTCTTATTCCTTTCTGATTATTGTTTCGATTAATAATTGAACTGTGATTCGATTACACATTCAATTACTGACATCGATTATTGATCCGATTATGAAAGTTGAATTGTGATTCGATTACACATTCAATTACTAACATCGATTATTGATCTGATTATGGACTTAACTCCATTTTGATTAGTCTTTTGATTATTACTCTCATTTGCCTATCGATTACTACTCCAATTAATAGTTCACTTTCCTATCGATCTTCTTATCAAGTAACAGATCAATTACGCTATCGATTATTGTTTCGATTAACACTTCAGTTATCACTTATGTTCTCATCGATTATTGCTTCAATTAGCATATCAATTACACTACTATTTCCTATCAATTACTGCTTTGATTAGTAGTACGATTTTCCTATCGATTACTGCATCGACTAGTAGATCAATTCATATCAATTATTGCTTCGATTAATAGATGGTATGGGAACCGGCTAGGACTCCAATTTGCATTCCAATTAGCAATTCAGTGAGTGTTTCGATATTTTTTAGAATCTATATCAAATATCACTCCATATTCTTCACAAATTTCTAGATTATTGACCCTTTTGACAACTATGGTATAAATTGAACTATTCTAAAAACCTTAAAGGATTCTTGGTCAAGAGTGGTTTTTCCCTGTGTCATGCATGGGAAATGGCACCTACAAATGTGCACCATCCAACCAATGGAAGGATGGTTCGCATTTGAGAACTTGTTTCTATATGCCTGCTAAAGCAACCCCAAAGTAAAAGATATTTTTTAGTAATTGGGACGGTCAGTACTTTGGTCTGTAAAAGTAACTATGGGCCAATTATGAGGGTACCCCTTGGTAGAAAACTCTGGGACCGGCTTGTTAAAAGTGAACCCTAGCCAAAAAAGAGCTTTTACTATACTACCCTAGACCACATAGGGACTAAGCACAAAGTCCAAACTTTTCCCCCAAGAAACTTTAGAATAAGAAGTGTACCTGTAACGTCGCGTGTTTTTCGGATCTTCGTGGATCCTCGGTTTAGCGTATGGGGTGGTCACACCTTGACCAGTGCGACTTGTGTTGTGTGTTTCTTATTGGATCCTTACCGGGGTTGGTTATGGATCTGTGTTGGTGTTCAGTGCACTGGACATCAACAGTGGGTTGGCGTCCAGGTGTGTGACGTCTACTGTGTGTTGGCGGCAATGGTGTTGACCACCCCTAAAAAGAAAGTGTTATAGTAATGAAAGCAGATGGCACCCGATTGAAATAAAGTTTAATGCATGTAAAGTTAGTTGAGCAGTTTAATTCTTCCCTAAAAGAAAGTGTTACAGTAATAAAAGCAGATGTTTTGAGAAATGGTAGAAATATTGTGGTTAGTCAGTCAGGAAGTGTAAGTTGAAGTTAAAAAGAAATATGAAAAGTAGAGTGCGTCAATAATGTAATGGCAGGGCAGAATTCAGATTTGGGAAATGTGTGGCACAATCAGAATTGAAGTATTAAAGGAAGCATTTTAGAAACTTCGATATTGTCTGCCAATATTGATCAGTTAATTAAGGTGATTTGAGAAGCTTAAATAGTCAGTATTGAATATAGCCGGAATCAAAGAAATTATGAAAGTGTGCAACAATTGTGAATAATAGTAGAAGCATAATGTATGAAATATTCTGTCAGATATTCAGCAGGATCAGAGTAGCGCAGCAGAAGCGTGGTGGGTCCACAACCCACAGATCAGAAAACTAAAAATATGATAATGGATAAAATAAGGTAGTAGTTAATAATGATAAGCATGTAATGAAATGACACCAAGTAATATGAGAGTTTAAGTAAGGTTCAATGTAACAAAGTACTCAAAAGTTGCAGAATAAACTGGGAAAATTTGAGCAAGAAAAGTGGTCCAGAAAGAAATATTCCGGATACAACAGAAAAATGTGGAGATAGGTTGAGTCTAAGGAGATAAAGCGCCACTGGCAAGGTAGAATTGCCCATGACAAAAAGATAATGACTAATAGATGGAATCCGTGAAATAAAGCAATTATGAAATGAAAGAAAGAGAAAGGAGAAGCAGGACAAGTGCAGAATGGAATAGAATGAGACTGGCAGTGTGAAATAAATTGAAAGGCAAGTGCAGAGAAAAAGTATCCTTCTTGTTCTGTACATGGTTTTGTTTTTTTTTAGGTGATAGTCCGGCGTGCTGTGGTTTATGTTGAATGTCGAGGACAACATTTCTTTTTAGGTGTTAGTAATGTAACGTCACATGTTTTTCGGATCTTCGTGGATCCTCGGTTTAGCATATGGGGTGGTCACACCTTCACCAGTGCGACTTGTGTTGTGTGTTTCTTATTGGATCCTTACCGGGGTTGGTTATGGATTTGTGTTGGTGTTCAGTGCGCTGGACATCAACAGTGGGTTGGCGTCCAGGTGTGTGACGTCTACTGTGTGTTGGCGGCAATGGTGTTGCCGTTAACATGTTCTTGGCGTCCATCGATGTGGATGTCTATCGTTCGTTCTAGTGGGTTCTATTGCATGAACTTGGCGGCGAGCAATGTGGACGCCTAGTTGTGATGGTTTGGTTAACGGCGCAGAGGTTGACGTTAAACTGAGGCACCTGTGTTTTTAGGAGCAACCCGAGCCTTCTTCTTTCCCTACCTTCTCCCCTCCTCTTCCCCCACCTGTACCCTTGTGCCTCTTCACTACTTCCGGCGGTCGACGGGAGCACGTGGGAAGGCCGTGATGCGCGCAACAACGGTAGATCAGGCGGGGAAGGACGGATTGGAGGGCGGTGTTCGCGGGAAGCTCCTGGGGTTTCAGCACGATTTGAGGTTCTTTAGGAGTTTATTTGCGTTTCAGAGTAGGGACTGGACCCCTTGATTTCTCCTGTTTGACTTGTCATGCTCCGTTTGCATAGACTGCTTGTTAATCATGTTTTTGGGAAAAGGGTTTACCATGCCGGGAGATTGGGTGGTTTGATCGATCCAAGTGTTGGATCTTGCTTTTCCGGTTTGTTTATAGTATACAGATGTAAGGGGAAGTGTTTCCCCTCGTTTTTCTGTTGTTTATAGTGCTAGATTTCCCGTGTGATCGGCCTGGGACCGTTCTGTGCGTCCTGTGTGTGTTGAGTACTGAAGATCTTGACGTCAACATCAGTTGACGCTGAGTTCTTCGTTGGGAGATTAACGTCTAGGTTTCTAGCCGTTGATTTTTAGTAAACAGCCAGGTGGTGGCCACTTACTTAGTATTGACTGCAAGAAATACTGTCTTCTATATCCTATGGATGGCAATCGATGTTGCCGCCAACCTGTGCATGTATCAACACAGTGTGTTTCACGGCGTTCTTGTTGCAAGTATTGCGATGCAATGTGTTTATCGATACTGAGCGGTGCATTAACACCTGTGGTGCTCCTAGAGCACAGGGTTTTTGAGGCCAGCTTACCAGCTATGTAGTTTACTAGTTCTTTAAGTGTGTGCGTGGGATTCACTACATCCTAACGCACAAGATTTATGTGAAATATTACGGGGTTTTGATGTCGTGCATGTGGTTTGTGTGTGCATGGCATATCGTACGTTATTGTGCTTATTGTATCTTAATTATTATGATTAGTTCGCGGTGTTGTGGCGATGAGGTTCACGTTGGAACCTAGCTGTGATCCTTTAGGATCTCTTACAGATTACCCTGAAGGGATAATTGATAAAGTGTAAGTGTGGTTGTGTGTTGTGCTTAGCATAGCAGTGGAGGTCACTTTGTGACCGATGACAGGCCATGGTGTTATCATTAATATGGTTTATATGCGTGATTGTGTAGGTTAGCTTGTAAGTCACAGGGTGACCGGAACAAGCTATTCCTAACATATGTACTGTGATCGGTAACAGAAAGTGTTTGTGAACATATCGTAGTTTGAGCTTGCCGAGTGTGGTGGTCCGGCACCTATTTCGGAATGCCTCTCTAGTCGGGTACCCCAGGTTCTTTGTGAGCCAGGCACGTGTGTTTGTTGTGCTCGGGGTTTGTCCCGGTATAGTGTGGTACCGTCGAGGTCTGTCTCGTCTTCCTGGACACCCTCACTCCTGTGTTTGAGTTGTACATCCGGCTGAGGGAAAGACGACAGTAGAGCAGCGACTTGTGTTTGTAGGTGAGCAGTCGTTTGTAGCGCGCTCGTAGTTGGGGGTACGGACACCAGTAGTCGACACTGGTCCCCAACTAGTCATGTTTCCAGTGCCTCACTTTAGGGTGCTCCGGCCAGAGTCCCTAGAGGTGCCAGGCATGGACCTGCAGCTGTGTGTCTGCAGGTGTGGTGTTGGTTGGTCTCTACAGTTGTTTGACTGCTTTCTCGTGGAGCGGCAGTTGGACCTTACGTCCGTGGCTGTGAGACTGAGATGTAGTTCTTGTGTTGTGTTGTCCGGGTTGGATATTGGCCTGATCAGCCAGTAGTCCGTTCCCTTGTAGTGGCATCGTTCCTTTCCGACTCGTGCTTCGCTACTGGTTGGGACTCATGAGTTTGTGACATGTTGGTTATGGTTTGACCTACAACGATGTGCCCTGTCGTAACACTAGTCTTATTGTGGTTTAACTCACTATGGTGTGCCTTGTGGTGGCACTAGTTTACTGGTGCTTTCTGTGGTGGTACCTCGTGGTGGTAGGTACCTGTACCCCGTGTGGGTAATGGTTTGTGGTGATACGTTGTGTACCAGCCTTTTCTGGTATTGTCGTGAAATTGTGTTCCGTGAAGGTCGTATGATGTGATCTTCCACTTGTTGTGCACCCTCTTTCGGGTAAGCTTTCGTTTAGGGTTTAATGCGTAAGGGATTGGCCATTGTAGCCAACCTTGCCACTTTGTGCATGGCTATCGACATCTTGTGGTTTGGGGTATAAAGGATTAGCTCTTGGTTAGCAATCCAATACCCAGGTGCTTGAGGCTTTCCAGTGAAGCTTGTTGCCTGAGTAGTGGTTTGCTCGTGTGGCATATAGCTTAGGCAGCCAGTTGTCGAGATGGTTTGCCTATGAGGCCCGAGGCTTAGACGTTCCAATTGTTGAGTGGACTAGTAGTGTGGTGCTAGTTCGATTACTCCCTTTTACTTTCCGAGTTTGTGTTTAGTTATTGTGTTTACATTTAATTGTAGTTTTATTTGAATGCTGTAAGCATAAAATGGTTTGGATGTTAGTGTTGCCAGTGAGACCCTCTAGGGTTGAGGTTTCTTGAGTTTCTAGTGTTGTTTTGGGGCCTCCCTACTGAGCCGATGACTTGTGAGGCTCACTTCCCTACAGTTATTTTCAGGACTTGCTGTGTGTTTGGTTTGGCTTGTGGAGGCGTTGTGGAAGACTTGTACCACCAACATTATTGTTGTAGTTTTGTGTGTGAGCTTGTGCTCCCTCGGGGTATGCCCCAGGTAGTTGTACCTCTTATTTGGACATGTATTAATGTAATGGGACAGTTGTAAATTGTATATGCAGGTATGGACACATGTACTTTCTTGTGTCTTATACTATGTGGTTGTCTTTTATATTCCTACTGGACACGTGTGTGAGATATCCCTTGCGAGACTTCGGTCCGTTCGCGGGAGGCAGATCTGGATATGGAGCCTTTATGGGTATAAGTACCCCGGTCTGTCACAGTACCTAAGCTCAGTTTAGAAGCTAAGGCCGCCGGAGTTCTGTCCCTATCGTCTGTAGAGTTTCCTTGAGAAGGTAAGGATAGGAACTCCTTCGTTCCCAAGTTCATTCTCTGAACTATCTTTTGGTGTTAACTGTTGTGCCTAGTCCCTTCCAAGATACATCCACCTCCGAAGGTCTTGGAGCTTGATCTATGGTGGGCTCGGACATGAGAGTGAAGTTCAGATCTTGTCAAGGTAAGTTTCTCTCTGAACTAAAGAATGTATGAAAATGTGTTAATGTATGTCATGCTAGAAAGAAGTAGTGTGTAGTGATTCTTTCAAAGATCTTACACTGAGGCCTCTCTTACTCATTGCCTAACCATCCTGACTTAACAAGCCTTCAAGCGGCTTCATGAAGGAAGTTTTCTTTCAATGTTCTTGGTGCTATCCTTTTTAAAAGATCATTTTCATTCCTCTCCCTTACTTGGGTTTGTCCATCAAAATCTCGCATCCTTGATCTGTTAAGGGGTTGTTGAGATAGACTGCAATGTAGTCTTGTGCTCGACTAACCTTTCTCCACTGCGTATGCCTTTAGGCTACTACAATCGTGTCTTTATTGAGAACTAGTGTTCTTCCAGTGACTGATCATGTTTCTAGCTGTCAGTGGGCTTTGACTCCTTGAAGGCATCGACCAAAGCCGCACAGACTAGTAGAATGAATTTAACTATAATGCACTTAAAGGAAAATAGACTGATTCATTAAATGCCTGTCAAAGATTGATTATTATCGTATATTGATTGGGACTTTTACGATATTGATATCTTGTCTAGAGGAAATCGTGACTGAGCTATCGTGCTAACTGTCTCCTTTTGATATGAACAACTCTAGTCATGATATCTTGAACTCTTTACTGAGTGCTTACAACTTGTTAATGAAACTCATGGGAAATGTCTGGACATAGTGGACCTTCAGCTCAAGTGGACCTATGCTTGTGCATATAGGGCTGTCGAGGCCTGGGGAGGAGCACCCCGAAGTACGTACTAGATAGTGGTTGTGGCATTGCACCAAAAGTGACTAGTTGATTGATGTCCTAGATAGAATTTCCCTCACTAAATGTTACTGTCACTATTCATTGAAAGCCATTGTGATCGAATGATAGTGAATGTGCTATGTAGCACTGAATGATTGTTCTCTTTCCATTCTTCTTGTTACTATTTATAGTTACTACTATTGTTGTCTTACCAACGTACATGATCCTTGATAATGTCATTTTTATCTCGAATTTGATAGGTTGTATGCATAATTGTATAGTATCTGTTCTTTTGATACATGTGAATCTAAAATGTATCTTATTTAAACTATGCTTGGCAACAGAGGTGTAAATCTTATTGGGCATTTTCGCTCATAGTCTGCTACTTAACATTTTTATAAGATAAATCCAAAGAAGAAGCTATCCACATTGATGGGGTAGGGATTGAGTGACCGAGCGTTTTCTAAGAGCGTCTTAGGGAGAGATCCCCTTCTAATAGAAAAGGTTTACGAGGAAAATACTATGCTTATGAATTTTGGATTAATGTAATCATTTAATAGTGCGGTGTTCACACCCAATTTCCTTAACCAATTAACCTTATGTTAAGAAAATAATGGTCATGTGGTTATGTTAATTTCTTTTCGGAATGCATGATAGTTGATATACATTAGGTCAAATACATTACGGGCCCTAGTCTAACGCCTTGTGTGCTAGCAATTCTGCGACCTATATCTTTTGGGTTGACCGTAGACCCAGCTCGATTGGCTACTTGTTGGTGTTTCATGTGATTGTACATATAGCTATGGGTATATTTTTAAATAAATATTTAATTTAAAAAATGATGTCATTTCTTAGGATTGCCACACACCAACCTTGACATGCTTCATCAACTCAAAGAAATAACCAAAGAGATGCACCCGCAGGATGATGCCTAGTTTTGCACACTGCGCAGCTGCTAAAGGCAACGATGAAGAGGTAGTAGTTGGACATCAACTAGATTGGGTCCAACCTGTAGTAATCCAGGAGGGTAGAAACGAAGAGAATGGACTGCATGGCACCCAAAATCTCAACTCCATGACAAGTTGATACAAGCTGAACTCGTTGGGTGTGACGGCAATACTCAGTTCATCCAAAGAAGGAGGGAAAAAACCAATACTTTGCGGGACGTTGTACTTGAAAGCAAGGTTCACCACCTCCCACTCTTCCATGTTACAATGAACCTTGTAACATGAAAGAGTGGGGGGAAACTTAATTTGGTCCCTTGTTCTGCCAAAGCCTCTTTCTAGTTAGCCATGGATGAGGAGGAAAAGAAGGATGAGACAAAGCTCGAAGATGTCGGAGTCATAGGAAGGCTTCTAACAGCACTGGTCGTGATAGAAGCAAGGTTGTTGAACCTAGAAGCAAGCTTGGGTCACCCCCTCCCCCAAGGTCCCTATGAGACATATGGGAAACTCCTGGGCATAAAAGGAAGTGACAACAAGAGACCTTCGAAGACTATACTAGTGTGGAGAAGATGAAGATAAAGAGCCCAAATGAAAGTGCCCCTTAAAACCCTAATTGTGGTATCTATAGTCCCGGGGGCCAGGAAGAGACTTTCAAAATTCTCACCTCCTGGGAAACTAAAAATATAACTTATATGTCAAGAGAGAAAGGCTTAGTGCACTTTCATATTGCACTTAACTAGGCAGTCATCTCATGTGGCACTTAATCATTGTGTTGTCACTTTATCACCCCCCATGTGAGTGGTATCACATGAGATGAGTGTCTAATTATACTACACTTAAGTACAATAAAAAAGTACACTAAATCTTTCTCACGTCAAGAAGACGCCACACATGTTCAAGAACGTACAATCATTACAACAAACACCTTGAGAAAACTTGAGCGGACAATGTCATCCACCTTGAGAAAAAAGAGAGGCACGTGACATCACCTTTCGCAGTTTTGAGGCGCAACGCCATCAATGCCACCAACATACGTGCTACCACGGGATGAGCCATCGAGCGACGACGTTAAACCGAGAAAGTTTGATCCTTCCATCTACCCCAAAACAACATACTCACCGAGTACTTCCGTGACTTAAACAATGTCGGAAGATTCTCCATTGAAATCACACATAAGACCCCCATTGTTGTGCATAGGTGTGAAGCTATATATCTTTGTCAACAATTTCAAAAATCTATGAACAATCATACAGTGAAAATTCTTAAACCACTTTTCAACCTCCACAATTATCTATTCTTCTTATCACTCATCACAATTAGTTTACGACGGAAATGATCAGAGAGGAAGCACCGCCGGTCATTATTGACAATTTTATAGTAAGTAAGAACAGAAAAAAAAAGAGAGTTAATAAATGGGCACTCTGTCATATATCATGCACTTGCATTTTTTTTTATATATTATAAAACTCCCTCCCCTTCCAGTAGATCTTGCATCCACAAATAGAGATGTACGACAGGCTTTCTCATTAACTCCCCCCGACCACCTCAAGATCTATCCACACGTACAAGTATTTGTGACACAGATCTGTCCATTAATTTCTCGCCGATCTTACTGTTCTTGTTCACCGCCTTTAACTAATGTCATAGTACTAATGCGAATGGCGCCACTACCCTTTCTTTGTCTTCACGAATGAGTGCTCCTATTTAATGGCCGTCCAAGCCGGTGGCCGGCATAATTGGAATGGGGTCGCCGCCGGACCAGGCCCACGCCATGCCATGCCATGCATGTTCGCCCCAGCTGGCAGAAGCCTCACACGAAAGTTAAGGTTAAGGTGCGTGTGACATTTTTTTTTTTGGTAACGAGGAAACTCCGTTCGACGTGATTTTGTGGGGTTAAGATTATTGTTCGTGAATTCTAAGATCAGGATTTGGCAGTTCTTATTTTCCGTATACTCATATTGTTTTTACCTCACTTAATCAAAAAAATTTTAAATTTACACACTTCGAAAATTACATGTAGATCAGATAAGTCCCCCTTAATAATCGAACTTGGAACCTCCTACTTTCAAGCAAGAGTTCTAATCGATCGACCCAGTCAAAGTCCTCTGCGTGTGACAAATCGTTGTTAAGTATACGCACAACAGCAAATTTTGTCTCAATAGTGTTAGATAATTGTTGACATGATAGATATATTATTATGTAATTGGTCTCGATGATATCAAGAAATGAGGCTTTTTGCCCCCTCAGCTTTAAAGAAAATAAAAAAGACAAGAGATGAGGCGAAAGATAAAAAGAAGTGGAGAAAAATTTAGTGTATTTTTATATTACACTTAAGTATAATATGATTATGTAATAAATTTACGTGACATATAATAATTATGTTGTCATTTTATCACTTTCCATGTAAAAGATGTCACATAAATTTATTACTTAATTATATTACACTTAACTGTAATAAAAAATATAACTCTTTCTCGAAGAAATGTCAAGATCATTATAGCTAGGTCTTATCTACACTTATAAGATCAAGATTTGCTGCACAGTTATACACTTGCCTTTTATACGTTTTTTTTGCCACTAATCATGAAGTTTGGCACTCTACTAATTTAATTTTTTCTCATTGTTCACTTTTACAATTTAGACGGCGAAAAATAATGTGGTAGAAAAAGCTGATAAATTTAAAAGGCAATTTGATTCTAATGCACAAGAATCGATATGATATGTATTAAATTATCTCCCCTTTGTACATGAGATAGCATCTTTGCGCATGATATCACTTTTCAATGACAAAACGCACAAAAACGATTATAGAGATATAGTTTAATTTTACATTAGAAGTATGTAAAAATAAGTATATTTTTATAGATAAGATCTATTTCTTTTATTAAGAGAATATTTTTCCTAAAAAAAGGACAAAATCTCATACGTGAATAATACCTCTTGAATGACATATTGAAATTTCATCTCTCTTTATTATCAGCGTCTATGAGAAACCAAATAAGAAACTATCAGCGTCTATGGGAAACCTAATAAGAAATTATGTATTTTATCTGAGTGTCTTGTCGTAACAAAATTCGCACACTTTTATCTTTACTAGAGGACTCTATAAAAACATAATTTAGTCCAACATTAATAGAAATACCTAAGAGAGTCGAGTCTTTTTCTAAGAAAAGAGAGAATCTAGATGGGAACAATATCTTTTGGTGACATACTGTAGAGGCTATTTTTAGCCTCCTAGTCTATAGGCCCATTAAGACCCAGCAAGGTAAAACGGCTATGGCCCTCGCGCCACGTGTCTTCGGCTTCAGCCAATCGGCTGCCGAACACGCTTCAGCTGCTAAGCGCCTAAGGGTCCTAGCGGCAGTTTCCGGGCACTGCACGGTTTGCTCTAACAGGATTTGTCCTTACCGAGCAGATCGAGCAGCTCCTGCTCAAGCCTGCAGTCGTCAAGGTGCCCGAGCACCGGGCACCGCGCGGGTTCCACACCCGAACACTTCTAGGATCCAGGGAGTGGTCTCCGGACACCCCTCATTCTATTCGGTTCAGGCCCCAGCCTACCGAACAGGTCCTGCTCAAGGCGCACCGTGGTCCCATTGGCATGAGCTGCGCCCAGACACTGGCTAACAAACAAGCAGGTCTAGTCTACCGAACAGGCAACCTGCTCGGTACCTGTCGCCTAGGAGCCTCCAAGTAGCTCCCCGTCTCCTGACGATGGTTACAACAGCTCCATCGTGCGCACCCCACGATCATATGGTGCATTAACTGCAGGCCCCCTTAACGGGCTCCTGGACGCGTAACTCCTCGCCAAGGGCGCTAACCGGCACGTCCTTTTCGGCGCCATTAGGGGATGTTCTGTCCCACTCCTTCTGTACCATCGCCTATAAAAGGCCTAGGTAACCTCCATGCAGAGGTAAGTGGTCTTGGACGCTCACACTCGCCCTCGCGCCACTCACACACGAGAACCCCCTTTCCTTCAAGTCTCTCAAGTCTCATACTGACTTAGGCATCGGAGGGTTCCCCCCGGTTCTTCAACCGCCCCCCCTGATTCCGTTCTGGTTTCGCAGGCTTCTGTCCGCACCGGCGATCGTCTTCTCATCTTCTCCAATGGAGGCCCGTTTGGCTCAGACCCAAGCAGAAAAAAATCACCACACATACTAAAATTTTGCACCTCTTTCAAAGTCGTGTATTTATATATGAGAATGACTTGCTACATATGTAAGACATGAGTACTGATCTATTATCCACCCTTAGATAGTTATGATTATAGGTATCACTACCATATGATGGCAAATACCTACTCAAATGTGCCCAACCTCTATACCCTACATTTTTTATGTAGTTTTCATGACTCAATGAGTTAACTCCAACCAACCTCCAGAAGTGGAAATTGAAAAGTTATGAGTTAACTCATATTTGACTCATTTTAATCTAACTCACTTGAATTAACTTTATAATATTTTTAAACTATTTTTTGAGTTAATTTTGAGTTAATTTTATGTTAACTTTAATCTAATCTATTATCAAACTGAAGCTTAATAGCCAGGATCAAGCTTAATTCCACGTCTGACACTTTAATATCCAGACCAATCAACTCCGCGAGCAAACAAGTGACGTAAGCCTTTGTACTCGATGGTTGGATACAAAACCTTTCTACCATTTCACATGTGTACTCATAACTGCTGAGCTCTGCAAAACTCCCTGCCACTTCTTTCACCCAACACCCCGTTAAGCCCAACTACTTCTCCAACTATATATATAAAGAGGACTAACCTCTTCACGTCGCCGATCCACCACCCGCTGAGAAAAGGACTGACCACAAACGCCACTCTCCTCCTCCTTCCTTCTTCCCCTTCCCAATGGGGTTCTTCTCCCCAAAGACGCCCGCCCTCTCCCTGCTCCTCCTCTTCTGTGTAGCTCTTCTGCCCCTCCCCCAGCTGACGCTTGGAGGGCGTCCAACCCCAGCTGCAGCCACCAACCCCAACAAGAGTGACCAAGCTCAGTTAAGCGTCCCCAGCAAGAGTCAGCAGACTGAAGTGGCCAACTCCGACAAGAAGCAACCACTCGTCACCAACATGGCCGACAGCAAGAGGCAACAGACTGAAGTGGCCAACTCCGGCAAGAACCAACCACCCGCCACCAACACGGCCAGCGGCAAGAGGCAGCAGACTGAAGCGGCCAACTCCGGCGAGAAGCAGCCACCCGCCACCAACACGGACAGCGGCAAGAGGCAGCAGACTAAAGTGGCCAACTCCAGCGAGAAGCGACCACTCGCCACCAACACGGCCAATGGCAAGAGGCAGCAGACTGAAGTGGCCAACTCCGGCAAGAACCAACCACCCGCGACCAACACGGCCAGCGGCAAGAGGCAGCAGACTGAAGCGGCCAACTCCAGTGAGAAACAGCCACCCGCCACCAACACGGCCAGCGCCAAGAGGCAGCAGACTGAAGGGGCCAACTCCAGCGAGACGCGACCACCCGCCACCAACACGGCCAGCGGCAAGAGGCAGCAGACTGAAGTGGCCAACTCCAGTGAGAAGCAGCCACCCGCCACCAACACGGCCAGCGCCAAGAGGCAGCAGACTGAAGTGGCCAACTCCAGCGAGAAGCAGCCACCCACCACCAACACGGCCAGCGGCAAGAGGCAGCAGACTGAAGTGGCCAACTCCAGCGAGAAGCAGCCATCCGCCACCAACACGATCGGCAGCAAGAGGCAGGAGACTGAAGTGGCCAACTCTAGCGAGAAGCAATCACCCGCCACCAACACGGCCAGCGACAAGAGGCAGAAGACTGAAGTGGCCAACTCCAGCGCGAAGCAACCACCCGCCACCAACACAGCCGACAGCAAGAGGCAGGAGACTGAAGTGACCAACTCCGACAAAAAGCAGCCACCCGCCACCAACACGGCCAGCGGCAAGAGGCAGCAGACTGAAGTGGCCAACTCCAGCGAGAAGCAACCACCTGCCACCAACACGACCGGCAGCAAGAAACAAACCGGGGGCGCGGCCTCCGACAAGAAGCAAACGGAGTGCTTCGGCTTCCCAGAGGGCACGCCGGCGCTGATTCCCGGCTTTGGAGTCGGCGGCATCTTCATGGGCGGCGGCAGCATTCCTGCCGTGACGGTCGGGGGCATGATTCCTGCAGCCGGGACAGGGGGGCGGTATCTCCCGGGGTTCGACGACACCTTCGTCCCCAACCCCGGGTATGAAGTGCCCAACCCCGCGTACGGAGGTGTAGCAACTCCCTGAAAGCTCGCTGCTGCTTGCACGTGTGCCTTCGCTGCATGTGGTTTCCAGACAGCAGGATGTGTTGGTGTCTGCATGCATGGAGAGGTGAGGCAGGTCATAGATGCGTCCTATATTCGGATAGTCTAGAAATCATGGTGGGCAAACATGAGCCCATATTGGATCGGATCCTTTAAATATCAGTATAAACTTAAGTGTACGGATCCGATTCATATATTTTAAATTATAATAATAAAAGAAAAAAAGAAAAAAAAATATCTTACAGAGTTACAGAGCCGACCGTGCCCACACCCAACCATGCTAGAAATTTAAGTTTTAATTACCTCCTGTTTTGGACGGCATTGGCCATTGACTTAATTATGCGGGTGGTGGCATGGTCTCTACCAGTTTTTTTCCTCTTCTTCTCTATATAGTTCCCCTATTATTATTACAAAAGATATTTGTCATTTTTAATTTATTATTTATCATTTTTTATATTAAAAATAAAACTTAATAATTTAAGAGTGGCAAATAATTTCAACTTAAAACTATCTATCATTCTTTTTTTTTTGCGGAATGTTTTATCATTTTTAACACCTAAAGAATATCAAACACAAGAAATTAAAATTTCTGCCTTAGAAAAAGAAAATTTCTCTCCCACATCCCTACGGATGGAGCACCCCCTCTTAATAGACGGATCCAGAGAAGAATTAGTGGAGTTACGTGACTCCATTAAATTTTTAAAATCTTATGGATGAGTTTAAAAATTTCATTAAATTAGTTTGGTTGAGAATTTTTTAAAAAAAGTGATCTCACTAAAAAATTTTCTGAGTCCGTCTATGCCCCTCCCCACCCCGTCGCATCTCTCTCTCTCTCTCTTCTCTACCGGCGCCGTCAGAGTGGGAAACCCGTTCCGATAGCCCCGCCCTCACCCCGGTTTGCCCCAGGGTTGGTACCGACGACCCAGTCACACTCTCTCTCTCTCTCTCTCTCTCTCTCTCTCTCTCTCTCTCTCTCTCTCTCTGTGTGTGTGGTGTGTGTGTGTGTGTGTGGATCGGGGCGACACAGAGAGAAGAGGGAGAGACACGTACGGCGTGTGTGTGTGGATCGGGGCGACACAGAGAGAAGAGGGAGAGACACGTACGGCGGGATGGGGGATAACTGCATCCCTTGGGGATGTGGCAGAGAAGTTTTCCTTTTCTAATTAAGGCAGGAATTTTAACTTCTTCTTGTCTTAGATTTTTTTAGGTGTAGAAGAACATACAAGTGGATCAATAAAAGCAACTGGAGTATAAGATGGTGTAGGAAGTTTGGAGCATCCCAATCCGGATAAGACTGCCCGTAACACACAATATTCCCATTTTAGACGATCGAGTAGTTTTTCTATCATAGCATGGGTAGCTCGCATTTATTATTCACAGTTGCAAGGGCCGCTTCGATAAACGAGTTACCTTTGGCTACCGGGATGTAAACTTATGGTTACTATTTAACTAAGTAAAAATTAATTAAAAGTCATTGTCATATGGTTAGATTTAATTTATAGTTCCTGTCAGAAGACAAAAGTTATATAGTCTTTTTTTTTGTGTTGTTTAATTTCTAATCCCTATTTTTTGTTGCTTAGCATTTATGAGTCTTAAAATACGACTCGTCCTTTTAGCATCAACTTTTTCTTATTTTGCTTTTTCTTTTTCTGATCTTTCCCTATGTAGAGTTACATTCATAACAGTTAGTGTACATATCGCTTACAGTAAACTTTGATATCACTTACAGTAAGTCTTTAATATCACTTACAATAAACCTTTAATATCACTTATAGTAAGACTTTGATATCACTTACAGTAAGCTTACATACCACTTATAGGAAGCCTTCATATCACTTACAGTAAGCCTTTAATATCACTTATAGTAAGTCTTTGATATCACTTACAGTATATCGCTTACAGGAAGCTTTCATATCACTTACATGAAGCCTTCATATCACTTACAGTAAGTCTTGGTATCAGTTACAGCCTGCAGCTATAAGCTTTAAAAAAAACAAAAATACATTATTTATTTGTGAGTGCTAAGATTCGAACCCAGGTCTTCACAAACTCAACATGAGATACACTTATCACTAAGCTACAACACTACAAGAAAAAGCGCATTTAGAGACCGACATTTTCGGTCTCTATTCGGTCACTAAAAGGCTCAGAGACCGAATAGTGACCGAATAGAGACCGAAATTGTCGGTGAAGAATTTCTGGTCACAAATCTGTGACCGAAATATTTCGGTGACTAATCGGTCACTAATAGTGACCGATTAGTCACCGAAATCCATAAGTCACTGAAGGTCATTATCAGCGACCGAAAAATTCAGTCACTAATTCGGTCACTAAATAGTCACTGATTAGTGACCGATATTTTCTGTCACTATGTCGGTCACTAATTTAGTGACCGAATTAGTGACTGAATTCCATCAGTCATTATCAGTGACCGAAATAATTCGGTCACTGTTCGGTCTCTATAACAGGGACCGATTTGCGACCGATTCTTGTCGATCTCTGTTAGCGACAGACTTGTCCCAGTCACAAATCGGTCGCTGTTTTAGGGACCGAACAGTGACCGAATTATTTCGGAAACTAATCGGTCTCTATTTTTTAATTATTTTTAAATATATTTATATTTTTATCAAAATAACCTGTGTAAATACAATAATGTCCACAACAATAATAAATGTCCACAAGACAACAATAATAAAATATCCACGACACTAATAAAAATGTCCACAACATAATAATAATAAAATATCCACAACAATAATAAAAATGTCCACAACACCACAATAATAAAATGTCCACAAAATAATAATAATGAAATAAAAATCATGAATCCTCGTCCTCCTGCTCATCCTCGCGCTCGTCTCCTCCCACACCACCCGATGAAGGAACCTACAATACATATATAACAATAATAAGTTAAAAGTAAATACTATTATAAGTAATAAATTATTTAAATTTATAGATTTTTATTCACTCACTTTCAGTCAATATTTTGGTCACACTTAAGATGAATTTGAGCGTTGTGGTGGTGTGATCCTGTTTGGGCCTGAGCCAAACAGGCCTCCACTAGAATGAGAGAGGGAAGACGATCGCTGGAGAGGACGGAGACCTGCAAAACCAGAGAAGGATCAGGAGGCCCGGTGAAGACCGGGGAAACCCTCCGATGCCTAAGTCAGTCAGGAGCTTGAGAGGCAGGGGGTTTCGGAATGTGAGAATTGTGTTCGCGTGAGGAAGAGAACGTACGTTGCATGGTACTGTACCTGTGCCTTTATAGGCGTTGGTGTAGAGGCCAACGTGCGTAACGTTGGGCAGATCGTGCCTGAAGAGGCGCCTTGACGCACGCGCATAACGGGAGGAGTTATGACTCCGATGCCCGTTAGGCTGCCAGGCAGTTCACGCCCCTTGATGGTGGAGAACGTGGCCTGAGACGGTTACAACCGCTCTGTGGGCCAGGAATCCTGCTCGGTGCCCTTTGGATGGACCTTCCGAGCAGGTGATGTCCAGGGCAGTTCCGCGCAGCAGGGTTGAGGTCCTTTGTTCGGAAGCCGCCTGCTGACGAGCTCGGCAATGTTCCGCCACGGATAGCCGGCACGAGGATCTTCTCTCTTCTGATCCGTACTAAGGGCGTGGGATCGTATGAGGAGGCCACGTCAGAAGGGGAAGGCGCTGATGGGCCTTGACGCGATGGGCCTAGGTGGCGGAAAACAGCCACCACACTTGCCCCCCCACGCTCTCAAGTGGTTCGGAAGTCAGAATACTTGAGGGCGGTTGATCTGCCCGGACGTCAGCTCCGTAATAAATGCGGTATCGTCCTCGGAGATCCGAACAGACTTGCGGCGACGCCGTCGCAGAGGCGTCTGCCTCGAACGTGGGGCTTTCATGATGACCACGTGAGTCACGTCAAGTCCGAACGGTCACCCGTAGGTCATTTGAGAGGAGACTTGGAGCGGAGGGAAGCGACGCTTTCAGGAACGCTTCGAATTTCGCGCCTCACTTTCCTTATAAGGAAGGGGAGAGGGCGAGAGCGGGGTCTTCGTCTCCGAAAAGTTTTCCAGAGTCCGCTGCTTCCGAAGTCGCTCACGTCCTTCGCCTTTGAGCTTTCCTCCTTGCATTGTGCTCCCTGCTTTCTGGCGATGGCTCAGAAGGGAAAGGAGATCGTCGAAGCCAGCGGGATGCCGCCGGTGGAAGCGAAGACGGCGAAGTATCGGAGCTTCGAAGGTCTTCGAGAGCGCTTTCGAATAGGCGAGGAGTACGAGATCGTCCTGATGCGCGAGGACGAGACGCATCTCACCCTGAAGCCGGGGTGCTTCGTGCTGTCACTGGACCTGCTAGAAGCTGGTCTCCGGCTACCGATGCCGGAGATAGCAAAGGAGCTACTCCGGAGTTGGAAAGTGGCGCCGATTCAGCTGACGCCCAACTCGTGGAGGACTGTCTTCGTCTTCTGCGCCATATGCAGGAAGAAGAAGATTGAAGCGACTGCGGAGATCTTCCGGAGCCATTTTAGCCTGGCGTGCTCTCCGCAATCCGGGATGGGGATCGTGTACGTGAAACATCGTACCAACCGGATGCAGATCAATTTCTCGCCTCGACTGTCCAACAACAAAGGGTGGACAGGGCGACTTTTCTCCGTGGGGAGAAGGAAGGGAGCAAACATCCCTGAATGGGACTTTCCCACGAGGGTGGTGGAGCCCCTGAGAAGGGTGGATATGGCCCCTTTCTTGATTCGGGAGGCAGCCGCAGCCTCCCAGTTGCTGAATACGGTCACGGTGAACCATGCAGAGGGGTACCTGACCGAGTACAAGCTTGTGAAGTACAAGCTTAGCCGCGCCTGGGGTAAGTCTTCTTGCTGTTCTGCTTGTTTCGTTTTTTGCATACATGGGTTCTGATCCTTTTTCCTGCTTATTTCAGATGATGAAGAAATAGCGGCTGGTCGGGATCAGAAGGAGATGGCGAATTACGCCGAGATGATCCCTGTCAACCTTTGCTCCATAAGGTTGGACGAGGGAGGTTCTGCGAAGGGGCCTGCGCGGCAAGTGAAGGCCGCAGCGAGAGGAGGTGCCGCGAAGAAGGCGGTTGAGACGGATACGACCGCGGGGACGACCTCTCTCTTTCAACCGAAGAGGAAAGAGAAGCGCAAGGCGGCAGTGGTGGAGCCGCAAGCCAAGAGTCGTTCTCCCGAAGGAGGGGTATCCGACGAGCCCCGAGTTCCCAAAAAGAGGAAGCTGAAGAGGTTGATGTTGCGTGCTGCAGAAGACGCCGCGGCGGTGGAGGAAGGATCAGAGGAGGATCTTGAACCTTTGTTGGTTCGAAGATCTCGCCAGCGTGTGGGGGCGTCCGAGGAGAGGGCGCCCGCAGCTCCAGCCGTGGGCCGTCAAGAGGTGGTCATGAAGATGTCCGCCGAGCTGGGCCTGATAATGGTCAGCGATGAATCGGACCGCTCCGGAGGGCGGACGAAGTCGCCGGGTCTTGAGGACCAGGTGGTCCTATCTGGTGAAGGGAGCGCCGAGCAGGATGGCGCGCCAGGCGGGAGCGTACAGCCTGGTGCCGAGGAGAGGGCGACCACAGACTCCACTCCTGCGCCGGCGGTCGTTCGTGGTGCTGACGAGGCAGTTCTTCCGAGGGGGGACGTTCCACAAGAAAGTGGAGACACCCTGCCCCCCATGCTCCCCACCTCAGTGATCACCGAAGGCCGTATAGTCGGCGAGAGTGCAGCCGAGGTGATCGCTGGGGATTCCATAGTCGGCGAGAGTGCAGCCGTCCTCGGGGAGGAGAGCACTCAAGGACTTGGGGACGCTGAGGAGGGCCGTGAAACAGCCTTTGCAGCCTCCGTTGCCGAGGATGGTGGGGAGGAGCAGCCGACGACCAGGCAGGAGGCCGCCGGAGTGAGTCGTACTTCGGCTTCCGGGGACGTTGCTGCCACAACTTCCGAGTTGGGCCGTCCGGAAGGCCTTGTGATCGGTGACATTCCGATCTCGTCTGCCGCTGCTACGGCTGGAGACGAGAGTTCTGGAGACGACACCAGGCCTCTGACTGAGGTGCTGCGCCGGGGCATCCCCGAAGTGCCCTCGGTGGAGGCGCTGGAGGCATCACTTCGCCGTGTCGAAGAATCACCAAGGAAGCTACCCGCAAGCCCTACTGCTTCGCGTCTCGAACAGCTGGCCAGGTGCTTGGACCTTCCCCCCGAGCTTACTCCGGAAAGGTCCGTTGAAGGCTACCACCCGGAGGGGGTAGAGGACGAGGGAACAAGCGATGTTGACCTGGAGGCGCTCATGGATGGCCTGACCAAATCACTGGGCACCCTGAAGGCTCTAGCTGCTCGGGGTCAGAAGCAGAAGTATCTCCTTGAGGCGAGTGCAACTTTCTTAGAGGAGCTTTCAGCGAGGCACAAAGCTCGCGAGGCAGCGCTGGAGGAGGAGGTGAAGAACCTCAAAGCCGCCCTCCAGGCTTCGGAGCTCGAGGCCACTCTGGTACGGGCCGAGAAGGAGGCCTTGACCAAGGTGATTGTGGACGCGGGGGTCCGCGCCGTTGCTAGCTATAAGGCCGGACCGGAGTACAAGGAAGACTTGGAGCAGTATGGGGCCCGGTGCTACCGAGTGGGTCTCAAGGCTGGGAAGGACTTCGGAGAGCAGTCTTCCTGGGTCGAACGCGCCCGAGAAGCCTTTGAGGCCGCTGTTCGGGAGTGCCGACGCCGAACTCAGGACGCCCGCCTAGATGGTGTGCGGTTCGCACAATTCCAGTCTGGGCGGATGCCCCCTTCAGGTGACGGTGCTGGTCCTTCTCAGCAGGCTCCCTGATCCTCCTTGTATCCTCCTTTTTGTAACCGTGGCCAGAAGAAGAGGTCTGCTTATAAAAAGAAAACTTTTTGTGAATGAAGTCTTCTGTTCATGGGATTATTCTGGTAGCTTCACTTTCTCTATCTTCTTCCCTTCATGATTACTCCTGTTCGGATCGAAATCCGTTAGGCGCCGTAAGCATTGCATGTATAACGTAGTTTGTGGGGAACCGCGAAGGGGGTTCCGATCAGGTATGTATGCTAAATGCTCGTATGGCGTCAGGAGTTGGGAGAAGAGAGGTAGGAAGCTGGAAAGAAGAGACTTTTACAAATAATAAGCCTTAAGGTTAGAAACATGCCAAGTCCTGGGAATGGCTTCGCCACTAGGAGTAGTTAGCTTATACGAGCCCTTCCCGAGGACATGGGTGACCTGATAAGGTCCTTCCCATTTGATGGCAAGTTTGCCCACTGCTCTTCGGGGGTCCGAAGCCGAACAGCGGCGCAAAACCAAATCTCCCACGCTGAACCGCCTTTCCCGAACTCGCGCGTTGTAATATTGTGCGAGTCGTTGCTGATAGGAAACGAGACGAATGCTGGCGTCGCTCCGTCGTTCGCCTAACATGTCCAAGTTTTCCCGAAGAGCTCGGTTGTTGACGGCTTCGTCGAAGTGGGTAGTTCGGATAGTTGGAAGGGCTACTTCCAAAGGTACAACTGCTTCCGAGCCGTAGGCTAGGTGGAAAGGTGTTTCCCCTGTAGCTACCCGAGCAGTCGTTCGGTGACACCAAAGAACGTTTGGGAGCTCATCGATCCATGATCCACCTGCGGCCTCCACCCTGGTTCGGATCCCGTGTAGCAATGTTCGGTTGGCGTTTTCGACCAGACCGTTAGCTTGGGGATGAGCGACGGAGGTGAAGTGGTTGTAGATTCCGAGCTCAGCGCACTTCTGCTTGAAGAAAGTGCTGTCAAACTGTTTCCCGTTGTCAGAAGTAATCACCCTGGGGACGCCAAACCTGCATAGAAGGTTCTTCCATACGAACTTCCATGCGGCCTGTTCGGTGATTGTGGTGACGGGTTCGGCCTCGATCCACTTGGTAAAGTAGTCGATGGCGACAAACAGGAACTTCTTGCGCCCTTGGGCCTCTGGAAAGGGGCCAAGATGTCAATGCCCCATCTGGCGAAGGGGCGCGGCTCGAACAGACTGTGAAGCTGTTCGGCTGGCTGCTTGATGAGTACTCCGAACTTCTGGCATTCTGGGCATTTCCTGACGAAGGACATGCAATCCTTCTGAAGAGAAGGCCACCAGAACCCTGCTCGGATGAGGCTGCGTGCTAGCGTTCTGCCCCCCAGATGGCTTCCGCACAACCCCTCGTGGACTTCCTCTGTGGCTGCGAGGGCCTCCTCAGGGTTGAGGCAACGTAGAAGAGGTCTTGCAAGGGACCGTCGGTACAGCTTGCCTTCTACGAGGGTGAAATGCTGCGAGCGCATCCTGACTTTCCGAGCTTCATCCTGTTCGGAAGGAAGCTCGCCTCGGAGAAGGTACGCCAAGAGAGGGTCCACCCAACTTGGGGTCGGTGGGCCCGTTTCTATGGCGGCTACATCAATCTCCGTGCTCGGCAAGGCGAGCTCTTCAATGAAGACAGAGCGAGAAGGGGTGATGTCACCTGAAGATGCCAATTTGGCCAGCGCATCAGCTCGCGCGTTCTGCTCCCGTGGAACATGTATAACCTCGAAGTATACGAGGCCCTCTGTCTGGCTCTTGACCTGTTGGAGGTATTGAGCCATGCGAGGTTCCCTTGCTCCGAACTGTCCGCTCACCTGGCTGGCGACCAACTGGGAGTCACTAAAGACTCTAAGCCGAATGGCTCCGAGGTGCCTAGCCATGCGGATACCGGAAAGCAAGGCTTCGTACTCGGCGACGTTGTTGGAGGCTGGAAAGCGGAAACGGAGGGCGTATTGGAACTCTAACCCCTCTGGGGAGGTGAGGACCAAACCTGCCCCGCTTCCGGAGACACAAGAGGATCCGTCCACATAAAGCTCCCATGGGGGCTCGTCTGCCAACGGTGGATCCTGCTCGGCCGGAAGGGTGCATTCCGCCACGAAATCTGCTAACGCCTGCGCTTTGATTGCCGTCCTTGGTCGGAAGCTGATGTCAAACTCTCCCAGCTCGATTGCCCACTTAACCAACCTACCGGAAGCCTCCGGCCGCTGCAAGATGGATTTCAGCGGTTGATCGGTAAGCACTGTAACGGAATGGGCCTGAAAGTAGGGCCTGAGCTTCCGTGCAGCTGTGACAAGAGCAAGGGCAAGCTTTTCTGCTCTGGGGTACCTCCTTTCAGCTTCTTGGAGGACCCTGCTGATATAGTACACTGGATACTGTGCCGCTCCTAATTCTCTGATCAAGACCGCACTGATGGAGTGTTCGGTGACCGAGAGGTACACGAACAAGGGTTCTCCGAGCACAGGCTTTGAGAGAACAGGAGGGGCTGCCAAATATGCCTTCAGCTCAGTGAAGGCAGCTTCGCATTCGTCAGTCCACAGTACTTGCCCCCCTTGCTTCGAGGCGTTTTTAGGGCCTCGGAGCAACTTGAAGAAGTTAAAACTTCTTTCTGCTGCTCGGGACATGAACCTGTTTAGCGCGGCGAGACGTCCTGTCAGACGTTGGACGTCGCGCACTGTCTTCGGACTGGACATCTCAAGTATGGCTTGGATTTTTTCCGGGTTCGCCTCTATTCCCCTGTTTGATACGAGGAACCCAAGGAACTTACCCGACCGAACACCGAACGCGCACTTGGCTGGATTGAGCTTCATATTATACCTTCGCAAAGTTGCGAAAGTCTCCTGGAGGTCGGAAATGTGATCGGTACTCGGAAGAGTCTTGACCAACATGTCGTCGACGTAAACCTCCATGTTTCGCCCGATCTGCTGCTCGAACATCTTGTTGACCAGCCGCTGGTAAGTCGCACCTGCATTCTTCAGACCAAAAGGCATCCTGGTGAAGCAGTATAAGCCTAGGTCTGTGACGAACGTAGTGGCGTCTTGATCCGGGGGATGCATGCTGATCTGGTGGTAACCAGAGTAGGCATCCAAAAAGCTGAGGAGCTCGTGCCCGGAAGTAGCGTCCACCAGCTGATCAATGCGCGGCAATGGGAAGTTATCCTTGGGCGTCGCCTTATTAAGGTCCTTGTAATCCACGCACACACGCCATTTGCCATTGGCCTTGCGCACGAGGACCACGTTGGAGATCCATCTAGGATATTGGGCTTCTCGGAGGAGCCCAACAGCTCGGCTCTTGACCACGTGATCCCGTATTACGGTCTGCCGTTCTCGGTTCACGGGTCGCCTTCTTTGCTGCACTGGCGGGATTCGTGGATCCAACCGAAGGCGATGCACCATGACTTCTGGGGGAATGCCTGGAAGCTCGTCATCAGACCAAGCGAACACGTCCAAATTGGCCAGCAGGAAAGCTGTGTAGCGTTGCTGCTCGGCCTCTGTTAACAGGGCGCCAATGTACAAGACGTGTTCGGGGTCGTCGTCCACTTGAATGGGGATTAAGTCTTCGGCAGGCGTCCCTCGGCTGGTTGAAGGCTGATCGGAGGTCGGAAGAGCTGGATCAGCGAGTGGTTGCTTGTCTCTTAGAGAGAGGACATAGCAACGGCGAGACTCACGCTGACACCCGAGCACTTCGCCCACTCCGCTCGGAGTAGGAAACTTCATCTTCTGATGGAGCGACGAAGGTACTGCTTTGATGCGTCCGATCAGGCCTCTGCCCAGGATAGCATTGTATCCAGGCATGTTGTTGATGACCAAAAAGTCAACAATTTTGGTCACAGCTTTCGGAGCCGTCCCCAAGGTAATCGGAAGACGAATCCTCCCCATGGGCTGGACCGAAACTCCCGAAAAGCCGAAAAGTGGCGAGTTTACAGGGGCGAGTTGATCGGTTCGCAGACCCATGAGGACAAAACAGTCGTAAGCCAAGACATCGGGGGCGCTTCCATTATCTACCAGAATTCGGCGCACGTTACAGTGGTTGATGGTGGCCGAAACGACCAGCGCATCAGTGTGTGGGGTCGTAACCCCTACAAGATCTTCATTCGAGAAGGTTATAGCCTCCTCGGGCTGTGCGCGTGCGGGACTGGCAAGATATGGGGCCGGCCGAACAGTCGCAGGCCTGTCTACGACATGCACTCGCCTTGCGTAGTCGCGTCGGCTTCGAGTGCTTTCTCCACCCGCGCCGAAACCTCCCGCGATCACGTTGATCTCTTGCCCATTGGGCTCGTTGTTGATCGGCTGCTCGGGAGTGCGGTCTCGGCGTCGGGGGCGCTCTTCGTTTCGGCGCACGAACCGCCCAAGGTAGCCACGCTTGATAAGGTCTTCGATTTCGTCCTTAAGCTGGCGGCACTCGGAGGTGTCGTGGCCGTGGTCGCGATGAAAGCGACAGTACTTATTTTGATCGCGCTTCCGGGGGTCGGAGCGCATTCTTTGGGGCCACCGAACAAAAGCTTCATTCCTGATCTCTGCCAGGATTTGTTCGGGAGCCACCGTGAGGGGGGTGTAGTTGGTGAAGGGGCGTGGACGGCGCGGAGAATCGCCATTGCGCCGTCCTTTCTTCCGATCTCGGTCGGAGCCGTTGTCGGAAGGCCGCTTCTTGTCCGACTGCTCCCCCTGCTCGGCCCTGCTCGCCGCCAGGCTCTCCTCGCAAGCCGCGTGGCGCTGTGCGATGGAGAGTAGTTCGGCGAGGGTGGCAGGCTGCTGGACGCCGAGAGTCCTCTGCAAAAAACCGTCGCGAGTGCCCTGGATGAGGGCACTGGTGGCCAGAGGGACGTCCAGGCGCGAGATGCGAAGCGCCTCTGTTCGGTACCTCTTGACGAAGTCCCAGAGCGCCTCACCTTTCTTCTGGCGCACAGCCAGAAGAGAAGCCGCCGTTCGCGGCTGCGATCTCCCGCCCAGAAAGTTGTCCCTAAAGGACTTCTTCAGTTGGCGGAAAGAAGTAATGGAGCCCGCAGGGAGGGTTTCAAACCAAGCCCTGGCGGTCTCTTTTAGCGTTGCAGGGAAGGCCCTGCACTTGGCCGCGTCCGATGCTCCGTGGAACACCATGTGTGACTCGAAGCCATGGATGTGGTCGGCCGGGTCAGTTGTGCCGTCGTAAGGAGCGATGGTGGGCAGAGGGAGCTTGGAGGAGACCTGGGCCTCCAGGATCTCCCTGCTGAAAGGAGAGCGGAAGTCTAGGTCGTCCTCCGCTGGAGCCTTGCCCTCCGCTCGCTGAACCATCGCATCCATGCGGCGTTCGAGATCAACCACGCGCTTGAGGCGCCTGGCGAGCTCCTGCTCGGAGTTGGCGGGGCCCCCTCGTCCCGAGGCGTGGGAGTTGCCTCCTACGACCGACCGAGGCGGACGGGGGGAGGCCATAGAGCGGCGAGGCGAACGCCCGCGGCGCTCTGGTACCCGCTCCTCCGATGGGGCCCGGAGGGACCGGCGCGGAGAATCCGCCTGCTGCTCCTGCGGCGCCAGGGGGACGCGGGAGCGTCGATGTGACGATTCCGCCTGCCGCTCGCGCGGCAGGGAAACCGCTGGGGCCGCTGCCCCTGCCAACTGGGCCTGTAGGGCGAGGCAAACGCCCGTCAACTGCTGCATTTGTCCTCGAAGCTCCGCTACTTCGAGGGCAGTTGCAGGCGCTACAGCCGGCGGTGCCGGGACGTCGTGATTTACGCCGGCAGTGGCGACGGCGTCGTCACCAGGAGGGGATCGGCGACGGGAGTCCCCTCGTGACTGGCGAGACCTCGTCGCCCTGCTTCCTATGTTCTGGTATGAAGATCGTCCTCGAGCCATGGCAGCGTCGTTTCCCACAGACGGCGCCAAATGTGGTGGTGTGATCCTGTTTGGGCCTGAGCCAAACAGGCCTCCACTAGAATGAGAGAGGGAAGACGATCGCTGGAGAGGACGGAGACCTGCAAAACCAGAGAAGGATCAGGAGGCCCGGTGAAGACCGGGGAAACCCTCCGATGCCTAAGTCAGTCAGGAGCTTGAGAGGCAGGGGGTTTCGGAATGTGAGAATTGTGTTCGCGTGAGGAAGAGAACGTAACGTTGCATGGTACTGTACCTGTGCCTTTATAGGCGTTGGTGTAGAGGCCAACGTGCGTAACGTTGGGCAGATCGTGCCTGAAGAGGCGCCTTGACGCACGCGCATAACGGGAGGAGTTATGACTCCGATGCCCGTTAGGCTGCCAGGCAGTTCACGCCCCTTGATGGTGGAGAACGTGGCCTGAGACGGTTACAACCGCTCTGTGGGCCAGGAATCCTGCTCGGTGCCCTTTGGATGGACCTTCCGAGCAGGTGATGTCCAGGGCAGTTCCGCGCAGCAGGGTTGAGGTCCTTTGTTCGGAAGCCGCCTGCTGACGAGCTCGGCAATGTTCCGCCACGGATAGCCGGCACGAGGATCTTCTCTCTTCTGATCCGTACTAAGGGCGTGGGATCGTATGAGGAGGCCACGTCAGAAGGGGAAGGCGCTGATGGGCCTTGACGCGATGGGCCTAGGTGGCGGAAAACAGCCACCACAAGCGTCGAGCTCAAACTGAGAGTCCGAATTGAACTCCGTCAGTTTCCACAAGTCACAACCATCGCCCCGACCGTGTTGGAACAAACCAGAGACCAATCGGATTAATATTTCTAATTTTGGACCCCCAAACCTAAGTTTTTCATTTTTAAACTAAACTAACTTGCTTAATGTGAATTTGAGCGTCGAGCTCAAACCGGGAGTCGGAATTGAACTCCGTTAGTTTCCACAAGTCACACTCATTGCCCCGACCGTGCTGGAACAAACCAGAGGCCAATCGGATGAGTATTTCTAATTTTTGACCTCCAAACTTAGCTAAGTTCTTCCTTTTAAAATAAAAAAAAAAAACTAACTTGCTTAATGTGAATTTGAGCGTTGAGCTTAAACCGGGAGTCCGAATTGAACTCCGTTAGTTTCCACGAGTGACACTCATCACCCTGGCCATGTTGGAACAAACCCGATGCCGATCGGATTAGTATTTTTAATTTTGGACCCCAAACCTAGCTAAGTTCTTCCTTTTTAAACTAAACTAACTTGCTTAAGATGAAATTGAGCGTCGAGCTCAAACAGGAGTGCAAATTGAACTCCGTCAGTTTTCATAAGTTACAATCATTCCCCTGGCCGTGCGGGAAAAAACCGGAGGCCAATCGGATGAGTATTTCTAATTTTGGACCCCCAAACCTAAGTTTATCATTTTTAAACTAAACTAACTTGCTTAATGTGAATTTCAACGTCAAGTTGAAACCGGGAGTCGAAATTGAACTCCGTTAGTTTCCACAAGTCACACTCATCGCCCCGACCATGCTGGAAAAAACTGGAGGTCAATCGGATGAGTATTTCTAATTTTGGACCCCCAAACGTACGTTCTTCATTTCTAAACTAAACTAACTTGCTTAAGATGAATTTGAGCGTTGAGCTCAAATCGAGAGTCCGAATTAAATTCCGTCAGTTTTCATAAGTCACAACCATCACTCTAGTCATGCTGGAAAAAACCGGAGTCCAATCGAATTATTATTTCAAATTTTGGACCCTCAAACCTAAGTTTTTTATTTTTAAACTAAACTAACTTGCTTAATGTGAATTTGAGCGTCGAGCTCAAACCGGGAGTCGGAATTGAACTCCGTTAGTTTCCACAAGTCAGACTCATCGCCCCGACCATGTTGGAACAAGTCGGAGGCCAATCAGATGAGCATTTCTAATTTTGGACCCCCAAACCTAAGTTCTTCATTTTTAAACTAAACTAATTTGCTTAAGATGAATTTGACCGTCGAGCTCAAATTGAGAGTCCGAATTGAATTCCGTCAGTTTTCACAAGTCACAACCATCACCCTAGCCGTGCTGGAAAAAATCGGAGTCCAATCGGATTAGTATTTCAAA
This sequence comes from Colocasia esculenta, assembly GCA_014218235.1. Classification (NCBI taxonomy): domain Eukaryota; kingdom Viridiplantae; phylum Streptophyta; class Magnoliopsida; order Alismatales; family Araceae; genus Colocasia; species Colocasia esculenta. Next base: position 3,478,334 of record CM024765.1, on the reverse strand, counting down.
TTTTGGACCTCCAAACCTAGCTAAGTTCTTCCTTTTAAAACTAAACTAACTTGCTTAAGATGAAATTGAGCGTCGAGCTCAAACCGGGAGTCTAAATTTAACTCTGTCAGTTTCTATAAGTCACAATCATTACCCTGGCCGTGCTGGAAAAAATCGGAGGCCAATTAGATGAGTATTTCTAATTTTGTCCCCCCAAACCTAAGTTCTTCATTTCTAAACTAAACTAACTTGCTTAAGATGAATTTGAGCGTCGAGCTCAAACTGGGAATCCGAATTGAATTCCGTCAATTTTCACAAGTCACAACCATCACTCTGGCCGTGCTGGAAAAAACCAGAGGCCAATCGGATGAGTATTTCTAATTTTGGACCCCCAAACCTAAGTTCTTCATTTCTAAACTAAACTAACTTGCTTAAGATGAATTTGAGCGTCGAGCTCAAACCGGGAGTCCGAATTGAATTCCGTCAGTTTTCACAAGTCACAACCATCACCCTGGCCGTGCTGGAAAAAACCGGAGGCCAATCGGATGAGTATTTCTAATTTTGGACCCCCAAACCTAAGTTCTTCATTTCTAAACTAAACTAACTTGCTTAAGATGAATTTGAGCGTCGAGCTCAAACCAGGAGTCCGAATTGAATTCCGTCAGTTTCCACAAGTCACAACCATCACCCTAGCCGTGCTGAAAAAAATCGGAGGCCAAATTAGTATTTCAAATTTTGGACCCCCAAACCTAAGTTCTTCAATTTTAAACTAAACTAACTTGCTTAATGTAAATTTGAGCATTGAGCTCAAACCGGGAGTCCAAATTGAACTCCGTCAGTTTTCACAAGTCACACTCATCGCCCCGACCGTGCTGGAATGAATCAGAGGCCGATTGGATTAGTATTTCTAATTTTAGATCCCCAAACCTAGCTAAGTTCTTCATTTTTAAACCTACCTGTATCTGATATTGTCGCGACGCCACAGACTGTCGCGACACTGTCGCGACGCCAAGGCGGTCACGACAATGTCGCGACACCCTAGGACGTCGCGATGATGTCGCGGTGGCCATGCCGGTCGCGACATCATTGCGACCCCTATACCGGTCACGACCTCAGTCGAGAGGGGTCTCGGGACTATCCTCCCGAGGACCACCCCAAAAACTATACAAACACATCCACAGGGGGGAGGGGAGCATGGGAAACATGTGGGAAAGCTTGTAAAACAACCAAACCACCCTCAACCCCACGAATCATGCATTACATGGAAATCTACACTCGAGGGAAACCTCACTCACCACGATCATGGACCTCACACACCCCACAACCCCAAAACCACGGAAAAACAAGGAATCTCAAGGGAAAGGGAGTATGCTAGAACGAGAGGGAAAGAGGGGTCCCTACCTCAAGGAGTAGAGCCGAACCGTTGGGGCCTTCACGTCGGAATGACCACCTCCTCCTCACTCCTAGCACCACATGGACGTCACCTACACCAATGGGATGTCACCTCCTTGCCCAAAATGCCCAAGAATTACTGGAGAAGCAAGAGGGCTCGGGGAGAGGAAGAAGGAAGAAGAAGAAGAAAGGAAAGGGAGAAGGGGGGAAAATGGGCGCCAGCCTCAGTTTTGAACCGACGGGCCCAGAGACGCGATGGGTCGGGCCGGCGCGACAACAACCATGTCGCGACCGCCCTGCAGGTCGCGACCATGTCGCGACGCCCTATCCCAGCGCGACACCAAAAGCGGTCAAACCTCGAAGACTGGGAAAACTGTAACGTGACGGACTGCCAGGTCGCGTCAACGCTGTACGCACCTAACACCCGACAAGGTCGTTCCGACAGAAAGGACAGCGGTTAGAACGGTCAAAAAAGTAGTCGCGTCGCCTCCAAACGCCGCGACGCCCACCCCCGTCGCGACCAGAATGCGACGGCCAGGTGTGCCGCGACCAAAACCATGTCGCGACCGGCTCCTCCATCGCGACAATGTCGCGACCAAAGGGTCCGTCACGACCCTGAGGACAGGGCTAAGGGAATACCTTTCAAACCAAAAGTGACCCCTAGCGGCAAATCAACCAACGTAAATGATGATAGCTAAAGATCAGAATAGAGATCCATTGGAGGAAGTCGACCTACCACAGGCGCATCCGATGGATTCCGCGAATACTTTTCGCTTTAAGGCATCTCTCATTCTGGAGTCGTATTTAAAAAATTCGCTTACTCGTGAGCGATACACCTAGTTAGACATAACACAAAGCCTTGCATAGGACCTCTTTTTTAGTGCTGAGCGCGACTCTTGTTTTTGAAGCTTAATACTCTCCAATCTCTTTTGACGTTGAGAATACTTCGTTAGATATGCATAAGCACATAGCTAGCTTTCCTTCTCAATGCTTGGGCATCTAGGGTGTGCCCTTCCAATTGCAGTCCTAGGATAAGGAAGAGGTAATCTGTAGTCTTTCCCAAGCCAAGGCAAAGAGTAAGCACTTTTGAATGAAAGCAAATGGGCAAGCATCCTCTGGTACAATTTCCTTACAAGCGTATTATATGTAGTAATAAGTGTAATAGTATAGAAAGTGCATTTAGAATTAGAATCAGTGAGTGGAACTATCACACTTTTTCGTAAAATGATTTATATTAGACTGTATTACCAGTGTATTCCGACTAGCTAACTTCCACCGCTGTGAGGATGATGTCGGATTGCCCGCTCCCGACGATTGGGGTTTTGATTGCTTTACTTCCAACAATCGGTTTCATTGTGGTGTACTTTTAACCAGAAAATCGATTATGCTCCTACGTAAGTATCTACTCGTTACTTTTTCTTAGGTGTCAAAGTGTGGATCTTTATCTTGAATAAGTGGCCTAGTTATGGGAAAACGACTCTCTTTTTAAGTAAGACTATTACTTACATATGTGTGGTCTTCGTCCATTCATCATGCGTTTACATTTCCTGAAATGGATTCTTTGGGATCATGTTCAAGCCTGGAGTCAGGATTCTACCGAAGATCCCCTTCCTCGCCCTTTCATTAAACGCATGAGATGGTAATTTGTTCGAATAAGGGCTTTGCTCAAGCTAGCTCGACTCATGTATGAGTATGAGAACAAAAAGGATAAGGATAAAGGGAACCGATGAGGGAAGCAATCACACTGATGACTGAGTAGCCAAATCAATACTGAAGAAATAGCCAGAAGCAAGCCTACTGGGGGAATACATCAACCTGGGAGCATTAGCCGATCTGGTACTACAAGAAAGATAGACTCATTTTCAAATCGACCCCGGTGTTGAAAGGTTCTCGAGATTATAAATCTTCCACTCTTTGTCCATGACATCATTTACCGCTTCCGAAACAAGGCATGAAAGGAGGTATACTGCGAGAAGGCCTTTCTCTTAAAGCTTAATGCTTGGGAATGGGAAAAGATAGACAAAATGGCGGAATACCTTAAGAGTTGGATAGAGGGTGAAGGAGAAAGACTGCAAAGACAGGTCGATGATGTATGTATTCTATTGTTAGTGGAGAACAGGCCTGACGATGCTAGTCGACTCACCAAACGTACGAAGGAAAGCAAGGAGTTAGTTTAATAGATCCTTATATCAAAAGAGATTGCTCACCAATGCTGAACTTCTATACTTTCTGGAAAAGGAGTTTGTCTACGAGAAGCTCTTTCTTTGACCGTGCTAGGTCTGACTTTGAGAAGAGAGAGGCCATGTTAACGCGAATACTTGCAAGGATGAAGGGAGCGAGCGAAGTCGGTCTGCTTGGTTGGTATCCCAATAAAGAGTCTTTCTCCACCGTAGCATATAAACAAAGACGAGATTTTTTCCGTATGCTCACTGATTGGTCGGAACCATAGGGTGCGATTTCTCTATAAGGCCCTCGAATTTCCGTCGTATTATTGTAACTGTGTAAGTATGTTTGTGCTCGTGTATGTATATACCTAATTATGTACGCATTAGTAAGTATAATTTACGTGTGCATGTGTTTATAATAAGATGTAAATAATGTATGTATTATTTGGTGATAGTGTGTGTACAATACTATACACATACTGCATGTATATGTGCATCAAGTGCATGGTTTTCTGCATAATTAGGGTTCTGGCCGAAGGCCACCTTGGCGTCAATACCCTAGTCGTTTATATGGTGTTAGCGTCAACCCCCTGGACGCCAACATTAATCCTAGCGTCCAGCGATCTGGACGTCAACTTGTCTGACCTGCATGCGTTGCAGAGCCAGAAAATCCGGGAGCAAGGCATGGCAACCATTGGGGGATGTCCCCCAACGGCTCTAAGGCTGTCTAATCAGTATGGTGAGTGGGTGAGGAGCTCCCCTTAGGTCTGAACCCGGATTTGGCCTCTCCCACTTCTCATTCTTCACCCTTGCAAGAGGAGAAGGAAGAGAGAAAACCCTAGAGCTTCTGTGAGAAAACCCCACTTTGCAACCCAAGAATCCGGCTTCCTGGAGCTTGATCCGGCCGACTTCCCCGACAAGGAGGTAGCTGATATGAAGGGCAAGGCCTCCCCGGTCTTGCTTTGCTGAGGAGATCATCCAGAAGCCCGGTGGAAGGAGGTCTTGGAGGGCATTTCGTCACTTCTTGGGGACTGCCCAAGGAGAGCTTCTCCGAGCCCTAGATCCTTCGAAGCATTTTGTAAAAGGCAAGTGACCTATCTATGGTGTCCCCGTATGAGTCTAGGTGGTTTTTGTGATTTTTATGGAATTTTCCTCGAGTCCTAGACCCTCTATTTCACCCAAGATTTAGAGCTCGGGTCTGTGTTTTCTGCACATACCTGAGTAGACGGCAAGGTCCATGGACGCCCAGTTCATCATTGGCGTCCAACGATCATGCCGCTGACTCTGAGTCAGCGGCCAGAGACCGCCGTCTACTTCTTCTGAACAGAACAGTGAGCTGTTCTGTCCCTCTTGTACATTAATTTCGGTATGTTTTATGCGATTAGGATATATTGTACATCTTATACTCTATGTACATTGTGCATTGTGGTTGTGAATGGATGTGGTGTGATGGTGAATGTGAGGTAATGAGATCTTGTAGACTTGTGAGCATAACTTGTAGAAAATTTGCAAATCAATGTTCCATGATTAGGATTAGTTGAATATCTGGTTTTCAGTCTATTCATGAAGAATTGTGGGGAATGTATGTATGTTCTGAAATTTTGGAAATTTATGCATGCTTGTGGAATCGCAAATAAGTTCGGTTCGGTAAAATTTAAAACATGCAAAACGGTTGTGGTAATTGATTTGTAGATGTATGAATTAGGGTGATATTGTATTCTAAAATTATGCATGTATTAGTAGTCTCTGTGCAAAACAGTAAGTGGATGAATTGTAAAATGTGTTAGACCCATGTTAGCTTAAGTTGTGAATAATATGCTAATTAGGTGTTTGATTTTCCGTAAATCCTATTTAGCTCAGAAAAATCTGAAACATTGAGGGTATGATTTTGAACCCGAAAACAGCATGTGGTTAAAATTTCAGGTCAATTGGAACAGTAAATAAAAAGTTATGTGTTTTCATGTGAAATGTGAATAATTCGTACATATGATCGTAATGTGATTATATTTTGTTTAAACCAGCATGATTAGTGTGTTTACTGTGTGTTAAACCTTGAAATTCTGTAGTATCATGTTAGGGAAAACAGAGGTATTAATGTGATTGAGAAAGTGAATGAGGTGAAGAGTGTCAAGTGTAAAACCATGTGTAAAACGGTAAATGTATAAAAAGTGTAAACTGTGCCAATGTGATACTGCTTCCGAGAAGGCAGTGGAACCGTATCAGGGAAAAGTCCCCCTGAGAAAGTTCATTGTGTTAAGTGACCCTAAGGGCATTAGGGGGAAATCCTGGAGGTGGACAAGTACCACTGGTTAGGGTGGAGACTTGTTCTCCCGGTCTGCGCAGTCCAAGAGTCGCCATTGTATTGCCTAGATGGCGTCTATGCGATGTGATGTGTTTGTGTCCTTCTTTGGTGGTTTGGACTATGTGTCACGGCACCTAAATATGTGTAAAGTGAAAAGTGAAATGTGTATGTGACCATGTGTAAATGTGTAAGTGACATGTGAATGTGTATGTGTAATCATGTGAAAAGAGGAAACTAGTGTAAAGAAAAGGTGAAATTCTAGATATGTAAATGTGTTATTGAAACCATGTGAGACTAAATCTGAAACCATGTGAATTCAGAAAATCAATGTTATTATATTTCATGTTATGTGTGCAAGAGTGTTTAGAATCCACGTTAGGAACAACAAATGAATATGTGTGCAAAATGGCATGATGGATTGTTCATATGTTATGTTTTAAGCAACGTTGTAGCTCTCATGTGTAGATTTATAGTCATTGGATCATGTGAAATCAGCAACCTAAAGCATGTGAAAAAGTTAGGTATGTAATTAAGAACATGTGGATTCCATGTAAATTGTGTTCCCCTTTTATGCATGTAAATTTGCCCATGTTGATAGCTCTCATGTTGATTCTTTGAAAGATTAAAGTTCATGAGTAAATTGAATAGAGACCATGTGATAGGTGGAGTTTATTTTAAAAATCTGAAAGCATGAGTTATGTACAAAATTGTAGAGCTTTCATGATAGGTTGAAAACTTTAATGGACTAGCATGCTTGTGTTGAAAATTTGTAAATGTGCATGTAGAAACCACTAGGACTTGTACGTGAATATCATGTATAGTGTTGCTTGCTGAGTCTTTAAGACTCACTCTTGCTTCGGCGTACAGGTTTAGACGGTGACGAGACCTTCGTGGAGGAGACAGTGGAGACAGACTCCGAGCGCGGAGTTCAGCTTGTGGAGTCGTGCATCCCCTTTTGTTGAGATCTTCATAGTATGTGAAATTCAAACATTGTATTAGAATTATCATGAAAGGAATGTATTATGTGGGCATTTTGTAATCTTATTTCAGCAATTTAAATCATGTGGATTTGTAGTTCCTTTTTGCAAATTGTAAACTGCATGTATGTTAATGCGGATGATGAATGAATGGAGATAGTTCTCTTTTACTTCCGCTACTCTGTTATATATATATTCGCGTGTATCTCAGCTGTTTGTATCGTTGGGTAAATGTCCCACTGTGAGGACTCTTGCTATACCGACGTGGGTTGGTACAACCGTACCGGTGTAACGAGGGCCGTCACATTCTCAGTCAAAGTTCCAGTGGCCGTACGATGATTTCCTTTCAAGTAGGAGCTAGCTCATAGGTTTTGTTCGTCTTGTAGCTGAACGGTCAAAAAAGGGAGGGCCGTGCCTCACAGAGTTTATGCAATATAAAGAGATTCATGGGTATAAGAGAGATCATATAAGTTTCTTTTTTAAAAGAATAATTACATCGTTAATCATGATAACTCTTCTGTTAGTGCATTGAAGTCTTGACAGAGGTCTAACAATATGAAATTCACGAATTTTACACTGTTCATGTAGAAATTGGGGTTTCAGGACTGATAGCCTTAACGCGGTCAGGGAGTGTCCAGCGTTAAGAAGGCGGCCCTATGGTCCACTACGACATTCTTAAGTCATCGCGGGGTACATGGGGGATGCATTCTGAACACGGTATATCGCGCAACCGCGATCAGAAGGCGGATCTGTGTCCACGACGTTCTTTACACAGTGAACCCAGAACGATAGGTGCACACTAAAACACTTAAAACTCATCGTAGGAAGCATGAAAAATTGTCAAAATAGTTTTAGAACAAGGCGAACAGGCTTATAAGCATGCATAAATCGTGAAACAGACATATAGACTTGGATTGAACATGGTTGAGAGCAAGAACAAGGGGTCGGATACAAGTAAGTTTATGCACTTTAGAAGTAAAATACTCATAGATGACACAATAGAAATTGGGGAAACAATGGAGGTTTAATGGTCCTTAATGGTCCCTTTTCTTGTAGTGACATATTGTCAACCAAAATCCAACCGTTGGATTTCATCATAATAAAAAATTTACATGTCAGATTCGCTCTCAAGTGAGTGTGGGAGGAAGCGCGCAGTGGGGGTCTTGTTGGCGGGCTGGGCGAAAATATGGCAGCGGCTTTGTAGCCGCTGCCATATTAGTATTTAGCAGCGGCTAAAAGAGGCCGCTACCATATAACTTTATGGCGGTGCATATGTCCGCGGTTGAGTAAAGCCGCGGCCTTAACTCAACATTTGTCCGCGGCTAAACTATAGCCGCTGACGTATGGTGCACCTTTATCAGCGCGCTCCGCTAACCGCGGACAAAACACATTTATCGCAGCGGGCTGAGTGAGCCGCTGCCGTATATATCTTTTGTCCTTCAATTTACAACCGCAGACATATATCCGTTGATAAATGTTGGTCCTCCTGTAGTGTTAATTCGGTCTTAGATTTGTGACTGAATTGAGACCGTAAATTTCGGTCTCAAAATCGGTCTCTATATGCGTATTTTCTTGTAGTGTTAGTTTCTGACATTAAGAAGAACTTATGGAGAGATTTAATTAGATTTAACTTGAGAGATTGTCTACCTTTAGATGAATTTGAGAAAATAGGGCTAGAATGTGAAGCACTTGCTATAGAACTCCTATGGATCCTCCTTCCCATGAAATCCTCTTCCTATGGCCTTGCCTTCACGTCTAAGAGAGTCTCCCAAGTATAGGGTCGACCAAGAGGAGAATTGGGGGTGTATTTATAGAGATTGACTTTTTATTTCCCAATACCACTCTAACTCCATCTAATTACGAGATTTTCATGTTAACTTCTATCTCCTAGCCCTCTTATCTCTATTTGGGTTGGGATAGATGTGGCTATCATGTTAGGGTAGTGATAGGACTCATATTTAGATAATCATGATGTTAATTTGTGGTGGTATGATCCTGTTTGGGCCTGAGCCAAACGGGCCTCCACTAGAGTGAAAGATGGAAGATGACCGCTGGTGAGGACGAAGGGCTGCAAAACCAGAAAAGGATCAGGAGGCCCGGTGAAGACCGGGGAAACCCTCCGATGCCTAAGTTAGTGAGGAGCTTGAGAGGCAGGGGGTTTCGGTATGTGAGAGTTGTGTTCGCGTGAGAGGGGACGTACCGTTGCATGGTACTGTACCTATGCTTTTATAGGCGTCGGTGTCGAAGCCAACGTGCGTAACGTTCGGCGGATCGTGCCTGAGGAGGCGCCTTGACGCACGCGCATAACGGGAGGAGTTAAGACTCTGGCGCCCGTTAGGTTGCCAGGCAGCCCACGCCCCTTGATGGTGGAGATCGTGGCCTGGGGCGGTTACAACCGTTCTGTAAGCCAGGGAGCCTGCTCGGAACCGTTTGGGCGCAACTTCCGAGCAGATGTCCTGCAGGGAGGTCACGAACGCTGTTCGGTGACGTTGAGGGTCGTTCCGTGCAGTAAAGTTGCCGTTCCTGTTCGGAACCTCTCCGCGGGTGTTCGGTAGCGGAGGAACAAACGACCCGTTCGGGGGCATACCGCTACGAGGCTTGACAGCGCCCGATCAAGCTGGCGGTATCCTTGAGATCATCACATTGTCTTGGGATGAACGCGGCCCGTTGGGATGGGGCCACGTCAGTTGACAGGACGCTTAAGGGCCGTAGTGGGCCATTATGGGTATAGGCGGCCTGCTGCTCTCCGTGGACCATCTGGAGGCAGGCTTCCGGCTGCCGTTGCCGGAGGTGGCGAAGGCGCTCCTGAATACGTGGGGCGTTTCGCCTATACAGCTGACGCCCAACACATGGAGATACATATGTATCTTCGGTGTTGTCTGCAAGTTGAAGGAGATCCGGGGTTCGGCGGACGTCTTCCGAGCACACTTCAAGCTGTCTGCTTCGCGGGCATCAGGAGCAGACATCTACTACGCCAAGCACCGAACAGACCAGATGCATATCAGCCTGTCCAACAAGTACTCCAACAACAAGGGTTGGATGGAAAGACTGTTCTTCGTGCGCCACCGGAGTGGTGCTGAGTGGGGATTCCCCACTGTTATGCGATCTGCGCGGAAGGACAGCTTTCCGCATCTGATCCAGGACGAGGCAAAGGCGTCGGACAAGCTTCTCCGAGCAGGTGTTCGGAACGGAGAAGGCTATGTGACCGAGTTCATGCTCGTCAAGTACGGGCTCAGCAAGCCGTGGAGTAAGTATTATTATCTCCTGGTTGTTTACCCTTGGGTTTGGCGACCCCATTCTAACCTCTCTTCTTCTTGTCTTCTATGTGCGCAGCGGCCGCAGAGCTAGAGGCCGGAAGGGATCAGGAGGCAAATGATGAATTTGCCGAAAAGATCCCTGTGCTAGCGCACAAGGTGTTCGAGAGCGATGATGCTGCCGCCGTTGCTCGGGTCCCTTCCGCAGTGAGGGTTGGGGCTGCCGTAACAACCGCTCAGCCAAGGCCCAGGCTCCTGAAAAGGGGCCTGGGCAAATTCGTCTGAAGAAGAAGGCCACCAGAGAGGTGGTTCCAGCCGGAGCTCGGGCCTCGCCAGCGGAGAGTGGCGGGGCGAACCGGCCTTCCGCTCCCGCAAGGAAGAGGCCGGTACTAGTTGACGAGAGAGCGGAGGAGGCAGAGCAGCTCCGTGCTCGGAAGAAGCAGAAGGCGGTCCCAACTACTCCTCCTCGCGACGAGGAGGGGACCGAAGAGGAGGAAGAAGGGGCGCAGTTAGTGCTGCGCAAAACAAGTAGGGCCGTGCAGTCGGCTGATGAAGGAGTGCCACAGGTGGCCTCCAAAGAATGCCCAGAGGTCGCGCCGGGGCTAGCGACCGAGCTGGGGCTCGTCGTCGTGAGTGACAGGTCCGAAATCCCTGCCATGGAAGAGGTCAGGGGCTCCACCTGCTCGAGGGATAGGGAGCCCTCTAATGCTTCCCGCGCTGGTGGTGCCGAGCACGGTGCTGCCAACAACACTGCGGGGGCCTCTTCCAGGAGTAGTAGAGGAGGTGGAGTGTCTCCTGTTCGGCGGGAGGAGGTCGCCGATGCGACAGAGGTTTCCGCTCCTGCTGGGGTGGTCCTGAGCGGCGTGGTGGTGGCAGCGCCGACCACGATTCCCTCTTCGGAACAGGAAGTGGCTCCTGCAACGGGGGCCACTGAAAAGGCGGCCGCGACGACGAGGGCGTCCGACGAGGTTGCCACTGCTGTTTCTGCAGCGGGGGCTATTGAGAAGGCGGCCGCGACGACAAGGGCGTCCGAAGAGGTTGTCACTTCCCCCGGGGGTATCCTGCCCCCCATGCCCCCCTCCGAGGTGGTTGCTAACGAAGAAGCAACCTCCAAGGCATATGAAGGGACTGGTGGGGAGGCCGCGGGTGCTGCTCGGGCTGAAGGATCGGAGGGCGACCGAAGGCCTCTTAGCGAGGTGCTCTCGAAGAAACTTCCCGGAGCTCCTTCGGTGGCAGTGTTGGAGGCGACCCTTCGCCGGATGGAGGAGACGCCCAGAGAGCTGCCTGCGAGCCCTACTGCTTCTCGCCTTGATCGGTTGGCGAGGTGTCTGGAGCTTCCTTCCGAACAGACTCCAGAGAAGTCGGTGGAAGGTTACCAGCCGGAGTGCCAGATAGAAGATGGTCTGAGCGACGTCGACGTAGAGGTACTTGCGGACGATATGTCCAAGTCGCTGGGCACTCTGAAGGCTTTAGCTGTTCGGGGCCAGAGACAGAGGTATCTTTATGAGGCGCAGACAGCCTTCTGTAACGACCTTTCGGCGAGGCATAAAGCTCGCGAGGCGGCGCTGGAGGAGGAGGTGAAGAACCTCAAAGCTGCTCTCCATGCCGCGAAGCTGAATGTTACCTTGGCGCGAGCCGAGAAGGATGCCCTGGCCAAGATAATGGTGAATGTAGAGGCCCGTGCCATTGCCGATTATAAGGCCGGGCCTGAATACAAGGAGGATTTGGAGCAGTATGGGGCCCGCTGCTACAGGGTGGGCCTCAACGCTGGGAAGGAGGTGGGGGAGCAGCTTTCCTGGGTCGAACGTGCCCGGGAAGCTTTCGAGGCCGCTGTTCGGGAGTGCCGGCGTCGCACTCAGGACGCCCGTCTGGATGGTGTGCGGTTCGCACAGTTCCAGTCTGGGCGGATGCCCCCTTCAGATGATGACGCCGGTCCTTCACAGCAGGCTCCTTGACCCCTTGTTGTCTTATACTGCACCTTTTTGTAACCGTGGCCAAAAAGATCCTTCTTGTAAAACAGACTTTTTGTGAATGAAGTCTTTTGTTTGTGAGATCGTCGTGTAGCTTCGCTTTCTCTATCTTCTTCCTTTCGTGATTACTCCTGTTCGGATCGAAATCCGCTAGGCGCCGTAGGCATTGCATGTATAGCGCAGACCGTGGGGAACCGTGAAGGGGATTCCGATCAGGTATGTATGCTAAATGCTTGTATGGCGTCAGGAGTTGGGAAAAGAGAGGTAGAATGTTGAAAAGAGGCTCTTATACATAATAAGCCTTAAGGTTAGAAACATGCCAAGTCCTGGGAATGGGTTCGCCACTAGGAGTAGTTAGCTTATATGAACCCTTCCCAAGGACATGGGTGACCTGATAAGGTCCTTCCCATTTGATGGCAAGCTTGCCTACTGCTCTTCGGGGGTCCGAAGCCGAACAGCGGCGCAGAACCAAATCCCCCACATTGAACCGCCTTTCCCGAACTCGCGCATTATAATATTGTGCGAGTCGCTGCTGATAGGAAACGAGGCGAATGCTGGCGTCGCTCTGTCGTTCGCATAGCATGTCCAAGTTTTCTCGAAGAGCGCGGTTATTGGCGGCTTCGTCGAAGTGGGTAGTTCGGATAGTTGGAAGGGCTACTTCCAAAGGTACAACTGCTTCCGAGCCGTAGGCCAGGTGGAAAGGTGTTTCCCCTGTAGCTACCCGAGCAGTTGTTCGGTGACACCAAAGGACGTTTGGGAGCTCATCCATGATCCACCTGCAGCCTCCACTCTGGTTCGGATCCCGTGCAGCAATGTTCGGTTGGCGTTTTCGACCAGACCGTTAGCTTGAGGATGAGCGACGGAGGTGAAGTGGTTGTAGATTCCGAGCTCGGCGCACTTCTGCTTGAAGAAGGTGCTGTCGAACTGTTTCCCGTTGTCAGACGTAATCACCCTTGGGACGCCAAACCTGCAGAGAAGGTTCTTCCATACGAACTTCCATGCGGCTTGTTCGGTGATTGTGGTAACGGGTTCGGCCTCGATCCACTTGGTGAAGTAATCGATGGCTACGAACAGAAATTTCTTCCGACCTTGGGCCTCCGGAAAGGGACCCAAGATATCAATGCCCCATCTAGCGAAAGGGCGCGGATCGAACAGACTGTGGAGCTGTTCGGCCGGTTGCTTGATGAATACTCCGAACTTTTGGCATTCTGGGCATTTCTTGACAAAGGTCATGCAATCCTTCTGAAGAGAAGGCCACCAGAACCCTGCTCGGATGAGGCTGCGCGCTAGCGTTCTGCCCCCCAGATGGCTTCCGCACAGCCCCTCGTGAACTTCCTCCGTGGCCGCGAGGGCCTCCTCAGGGTTGAGGCAACGCAGAAGAGGTCTTGCAAGGGACCGCCGGTACAGCTTGCCTTCTACGAGGGTGAAGTGCTGCGAGCGCATCCTGACTTTCCGAGCTTCATCCTGTTCGGGCGGAAGCTCACCTCGGAGGAGGTACGCCATGAGGGGGTCCACCCAACTTGGGGTTGGTGGGCCCGTTCCTATGGCGGCTACATCGGTCTCCGTGCTCGGCAAGGCGAGCTCTTCAACGAACACAGAGCGAGAAGGGGTGATGTCACCTGAAGATGCCAATTTGGCCAGTGCATCAGCTCGCGCGTTCTGCTCCCGTGGAACATGTATAACCTCGAAGTATACGAGGTCCTTTGTCTGGCTCTTGACCTGTTGGAGATATTGAGCCATGAGAGGTTCCCTTGCTCCGAACTGTCCGCTCACCTGGCTGGCAACCAACTGGGAGTCACTGAAGACTCTAAAGCCGAACGGCCCCAAGGTGCCTAGCCATGCGAATACCGGACAGTAAGGCTTCGTATTCGGCGACGTTGTTGGAGGCTGGAAAGCGGAAACGGAGGGCGTATTGGAACTCTAACCCCTCCGGGGAGGTGAGGACCAAACCCGCCCCGCTTCCGGTGACACAAGAGGATCCGTCAACATAAAGCTCCCATGGGGGCTCGTCTGCCAACGGCGGATCCTGCTCGGCCGGAAGGGTACATTCCGCCACGAAGTCCGCCAACGCCTGCGCTTTGATCGCCGTCCTCGGTCGGAAGCTGATGTCGAACTCGCCCAGCTCTATTGCCCACTTAACCAACCTACCGGAAGCTTCCGGCCGCTGAAGGATGGACTTCAGCGGTTGATCGGTCAGCACTGTAACGGAATGGGCCTGAAAATAAGGCCTGAGCTTCCGAGCAGCTGTGACGAGAGCAAGGGCGAGTTTTTCCGCCCTGGGGTACCTCCTTTCAGCTTCTTGGAGGACCCTGCTGATGTAGTATACGGGATGCTGCGCCGCTCCTACTTCTCTGATCAAGACCGTACTGATAGAGTGTTCGGTGACCGAAAGGTACACGAACAGAGGTTCTCCGAGCACAGGCTTTGAGAGAACGGGAGGGGCTGCCAAATATGCCTTCAGCTCGGTGAAGGCGGCTTCACATTCGTTAGTCCACTGTACTTGCCCCCCTTGCTTCGAGGAGCTTTTAGGGCCTCGGAGCAACTTAAAGAAGTTAAAACTTCTTTCTGCTGCTCGGGACATGAACCGGTTCAGTGCCGCCAGACGCCCCGTCAGGCGTTGGACGTCGCGCACTGTCTTCGGACTGCTCATCTCAAGCACTGCTTGGATTTTTTCCGGGTTCGCCTCTATTCCCCTGTTTGATACGAGGAACCCGAGGAACTTACCCGACCGAACACCAAACGCGCACTTGGCTGGATTGAGCTTCATATTATACCTTCGCAGAGTTGCGAAAGTTTCCTGGAGGTCGGAAATGTGATCGGTACTCGGGAGAGTCTTGACCAACATATCATCGACGTAAACCTCCATGTTGCGCCCGATTTGCTGCTCGAACATCTTGTTGACCAATCGCTGGTAAGTCGCGCCTGCATTCTTCAGACCAAAAGGCATCCTGGTAAAACAGTATAAGCCTAGGTCTGTGACGAACGTCGTGGCGTCTTGGTCCGGGGGATGCATGCTGATCTGGTGATAACCAGAGTAGGCATCCAAGAAGCTAAGAAGCTCGTGCCCGGAAGTGCATCCACCAACTGATCAATGCGCGGCAGGGGGAAATTATCCTGGGCGTTGCCTTATTGAGGTCTTTGTAATCCACGCACACGCGCCATTTCCATTGGCCTTGCGCACGAGGACCACGTTGGAGATCCATCTTGGATACTGGGCTTCTCGGAGGAGCCCAATAGTTCGGCTTTTGACCACGTGATCCTGAATCACGGTCTGCTGTTCTCGATTCACAGGTCGCCTCCTCTGCTGAACTGGTGGGATCCGGGGATCCAACCGGAGGCGATGCACCATAACCTCTGGGGGGATGCCTGGAAGCTCGTCATCAGACCAGGCGAACACGTCCAAATTGGCCAGCACGAAAACTGTGTAGCGTTGCTGCTCGGCCTCTGTCAACAAGGCGCCAATGTATAAGACGTGTTCGGGGTCGTCGTCCACTTGAATAGGGATTAAGTCTTCAGCAGGCGTCCCTCGGCTGGTTGAAGGCTGATCGGAAGACGGGGGAGCCGGATCAGCGAGTGGTTGCTTGTCTCTCAAGGAGAGGACATAGCAACGGCGGGACTCGCGCTGACACCCGAGCACTTCGCCCACTCCGCTCGGAGTAGGAACTTCATCTTCTGATGGAGCGACGAAGGTACTGCTTTGATGCGTCCGATCAGACCTCTGCCTAGGATAGCATTGTATCCAGGCATGTTGTTGACGACCAGGAAGTCAACAACTTTGGTCACAGCCCTTGGAGCCGTTCCCAAGGTGATCGGAAGGCGAACCCTTCCCATGGGCTGGACCGAAACTCCCGAAAAGCCGAAGAGTGGCGAATTTACAGGGGTGAGTTGATCGGTTCGCAGACCCATGAGGACAAAACAGTCATAAGCCAAGACATCGGGGGCGCTTCCATTATCTACCAGAATTCGGCGCACGTTACAGTGGTTGATGGTGGCCGAAACGACCAGTGCATCAGTGTGTGGGGTCGTAACCCCTACAAGATCTTCATCCGAGAAGGCTATAGCCTCCCCGGGCTGTGTGCGTGCAGGACTGGCAGGATATGGAGCCGACCGAACAGTCGCAGGCCTGTCTACGACATGCACTCGCCTTGCGTAATCGCGTCGGCTTCGAGTGCTTTCTCCGCCCGCGCCGAAACCTCCCGCGATCACGTTGATCTCTTGCCCATTGGGCTCGTTGTTGATCGGCTGCTCGGGAGTGCGGTCTCGGCGTCGGGGGCGCTCTTCGTTCCGGCGCACGAACCGCCCAGGTAGCCGCGCTTGATAAGGTCTTCGATTTCGTCCTTAAGCTGGCGGCACTCGGAGGTGTCGTGGCCGTGGTCGCGATGAAAGCGACAGTACTTATTTTGATCGCGCTTCCGGGGGTCGGAGCGCATTCTTTGGGGCCACCGAACAAAAGCTTCGTTCCTGATCTCTGCCAGGATTTGTTCGGGAGCCACCGTGAGGGGGGTGTAGTTGGTGAAGGGGCGCGGACGGCGCGGAGAATCGCCATTGCGCCGTCCTTTCTTCCGATATCGGTCGGAGCCGTTGTCGGAAGGTCGCTTCTTGTCCGACTGCTCCCCCTGCTCGGCCCTGCTCGCCGCCAGGCTCTCCTCGCAAGCCGCGTGGCGCTGTGCGATGGAGAGTAGTTCGGCGAGGGTGGCAGGCTGCTGGACGCCGAGAGTCCTCTGCAAAAAACCGTCGCGAGTGCCCTGGATAAGAGCACTGGTGGCCAGAGGGACGTCTAGGCGCGAGATGCGAAGCGCCTCTGTTCGGAACCTCTTGACGAAGTCCCAGAGTGCTTCGCCTTTCTTCTGGCGCACAGCCAGAAGAGAAGCCGCCGTTCGCGGCTGCGACCTCCCGCCAAGAAAGTTGTCCCTGAAGGACTTCTTCAGTTGACGGAAGGAGGTGATGGAGCCCGCGGGGAGGGTTTCAAACCAAGCCCTGGCGGTCTCCTTGAGCGTTGCAGGGAAAGCCCTGCACTTGGCCGCGTCCGATGCTCCGTGGAACACCATGTGTGACTCGAAGCCATGGATGTGGTCGGCCGGGTCGGTTGTGCCGTCGTAAGGAGCGATGGTGGGCAGAGGGAGCTTGGAGGAGACCTGGGCCTCCAGGATCTCCCTGCTGAAAGGAGAGCGGAAGTCCAAGTCGTCCTCCGCTGGAGCCTTGCCCTCCGCGCGCTGAACCATCGCGTCCATGCGGCGTTCAAGGTCGACCACGCGCCTCAGGCGCCTGGCGAGCTCCTGGTCGGAGTTGGCGGGGCCCCCTCGTCCGGAGGCGTGGGAGTTGCCTCCCACGACCGATCGTGGCGGATGGGGGGAGATGATAGAGCGTCGGGGGGAATGCCCGCGGCGCTCTGGTGCCCGCTCCTCCGATGGGGCCCGGAGGGACCGGCGCGGAGAATCCGCCTGCTGCTCCTGCGGCGCCAGGGGGGCGCGGGAGCGTCGATGTGACGATTCCGCCTGCCGCTCACGGGGCAGGGAAACCGCCGGGGCCGCTGCCCCCGCCAACTGGGCCTGCAGGGCGAGGCAGACGCCTGTCAACTGCTGCATTTGCCCCCGAAGCTCCGCTACTTCGAGGGAAGTTGCAGGTGCGGCGGTCGTTGGTGCCGGGGCGTCGTGGTTCGCGCCGGCGGTGACGACGGCGACGTCACCAGGGGGGATCGGCGACGGGAATCCCCTCGCGACTGGCGAGACCTCGTCGCCCTGCTTCCTATGTTCTGGTATGAAGATCGTCCTCGAGCCATGACAACGTCGTTCCCACAGACGGCGCCAAATGTGGTGGTATGATCCTGTTTGGGCCTGAGCCAAACGGGCCTCCACTAGAGTGAAAGATGGAAGACGACCGCTGGTGAGGACGAAGGGCTGCAAAACCAGAAAAGGATCAGGAGGCCCGGTGAAGACCGGGGAAACCCTCCGATGCCTAAGTTAGTGAGGAGCTTGAGAGGCAGGGGGTTTCGGTATGTGAGAGTTGTGTTCGCGTGAGAGGGGACGTACCGTTGCATGGTACTGTACCTATGCTTTTATAGGCGTCGGTGTCGAAGCCAACGTGCGTAACGTTCGGCGGATCGTGCCTGAGGAGGCGCCTTGACGCACGCGCATAACGGGAGGAGTTAAGACTCTGGCGCCCGTTAGGTTGCCAGGCAGCCCACACCCCTTGATGGTGGAGATCGTGGCCTGGGGCGGTTACAACCGTTCTGTAAGCCAGGGAGCCTGCTCGGAACCGTTTGGGCGCAACTTCCGAGCAGATGTCCTGCAGGGAGGTCACGAACGCTGTTCGGTGACGTTGAGGGTCGTTCCGTGCAGTAAAGTTGCCGTTCCTGTTCGGAACCTCTCCGCGGGTGTTCGGTAGCGGAGGAACAAACGACCCGTTCGGGGGCATACCGCTACGAGGCTTGACAGCGCCCGATCAAGCTGGCGGTATCCTTGAGATCATCACATTGTCTTGGGATGAACGCGGCCCGTTGGGATGGGGCCACGTCAGTTGACAGGACGCTTAAGGGCCGTAGTGGGCCATTATGGGTATAGGCGGCCAGATTTGGCCACCACATAATTTAAATTTATCTTGCTCATTTAATTCAGGGGATAATGGGCATTCCGAATTTAATAATAATTTCTTAATATTATATTATTCTAACTCTTATTTTGGGCCAATAATACCATTAATTATGGACCATTAGTTAAGTCCATTACCTATTTTACTTTAGTGGGTTTTAATTTAACCCATTTAGAATTTAATTAACTATAATTTGTTGTTTATTTAAATAACTTGAGTTGCTACACTTACTCCTTTTCCGGACCTCCTCGAGCAACTATTGGTTCAGGCTTGAGGAGCTAGTCTAGGAATAGCCTTTGCAGGTTCAGCGAACAGACTATCATGGGCTCCATCTATGGGAAGTGGCATGTCAGAAGAGAAGCAAGGGACTGATTCGTGACAATATGAGGTCGACCTGAACAAAGTCAAGGAACATGTTGCATGCTAATCACATCCCCCACGTATACCGTCAGGCGAACATGGTGGCTGACCAGTTAGCTAATCTTGCTGTAGACACCGGCTGTAATCAATTCTTCTGGGGAGCCCATAGCCTCCCACATTCTTGTAAAGGTGCGGTTGTTCTTGATAGAACTGGCCTGCTGGCGCATATTAGACTGGTCTAAATGGGGTTTGTTCCCCTCCTTTACCATGGCGCTTATTGGCCTTGTATCTGTTCAGGGGTATGCTCCGCCGTTATTTGAAAGCTATCTACGTTTCATGAATAAAATTTTTCAGTGTCACATGTTAATCATCTGGGGGAGTGGTTTCATTTCACCCTGTTGAGGTGGAATGTACTCGACCGATCGCTGATCCTATTACACTTGTTTTTGCCAAAAAAAAAAAAAAAAGTCAAGGAGAACGCCGGGATGCAAAACCTGATAACACACCTGCTTCCGAGCAGCCGAGCAGACTGCTCTCCCGAGCAGACTGCTTTCCCGAGCAGACCAAGAATCTGAACAAACCAAGACAGACCAAGCTTCCAAACTATCGAGCACGTCTTCCAACATACATAAATGAGCTTGGACTGTGTCTGCATGTCTTCCCATTTATTACATCTTTTGTACATAAATACTGATAGTTGTCTGCTTACCTTACCGTTGTAACTCTTCACATTCCTTTGTATTATATATAAACAAGAAAGATCTCAAAAGAACGTTGAGAGATCTTCTACTCAATTTTCTGTCTCTCCAGTTTCTTCTTGTTCTCACAAAACCGCCACCGACTGGTCTCCTTGACACACGATCAGAAGGTTTCGAAAGCCCAGCCCCTCGCTCCAACACCGCGGGCGAAGGAGAGATGGAGTGGAGGCTCGAAGAGCCAGCTGGTGCGGGTGCATCGTCGGCAAGCCACTTGAGGCCCCCTTCCTGCAGTACTGCAAAGGTTCTCTGATCAGTGGCACACCTCGCGCGAGCGCTTGCATGGAGATGCTGCCGAGGACGAAGCCTTATAATAGGATGATCGATCGATCCCTCAGACCACCTTGACTGCAGGTTCAACAGTACTCTGCTCTCATTTCAAGGGGCCTCGGATGGTATCATGGTGCAGGGAGTTTTCAACCTTGCTGGAAGGAGGAGTCGCCTGTTGGCTGAAGACTATAATACTTGTGAGATTAATTTTGACGATTACAAGACATTGTATTGACTTTATGAATTTGTATTTTTAAACAATTGATGAACTTGGACACTCCAGACGCCACTATAAGCTAGCTTTGCAAAAATCCCTGAGATCTGAAACAAGTTCCAAAACCCTAGACAAGATTGTTGGAGCTCTGGACATGAAGAACAAAGAAGCACGAGTACTTGGAATTGTTTAGAGGAGTTTTTGGGATCTCCTCGGTGAGCTGTTGAGGACGTGGACTATATGTTGTCTCAGAACGTAGCTTATATCTAGAGAAGTATGTCATCAAACTGTTCTACAGTAAGTCTACACTGACAGTTCCATGTCAAGCATCGGATTGTAGAGCTGTTATATTGACAAGGGGAAATCTGAGCATTATTATTTGATTCATTATTTCCTGTAGTCTAGATTTGTTTTTGCAATTTAACTTGAGCAAACCTGTGCATGTGTGTGCCATCCTTGTGGCATATATGTGGTTGGAGTTTTGCGCACCTTGTGTGGTCTTCGTACTACTTTTTTGTGTGTGTGTGGTGTGATCTTCGGATTACGTGTATGTATGTGTGTTATATATAGAAGCAATTTCCTAACGCCGCTTTGGATGTGAGTTAACTCAGAGTTAACTCTAGTTAACTCTGAGTTAACTCAAAAAATACTTTGGTAGTGTTTTAAAGTTAACTCTAGTGGGTTGGGTTAAAAGTGGATTAAAAGTGAGTTAATCCACCATTTTCTAACCCACCTCTACAGGTGGAATAGAGTTAACTCAAGTGAGTTAACCACCTTTTCCCTCTCATATCACAAGCATTAAATGCTACTTTTTCTTTTCCCAAGGTTAGTTAACTCACTTTTACTACCAAAGTGCATTTGAGAAAAGGTGAGTTAACTCACTATAGTCTAAAAGTTAACTCTATTATTACCAAAGTAAAAGGAGGGTTACACATGTATAACTTTGTACATGGGTTGGAGTTATCTTAACTCCAACCCATTACCAAAGTGATTGCTAGTGTGTGGGTCTTACGAGGGGTAGATGTAGGTGCACCTTTCTGTTGCCGAACCACCTCAAAAATCTCGTGTCTCATTTTGTGGTTTGTTCCTTATACTCTACAACCATTCTATGAGATAAATGGGTTAGGAGAACAGCTACATAAATTAGTGTTATGGAGTCTAAAATCTATTCAGATGAGAAAACTAAAAATAAGTTGTGTGCAATTTTTAAATTTGGTTGGAATCGATTTACCCCCTCCTCGATTCTATTTTAGCCATATCATTGGTACATAGCATACCAAACATATCAAAGATGCTCACGTTGGGGTACATAGCGACATTCCAAGTGCTTGGGGAGAAGTTTAATTTTGGAGCACTTTGCTGGCTACACCTGGCCGGCAAAGAGCTCGACCGACCTTGAGCTTAGAGGCTCTCTAGCCAAGAAACCACTAGTAACCTTTGTTGAGCTAATGAGCAAGGTCAATAGCTACTCCATACGCCACTATAAGCTTTGCAAAAATCCCTGAGATCTGAAGCAAGTTCTAAAACCCTAGACAAGATTGATGGAGCTCTGGACATGAAGAACAAAGAAGCGCGAGTTGGAATTGTTTAGAGGAGTTTTTCGGATCTCGGTGAGCTGTTGAGGACAAGAGTAGGGCGTCAGTCCCCTATCCCTAAGAGGAGAAGAGGCCTAGGCAGAACGACCTATATGATCAGCCCCATCCAGGTCACACTCCGCTCCCTACATTTTCCATGCCTTCATCCCAGATCCTCATGGAAATCAAGGACAAGTCATATTTTTGATGGCCCTGATGAACCTCTCATCTCCAATTATTTCTAAATTTTGATGATAACAAAATTTTTTTAAATATGTGTTTATTATCTATTTTTCATTAAGTCTATCAACAAGACAAAAAAGTCTTTTATAGCTTTAAAGATGTCTCGTTCCGATAGCAACGGAATAATATCGAGGCGCAAAGTAATAGTAAAATAGTAACTTAATTATAAGGTTCAATCGCTCAACACTTTTCCCGTTCATTTTACTTACACTTAAAAACTTTCATGGAAAATGTTAATAAAACTTAATGAGCATAAAAATGCCTAGTAGGTTGCCTTCTAAAACATTTCTAAACCAAAAGCTAACAATTAACGGTTATAGTTAATGATTACTAAAAATCATGATGGGAAGATAGGAAGTACGTAATAAGCACAGAACAGTACAAGATCTTTATAATGTCAAAAATTAAATAGTACTAAATGATTCTAAAGGTTGGTTCTTGTAGTTCTTATGTTATAGCATGAGAACTAATTATCACCACAACTTGCATGCACTAATAATATGGATAGAAATTATCACACATGTACTAACATGAAGAGGTGTTACCACGCATGTAATGACATGAGAATGACTAGCACGCATGTTACAACATGGAAAGTGTGGTGGCTGTTTTCCGCCACCTAGGCCCATCGCGTCAAGGCCCATCAGCGCCTTCCCGTTCTGACGTGGCCTCCTCATACGATCCCACGCCCTTAGTACGGATCAGGAGAGAAAAGATCCTCGTGCCGGCTATCCGTGGCGGAGCATTGCCGAGCTCGTCAGCAGGCGGCTTCCGAACAAAAGACCTCAACCCTGCTGCGCGGAACTGCCCTGGACATCACCTGCTCGGAAGGTCCATCCAAAGGGCACCGAGCAGGATTCCTGGCCCACAGAGCGGTTGTAACCGTCTCAGGCCACGTTCTCCACCATCAAGGGGCGTGAACTGCCTAGCAGCCTAACGGGCATCGGAGTCATAACTCCTCCCGTTATGCGCGTGCATCAAGGCGCCTCTTCAGGCACCATCTGCCCAACGTTACGCACGTTGGCCTCTACACCAACGCTTATAAAGGCACAGGTACAGTACCATGCAAGGGTACGTTCTCTTCCCCACGCGAACACATTCTCGCATTCCGAAACCCCCTGCCTCACAAGCTCTCCACTGACTTAGGCATCGGAGGGTTTCCCCGGTCTTTACCGGGCCCCCTGATCCTATTCTGGTTTTGCAGGTCTTCGTCCTCACCAGCAATCGTCTTCCCTCTCCTATTCCAGTGGAGGCCCGTTTGGCTCAGGTCCAAACAGGATCACACCACCACATTTGGCGCCGTCTGTGGGAATCGACGCTGCCATGGCTCGAGGACGATCTTCATACCAGAACATAGGAAGCAGGGCGACGAGGTCTCGCCAGTCACGAGGGGACTCCCGTCGCCGATCCCCTCCTGGTGATGACGCCGTCGCCACTGCCGGCGCAAACCGCGACGTCCCGGCACCGCCGGCTGTTGCGCCTGCAACTGCCCTCGAAGTAGCAGAGCTTCGAGGACAAATGCAGCAGTTGACGGGCGTCTGCCTCGCCCTACAGGCCCAGTTGGCAGGGGCAGCGGCCCCAGCGGTTTCCCTGCCACGTGAGCGACAGGCGGAATCGTCACATCGACACTCCCGCGTCCCCTCAGCGCCGCAGGAGCAGCAGGCGGACTCACCACGCCGGTCCCTCCGGGCTCCATCGGAAGAGCGGGCACCAGAGCGCCGCGGGCGCTCGCCCCGGCGTTCTATCGTCTCACCCCGTCCGCCACGATCGGTCGTGGGAGGCAACTCCCACGCCTCTGGACGTGGGGGCCCCGCCAACTCCGAGCAGGAGCTCGCCAGGCGTCTCCGGCGTGTGGTCGACCTCGAACGCCGCATGGACGCGATGGTTCAGCGTGCGGAGGGCAAGGCTCCAGCGGAGGACGACTTGGACTTCCGCTCTCCTTTCAGTAGGGAGATTCTGGAGGCCCTGGTCTCCTCCAAGCTCCCTCTTCCCACCATCGCGCCCTACGACGGCACGACTGACCCGGCCGACCACATCCACGGCTTCGAATCACATATGGTGTTCCACGGAGCATCAGATGCGGCCAAGTGCAGGGCTTTCCCTGCAACCCTTAAGGAGACCGCCAGGGCTTGGTTTGAAACCCTCCCTGCGGGCTCTATCACCTCCTTCCGCCAATTGAAGAAGTCCTTTCGGGACAACTTCCTTGGTGGAAGGTCCCAGCCGCGGACGGCGGCTTCTCTTCTGACCGTGCGCAAGAAGAAAGGCGAGGCACTCTGGGACTTCGTCAAGAGGTTCCGAACAGAGGCGCTTCGCATCTCGCGCCTGGACGTCCCCCTAGCCACCAGTGCTCTCATCCAGGGCACTCGTGACGGCTTTCTACAAAGGACTCTCGGCGTCCAGCAACCTGCCACCCTCGCCGAACTACTCTCCATCGCGCAGCGCCACGCGGCCTGCGAGGAGAGCCTGGCGGCGAGCAGGGCCGAACAGGGGGAGCAGACGGAAAAAAAGCGACCTTCCGACAACGGTTCCGACCGTGATCGGAAGAAGGGACGACGCAATGGCGATTCTCCGCGTCGTCCGCGCCCCTTCACCAACTACACCCCCCTCACTGTGGCTCCCGAACAAATCCTGGCAGAGATCAGGGATGAAGCTTTTGTTCGGTGGCCCCAGAGAATGCGCTCCGACCCCCGGAAGCGCGATCAAAATAGGTACTGTCGCTTTCATCGCGACCACGGCCACGACACCTCCGAGTGCCGCCAGCTTAAGGACGAAATCGAGGACCTTATCAAGCGCGGCTACCTTGGACGGTTCGTGCGCCGGAACGAAGAGCGCCCCCGACGCCAAAACCGCACTCCCGAGCAGCCGATCAACAACGATCCCAATGGGCAGGAGATCAACGTGATCGCGGGAGGCTTCGGCGCAGGTGGAGAAAGCACTCGAAGCCGACGCGATTACGCAAGGCGAGTGCATGTCGTAGACAGGCCTCCGACTGTTCGGCCCGCCCCATATCCTGCCAGTCCCGCGCGCGCACAGCCCGAGGAGGCTATAACCTTCTCGGACGAAGATCTTGTAGGGGTTACGACTCCGCACACTGATGCGCTGGTCGTTTCGGCCACCATCAACCACTGTAACGTGCGCCGAATTCTGGTAGATAATGGAAGCGCCCCCGATGTCTTGGCTTACGACTGTTTTGTCCTCATGGGTCTGCGAACCGATCAACTCACCCCTGTAAACTCGCCACTTTTCGGCTTTTCGGGAGTTTCGGTTCAGCCCATGGGAAGGATTCGCCTTCCGATTACCTTGGGAACGGCTCCGAAAGCTGTGACCAAAATTGTTGACTTTTTGGTCATCAACAACATGCCTGGATACAATGCTATTCTTGGCAGAGGTCTGATCGGGCGAATCAAAGCAGTGCCTCATCACTCCACCAGAAAATGAAGTTTCCAACACCGATCGGAGTTGGTGAAGTGCTCGGGTGTCAGCGTGAGTCTCGCCGTTGCTATGTCCTCTCTCTAAGAGACAAGCAACCACTCGCTGATCCAGCTCTTCCGACCTCCGATCAGCCTTCAACTAGTCGGGGACGCCTGCCGAAGACTTAATCCCCATCCAGGTGGGCGACGACTCCGAACACGTCTTGTACATTGGCGCCCTGTTGACAGAAGCCGAGCAGCAACGCTACACAGCTTTCCTGCTGGCCAATTTGGACGTGTTCGCTTGGTCTGATGACGAGCTTCCAGGCATTCCCCCGGAAGTCATGGTGCATCGTCTTCGGTTGGATCCACGAATCCCGCCAGTGCAGCAAAGAAGGCGACCCGTGAACCGAGAACGGCAGACCGTGATTCAAGATCACGTGACCAAAAGCCGAACTGTCGGGCTCCTCCGAGAAGCCCAATATCCAAGATGGATCTCCAATGTGGTCCTCGTACGCAAGGCCAATGGCAAATGGCGTGTGTGCGTGGATTACAAAGATCTTAGTAAGGCAACGCCCAAGGATAACTTCCCATTGCCACGCATCGATCAGCTGGTGGACGCTACTTCCGGGCACGAGCTCCTCAGCTTTTTGGATGCCTACTCTGGTTACCACCAGATCAGCATGCATCCCCCGGATCAAGACGCCACTACGTTCGTCACAGACCTAGGCTTATACTGCTTCACCAGGATGCCTTTTGGTCTGAAGAATGCAGGCGCGACTTACCAGCGGCTGGTCAACAAGATGTTCGAGCAGCAGATCGGGCGAAACATGGAGGTTTACGTCGACGACATGTTGGTCAAGACTCTTCCGAGCACTGATCACATTTCTGACCTCCAGGAAACTTTCGCAACTCTGCGAAGGTATAATTGAAGCTCAATCCGGCCAAATGCGCGTTTGGTGTTCGGTCGGGTAAGTTCCTCGGGTTCCTCGTATCAAACAGGGGAATAGAGGCGAACCCGGAAAAAATCCAAGCCGTACTTGAGATGTCCAGTCCGAAGACAGTGCGCGACGTCCAACGTCTGACAGGACGTCTCGCCGCGCTAAACAGGTTCATGTCCCGAGCAGCAGAAAGAAGTTTTAACTTCTTCAAGTTGCTCCGAGGCCCTAAAAACGCCTCGAAGCAAGGGGGGCAAGTACTGTGGACTGACGAATGCGAAGCTGCCTTCACTGAGCTGAAGGCATATTTGGCAGCCCCTCCTGTTCTCTCAAAGCCTGTGCTCGGAGAACCCTTGTTCGTGTACCTCTCGGTCACCGAACACTCCATCAGTGCGGTCTTGATCAGAGAAGTAGGAGCGGCACAACATCCTGTTTACTACATCAGCAGGGTCCTCCAAGAAGCTGAAAGGAGGTACCCCAGAGCAGAAAAGCTTGCCCTTGCTCTTGTCACAGCTGCACGGAAGCTCAGGCCCTACTTTCAGGCCCATTCCGTTACAGTGCTTACCGATCAACCGCTGAAATCCATCTTGCAGCGGCCGGAGGCTTCCGGTAGGTTGGTTAAGTGGGCAATCGAGCTGGGAGAGTTTGACATCAGCTTCCGACCAAGGACGGCAATCAAAGCGCAGGCGTTAGCAGATTTCGTGGCGGAATGCACCCTTCCGGCCGAGCAGGATCCACCGTTGGCAGACGAGCCCCCATGGGAGCTTTATGTGGACGGATCCTCTTGTGTCTCCGGAAGCGGGGCAGGTTTGGTCCTCACCTCCCCAGAGGGGTTAGAGTTCCAATACGCCCTCCGTTTCCGCTTTCCAGCCTCCAACAACGTCGCCGAGTACGAAGCCTTGCTTTCCGGTATCCGCATGGCTAGGCACCTCGGAGCCATTCGGCTTAGAGTCTTTAGTGACTCCCAGTTGGTCGCCAGCCAGGTGAGCGGACAGTTCGGAGCAAGGGAACCTCGCATGGCTCAATACCTCCAACAGGTCAAGAGCCAGACAGAGGGCCTCGTATACTTCGAGGTTATACATGTTCCACGGGAGCAGAACGCGCGAGCTGATGCGCTGGCCAAATTGGCATCTTCAGGTGACATCACCCCTTCTCGCTCTGTCTTCATTGAAGAGCTCGCCTTGCCGAGCACAGAGATTGATGTAGCCGCCATAGAAACGGGCCCACCGACCCCAAGTTGGGTGGACCCTCTCTTGGCGTACCTTCTCCGAGGCGAGCTTCCTTCCGAACAGGATGAAGCTCGGAAAGTCAGGATGCGCTCGCAGCATTTCACCCTCGTAGAAGGCAAGCTGTACCGACGGTCCCTTGCAAGACCTCTTCTACGTTGCCTCAACCCTGAGGAGGCCCTCGCAGCCACAGAGGAAGTCCACGAGGGGTTGTGCGGAAGCCATCTGGGGGGCAGAACGCTAGCACGCAGCCTCATCCGAGCAGGGTTCTGGTGGCCTTCTCTTCAGAAGGATTGCATGTCCTTCGTCAGGAAATGCCCAGAATGCCAGAAGTTCGGAGTACTCATCAAGCAGCCAGCCGAACAGCTTCACAGTCTGTTCGAGCCGCGCCCCTTCGCCAGATGGGGCATTGACATCTTGGGCCCCTTTCCAGAGGCCCAAGGGCGCAAGAAGTTCCTGTTTGTCGCCATCGACTACTTTACCAAGTGGATCGAGGCCGAACCCGTCACCACAATCACCGAACAGGCCGCATGGAAGTTCGTATGGAAGAACCTTCTATGCAGGTTTGGCGTCCCCAGGGTGATTACTTCTGACAACGGGAAACAGTTTGACAGCACTTTCTTCAAGCAGAAGTGCGCCGAGCTCGGGATCTACAACCACTTCACCTCCGTGGCTCATCCCCAGGCTAACGGTTTGGTCGAAAACGCCAACCGAACATTGCTGCACGGGATCCGAACCAGAGTGGAGGCTGCAGGTGGATCATGGATCGATGAGCTCCCAAATGTCCTTTGGTGTCACCGAACAACTGCTCGGGTAGCTACAGGGGAAACACCTTTCCACCTAGCCTACGGCTCAGAAGCAGTTGTACCTTTGGAAGTAGCCCTTCCAACTATCCGAACTACCCACTTCGACGAAGCCGTCAACAACCGAGCTCTTCGGGAAAACTTGGACATGTTAGGCGAACGACGGAGCGACGCCAGCATTCGTCTCGTTTCCTATCAGCAACGACTCGCACAATATTACAACGCGCGAGTTCGGGAAAGGCGGTTCAGCGTGGGAGATTTGGTTTTGCGCCGCTGTTCGGCTTCGGACCCCCGAAGAGCAGTGGGCAAACTTGCCATCAAATGGGAAGGACCTTATCAGGTCACCCATGTCCTCGGGAAGGGCTCGTATAAGCTAACTACTCCTAGTGGCGAAGCCATTCCCAGGACTTGGCATGTTTCTAACCTTAAGGCTTATTATTTGTAAAAGCCTCTTCTTTCCAGCTTCCTACCTCTCTTCTCCCAACTCCTGACGCCATACGAGCATTTAGCATACATACCTGATCGGAACCCCCTTCGCGGTTCCCCACAAACTACGTATACATGCAATGCTTACGGCGCCTAACGGATTTCGATCCGAACAGGAGTAATCATGAAGGGAAGAAGATAGAGAAAGTGAAGCTACCAGAATAATCTCATGAACAGAAGACTTCATTCACAAAAAGTTTTCTTTTTATAAGCAGACCTCTTCTTCTGGCCACGGTTACAAAAAGGAGGATACAAGGAGGATCAGGGAGCCTGCTGAGAAGGACCAGCACCGTCACCTGAAGGGGGCATCCGCCCAGACTGGAATTGTGCGAACCGCACACCATCTAGGCGGGCGTCCTGAGTTCGGCGTCGGCACTCCCGAACAGCGGCCTCAAAGGCTTCTTGGGCGCGTTCAACCCAGGAAGACTGCTCTCCGAAGTCCTTCCCAGCCTTGAGACCCACTCGGTAGCACCGGGCCCCATACTGCTCCAAGTCTTCCTTGTACTCCGGTCCGGCCTTATAGCCAGCAACGGCGCGGACCCCCGCGTCCATAATCACCTTGGTCAAGGCCTCCTTCTCGGCCCGTACCAGAGTGGCCTCGAGCTCCGAAGCCTGGAGGGCGGCTTTGAGGTTCTTCACCTCCTCCTCCAGCGCTGCTTCGCGAGCTTTGTGCCTCGCTGAAAGCTCCTCTAAGAAAGTTGCACTCGCCTCGAGGAGATACCTCTGCTTCTGACCCTGAGCAGCTAGAGCCTTCAGGGTGCCCAGTGATTTGGTCAGGCCATCCATGAGCGCCTCCAGGTCAACATCGCTTGTTCCCTCGTCCTCTACCCCCTCCGGGTGGTAGCCTTCAACGGACCTTTCCGGAGTGAGCTCGGGGGGGAGGTCCAAGCACCTGGCCAGCTGTTCGAGACGCGAAGCAGTAGGGCTTGCGGGTAGCTTCCTTGGTGATTCTTCGACACGGCGAAGTGATGCCTCCAGCGCCTCCACCGAGGGCACTTCGGGGATGCCCCAGCGCAGCACCTCAGTCAGAGGCCTGGTGTCGTCTCCAAAACTCTCGTCTCCCGCCGTAGCAGCGGCAGACGAGATCGAAACGTCACCGATCACAAGGCCTTCCGGACGGCCCAACTCGGAAGTTGTGGCAGCAACGTCCTCGGAAGCCGAAGTACGACTCATTCCGGCGGCCTCCTGCCTGGTCGTCGGCTGCTCCTCCCCACCGTCCTCGACAACGGAGGCCGCAAAGGCTGTTTCACGGCCCTCCTCAGCATCCCCAAGTCCTTGAGTGCTCTCCTCCCCGAGGACGGCTGCACTCTCGCCGACTATGGAATCACCAGCGATCACCGCGGCTGCACTCTCGCCGACTATACGGCCTTCGGTGATCACTGAGGTGGGGAGCATGGGGGGCAGGGTGTCTCCACTTTCTTGTGGAATGTCCCCCCTCGGAAGAACTGCCTCGTCAGCACCACGAGCGACCGCCGGCGTAGGAGTGGAGTCTGTGGTCGCCCTCTCCTCGGCACCAGGCTGTACGCTCCCGCCTGGCGCGCCATCCTGCTCGGCGCTCCCTTCACCAGATAGGACCACCTGGTCCTCAAGACCCGGCGACTTCGTCCGCCCTCCGGAGCGGTCCGATTCATCGCTGACCATTATCAGGCCCAGCTCGGCGGACATCTTCATGACCACCTCTTGACGGCCCACGGCTGGAGCTGCGGGCGCCCTCTCCTCGGACGCCCCCACACGCTGGCGAGATCTTCGAACCAACAAAGGTTCAAGATCCTCCTCTGATCCTTCCTCCACCGCCGCGGCGTCTTCTGCAGCACGCAACATCAACCTCTTCAGCTTCCTCTTTTTGGGAACTCGGGGCTCGTCGGATACCCCTCCTTCGGGAGAACGACTCTTGGCTTGCGGCTCCACCACTGCCGCCTTGCGCTTCTCTTTCTCTTCGGTTGAAAGAGAGAGGTCGTCCCCGCGTCGTTCTTCTCAACCGCCTTCTTCGCGGCACCTCCTCTCGCTGCGGCCTTCACTTGCCGCGCAGGCCCCTTCGCAGAACCTCCCTCGTCCAACCTTATGGAGCAAAGGTTGACAGGGATCATCTCGGCGTAATTCGCCATCTCCTTCTGATCCCGACCAGCCGCTATTTCTTCATCATCTGAAATAAGCAGGAAAAAGGATCAGAACCCATGTATGCAAAAAACGAAACAA
This sequence comes from Colocasia esculenta, assembly GCA_014218235.1. NCBI lineage: Eukaryota > Viridiplantae > Streptophyta > Magnoliopsida > Alismatales > Araceae > Colocasia > Colocasia esculenta. The sequence continues at coordinate 3,447,232 of CM024765.1, read as the reverse complement.
GCAGAACAGCAAGAAGACTTACCCCAGGCGCGGCTAAGCTTGTACTTCACAAGCTTGTACTCGGTCAGGTACCCCTCTGCATGGTTCACCGTGACCGTATTCAGCAACTGGGAGGCTGCGGCTGCCTCCCGAATCAAGAAAGGGGCCATATCCACCCTTCTCAGGGGCTCCACCACCCTCGTGGGAAAGTCCCATTCAGGGATGTTTGCTCCCTTCCTTCTCCCCACGGAGAAAAGTCGCCCTGTCCACCCTTTGTTGTTGGACAGTCGAGGCGAGAAATTGATCTGCATCCGGTTGGTACGATGTTTCACGTACACGATCCCCATCCCGGATTGCGGAGAGCACGCCAGGCTAAAATGGCTCCGGAAGATCTCCGCAGTCGCTTCAATCTTCTTCTTCCTGCATATGGCGCAGAAGACGAAGACAGTCCTCCACGAGTTGGGCGTCAGCTGAATCGGCGCCACTTTCCAACTCCGGAGTAGCTCCTTTGCTATCTCCGGCATCGGTAGCCGGAGACCAGCTTCTAGCAGGTCCAGTGACAGCACGAAGCACCCCGGCTTCAGGGTGAGATGCGTCTCGTCCTGCGCATCAGGACGATCTCGTACTCCTCGCCTATTCGAAAGCGCTCTCGAAGACCTTCGAAGCTCCGATACTTCGCCGTCTTCGCTTCCACCGGCGGCATCCCGCTGGCTTCGACGATCTCCTTTCCCTTCTGAGCCATCGCCAGAAAGCAGGGAGCACAATGCAAGGAGGAAAGCTCAAAGGCGAAGGACGTGAGCGACTTCGGAAGCAGCAGACTCTGGAAAACTTTTCGGAGACGAAGACCCCGCTCTCGCCCTCTCCCCTTCCTTATAAGGAAAGTGAGGCGCGAAATTCGAAGCGTTCCTAAAAGTGTCGCTTCCCTCCGCTCCAAGTCTCCTCTCAAATGACCTACGGGTGACCGTTCGGACTTGACGTGACTCACGTGGTCATCATGAAAGCCCCACGTTCGAGGCAGACGCCTCTGCGACGGCGTCGCCGCAAGTCTGTTCGGATCTCCGAGGACGATACCGCATTTATTACGGAGCTGACGTCCGGGCAGATCAACCGCCCTCAAGTATTCTGACTTCCGAACCACTTGAGAGCGTGGGGGGGCAAGTGTGGTGGCTGTTTTCCGCCACCTAGGCCCATCGCGTCAAGGCCCATCAGCGCCTTCCCGTTCTGACGTGGCCTCCTCATACGATCCCACGCCCTTAGTACGGATCAGGAGAGAAAAGATCCTCGTGCCGGCTATCCGTGGCGGAGCATTGCCGAGCTCGTCAGCAGGCGGCTTCCGAACAAAAGACCTCAACCCTGCTGCGCGGAACTGCCCTGGACATCACCTGCTCGGAAGGTCCATCCAAAGGGCACCGAGCAGGATTCCTGGCCCACAGAGCGGTTGTAACCGTCTCAGGCCACGTTCTCCACCATCAAGGGGCGTGAACTGCCTGGCAGCCTAACGGGCATCGGAGTCATAACTCCTCCCGTTATGCGCGTGCATCAAGGCGCCTCTTCAGGCACCATCTGCCCAACGTTACGCACGTTGGCCTCTACACCAACGCTTATAAAGGCACAGGTACAGTACCATGCAAGGGTACGTTCTCTTCCCCACGCGAACACATTCTCGCATTCCGAAACCCCCTGCCTCACAAGCTCTCCACTGACTTAGGCATCGGAGGGTTTCCCCGGTCTTTACCGGGCCCCCTGATCCTATTCTGGTTTTGCAGGTCTTCGTCCTCACCAGCAATCGTCTTCCCTCTCCTATTCCAGTGGAGGCCCGTTTGGCTCAGGTCCAAACAGGATCACACCACCACAGAAAGGAACAACTTATCATGCATGTAAGTTACATGAACAGAAGTTATCACGCATGTAAGGACAAGAAAATGGATGGCACGCAAGAACTGGAAAGGATTACCACACATGTAATTACATGAAAATGAGTTGACAGAAATAGCACACACTTGCACAAGAGAACAACACGCATGTAATGACATAGGAATGAATGACACGTAAGTACTGGAAAGGAATACGATGCATGTAATTACATGAAAGAGCCACAAATGTAATTACATGAAAATGAGTTGACAGGAATAACATGCACCTGCAAGAAATGGTGTAGCAAGAACCTAGAACGCACGTGATCAAGCCTTCATCTGCCAGCTGGGACCGCTAGAAAACACGAACCTTTCCTAGGACTAGATCAGAACCCATAAAGTAGCATTGGCCGGTTAAGCACGCTTGTCGACAACCATTAAAGTATGTAGTTATTCTAGGAGTCAAGATAAATGGTTGCAATGGCAAGAGTCAAAAGAATGAATATTACACCTTAACTAGTTCAAGGATTAGACTGATCATAAATCAAACTGGGTGTTATGTGACAGAATCGGTCGACAGAACTAACGAAGTCGGTCGACAGATAGAAGGGTATCTATCAACATACTATCGTAAATGGTCGACAGACAGGAGGATATCGTTTGATCGAAATACAAAGTTCGATCGATCGTTTTTCCCAATGAGGTCATCTTCTTTCTAGGCGTGAGGATCGATCGACCAAAACACGAAGTTTGGTCGACCTATTTCGGTAAAACCAGAATCTTGCTTGCGGTAGACGTTATAATCGTACACAATTTAGTCAAGCATGAATATACAAAGAAATAATCAGGAATCGTAAGATAGCACCTATATTACTTATAACCATTAATTAACTAATTAATGATTTAAGAAAAGAGTAGAAGAACCTACCTTAAGATATGAACTAATGGTTTTTCGAGAGCCTTCTTTATTTCTCCTTTTCCCTTAGCAGTTGGAGCAACTATGGCAGCACCGAAATAGTAACATTTCCCCAATCTTCTTCTTCTTCTCCCTTCCTCGCTTTCTTCCTAAGATGACATGGTGGTCCTTTTGGAATGGGCAAGGGGTTAGGTATTTATAGGCTTCACCATGCACTTGCATGGTAGCCACGAGGGGATGAGGAAAATCCTCATCACCCTCCTCGGCTTCCTCTATCAGCCATGTTAAGGGGGTAATGATGAGATAATTATCCTCATCATCCTCAAATTCTTCTTCGAAAGACACGACTCTTACTTAGATAAGGGTTTTAAAAAAACTAACACGTAGCTACCTCCGTTAACTTAGTTCGCAAGAAACTCATGTAAAGAAGGTTCATAACATAAATATGTTAAATATATTAGGAAAATCTAATTAATTTGTTTAGGTCACTTTGGGACCTTAATTTTGTATCTCAACGATGTCCAATTAAGGTGAAACTTCAAACACAAGTTAATTGGAAGGTGATACAAATTATGGTGATTTTAGTTTAATTTTTCAAAATAATTTTTCGTTAGGTGAAAATTACCCCAAAAATTATCAAATTGACTTAATCTCGATATCTATGTATCAATAATACATGACATTTATATCTTTAGAATCAACACATTTTCTTGGTAATTATGATGGTTTCAAAATTAAATTATGTTACCAAATTCTGGTGTCGCCCTGTTGGGGTACGCATGATCGGAAATGGTACTAGCATGTGGTAAAGTTTGCCACATATTTCTTTTGAGTTTTGATATCTAAATTTTTTATGCATGTATATGCTAAATTCAAAGGAATTTATAATTTTTCAAACTTAATGATATTAGTTTGAGGTGTTACAAAAGATCACCACTGTAAATACTCTAAAAATCTCCAACTTATGCACTTTATATATTATGCTTAAGTCCATACCAATTGCAGTTTAAGTCCTTATCAATTATAGAACTCACAACACTTTAATTACAAACTAAGTTTTGTACCGACTATCGTTAAAGTATTACAACAATTAGAGTTCTCTTTGCTGCAATGATTATGGTTTAAGTAACATTATGATTACTGTTGTTGTACTATCGATTATTGTTAACACTTTGATTATTGTTTTAGTAGCTACCTGTAATGATTATTGAAAATTTCCAAATTTTGATTATAGTTCTCATCTCTTATGTCAATTCCGATTAGAGTCACAAAGGACTTTTGTATCGATTAATGATGGAACACAATGATTACATAATACTTATATCGATTATACAACAATTGTAGTTTCTATATAAATTACCTCATCGATTAGCGACTAATGAACAAAAGATCTTCCGATTACTTCATTTATGTTCAAGTGTCCTATCGATTAGTGTGAAACTTTATCAATTAGTGTTCTAATTTCGATTATATCACATCTTCATTTCGATGAAGTATATATATCATTACCTGACATGTACTCTTGTTTTGATTATTGAATAAGACATCAATTACTGAACTCATTTATGATGTTTTTGTGATTAGCATTTATCAGATATCAATTATCTCTAGATGCATCGATTATTGAACTAAAATGTTCTATACTCATAATCTGCATCGATTATTAAAGTCTTATTCATGTCATCACACCGATTAGTGTTAGTCAAATATCAATTACTTCCAAACATATTGATTATTGAAGTCTTACGTCCAAATACATCGATTAGTTATGTCTTTACACTGATTGGTTATATCTTGAAGTTAAGTATTATTATATGAGGAAGCCCTATTGTTCATAGTAAAATGATTATAATGTGCATGCATTTACACATAAACAAAGCATTGATAAAATTTCAAATCTTTTTTTTAATGTATTGTTAAGAATCTCCTACGTAGTTGTAGCAACCAGCTATTTTTAATAAAAAAATTTAAAACACATAGAAATATGAATAAATTAAAACCCATTAAGCACAAACAAGTGATGGGCTTTAATAAATAGTTCATATTAGAGTTATTGGGCCAAAATAGGAGTTTGAAATGATATAATAAAAGAAAATATTATAAAATTCGTAACTCTATTATTCTCTAATTAAAAAGGTAAGTAAATCACTAATATGACTCATATATATCTAAAAGAGACTCCTTAACACTACCCTAACTTGCTAGCCATGAAATTGGAGTCCCATCCTAACCCAACTAGAAGGATTGATGCTAGGAAAGCTAGATAAACATGGAAATTCAGAATTGAAGGGAAGGTTGAGTTGTATCAAGAAACAACAACACAAGACCTTTAAATAAACCCCCAAACCCCTCATGGCCGACCCTACTACTCTTCTGAGATCTCTTGGACGTGGCAATGAGTCCAAAGGAGGAGGAAAACGTGGAGAAGAAGGTTTGCAAGGTGTTCTTCAAGTATTCTTCACGTTTTTGAACCCTAGGTGTTCAACTTGTACAAAGGTAGGCAATCTCACAAGCAAAACTCAATTAAACTCGTATGTAAGTTGTTCTTGATCTCAGGAACAAAAGTCCTCTATTTCCCCAATTTCTATCATGTCTATCTTGTCAATTTTATGTTTGAAGTTCTGTTAAGAATATGTACACGACCCATCATGTTCTCTTTAAATCTTTATCTACACTTTTTCTCGTAATGTGAGATTTTTACTGTAGACTATACTTGATGTCCTAAATCCATTGGTACCTTTTTCCCCAATTTCTATCATGTATGTTGTGCGAATTCATTAATCCATGTCCACTGTGTCAAAAATCCTATTTTTCATGAAAGACCCCAGTAGTATCATGCTGAAACTTGAATGCTACTCTAATTACTTATTACAATGTGTAGCCCTATAAGTCTACTTTCGTTTCCCTCAAGTTTCATGCTTTTTCATCAAGTATATGTTGAAAATTTTGAGTTTTAAGTTACATGTGTTAAGTTCTCTTGAAGGGCAACCCGAATGCCAAGGGTGCTGGTTTTCCTTTTAGGCTCGGACAGGGACCCTGAGAATGCGACACATCGATACGTTGCCTTCTCATCATGGTCGCGACCAGGATCCTGTCGCATTCTTAACGTGACATGCCCTGCGTTGCCTTCTGCATGTCTATCTTAAAGGGCCCTGTCACATTCTGTTTAATGACCCATCGCGTTCTGAGTGTACCTTGTCGCGACCAGTGCAAGGGTACATTGCCTTCTGGATCTTTACACCTAAACCCTAGTTTTCTCCTGTTCTTGTCTAGTTACTGTGTCTATACTTCATGATAAGTCTGAAACCCAGTAAAAGAGTTTATCTAATCATGAACATGTAATATTATATTAAAAGCCATGCACTTGATTCTCTCATGTCCATGATTTCTCTATCACATGCACACACTAGAAACCATCCCACATGACTTGCCATGATATTAAAACATTCAATAATACATCTGGTAATTTACTTCAACATTGTACAATTTTTTCCTATTTTAAATAATGAGCTTGTCTTTCTTTCTCGTTGTTTTGGAACACCGTGACCAGCGCTCTGCTATTCTAGAAATTCCTCTAGAACGCCGAGCAAATTATTGTTTCCACACTCTCTTGACTTGGACAAACTCTCTGTCAAATATCCTGTCTGTCGAACTAGTGAATCCTTGTTCGAGGCCTCCGTAAGTCTCCTCTGGCCATGGATTCCCTCATGGTCGACGAGCTGGTTGTACCATTAACACCTATACACCCTAAGGGGTTATGCTGGACCTATACGACATACCCAACCAGCCAGATTACTGACTTAGATATCGTGCATACCTCTTATCCGTGTTATTGACATGTCCAAGTGGTAGACTGCGATAATCACCAAACTATTAGTACTCGGAGGTACTGTGCAACTGTTACTATCGTCCGTTTAACGTTGTCTTTCCGTACAATGACTTCTATCTCTCATCTATTCTATGTTCACTCATCTATTTGCGTTCTTTCTACACTCTCATCTATTATTCAATTACTCTCATCTATTCTTGGTACTCTTTTGTGGCTGTTTGACTGATTGTCTAATGATAACAAACATGAGTAATGCTTGGCAATATAAAGGGCCCGGTTTGATCCTAGGAAGTGCGCCCAAAAGTGCTAGTGCCCGCAGGAGTTAATTGACTAGAGTGTTTGGCATTACACTCAAGTGCTATCTATCTTGACTATCTATTGATAATCAAAGTGCTATACCATACTCGACTCGTTGTGCTATGTGCTATCATGTACTATGTTGTGCTATTTGTGATATGGGCATCTTGCTCTTGTGCTATATTTGAACCATGTGCCATCTACATCATGTTTTTGTGCTATTACTCTCTCGACATTACTTGATTCTCTCTATCATCAGTTACTCTGCTATTTTAAATACATTAATCAGTTAAAGCATGTCTGACCATGAGATTTAAGTCCTACTGGACGTTGTCCCTCACCCTGTGTTATTTGATATGTGTTCTCAGGTGAGACTGAGGAGGATACCTACACTCACGAGGAAGGGGATCCGAGTGCCCTGGCGTACTAGCGTTATACTAGAAGTCTTAGCCTAGCACTTTACTTTTCTTCAATGTAATGATGTCAATTGGGCCTTAAGTAATGGCTCTGAATTAGTGGTTGTAATAGACATTAGTTGAATTACCAATGAAATACATTTGATTTAGTGTTATTCAATTGTCCAATGGATTGATGTCTATTATACGCTCTATACTCGCTTACTTGCAACTGTCTCATGTTCTAATATTCCGCGTCGGGGCGTGACAGTAGTTAAAAGGTTGAAATGGCATTCTGTCAGCACGACATTTATTGCTTATATGAAACACCAGTTGACACTTACCATCTACATGACACGCTTTTGCCATCTCTCATGCACTTCTGTTAGAGCCTACTAGTTTTAGCAATACTGTGAGCAAGAAAAGAGGATACTAGGTAGCTAAGATGTGAGTTGACTGGCACAAGATCTTATTTCCTCTCCATCTATATTCTAGTATTTAATGACCCACAGGTTTACAGTACTCAGACAACAACAACGATAAACACTGTGAAATACTGCCTTGGAAATCTAGTAAACGTGAGAAGACTCAACGAATAGATCAACAACTATTCTTTCAAGACAGATAAAAGGAAGGAGACTTCAAACGTGAAGTTGATCTCTGAAGATATTCATTCCCACTTTTGCGTTCTGAAGCAACAACCTCAAGAAGATATTTCAAGCCTTCAGTCTTCTTAACTATCTCACTTCCTTCCTGTTGATTTATTGAGCGAGAAATAAATGTGTCTGAGTGAACCTATTATTGTATTCTTCTTTTCTCAGACACTCTAGTGTTCATTCTGTGATTGGTCTAGGAACATCCTATAATTTTCCTATATTACAGGTTTCATACCTCTTCCTACGTGAAGAGAAGATTGGTAGGGTTTACTTGTGTGTAGGGGTGTTCACTATTCGGTTCAAACCGAAAAACCAAACCGAACCGAGCGATTCGGTTTGGTTTGGTTTGGTTTGAACATGGAAAAAATTTGGTTTGGTTCCAAACCAAACAGAAAAAGAAAATTCGGTTTGGTTCGGTTTCTAACCTCTAGAAACCAAACCAAACCGATTAAACTGAATTACAATAATAAATTTTAATTTATATACATCTATCAAGTTTTTTCAATATATTTACGTAAAAATATATATTATGGAGGTTAATATGGTCATCAACATTTAATGCTTCATTTCAAATATTATTTGATAGTGATTTATTAGAGAAACAAGTGATTAAAATTTTATTTAAGACTAAGAGAATCTAAAGGCCCATTTATTTTCAAGTTAAATCGAACCAAACCAAATTTAATTCGGTTTGGTTTGGTTCGGTTTGAGTCCGAATTTGGTTTGGTTTCCTAAAAATCTCCTATAAACCAAACCAAACCAAACCATGAACACCCCTACTTGTGTGTTGTTCCCCTTGGGTAGAAGGAAAGACCAGTGGTGTACTGGTGTGTAGTTCCCCTTCCAACTGTGAAGGGAAGACAAGCTGAGCTAGTTATTGTAGTGTCCAGAAGAGGGACTATACTCTTGAGTTAGTGGAATCTCAAGGTATTGTTTGGGGACTAGACGTAGGTCTGAGAAGGAGCTTAGTGTCGAACTAGAATAAATCCTTGTGTCCTTATGTGATTGCTTTGTCTTTTTATTTCTGCAATTATCTAACTCTAACATATACACATTTTAGTGTGTAATTTTTGAGTTGCAAAATTTATTTTAGTAGGTCATTCACCCCCCCTCTGGGTCTGCTAGCTAGGAAATAGGCCCAGTAGGCTGAAGGGGAACCCAGAGATGAGTGACAAGGACAAATACTATGAATCCTATCGCGACCACAGCCACACCACTGACGAGTACTGCCAGCTCAAATTCAAGATGCAAAGTGTGATCAAGTGTGGAGTGCTCGATAGAAACCACAGGGGGGCCTTTGGCATAGATGAGGCGAAGGGAAGAAGGAGGATAGTCCCAAGCTGACCCGCAACCCACTAGTCAGTCATGCTATTTGGTGAATTGACTTTGGTGGATGAGAGCTCGGGGAAAAGAAAAGCTCACTTGCGAGAGGTGTACTAGGTGGAAGTTCAAAAGCAACCTTGGTCCGACCCTAATTGTGTCATCTTCTTCTCGGCCAAGGATCATAACGATATGAAAATTCCTAATTCTAATGCACTGGTCGTCTCTGCCACCATCAATCAGCATGATGTAAGGGGCATATTAGTAGATAATGGAATCCCCTAATGTGTTGTTTTATGATATACCCCCGAGTCTTCTCAGGCCCATTAGAATGCCACTCTATGGCTTCAACGACACACTAATTAGAGTCGAGGGGGTCGTCACTCTCCCAATTTCCCTCATTGCATTTCCATATAGGCTGACTTCATCATCATTTGAATCACATCAGCCTACAATGCCATCATTAAATGGGGGATATTGGCCAAATCGATGGGGTCCCCTCCACGATACACCATAAATGCAAGTTCCCGACAAAGGATGGGGTCGGGTAGGTCCAAGGAGACCAGGTGGAGTCATGGAGGAGTTACAGCAAGGCATTCTAGGCACAGAAGGTGAATATTATGTCCATAGCATAAAATCAAGAGATTCGAGCTGATCGTAGAGCTTGACATTGTACTTCTGGGGGGGCAAGGTCGAGCGGTGTAGGTCGGCGTGGCCCTGACCCAAGATGGTCAGGCCAGTGAAACAGAAGAAGAGGGTCCCCTGCAGGGCCGAGTGCATGCTAAGAAGTCGTTCAAGAGAAGCTCAGGACCATGAGGTGCACCCAGTTGCTCTGTGAGGTGTAGTGTGATAGTCCTCGCCATCTGAACCCGTTAAGGATCCAATCTGACTCTATTAACCCACAAAGTCTCGAAATGGTATACTCAAGAAATGTCTAGTGGGAATGTACAGAAGAGAAAAATTACATGCATAAAAATACAAATATTCACAAGATATTATACATGCTTATAATAGATCACATTGTCGCAATACAAAACTTAAAGTTTAGAAAGGAAATGTACATCAACCTAGGGCATACCCCGAGGTGCAAAAGTCACTACTACTGGTAGAAGGAGTCTGCTCTCACTACTGTAGTGGATCGGGCGAGGGTTGGGAACTTGATTGCTCTCTTTCACCTGAAAGGGAAGTAGGGGAGAGAACCTCATAATTTCATTAGCTCAGTAGGGAAATCCCCAAAATATGGAGCAAGTGTAAGTAACGCAATTAAATAGTTATATATGCTGAAATTAAATAAAGGCTATTGTTGAAAGAAAAAATACTACACAAATCCACATTTCCAACTTCTGAAAAAAAAGAAAAAAGCATAAGAGTCAGAAGGTATGACGTAGCCACATGGATTACGGTAACTGGCCTATGAAGTTAGAACCTGACCCGAACAAGAGTAAACAAGTAACCTCACAGTCTTACAGTCAGAAACACACTCCAACTATCGCACCTATGTCTAACTACTTGCCGACCGGAGAGGCTGTGGAGTCTATAACACCCACATGTAGTTTGGCTGAACTACAACCCCATGCCTATTCACACCTCTATGGATTTCAGAGTCTGTAAAGTGAGAAAAGTGAGAACTAGAGACTAGCTGGGGACCCCCATGTCACCGATGTCTACTCCCTTAGCCACGAGTGCACTAAAGCAACTACACAACAACCACAAGATGTTGTCCTACGTTATCTTTCCCTTGCCTGTATGAGGAACTCAAGGATGATGCCAGTAAAGACATTTTCAGTGCACAAAGCATTGGGACTAAACCCTTGTCTGCACACAAAGTGCAAGGCCCACACAATGTTAGGGCATCTAACTAGTGAGGTATCAGGCAATTAACAAGTGCATGATAGGCACATCTATTAATGTGCCTCCCTTGCTACGCATCTTAAGCCGTTCTGGTTGATACCCATGCGACTCAAGATAGGGACCCAAAAATGCAATATCCTATGGTTTTCAAGCCAAACACACCTATACAAACATCACAAAGACTACCACATCAACTAAACCCAATAAACAAAGTATGAAAATGGCATACGCTACATGCAGTACCTGTCGTGGATCGCCAACATGTTCCTTGTCAAGAAGGTGTCAGGAAAGTGGTGAATGTGTATAGACTTCTTCGACCTCACAAGGCATGTCTAAAAGACAGTTACTATGGCAATCCTCGTTGTCTAGGCCCACTAAGGATTTGACCCAGCCAACCCATGAGCCACGAAGATTGGAAGGGTAAGACAACTAAAATGTCTAAAGAGAATGTAAAGTAGACAAGCATACACATATAATAAATTAATATTAACAAAAGATTACATTGTCCAAGTACACAACAAAGTACAAAGTTCTGGGGCATAGCCCAATATGTACCTCTCTACTGCTCCTAAAAGGAAAGCCTTCACTTGCTCTACTAGGAAGGCTCGGACTGAGAATGAGCACTCGCCTGTAGACACGCGAATTTGGCTCCACCGCACGCAAATTTCATATTGCGCCATAATGCCACAAATGGCCCTCTTTTTGCCTCGCAAGAGTGTTTTTTCAAATATTTCTGGATCTCACCCATTCTTTCTCGGTGATCTCAACCATTGATTCGCGTCTACTTCAGTGGCCGCTTTTTCTGGCGCATTCAAAAGGTGTCCGGGCATGTGGACGCAATTCAGGATCCTTGTCGCGACGGCTTCAACGGATGCGTTTATGAGCACATGTTTTAATAGAATTGCGTCCTATCGCCCGGACGTGGTTCAAGGTCAAAAAGGCTACACCCTCGAAGTCGTCGCACCTAAGGTTGTCACGTCGTGCAATCATGAGAAAATCCTATAATCGCGTCCGTGTCAGTGGATGTGATTCAGAAGGTCAAATCTGAGCATTTATGAGTTGATTGCCTTAAAACCATGCAAGTCTGAATCACGGCGGACCAGGCAGACGCGATTTAAGTCACGGTGGCCTGGATCGATGCGATTCAGAAGCGTAGCTTAGGCTACGGCCATCATGCGCCTGTCACATCAGTTTGACTTTCTTAATCGTAGCATGCCGCCTGGACGCGATTCAACTCATAATTGCGGCTTCCTGTTTGGATGCGATTCAAGAATCTGTTGCCTATAAATAGACCCCCGAGGGTATTGTTTCAAGGGGGGCATTCAGAGCGGCGAAGCCCTGCCGGATTCACCTCTCACCTCCGACCCGCGGGGACCCTCTACTCCGAGCAATCCACGCCTTCCTCCCATAGTGTTCGGAGTTGGCGTCCTCTTCATCGTCCACATACCCCGGAGCGAGGCAGGCGACGTCTTCCTCCTCCTATTCATCCATTCCGTCCGTACCGGCAACACCATCATACCGTCCATTCGGGGAAGTACCCCCTCCCCTTTCTCTTTTCTATTCACTTTCATCTCCTCCAGGCCCCACGTGGCCTTTGTACTCCTTTTTAACACACATGCATGCATTTTACACACACCCACATTCTTTAGGGGTTTAAAAGCCACCACCCGGTAAGTACACCTCCATGTTCTTTTATTAATTCTTTATTTTTAGGATTTTGTACTACACGCGGCTAATCCCCTTTCTTTACTTTTCTTTGTCTTTTTTGTCAGGGTAATCAACGAGGAAACGCCCTCTACTGCGGCCGGCCGTGTTCGTAGAGGAAGAGAGGACCCACATTCCCCCGCGCAATCTCCCTATGCTAAAAAGGTACGTATGCAATCACTTCCTTCATCTGCACCCCTCGCGCGTGCGCCTCCATTCGGCGCCCTCGCGTGCCTGGCGATCACGATCTTTTTATTTTATTATCTTTTTCGCCATCCACTCCATATCACACACACATACCCACACCACTATTCATTCCCCCCTCTTTGTGGGCACCGCGAAAGGGTCGTCTACATCGCCTACTCAGTAGCCTCTGAAAGGGAAGTAGGGGAGTAAGCCTAAAAAACCATTGGCTCAATAGGGAGATCCTCAAAACACGAAAAAGATCAAAATCGATATAACTAATAATAAACATAATCTAAAATAAGTTAAATGTAATTAACAATATAACAACTACAACTACATCAATTAACATGTATTAGCAAGAAATAAATCATACGACGATACCTAAAAATGGCAGTCACACAACTACAAGTCGAAGGGTACAATGCCACAACTTGGGTCACGAGAGCTGACTTGCGAAACCAACACATGACTTGGACAAATGCTACAACACAACCACCAGTCTTGCAGTTAGAACAAATCCAATTGTTGCACCCATGCCTGACTATTTGCTGAATGGAGAGGCAGTAGAGATTAAACACATACAACTCCTGCAGCCTGATGGGCCTATAGTCCCATGCCAGACCACCCTTACAGGTTTCGGGGCCCACAAGGTGAGGCATGTGGGAAGGGACTAGATAGGGATCTACACATCTGTAGGGTGCCTACACCCCCTATCCATGAGTGCACGCAAGCAATAGACAGTACGCTGCCCGCACAAACCGTCTTTCTCTGTTGTCCACTAACCGAAAGTAGGCTCTAACCCACAAGGGATCGAGGAAAAAAGGTCAAACCTTGTCAGTGAACATATCACCAGGACCAATCATTGAGCTTAAAAAGTGCTTGGCTCACACAAAACTTGGGAAACTCGACTAATAAAGCAACAAGCATCGACATTGATAGATCCGTTAAAGTACCTAGGCGGCCTATTTATATCTCAAAATCACATCGTATGTCAAAAAAATAAGTATGAATCACACATTGGGATAAAATGCACCTAGGGTTATGGCCACGTTCAGAATGCTTTGCCCACAACAACCACAAGAAACCTAAATATGCCTAGGCACCTAGGCGCATCTTGAACGGTGCACCTTCCAACCAGGGTGTGTCCACAGATAGAATGCCCAACTCACCTGTTCAATCCAAAAACCCATTCAAACGTGTGTTTTCTATTATTTCCACTCTATGCTCATCATAGACCAATTATACAACACGCAAACATACTAAAACTAGAAAATCACATCAATCTATGCTTAAAGAACATCAATTAAGCTAACTCAGTAGGGTACATTTTTCTCATCTCATCTACTAACTCCCAAGTAACTTCACCTCCTACTCGATTCTCCCAAATTACCTTTACTAGCTTAATCTATTTGTTCCTTAGTCATTGCACCTTTCTATCAACTTTTTGAGTGGGGTATTCAGGCATAGACATATCTGGAGTTAGGTCTACTGTTGAGTAGTCTATGACATGAGAGGTATCAACTATCAAGTACATATCTTCTCCACATAGAGACATGAAAAACATCTTGTTGGCAGCTTTAACATGTATGCCATCTCTCTAACCTTCTCTATAATTCTGAAAGGGCCAATATATCGCGGACTTGATTCACCTTTCTTACAAAACCTCATTACTCCTTTAGTGGGTGACACCTTCAAAAATGCATACTCTCCCACAACAAACTGCAATGCCTTCTCTGCGAATCAACATAACTCTTATGTCTACTTTGCGCTACTTGTAGTTTCTTCTTAATAAACTTCATAGCCTCAACACATTGTTGTACCATCTCTAGCCCTAAAAGATGTCATTCTCCAATTTCATGCTAGTTTAAAGGAGTCATACAAGGTCTTCCATACAAAGCTTCATACAGTGTCATCCCAATGCTCGAATGATAATTGTTATTGTATACAAACTCTACCATGCCCAAGTGAAGTTCCTATGAACCACCCCATTCCAAACAATAAGCTCTCAACATATCTTCTAATGTCTAGATGGTTCTCTCTGTTTGACCATCTGTTTGAGGATGATATGTTGAGCTAAAGCTCAATTATATTCCAAGAACTCACTGGAAACTCCTCCAGGAACTTGAAGTGAACCTTTGATCTCTATCTGAAACTATAGTCATAGGTATGCCATGCAGAGGTACTATTCAGTCTACTAACTAGGACATATTTACAATAAGAAGCCTGCACACCTTGATCAACCCATCCACAATAACCTTTATTCCACATGACTTAAAGGTGTCTATGGCATTCCTACAACACAATCCTTGACAACATCATCCCACTTCCAACGTGGAATATGCAAAGGTTGCAATAAACCACCAGGACTTTGATGTTCAACCTTAACCTATTGACATGTTAAGCATCTTGCTACAACTTTAGTTATATCCTTCATCATACCTAGCCACCAGAAAAGATTCTTCAGCCCATGATACATCTTATTATTTCCTAGATGAATTGTATATTTGGATTTATGGGCTTCATTCAATAGTTGTAGCTTTAATTCGGCTTTGTTAGGCACATAAAGTCTACCTTGGAATCTGACCACACAATCATCATATATACTGATGTTGGCTCATTAAATTTTCAAACCCAAATATATGCCAATTTCCAAACCCAAAAAACCCCACAAATACCCAAACCTCCATAAAAAGCTAAAATCCCAGAAACTCTCCAAAAATCACAAAACCTCCATTTCCCAAAACCCAAAACTCAAAATTATCAAAATTCCTCAAACCCCAAAATCCCAGAAAATACCCATTTCTGACAAATTCCCACAAAATTCCTCCAGAAAATCCCATAAAATACCAAAATATGCAAATCCCTAGAAATTCCCAAAATCTCCCAAAAAAATCACAGAAATCCTCAAAAACCCAAATTCCAGGAAAAAAACCCCCAAAATTCCCCCCAAAAAAACCCCACAAAAGAAACCCAAAAAAAAAAACTCCCAGAAATACCACCTCTGGTTGGAGCCCAACTGGAGGCACCTTCGGTTGCTCTGTGCAGCCGGAGGTGGGGTGCCTCTGGTCCAAACCAACCGGAGGCACCACCGACCTCCTCCCCTCCGATGTGTCCCAACCGGAGGAGGGTTGCCCCCCTGCCTCCTTCCAAACCGGAGGGGGGTACCTCCAGTTGGAACCCCCAACCGGAGGTGCCCCCACCTCCGGTTCCCCTCCTCTTCACCCCCCTCACATCTATAAAAGGAGGGAGGGGTGTTAGGAGGAGGGGGTCTTGGACCCTCTCTCCCTCTCCTTGGGGGTGGGAGCTCCTCTTGGCCCCTTTCTCAGTTTGGCAATGCGTTGGGGTTAGAGATAACTCCAACCCATGACTAAAGTTATACATGGTTAACTCATTTTTTAGTTTATTTTCTTATGTGTTAACCCAGTTTAACTACAGTGAGTTAACCCACTTTCTCTTGGGGATTACTTTGGCAAGATAAAGTGAGTTAACACACTTTCATATCAAAAAATGACTTGAAAAAAAAAGTAACAATTAATGTTGTGTTGAAAAAAGAGAAAGTAGCAATTAATGTTGTGTACCGCCAAGACAAAAAGATAGTTAACCCACTTGAGTTAACTCCAATCCACCTCTAGAGGTGGGTTGAAAAATTGTGAGTTAACTCACATCTAACCCACTTGAGTTAACTTTTTTTATTACCAAACTACATTTTAAGTTAACTCTGAGTTAACTTTGAGTTAACTTTAAGTTAACTCGTTACCAAACTGAGGCTGGGGTCCTTGGACCCTCTCTTAAGAGGGGTTTTTTCGACCCTCTCCCCTTTGGCCCCTTGGGGTCCTTGGCCCTTAGTCCCCCTCATCTCCCTTGGGCCCTTTGGATGGGAAAAATTGTAAATATACCCTTGTTTGGGAAAAATTGCATAAATACCCCCAAAATGTGAAGAAATTGCAGAAAAGACCCTTTATTGTCCAAAATTACATAAATACAATAGTGGAAGGAAAAATGACATAAATATCCCTGATGTTTGGGAAATTACACAGAAATCAACGATTTGTGAGAAATGTCACGAAGGCCCCTAGAAGAGCAGAAAATTGCAGAAATACCTTCAAGATGGGAAAATTGCAGAAAAAACATCGGAAGATGTAGAAATTGCAGAAAAGACCCCGGGAAGGTAAAAAAATGCAAAAGAACCCCTGCTGCCCCGAGAAGTTGCATAGAAGCCCCCAATTTATGGAAAATTATAGAAAAGCCCTTGAAGAGCAAAAAATTACAGAAATACCCAATTTGCGAGAAAGAGTGTAGCAATGCCCCTGAAAGGTTGGAAATTACAGAAACGTCTCTGAAAGGTGCAAAATTGCAAGGAGGTCTCTCTGCTACCCAGAAAATTGCAGAAAGACCCCTGAAAGGTGTAGAAACTGTGGAAATGCCTCGGTTGTGGGTAAAATTATAGAAATGCCCCTGCCGTTGGAAAAATGGCAGAAATACTCCGGTATAGGGGAAAACTACATCTAAACCCTCACGGAGTTCGAAGATTACATGGAAGCCCTTGGTCGGTCCAGAAAATGGCACGAAGCCCCTGGCAAGCTCCAAAGATGACAGAGCTCAAGGCGGGAATGCCGTTGCACGACTCAGTGGAGCAGTAACCACGTCACTTCTCTGAAGCGGCAAGCGCTCTCCTGAGTCGGGCCTGGGTTAACCCCACTTGCCAAACATGCTCGAAAAAGTCAGTTAATGGCAGAAATGTCTGAGTATGACAATCAATGGCGAAGACACTTGAGCAAGTCAACAAATGGCCGAAGCACCCAGGAACGCCCAAGAAATGGCAGTAGCACCGAGGGAAGTCAACCAATGGCATAATTACCCGGGATTGCTCAGAAAGGCCAAGAAATGGCAGAAGTTGCTCGGAAAAGCCAAGAAATGGTAGGGATGTCCAAGAAAGCCAAGAAATGGCAGGGATGTCCCAGAAAGTCAGGAAATGGCAGAAATGTCCAAAAAAGCCAGGAAATGGCAGAGATGTCCGAGAAAGCCAGGAAATGGCAGGGATGTCCCAGAAAGCCAGAAAATGGCAGGGATGTCCTAGAAAGTCGGGAAATGGCAGGGATGTCTGAGAAAGCCAAGAAATGGCATGGATGTCCGAGAAAGCCAGGAAATGGCAAGAACGTCCGTAAAAGCCAGGAAATGGCAGGGATGTCGCAGAATGCCAGGGAATGCAGGATTGTCTGGGAAATCCAGGAAATGGAAGGGATTTCCGAGAAAGCCAAGAAATGGCAGAAATGTCCAGGAAAGTCAGGAAATGGCAGGGATGTCCGAGAAAGCCAGGAAATGGCAGGAATATCCGAGAAAGCCAAGAAATGGCCGGGATGTCCGAGAAAGCCAAAAAATGGCAGGGATGTCCCAGAAAGCCAGAAAATGGCAGGGATGTCCCAGAAAACCAGGAAATGGCAGGGATGTCCAAGAAAGCTAGGAAATGGTAGGAATGTCCGGAAAAGCCAAGAAATGCCAGGGATGTCCAAGAAAGCCAGGATTCGGCGGGGATGTCCGGGAAAGTCAGGAAATGGCAGGAATGTCCAAGAAAGCTAGGAAATGGCAGGGATGTCCAAGCATACTGAGAAATGACAGAAGCATTTGGAAAAGTCAATTAATGTCGGATATACCGGGAATTACTCGGGGGAGTCTAGAAGTGACGGAAGGAACCCCAAGATGTCAGCTAATGGCAAAAAGTCATAAAAGGTCAGGAAATGGCAGAAGTACCTGGAAATGTCAGTAAATTACAAGCGGCCCCCGGACAGTTATGAATATAATGTTGTCCATGCCTCCTCCAAATTTCTTCTTCAAAAGACAACATTGGCCAAGTTTTCCATTCTCTGATCATGGCGGCCGATGCTTTCAGAAATACCCTGATAAGGAAAAGTTGCAGAAGTCCCAGAAAGAGCGGAGAGTTGCAGCGAAATCCTTCAAAGGGCGGAGAACTGCGAAAAAGTCCTTGCAGGGCCAGAAACTACAGTAAACTCCTCAAATGCAAGAAATAGCAGAAAAGTCCCTTTAAAGGGAGGAAACCATATGGTGCATGCCTTTTTGCACGGCTCGGTGGTGCGGTACCCACATCACTTCTCTGAAGCGGTGTGCGCTCTCCTGGGCTTAGCTTATGGCTGGCCATCCCTGACCTTGGGATCGCTAAGAAATGGCAGGAACCCCTGTTGAAAGTCAGGAAATGGCTGAAAAGCCCTGGGAGATCAAGAAATGATCCTAAAGCCCCAGGGAGCCAAAAAATGACAAGTGTACCCCGAGAAGTCATTGAATGACTGAAAAGACCTCGGGATACCGAAAATAACAGAAGCACCCAAAAAGGGTACAAGCTGGCAGAAACCTGGCAAGAACGCTCAAAGGTCCCGTCACAATCAAATGATGATGGTGGCCATGAAGCAAACACAATGGACTGGCAGTGATCATCTTGACGATCCAACAATCTCATTGTAATGAAATCCAAGTCAACGGTCTAATCGTGGCTGAAGCAAATTCAGAAGAATCAGATCGTGACCAAATGAAGTGTTGAAGACCCGATTATATAATCAGGACCCCTTGTACAGGTCTTGAAAGACCAATTGTAATTTAAATTACATGTGTACAAATATTAAAGCTTTCAATTTTCTTTGCAAGAGTGTGTACCCATAAAGGGCGACCATTAAGGTCAATATTGTCACAACAAACAGAGACAAAATGTTTTATTTGACAGAGAATCAAACGTGTTTGAATTTAACTCGATGTAAATTAACACTGACTTCAGTCGGTGGGGAAATGTCCAGAACACGAAACCCTAATTGCCTGATAAAATAAATAGCACGAAATATATACTGCCTGGTAAATGGGCATGTAAAATAATCACATTAAGCGAACCCTAAATGTCTGTTTGTACAGACTGGCACGCCTGCAAAACAAAACAGAAAAAAAAGAAAAAGAAAAGGAAAGAAAGAGAAAAAGAGAGGGTGAATATCTTCCGCGTCTGACAATCTGGCACGCCCGGTGGGACCTTTCTTGCCTTTCATCTCTCTGTCAAAGAAATAGCCTGGTCTCTGAGAAAAGTTGTGACTCCTTCTCACTCTTGCAAAAAATTCAAAGGGGAAAAATCCTTGCTGTTGAAGCTGCCCCGACCAAAGCTGATGCAGGGGGCATCAAAGAAAAGGTTCTCTCCTGAAGTTGAAATGTTGGCAGGAAGCCATCGAAAGTTGTTGCTGCTGAAAAGAAACAACGCCGCCCCAACTGATATTGCTGCTGCCAGGGTCATCAAGCCCACTTCTACAAATTGCCGCAAGCCCATCACTGGGGGCATCAAGCCCACAGCTACAAACGACAACAAGCCTACACTGGAAGCACCGAACCTGCAACCACACAAGGGGCACAAACCCCACCCCTACGGGGCGACAAGTTTGCTGATGTCGGATGCAGTGGATGCATCACCTGCGATGCTGCTGGGGGCATCAAGCCCCATGCTTCCTAAGGCCGAGTTTACTCGGTCAAGCAACGTCCTCTGGCGTCGCCCTTGCAAAACAAGGGCAACCCAAAGGCCACAAAAGCAAGAAGTTGTTGGCGGTCACCTTAAGGTCTGGTAAGACAATCGCCATCGACAATCTGCATGTCCAACTTGGCAAAGGCATCGGCAACAACACCAAAGTATGCTACTGCTGGGGGCATCAAGCCCCGCCAAACCCAAGGCCGAGTTTTCTCAGTGAATGTAGTCTTCCACATAGCCATCCCCACAAAGAGGGGGCAGCACTAGGGCCGTAAGAGAACAAATCCCAAGGCAGTCGTCACCAATCCCTTCAAGGGAGGCGACAAGACTGAGGGCATCAAGCCACACTAAACCCAAGACCAAGTTTTCTCGGTGAACGTAGTCTTTTGCATTGCCGTCCCCACAAAGAGGGGGCAGCACCAGGGCCGTAAGGGCACAAAGCCCTGGGCGGTCATCACCAACCCCTTCAGGGGAGGCGATAGAATAGAGGGCACCGAGCCTCACAAGATCCAAGGCCGAGTTTTCTCGGTAAACACCATCTCTTGTACTGCCGTCTCCACAATAAGGGGACATCGCTAGGCCTGCAAAGGCATCAAGCCCGAGGCGGCAACTTCCAGCTCCAAACCAAGCTCCGTGCAAAGCCAGAAAAGCAAGCTCGGCAAAGAAAGGATGACGCCAGAGTCGCGAAAGCAAAACAAGCCCGTGATAATCATCTCCAATTCCGACAAGACTATACTTGCCGACAATCTTTGCATTTGGCCTACTGGGAGCGAACTGATCGTGTCGAGGGACGAGCATGTGACTTCAGAAAGGGGTCGCAGTCCAAGAAAGCAGGCAGTTCAATACAACGACGGTCTCGCGACATGAAGCAAACCTGGGTCACTAAAAATAGGAGGCCCACAAGACAAAAGAAGGAAGCGTGGGTGAACCCCCACAAAACCAGAAGAACAACAATCTGAGCCACATAAAGCTCAGAACCCTGAGTTCCTTCATCCTCGCTGATAGAAGGGGAGGGGTGCGTATCGCAAGCCCAATTTTGTCACCTCTCAGGCGGATTCAATCCCAGGGAGAGACCCAGCATCATGAGTTGCGATCTCCGACAAGATGAACAACTCGGTCTTCTAAAAGTTGGGGGAAGTTCTTCACCCAGGCATTCAAAAGCTAAAAAAAATGAAGGGTGCTGCAAACTCCTAAGCCTCTAGAAAGGACCCAAGGGATGCATAGTGGTCAAGCCCAAAGATCAAGTCAGGTTGAGCCTCCAATCAGCTATAGAAATGTGGCCATATGCAGTTTCTGGAGCTCATCTCAAATGATCAATAAGGAGACGCTGATGAGGATGAAGCTGCAAGCCTTCATGGTAGGGTGAACATCTTCCTGCCAGTATGGAGCATACCAATCCAACCTTCATATCGCCGACCAGGGCCACCTTTCAGGAAATGTCAGGTGATGCCGAATAAAATGTCATGCAGTGTTGACATGCCAAGATGACCAATCCCATGCTGGATATGAAGCAGTAAATGGTCACAATTGTTCAATGCTCTACCAGGCCAGCACCAGAAACCAAAGTGTTCGGAAAGAGCAGCAGCCTGGTGATGCACCGATGGTCAACCAACAAATGGCTGTACCAAATGATCCCCACTCCCCTCAAGCTTCAGCAGTTGAAAACATCGTGCTACAAGTAAAAAATTTTGAAAGAAGGCTGAAGAAACAAGCTGAACAATTGGCTTCCGCCGGGGGCATCAAGGCTAAGTGCTTCCTTTCGAAACCAAAATGTCAACGCGGCATGTGTCCAAATCCACTTTTGCCGAAAAGACACAAAAACACCTCAACATTGATTGTGGTGGCCCAAAATATCAAAGTAAAGGCGTCTTCATGAAGCTAGGCGCCAACAAAATGCAGGGGTTGTTCCTGTTGAGCGAAGACAAGGCCGCTGCCAAGATAGAAAATATGTGGTAGCTATATCCAAGCGTGACAAAGCACATCCTCATCAAAAACAAAACAAGGAGGATACACATATGGTTCGATGGAGGCCGACTAATCTTGCCATGGGACCGTTATGTCCCTATCGTGCAAACACATCAACATACTCTGCCAATTACGTCAAGTTACGGTAGCAATGAAAGAATGCCAGTGCCTAAGTCTTGAATCTCGAAGCTAGTGCATCTGTGGAAACCCAAAGCCTTCAAGCTCAAGCAAAGAGGGCAACTCTATCATTGCCTACATTAAGTCAAGGTGAAAATGAAAGGAGATGGCACCCAAGTCTCGCAAAGAAAAGGCGTCGTGGCGGGAAGCCAAGGCCTTAAAGTTCAAGCACGGGGTCACCAAGAAGGAGGTTTGTGTAATCAGAAAAGTGCGGGCAGGCAAGCCCACCAAAATGCCAGGGTAGCAACAAGCTACATTCTGAAGTTCCAAACCTCTGTGTCCGTGAGGATCAAAGGGAAAGGTCGTGTACTGGAAGCCCAACTTCATGCCCCAAACCTCGGAACCAATCCGAGTAGAAGAAGGGAATCAAGCGTGGGTCTCAACAACACGTGTCCCGGTCTTTGATAGACTGGGGGCACCGTCCCACCCAGGTGCACAACTACTAAAAAAAGCAACAGATCATCCAAAGGTCTGCCAAATCTAAAAGACTCGCAGGTGTTTGCAAGTCAAAGGGTCCCAAGGGCTGAAGAAGGAATCTTTCGTCAACAATGTTCATGTTAGAGTTCTGGACCAAGCCAGGAAGGCCAGTTTCGGAAGCGTATGTCATCTCAAGTTCTGGACCAAGCCAGGAAGGCCAGCTCCAGAAAGAAAATGTTAAAACCAAAATCTGGACCAAGCCAAGAAGGCCGGTTCCAAAAGAAAATGTCATGTCAAGCTTCGGACCAAGCTAGAAAAGGCCAGCTCTAAAAGTGAAATGTCAATACAAGTGCTGGACCAAGCTAGAAAGGCCAGCTCCATAAGCAAAATGTCAATCGAAGCTCCGGACCAAGCCAGAAAGGCCGGTTCCAGGTGCCAAATGTCAAGTCAAGATCTAGACCAAGCTAGAAAGGCCAGTTTCAGAAGCAAATGTTAAAATCGAATCTCTAGACCAAGCCAAGAAGGCCAGCTCCAAAAACAAAATGTTAATTCAAGTTTTGGACCAAGCGAGGAAGGCCAGTTACAGAAACCCAAATGTCAATTCATGTTTTGGACCAAGCCAAGAAGGCCAGCTCCAGAAAGAAAATGTGAAGTTAAGCTCCGAACCAAGCCAAAAAGGCCGGTTTTAGGAGCAAATGTCAAATACCAAATCAAGCTTTGACCAAGCTGGAAAGGCTAGTTCCAAGCACCAAATGATTGGACCAGGCCAGGAAGACCAGCTCCAGAAAGCAAATGTTAAATCAAAGATTTGGACGAAGCCGGAAAGGCCAGTGCCAACAAAAAAAAAACGTCAACTCACGCCCCGAATTAAATCAAAAAGTGGGCTACAGAAATAAATTGTCAAACTAATTTCCGAATGAAGTCTATCAGGCCAGCGCCAGTAAGCGGTGACCAAGGGACAAATCAAGCTTCGGATCGAGCTAGAAAGGCAAGCGCCAAGATCAAATATCAAGTCAAGCTTTGCGTTAGGCTGAAAAGGCAAGACTCAAGTAAAAGGAGTCTCAAGTCAAACGTCGAGCAGGGCCAGAAAGGCAAGTCTTGGCAAGAGGATGCCAAATCAATCCTCATGAAAGGGCTAGAAGGCTAGCTCAACACAAACACACCAGGCCTGATGTCAGGCGAACCCAACAAGGCAGTGTCAGACACCATCTCTGAAGCCAAGTTCTGGATAAACCAGGGGATGAACAAAACGAAAAGTCGATGGCAGAATTAGCCCTCCAACACTTTGGCCATTTTATGGCCAAATTCGAAGACTTGCTGCTCGAAGCAATCGAGCGAGCAATCAATGTTGCAGTCTAAATGCACCAAAAGGAAGCTAACTGGGTCGATGCGACTTTGAAAAGCTTCATCAACCTAAGCTCCTCAAAATGGGAGCCCGACATGGAAACCTCAATCTGGAGGTGCTCAACCCGAAAGCAAGAGTCCCTTCACCAACAAAGTCAACATGGGGCCGCAAAGGTCAAGGGTAGAACCACCATAGTGACACATTGACGCCGCAATGTGGGAAAGCAACGCCTTCACCAATTCTTGATAAACACACCAACTCCCAATGAAAAAAAAAGAAGAAGAAAAGAAAATTGGGGCTCAAAATAGAGGTGCTCCGGCAGACTTGGCTTCTCCCATTTTCAGGGAAGCTAAGGGCAAAAATGCCTAAAAAGCTCGACTGAGATGAAAACCCGAAAGGGAATCTCAGGCAAAAATGAGGAACCCCTCAACGCAAAAAACCCGCAAGGGCGTGTTGGAAAA
This sequence comes from Colocasia esculenta, assembly GCA_014218235.1. Taxonomy (NCBI): domain Eukaryota; kingdom Viridiplantae; phylum Streptophyta; class Magnoliopsida; order Alismatales; family Araceae; genus Colocasia; species Colocasia esculenta. The sequence continues at coordinate 3,422,377 of CM024765.1, read as the reverse complement.
AGCTAGAGGGGGCCAGCTCTAATGATAACCCGAAAGGGCAATAGGGTTGGTAATATGAAGAAGAAAAAGAAGATCTTTACCATGTCCTTGGCTAGCAAGCCCTCATGGCAGGCCAAATCTAAAAACCAAAATCCAAATCCTTAGCCAGTAAACCACAAAGGTAGGCTAAACCATAACCAAATTCCCTCCTTGGCCAGAAAACCACAAAGGTAGGCTTAAGCCCAAACCAAGTTCACATTTAGCCAGCAAACCACAAAGGTAGGCTAATTCAAAACCAAAATTCAAATCCTTAGCCAACAAACCACAAAGGTAGGCTAATTCAAGATCAAATCCAAATCTTTAGCCAACAAACCACAAAGGTAGGCTAAACCATAACTAGAATCCTCTCCCTTAGCCAGTAAACCACAAAGGTAGGCTAAGCCTAAACGAAATCTCCTCCTTAGCTAGTAAACCACGAAGGTAGGCTAAACATAAATCCAAAATCATCAAGCCTTTACCCAGCAAATCATAAAGGTAGGCTAAGCCAAACTCAAAACTCCAAACCTTGGCTATCAAATCACAAAGGTCAGCCAAACCCCAAACCCGAAATTTAAACATTTGGCTATCAAACCATAAAGGTTAGCTGAATTTTAAATCTCAAATCCCAAATCCAAAACTCTATATTGGCTCAGCCTTAAAGTTCGAGGTATTCACTCCTACACCATGAAAGGCCGACCAGTCATCACCTTCTCAAAAAAGAAATGGGGCTTAAAATAGAGGTGCCCTGGTGGACTTAGCGACCCCCATTCTAGGGGAGGCTAAGGGCAAAAAGGCCTAAAAACTCAGTTGAGGCGAAAACCCGAAAGAGCGTCTCAAGCAAAAATAAGTAACCCCTCAACGTGAAAACCTGCAAGGGCATGTTGGAAAAAGTTAAAGAGTGCCAGTTCCAGTGAAAATCCAAAAGGGCATTGGGATTGGTAATGTGAAAAAGAAAAAGAAAAAAATATTATTTATGAGTCCTTTTATTGTGGGCTTGTCCCATTGTGGTCGATAAACCATAAAGGTAGGTCAAACTCGAAACCAAAATCCCAAGCCTTAGCCAACAAACCACAAAGGTAGGTCAAGGCAAAACCCCTAAACCTTAGCCGACAAACCATAAAGGTAGGCTAAGCCAAATCCAATCTCAAATCTTAGACCAACAAACCACGAAGGTGGGTCAAGGCAAAATCCCAAATCCTTAGCCAGTAAACCACAAAGGTAGGCTGAGCCAAAAGCAAAAAAACCAAAAGTCAAACCCTTAACCAACAAACCACCAAGGTAGGTCAAGACAATATCCAACATCCAAAAAAAAATCTCGACTCCAGAGCCATAAAGACTAGCCGAGCTAAGGCAATTCCCGAATCACAAACCTAAACTTCAAACCTGAGAATCCAAACATATAGTTCCTCCACTCAAAAAAAAATGGGGCTTAAAATAGAGGTACCCTGATGGACTTGAGTGCACGATTCCTATGTACTTAAGGGTAAAAATGTCAAAAAAATCTGGCTGAGGTGAAAACCCAAAAGGGCATCTCAGGCAATATTGGATAACCCCTCAGTGTGAAAATCTGAAAGGGCGCACTGGAGAAAGCTAAAAGGGGCCAGTTTTTGGCAAAAACCCGAAAGGGCGTTGGAGCTGGTAATGTGAAAAAAAAAATGAAAGAAAGAAGAAAAGGAAAAGGAAGAGGGTTAGTGCTCCCTTTTCAAAGTTCTCATTAGCACAAACCATCAAGGTAGGCCAAATCAAAACTCAAAATCCAAACCTTAGCCAATAAACCATCAAGGTAGGCTAAACAAAAAATTCAAACCCTAGCCAACAAACCATCAAGGTAGGCTAAACTAAAACGTAAACCAAAAACCTAAACCCTAACCAACAAACCATAAAAGTAGGCTAAACCAAACTAAAAAAATCAAACGTTCGCCAGCAAATCACAAAGGTAGGCTAACCAAAATTTCCAAGTTCCGAACCGTGAAACCCTCGGCCCCCAAAATACAAAAGCCGGCGGAGTCAAACAATCCCTCCAACTATATACCCATACAGCAAACCTCGAAACTCAAATACTCAGCCACCAAGCCACCAAAAATAGCCCAAATAACCAAATACTCCAAAACCTTAGAATCAAATGTCCAATTTTTTTTAAATGGGGCTTAAAATAAAGGTGCCCCGACGGACTTGAGTGACTTAAGGGCAAAAAAGGTTAAGAAACTCGGCGAAGGTGAAAACCCGAAAGGGCGCCTCCGGCAAAAATGGGTAACCCCTTGGCGTGAAAACCCACAAGGGCACGCTGGAAAAAGCTAAAAGGGGCTAGTATTGGTGAAAACCCGAAAGGGCACTAATGCTAGTAAAGAGATAAAAAAATAAATGAAATGATTTTAAAAAATGAATAAAAAATGATGGGAGAAGAAAAGAAAGAAAAGTGTTACGCCGCAAATCCCCCAAAGGAAAGGGAGTCGTTCTTACTGAAGAAAAAACCATCAAGCAGACGGGCCACCCCTGTCAAGCCATTCAAATACGAAGCAGCCATTGAGCGAAACCAAGAAGTTCAGCCTCAGCAGTAGAATTCTACATCAAATCTTAGATAAAGCTAGAAAGGTAGGATTCAAGAGAAAGATGTCAAATCAAGTCTCGAGCAAAGCCAAGAAGGCAACTCTCGAAAGAAAGATATCAAATCAGGTCGGAGAGAAAAGCTAGAAAAGGCAAGCTTTACCGACCAAATGTTAAAGCCAAGCTGTTGTGCAAAGTCAAGAAGGTCAGCCTCAGCAACATAATCTCCCATTGAACTCTAAATAAAGCTAGAAAAGACAAGATTCGGGAGGAAGAGGTCAAATTGAATCTCGAGAAAAGCCAGAAAGACAAATCTTGGGAAGAAAGTCCCAGATCAAGTCTAAGCACAAAGTCAAAAAAGCAGGTCTCATTAGCCAAATGATAAGCTGTTGAGGGAAGCCAGAAAAGCAAAGCTCAGCGGCCGGGCTCTAACCCAACTTTAAGCGAAGTCAGAAAGACAAGTCTCAGGAGGAAATCCCAAATCAAGCCGTTGAGCAAAGTCAGGAAGGCAAATCTCACCGGTCAAATCTCTAACCAAATTAGCTCCTCGAGGGAAGCCAGGAAGGAGGATATCGGAACCAAGTCCCTGAGTAAAGTTAGAAAGTCAAGACTCAGATGAAGAAGGCCGAAGTCAGCTCCGAGCAAAGCCGTGGAGCGACTCTTCAATAAAACTCACCTGTAGAGTTGACTTGGTGGAGCGGGTCCATGTCACTTCTCTGAAGTGATGTGCACTCTCCTAGGTCCTCTTCTGAGAACACCTGAGTTGAAAAAAATGTGCAAGTAATAGGAGCCAATGGCTTAGACCAAGAAGCACGGCGGATTAGTTGTCGGCCCAAACTACAACAACGAATAGTTGTCCAAGTTGTTGGCGACACTGCGCAAATGAAAAAGCACATTAACTATTGCTATGGTTTTCAACCCAATTCCCCGCCAAGTCATGAAGAATAGGGGTGAAGTTTGAAAATCGCACGGGATGTCCGCCTACGCCTTCAGCTTCGGCGCACATTCCGTGGGGGGGGGGGGGGGGGGGGGGGGGGGAATTTGTTGGCTCATTAAATTTCCAAACCCAAATATATGCCAATTTCCAAACCAAAAAAACACCACAATTACCCAAACCTCCATAAAAAGCTAAAATCCCATAAACTCCTCAAAAGTCCCAAAACCTCTATTTCCAAAAACACAAAACTCTAAAATACCAAAATTTCTCGAACCCCAAAATCCCAAATACCTATTTCTGAAAAATTCCCAAAAAAATCCACCAAAAAATCCCCAAAATTTCCTCTAGAAAATCCCATAAAATACCCAAATCTGCAAATCCCCATAAATTCCCAAAACCTCCCAAAAAATCACAGAAATCCTCAAAAACCCAAATTCCAAAAAAAAAAAAACCACAAAGAAACCCCAAAATGCCAAAATCCCCCACACAAAAAAACCCAAAAGAAATCCCAGAAATACCACCTCCGGTTGGAGCCCAACTGGAGGCACCACTTGTTGCTCCGTGCAACCGGAGGTGAGGGTGCCTCCGGTCCAAACCAACCGGAGGCACCCCTGGCCTCCTCCCCTGCGGTCTGTCCCAACCGGAGGGGGGTTGGCTCCGGCCCTCCCACCTCCTTTCAAACCGGAGGGGGGTACCTCCGGTTGGCACCCCCAACCGGAGGTGCCCCCACCTCTGGTCCCCCTCCTCGTCACCCCCCTCACCTCTATAAAAAGAGGGAGGGTTGTTAGGACAAGGGGGGTCTTGGACCCTCCCTCCCTCTCCTTGGGGGTGGGAGCTCCCCCTTGGCCCCTTGGCCTCTTTGGGGTCCTTGGACCCTCTCTTAGGATGGGTCTTTTTTACCCTCTCCCCTTTGGCCCCTTGGGGTCCTTGGCCCTTAGTCTCCCTCATCTCCCTTGGGCCCTTTGGATGGGGAAAATTGTAAATATACCTCTGTTTGGGGAAAATTGCATAAATATTCCCAAAAGGTGAAGAAATTGCAGAAAAGGCCCTCTGTTGTCTAAAATTGCAGAAATACCCCGGTGGAAGGAAAAATGACAAAAATATCCCTACTGTTCGAGAAATTGCACAGAAGTCCCTGGTTTGTGGGAAATGTCACGATGGCCCCAAGAAGAGTAGAAAATTGCAGAAATACCTCCGGGATGGGAAAATTGCAGGAAAAAACCCTGAAAGATGTAGAAACTGCATAAAAGACCCCTGAAAGGTGCAGAAACTATGAAAATACCTCGATTGTGGGGAAAATTGCAAAAAATGCCACTGCCGTTGGAAAAATGGCAGAAATACTCTGATTTAGGGGAAAACTACAGCTAAACCCTCATGGAGTTCGAAGATTACATGGAAGCCCTTGGTCGGTCTAGAAAATGGCACGAAGCCCCTGGCAAGCTCCAAAGGCGACAGAGCTCAAGGCGGGAATACCGTTGGCACGACCCAATGGAGCGATAACCACATCACTTCTCTGAAGCGGCGTGCGCTCTCCTGGGTCGAGCCTGGGTTAACCCCACTAACCAAAGGTGCTCAAAAAAGTCAGTTAATGGCGGAAATGTCCGAGTATGCCAATAAATGGTGAAGACACTTGAGGAAGTCAACAAATGGCCGAAGCACCCAGGAATGCCCAAGAAATGGCAGTAGCACTAAGGGAAGTCAACCAATGGCAGAATTACCCAGGACTGCTAAGAAAGTCCAAGAAATGGCAGAAGTTGCTCGGAAAAGCCAGGAAATGGCAGGGATGTCCAAGAAAGCCAAGAAATGGCAGGGATGTCCCAGAAAGCCAGGAAATGGCAGAAATGTCCAAAAAAGCAAGGAAACGGCAAGGATGTCCCAGAAAGCCAGAAAATGGCAGAGATGTCCTAGAAAGCCAGAAAATGACAGGGATGTCCGAGAAAGCCAGGAAATGGCATGGATGCGCGAGAAAGCCAAGAATGGCAGGAACGTCCGAGAAAGCCAAGAAATGGCAGGGATGTCTGAGAAAGCTAGGAAATGGTAGGATTGTCCGGGAAAGCTAGGAAATGGCAGGGATGTTCGAGAAAGCCAGAAAATGGCAGGAATGTTCAGAAAAGCCAGAAAATGGCAAGAACGTTTGAGAAAGCCAGAAAATAGCAGGGATGTCTGAGAAAGCCAGGAAATGGCAAGAACGTCTGAGAAAGCCAGGAAATGGTAGGGATGTCCTAGAAAGCTAGGAAATGGCAGGAACGTCCGAGAAAGCTAGAAAATGGTAGGGATGTCTGAGAAAACCAAGAAATGGCAGGAACGTCCGAGAAAGCCAGAAAATGGCAGGGATGTCCTAGAAAGCCAGGAAATGGCAGGGATGTCCGAGAAAGCCAAAAAATGGCAAGGATGTCCGAGAAAGCCAGGAAATGGCAGGAACGTCCGAAAAAGCCAGAAAATGGCAGGGATGTCCCAGAAGGCTAGGAAATGGCAGGTCAGGTGAACCATGGAGGTCTATGTGGATGACATGCTGGTGAAGAGTCGTCTCACCACCAGCCACCTGGTCGACCTATGATGAACTTTCTTTATGCTTAGTAGGTACAAGATGAAGCTCAACCTAGAGAAACGTGTGTTCGACATGATGGTCGAGAAGTTCGCCAGTTTCCTCATCATTGAACGGGGAATTGAGGCGAATCTAGAAAAGATCCAACCTGTCCTCAACATGCAACCACCTCATACCATGAAGGAGGTGTAGCACCTCAACGGTCGCCTCTCCGCCCTAAGTCAGTTCCTCTCCAAGGTGGTTGTGAGCTGCATCCCCTTCTTTGACACCCGCAAGATGGGATGAGAGTTCAAGTCGGTGGAAGATTGCCAAGCGATGTTCGCGGGGATGAAGGCGCACTTCTCCTCATATCGACCTTATTGAAACCCCTACTTGGTGAAGTGTTGTATCTCTATTTGTCAGCCACCCCCGAAGCCATCAGCTCAATGTTGGTGTGCAAGGATGGCTCGATGCAAAAACCCATCTACTTTGTAAGCAGGGTGATGCAAGGTCTAGAGCTCTCCTATCCTCGAGCCAATCAAGTGGTACTCACCCTCGTGATGGTCACTCAAAGCTTCACCCATACTTCCAGGCCCACTCCATAACCATCCTAACTGACCTGCCACTCAAACAAATCCTACAGAAGTTGGACGTGTTCGATTGACTACTGGAGTGGTTAGTTGAGTTGGGGGAGTTCGACATCTTCTTTGCCCCAAGAATGGCCATCAAGGGCCAGGTCCTTGCCAACTTCATCACCGTCACCGAGGTAGTTTCGCCCGCTGACCTTGAGGGCTGAGGAACATAAGCGAGGGAGCTGTGGTATATTCTAGTAGCACTTCTAATTTTGTACACCTCGGGACATGTCCCAGGATGTTGTATTTTATAAAAATTGTGGTCATAATGTAACTTAATGTGCATATGTATATATTTCAACTTGTGGACTTGTCCATTGCATGTTATATCTTATTTTAAATCCTTATATTCCCACTAGACCATTATTTTCTTTTCGAGTCTTCAGGCTCATGGGATGGTAGTTCCGAATCAAGTCCTTAATGGGTCCAAGCGACGGGGAACATCACACAGTTATATATTGACTGTTGGCGTGGTAGGCCTGGAGAGCCGAGTTAGCGCCTCTCTTGAGTAATGTTGTGTAGTGGAGGCTTGGAGGGCCAAGTCACAGGGTCTGATAAATCCAACTTATAGTATAATTGATAACCAAGTTAAAGGGAAAGATGATAATTCCTACACATAACTTGAGTTTTGACATTAGTGGTAGTCTGAACTTGGCAACAAGTGGTATCAGAGTAAAGTCACAAGTTCAACATCTAGGAATGTCGATGGGGTGAGATTGTTGACTGGGTAGGTCTGGAGGGCTGAGTCAAAGGTCTCTCTTGAATAATGTTGAAGGGCAAGTCATAGGATCTGACAAATCTAATCCGTAGTGTAATTAATAACCAAATTAAAGGAAAAGATGGTAATCTCTATCCATAACTTGAATTTTAACATAGTGGTAGCCTAATCTTGATAACATTGATTACTTGTTTGTTGGTACATATTTGATGAACAATATGATATATAATAATCATTGAATTTTTTATATCACTGATTAATAGAAGATAATAAACTTTGGAAGATGGCATCGATTCTTTCTAAGCAAAAAAAAATTGTGCGAACTCATGTCAATAATTTTAAGTGACAGAACTAATAGAGTTTTTTTAATTTGTTCCTTAAATCTTATCATTCATATGGACCAATCACATAAATATTCACAACATTGAACACTTATCGTGGTGAGTATTACTCATTAATTAATTATCAAAGCTTAATATTTCAGTTAGAATAATTCTAAAGGCAGGTTAAGTAATCCAGATTAGTAAGATTGGACTGTTAAAGTCATTATTATATTGAGATAGAATTCAAGTCTTAAACCGTAAAATCTAAACCATTAAGCAACTACCCTTAATTTGGACCCCACAGTGATTACATCTAGCATAGGGGTAGGTGGTCTGTAGGGATATTCTCATCATCTGCAAGTTTTTTACTTGGGATGTAAAATTTCATGTAAGAAAATATTTTCAGGGAAAATTTTATAGAATGACCTATTTGGTTCCCCTGAAAAGTTAATTCATGAAATTATTTTACCTAATATTCATGGATTTTGGCATCTTTGATGAGACCATGTAAACTATTTTCCTCAATTCATCTTTCATGTAGGATTTTTATTAACGAGACTACAGTCTACACTCTCATTCTTAGTGTCTCTTCTGCATTGCAAATTGCCTTAGGCAGTGACTGATGACTGTTGATCGATGACACCAACTGCTGACGACTAACGGCACTTGATGGGTCAACTGCCAGCAGTCGACGCCTGACAGTCGGCAGTCAGTGCCTAGTGCCGGACAGTCGTCTCCTACCAGTTTATGGCCACCCCCACTCAACGCCTGACACCCAACGGCTAGTCGACGACTACTGGCGCCATATAGTCGACGCTCAGAGCGTACTTTTTAAAAATATTTTTGAATTTTTTAAAATTATTTCTGAGAAATATTTTACTGAAAAACAAACACCGAACAAATTTTTCAAAAAAAAATATTTATATAAATACCAAACGAATAATTATATTTTTATTTTTCTGTAAATGCTCTTCTTTGAAAAAAAAAATTCCTATAAATATATTTTACAACTAAGGAAACGGACCTAAATGGGGCTAATGGAATTTGAGAGATTTACCGTAATGGCAAATATGGGACGTTTCACTTGCAAGCATGATACCTTAGACAATATCAATTTAAAAACAGGCAAATTTACTGTTTCTACAAAAAAAAAACGGCTAAAATGACCTTTCAATTGTCGATCTATTTACAAAGAGAAATGCTTGTTACCTACGTGTACATGTGCATAGACTCCACGTATATAACAAATATTTCTCATTTGGAAATTGCCACTAAGTTCAAATCTATATACTTACATTATATGTCTTTCCTAAATAGGATATATCTTTTCTGCACTACTACAACCTTGCTGATCAAATATGATGGCCCATTTGGAAGGTCGGTAACATTGAGAAGTGAGCCCATTAACGTTGCCCAATATGCCTGACTCTTAACATTGAGAAGTGAGCCCGGAAAGCATGTACTCGGCTACAAAAGTCTGTTGGAGTAAATTTTCTGCATAGACTCGAATCCCATTGTGCTACGGATTTTATCATTATATATATATATATAAGTTTATTATACTTTCACATTACATTTTAAGTGCAGTGTGATTAGGCAACAAATTCATGTGGCATCCAACAATTGGATTGTCATTTTATCACTCCTCATATAAGGGGTGTCACATGAACTATTGTCTAGTTACATTGCACTTAAAGTGTAATGTACAAGTACAATAAATCTTTTTCATATATATATATATATATATTTATGTCGCTTACTTCGTACAAAGTGTTGTCCGATTTAAGCGGGCCAAGAGTTTTTGGGATTTTTTTTTTTGTTATGTTTGGTATTTGGATAGATCGATAGAATAAAGTTATCCTCAAAATTTTGAGAATATCCTCTTGAGTTTAGATTTACATTTAGAAAAATATTTACGGCACTTTTAACAAATATGGTTATTACATTTGTCAAATGATGTAACAATTTATATGGTGTCATGTAAGATGCCACACAAACATCGTCCAATCGAATGAGGTTATCAGAAATTCCCACTTCTAACACCACTTTACAAACTAATTCTCGTACTTTTGTGTATAGATTTTTGTACTCTTTTACCCTTGAGGTTGGCAAGGGAAAAGGAGATCTTTTTATCCTTATAACATTCACTCAGAGTGGAATAGGTAGAGCATGTTCTTGGAATATTATCATCTGTCTAATAGCCCCTAACCCAAGATATGAAAGAGCAAAGTCATATAATTTTTAGGGATCAATTTGATCTAATAAATCTTAAATTTTTATTATAAAATATAAAATAAAAATATCCTTTATAGCGAACCATGACCATCATGCCTACTATATCAATTCGATCTGACACAGTGAACTATGAATTGTCGGGGGGAGGGATGGTCTACCATGGAAGCTCTCGGGACGAACCTACCCTAGTTTTTGCCTGTTTTCGTCGCAACGGACGTCAGTTGGGAGGAGGCATTTTCGATGCGTTGGAATGCCCCTCCCCCTCGTCTCTTCCTTCTGAAGGTCCATTTCTCCTTTTTTTGGGGAAGTTTTGTTCTGAGGACCCCAATCCCCAACCCATTCTCTCCCTTGGCGAGTGGCTTTGTCCTTCGACTTGCCTACAGGTTCTATCTTCAACAAGGTTGGCAATTTCTTCTTCGACTCGTCCGGAGGTTGACATTCGATATTTGTAGCCCCTTGTTGCTGAGGGGGATCTTGTTTTTTCTTCTATGTTGTATTTTGTATATGGGTGGTGGTGTTGTCAACGGTGGTGCCTCCAGCATCTTATGTGTTCTCTTGGTTTGTCATCGTTATTGTGTTATTCCTTGGCCGCCCAATCCCCTCTTGCTTCATCTTCGTTGTTGTGGTGACCATCTTCGTCCAGATGTGTCAAGCTCTCCCCTCGGAGTTCAAAGTGCTCGTGGGTTAGCTTGACCCTGTCGAGCCTCTATTGGCATTCGTCGACAGTCATCTCCAGCTACTCTATGCGACACTTGGGGTTTGCAGCATTGCAGTTCCTTTGGCACTCTTGTTTGCACTCCTTGGCTTCACCATACCAGGCCAGTCTAGTCGAGCTCCTCCCCGATGCTCGAGTTGTCCGCAGAGGCATGCTACATCACGGTGTCTTGTCGCCGACGAAGTCCAGCCTTCTTGCCCATCATTACTATGTGACTTTCAGACTGGAGTGTTATCCTTTGGCTTTTTCGTTAGATATTTTGGTGATTGTCCTCTCTTTTTTGCCCGTTGGTATCTGGGTTGTATTGTACTCGTGGGTTAACTTTGTCGGGGGCGCACATCTAGGATAGTTCACAGGTCAGTTCGGTCCGATTTGCATCTTCTTTTTTTTTTGACAAAACTAAACCGAACCAAATCGAAGGAAATATCTGAACCGTTTTGAACCGAAATCAAATTGGTTCTGTTTATTAATTTCACTTTGGGCCTTATGGGCCTTGAAAGGGTCTGTCTAAACCATATATAAACAGTGAGATTTAATTTGGGCCTAGTATGTATATATATGAACCAATGATGTTCCATAACAGTGATCAACTGAGAAAAAAAATATACATTATGTGGTGATGCTTAAACATGTTTGAAGCTTAAAAGCCTACAAAATATCAACAAAAGAACACTTATACATATTAATTTGATAATTTTACAAACCTGAATGCATTCCCACATACAAAATGATTTGATAATTGTTAGAGATCTAAAGAAAATATAATAATAAGAAAAATTAGAGAAAATAATAATAGGAGAAAGATCTAGATTAGGAAATCCATACCCCCTAGACTGCTCTGACACAACTATAACCATGGGTCCATGACAGTTTTCTTTCAATCCAAGACAACAAGAATAGTTGAATAGGCAGCCGTGAACCCCGAGACTCACCACTACTTTGCCACCGTGAAATCCGTCGCCTCCTCACCGCCGTTTGTCGCGGTCCTCACTGTCGTGATAGAGAGAGTCTGAGAGAGACAGAGCAAAGAGAGATAGAGATGAGAGAACTAGTGACTCATTGGTGGTCTACTGCCGTCAAATCTCTGCCTCTTCGGAGAGAGAGAGAGATAGAGATGAGAGAACCCGTCGCCTCCTCACCGCCGTCTGTCGCGGCCCTCACTATCGTGATAGAGAGAGTCTGAGAGAGACAGAGCAATTAAAGAGAGATAGAGATGAGAGAACTCGTGACTCATTGGTGGTCTACTGCCGTCAAATCCCCGCCTCTTCGGGGGGAGAGAGAGAGAGAGAGAGAGAGAGAGAGAGAGAGAGAGAGAGAATACCCACTCGACGACCTCGCCACAACCCACTACTCGACGTGGAATAGCCACTGGTCACCATGAAAACCGTCAGTTTGAAACCTTGACCCGATTTAACCTGATTTGAAACCAAATCGAATAGAACGATTCATTGGGTTGACCCGTTTACTGAACAGGCCTATCGCACGTCACCTAGTTTTCTGGTTGTACTGGCTTACTTAACGAATGGCGACAACTTTTATTACAAAAAAAAAAAAATCGCAGGGTTTGGTGGGATAGCGACATCTGAAACATCTCGCCCATGGCAGTCAAATCTACCTGGTCGTGGTTGGACCTCACATGCGCCGTAGAACTCCCGTCAACTTCCTACCTTAGCCCAACACATTTCTACGTGCGTTGGTCGCCAAGAACTAATGTTTCTAGGCCTCTCTATAAGTAACTCTTACATATATACTCCTCAAATCATAGGTATTATTCTACTATATGCTTCTATATCTTAAACTGATTAAGATTTAAAAAGAAAGACTAGCCTACCCTTTTTTTAGTCTTCCCATATTGTTAAAACAATAACATGTGTGTATGTTCTGCCAAAGTTTTCACCGCCTCTCACAAGAAAGGTCTCGCATGGGTATATACAAAGTTTATTTAAAAGAGATATTTATTATACTTGTTAAATTACACTTTTGAACAAGATTTGTCGGACTAGTAAATTAAATTGGATTGGATTCTTTAGGCATAGTGTGAAATGTAGTGTATTGATTCGGCTTAATTCACTTCGATCCTATTTGTATTTAAATTTTAATGATAAAAATTAATAAGAATAAATAAAAATTCTTACCAACTCAATCGTTTTGTCTCGATAAGATTTGAACTTATTGAACCGGTTTGGTTTAGTACTCCCAATCATATTTTTTAGTGCATAATTGTTATTTTTTTATTGGGTAGGGGCAATGTTCCCCAAATAAAATATCAAAAGTACACTTAAAAGTATAATTAACAATCGTACTTCTCATATTTTACATGCTCCATAAAATATTCTGTTTAACTTTGATGAAAGTGGGTGGAGTAATTTTGCTTAATATAGGGCTACCAATAAAAATATGAAGAACAAAGGGTTAGCATGTGGAAGATGATAGGGTTGTATGTGCAAATAGCCCCACTTCTTTAATTATCATGGGAATTATTGTAGTCAACAATCATGTCACCACCCTACCAACCCCCACTTGGTACCCCAACTACCAATGACGTCATCACCATATGACAACCCGCCAACCCATGCATGGGAATTAAAGAAGGATATTTTCCTAAAATATCACTATTCCTCATCAAAGAAAAAGATTAATATCAACATTAAACTAGTGCTCTTGGGGTTCATAAGTTAATGCAATCCTAAATCTTATGACTAATGAAGATTGAGATCCATGGCCTCCCTTTTCTTTTTCTTTTTTTTTTCTTCCTCCAAATTTGTAGCACCCACATGAAACTAGTTGATGTGCTTTACACCTTGATTAGCATTTAGCAAGAGAGGACAAGGAACACCAACCAATCTTTATCTTGACCTACCCTACCTACCAAGGCCATTTACAATTAACTAGTGTTGAATTGAAAAGAAAAAAAAAAACAGCTTTGGGGAGAGCTATCATACTTATGTCACAATGTTTAAAAAAAAATGTTGTCATAGGTTGTACTACAAACTTCAAACATTGTACAACAGTTTGTAGGGAGATTGTTTACATCACATATCATAACATTGTATTATTTACATTATTTTATGGGATTAGTAAAATATGCCTTCAATATTGACAAGTATGTGGTCATCATGCAGTATCTTAACAATTGAATGATTTCTATATAAATTGAAGTTTTAAACAACTAAATCTCTCATACATGTTTTGATTCATCAATCATGGTATATTGAGTAAAGACAAATTTCTCCAAGAACTCAATTAGTGGCATCGATTGCGAAATCAATTATGCATATCACTATGAGGACATCGAGAAAATTCTTAGTCCTTAGTACAAGACACTGTGAGCCCTAATCGATTATATGTTGTGTTGTATTTGAGGATTGATTATATGCTCAACAAAGCATCACTAAAATCAATCGATTTGTTTTTCACAGAAATTGACTTATTTTTCAGTAAAGATAACATTGAAATTTTCTAAATATCAAACTCTATTGAAGAAATCGATTATGTTACTTCGACAATCAATTATGTTTCCTACAGTTCCATGATGAGTTTTTCCTTAGTCTATTATGGTGAAGTACTGATCTTTTTCTTACACAACTTACACTAAAATGAATCGATTATGCCTTCTCGAGAATCAATTATGTTTTGTTGTATGCATTTGAATTCCAAGTACAATACTACATCAAGATAATTGATTATATTTTCTATAAATTGATTATATGTTTATAAAGTTTGCCTATGAACTTGCTTGAATAAATCAATCATATTTCTGTGATTTTCTCTTGTGCTAGGGAATGGCAAGTTATCTACATAATAGAATCAAGTACATGTTCTCTTGTGTAGAAATGACCAAGTCTTCTATCTGCAAAAATATAGCATTCCCCATGCTCTATATTGTCGATTGGCCACTAGCCTCACAATTTTATCCTCTTCTGGAGTAATCAACTCAGTTCTGTGAAGAACTCTATGGTTAATCGTACTTAGCTGGAAGTCGTCTAAGGATGGGTGACATCCTGAGAAACACCTGTTATGGAGCCGATTGACACCCTCAAGTATAGCTAACGTATAATCTATATCAACATTAAGGTGCCTTTTGGAGTAACGACTCAGGTTCTGAAAAGAACTTTGTGGTTAATCATATTTGATTGGGAGTAGTCCAAGGGTGGGTGACCTCTAGGGAAGTATCTGCTATGGATCCAATTACTCTCAAGAGGATAAAACTGTAAGGTCGATGGGTCAAAGCGGACAATATCTCGACAGTATAGAGTATGGGGCATGACATATTTGGTATCAGAGTCATATCTTAGCCAGTGCAGGAGCTAAGTGCCACACAGGATGAAGTGTTACACTATGGGAGCCACCTCTTGAGACTATTTAATGGCGCAAAGTGCTAGATAGTAGGAGTCATCTCTTGATTCTATGGGGAACACCTCTAGAGGCCTACTTAGGGGAGTAATTAAGTGAGATGTGTACTATATGGGCCGCGCAACGAGGATGTTGCCTATATAAGAGGGGCTAGATTGTAACACCCTCAAGTATAACTAACATATACTCTATATCAACAAGACATCTTTTGGAGTATAGAATCGATTCTGTAAAGAACTCTGTAGTTAATCGTACTTGGTTGGGAATAGTCCAAGGAAAGGTGACCTGGCCAGAAGCACTTGTTTTAGAGCCGATTACTCCCAACAGGATAAAATTGTGAGGTCGATGAGGTAAAGTAGATTATAATACCTCGATGATATAGAGTATGGGACGTAACAAAATGCATAATCAAATTTCTATGAAGATTAAGTAAGTTTTCTCTTTGAACAAGATTAGTGGACTTTTTTCTCTACGACATTTTTTCTCTTGCATCCATTTTTGGATCCACTAATGAATATGAGATAAAACATCTTCTCTCAAAAACAGTAATTGTTGCTAATCTTAATTTTATGGAGAAGAACTAAAAGTAATATTGATTCCTATAAGCTTCAATCGAATATCTTTTTACTTATCTTTATATGAAAGTGATGCATAAATTGCATCCACCTTTTTCATACATCATGCTTATATTTGGACTGACATATACTAAAAAAATATCTATTGAACTAACCATTTGTTGAATATGGAGTCAATATTAAATGTAAGGACAAAAGGTCTCATGCACATTGTAGTCATACAAATTCACTTTATTAGGTTACAGTGCTATATAAAGTAAGATCTTTTCTCTATAAACCTAGCAAACTCAAATGTCTTTATGCTAATGGTCTATAACGGGAAAAGAAACCTTGTTATCAGAAGATCTACTTTTGGTTTGACTGTATATTTCAAATAAAGAAGAAAAGATCAGTCAAACTAGTCTATGTATCAAGGATTAGTAGATATCAAAAGCTTCAAAGACCAATGCCATGCAACATATTATCAAATCACAATGGTCAAAAGATACTTTATGAAGTAAATAGAAGGAGAAGCATATTACAAAACTCTAACAATCAAATTTTTGCGATGGTTTATAATTATATGACCAAGAAGAGGAGTACGAGAGCAGATCGAAGAAAGAAAAGAAAAGGAGATCATACATTTGTTAAAATCCATGCTTTAAAGAAAGATAGCAGATTGAGTCAACACTTCTACAAACAAGTCCCTAATTAAGCCTCTCCTCATAGTTCTTATGCTTTCATCAAGTCTGCTTGGCAAAAGTATTCTTTCACGGTTGAGTCCTTTTCAGCCATCGACAATGAGTTTCAATATTTTCTTATCCTCCTCTCTGTCAATCTTTGGCTGTTGAGCTTTCACTTTCTACCATACCAATCCTTTCAAAAGATATTTCTTTGGGGTTACTAATGCGAAAGTTGGGCCTATGTGCCCATATGTCGTCTCTCGTGGGGAGGAAGGCGTAAGTGTAGAGGTGGACACGGTTCGATTTTGTTTAGTTTAAAGGAAATTTTTCTCAAATCAAATTAAACCAAAATGGACTCTCAATCCAAACCAAATTGAACTGATTCGTTTTAAAATCAAAGTAAACAAAATAATTTAATTTGATTTGGTTTAAACCAAAGTAAAGTTTCTATTAACACATTAATCTCTCAATAGGTGCATATTTGTTGTAATATTTATGAAGATAAAATGTGAAAAATAATAAGATATAATAATAATTTTAACTAAGAAGATAAAATTATCCATAATCTTATAATAATTTACTATTATATATGAAAGAACAAGTAAAAATTTATATAATTTTTATAGGCATAATAGTAATTCGAGTTGAATCGATTTAATCAAGTTAGTCGAAGTTGTGAGTTTCAAATCAAACCAAATCGAACCTCAATAAAATAGTGTCCAAACCGAACTAAAATGATCGATTCATGTTAGCTTTTGCAACTTGAATCAAACTTTGAACACCCTTACCAGAGTGTGAAGCACATGTCAATTGTTTCCCTGTGTTGAGAGAAGAACCGACGTCGTGGGTGTGTGTTATGCCCTATGTGAGAGGCCAGATTGTGCACCAAGTAGGGTGCCTAACTAGTGCTATTTAGTAGAAGCTCATGGACGAATTTTCTCTAGAGATTGGACGTAGAAGTATGAACATTGCTCATATTCAAATTAGGATAAAAATTCTTACGTCTTTTGTGTGTCTTTTGTGTGTGTGTTTTTTTCTGCATTCTTGCACTTTCATTTTACTCTACTATGTTTTATTTACTTCTTTTTTTTTATTGTGCGATCATAACCCGTTGACTCCTCTTTCAGTTCATAGCATGGCAAATAGTCTCAGCCTCCCACAAGTACATTGTTAGATTTTGAGTCATTAAAAAAATACTTACAACACAAATTCATTTTTCTTGTATTCTTTGGACTCTATTTTCCCAAGTAGTTTTTTTTTCTTGTATTAAATCGTTAAACATGTGAAATTTTATGCCAACCTTTTTATTCACTTATTAGTTAACAATGAGAAATGTTTCTTACATGCATTGGAGTAGGTGGATATTCAGCAGATGAGATCTAAAGATATTACATCACTCTTGTTTGATATTCGGAGAGATCGGAGATATCATCAAAATTTTGAAGATATCTCCACTCCTATCTAAATACCAAACATAGTCTTAATCTCTAAGTGGAAAAGAAGATTGGATTCCATCAATCTCTAATAGATGGGTGTCATGTGTCCCAAGCCTTTTTTAAGAAACTTTTTTATTTAAAAATTAATATTTCAAATTAATATATATATATATTAAGATATAATCATACACATCAAAATATAATCATACATTAAAATACATCCATAAATATTTAAATATTACATTATATTTACAAGTATATTATGATAATTGTTCACAAGAATATAATTATAAACACTAGAATATAACTATAACTCTATAGAGACCAGAATATAATCATAACAGCAGAATACAACCCTAAATATAACGTTGCATTCAAATATTTGTGGTTATATTTTAATATTTATATTTTAAATAACTTGCGATTATATTTTGATGTGTATAATTATATTTTAATATTTATAGTTATATTTTAATTTGAAGAACTAATTTTTAAGTAATTTTTTTTTAAAAAAAGAGCTTGAAATATTTGACGTGCGTTTATTGAAGATTGTTGGAATCTAACCCTCTTTTGTATTTAGAGGATCCGAATCTTTAGGAAGTGATTTTGGTTCATACTTGCAACGACATTCGAGTATGAATCTATCCCTGAAAAACGGCTCCCTTCATCGCTTCACTTGAAAACCAGAATTTAGGCGGCGGTTTTGGTTTGACCAGACTTTTTTTGTCCACGCTTCTGACAGACACACGTGTACGCTGCTTGACAACACACGTGTACGCTGCGTGCGAGCAGATTCACATAGCTATATTGGTACTTGGTAGAGAGATGGACCCCCAATGTGGTCCGTGGACCACGACTACCCCGGTCTCTGATTCATGTCAAGCGTTGGAGCATCACGACCGTCCAATCTTGTCGGTTGGATATTTGATCGACCTAATCAACGACCCAACGGATCTTAATTGGTTTTCAAAAAATTTTGTTATGTCCTACACCGTATCATAATATTTTATAATTTATTATATATATATATATATAAGTACATATTAATACTCTACTTTAATCTTAATGTTCAACGTATAAATATCATAAAAGTGATATAGATTAAAAAATCAAAATTGTATTTTGAACCAAATGAATCTGTCTGGCTTAGTTTAGATTGGGTGATCTGTTCAGTTCAATTTTGATTTGAAAAAAAAATCTCTGAATAAATTTATTTTTGGTCCGGATCAAAATTTTGATTAGTATTCATTAAGAAACAAGAGCATTATGTTCCTCTACGTACATGAATTTTTTTGAGCAACCCAATATATTGAGGAGGTGAAAATCTAATTTTCAACCAGAGCACACCACAAAGTGCCTAGAGCATCCAATCTGCCACCTATGAGGAGGGCCCTTTACCCCGGCATTGAAGCCAAGAGGATAGCTCAAGATTACGATAAGAGGCTCTCGAGATAGCACTTCGACATACGTTAAGATAGAAAGTTAACTTGGCCAACATTCTCTTTATTAACTTGGCAGATCTTAGCTTGACAAGTAGATCTTAGCTCTGCGGATCCATGCCCAACAGAGTCTTTAGCTCAGTGGAAGTGAAGTGATAGACACTCTTACTTGATAACTCAGTCATCAGATCTCAGATGGACGACGATTATCCCAGATGAGTAGAGCTTGAAAGAGGATCCTAATAGGTCACCCACGATCGCCACGATCTCCACCCATGATCATCACGGTGAGCATAACAGCCCATAAATGGCCACTACCCTACAGTTATATATACTCACGACCTAACCTTTATTGCAATCACGTTATATGAAATTGTTCGAGAAACTCGACCACTTTTAAATCCCAAAGGAAACCTCTTCGGCAAGCGATAACACACAATTCTACACTCTACTGTGGGGAGCGATCTCGAGTCAAATCACTCTCTCTTGGTTTTGCTTTTACTAATATTGTCTTAAACATCGAAGGGTGTTCCCTAGAATCTCAATCTCAAGCCCCTGATCCTTTATTCCTCCTTGCAAACTGTCATCCTTGAGGTGGATCGCAACATTCGTTTCTCAAATCCCTAGGACATCCATTCACTCTGCAATTGTTGGCACAGAGTTAGCCGATGCTTATTCCTCAGATACCGTCATTGCTTCTTCTCCGAGAAAAGAAGTTCACGACCCGTGGGCCTTCTACCTCCACGCGGCATTGCTCCGTCAGGCTTTCGCCCATTGCGGAAAATTCCCCACTGCTGCCTCCCGTAGGAGTCTGGGCCGTGTCTCAGTCCCAGTGTGGCTGATCATCCTCTCGGACCAGCTACTGATCATCGCCTTGGTAAGCTATTACCTCACCAACTAGCTAATCGTCCGGACACAACGATGGGGAGTCACGATTAAGAGAGAGTAAGACATGATCGATCTATATCGTACTATACCAATATAAATCGATTCCGTATTATATCCCAAGTTTGACGATCTGACCAACCTTGTCTATTTTTTAATAATAAAAAAATCAAAACCCCCCACATCAGCGAGACCACCAACCCACTTCTCAGATCTCTCCTACCATGAAAACTACGGATACCAATTGCCGACACGCGGGCATCCGTGGTGGGGGGTACGTCACACGCGCCTACCATTTTTTGTTTGGAAACCCATTTTTATCGAACAGTGCTCTCTCCTTTACTATATTTTTCTGACACCCGGACCCGGAATACTTTTTACATATATACCCCTCTTAAAACAAATAAATAAATTAATAGCTTACACTTCGTAGGCCAATTGTTATTATGTATAATCTGTCGCGAAGCTTTTACGAAAATGTTCATAGATCGCTTTTGTCTATATATGGGTATGTATATAAATGTAAACTTATATAAAAGCAAAAGATATATAAAAAAATGGAAGGACAAACCTGGGTGTTTTAAGTAACGCTTTGTACAAAATGGGTCCGGCCAAGGTGAACCAGACCGGATTGAATTTTCCAGATATGAGTACGAATCAAACCATATCAGTCCCGGTTGGTCAGATTCATATTTAAATTTTAAATTAAAAACAAAAAAAAAGTTTTATCGAGCTAATTGTGTTTGGAACTGCAAAACTCCAATACCAAGATCCAGTTATCTTACATGGAGTCTCGTCTCTATACGTATGACTTCTGCCCCTTTATATGAAGGCAAGCACATTTGATACTCTTCTAAGATGGATAATAAATATTATTTTTTTGATAAATTATTTTTAAATAAAGTTAAACTATAATAATTTAAAATTTTCTTTTTCTTGACAAGTTCATAACTTAAAAGTTCCACTAGTATGTTACTGGGCTAGCTAATTCTAGTGAAATATTGGAACTCTGATCCTATCATAAACCAGGGCTTTATCCCAAGAAATTAAAGATCTTGCAAGATCATAATAGACAATAGCCAAACACTATGGGTCCAAAACTCACTTTTTGAGTATTTCTATTCATATTTCATAAGCACCTGTAAATTCTCACAAACTAATTTGGGCACCAAATTTATGTTTTTGTTCATGGATTGAGTTGCTTTCAGCTGCTTTCTCATTTAACTGCTACAAGTTTTGATATTATTATTTCTTATACTGAGTTAATGTAAATTTATAAGTTTGTTTTTTCATGTAAATCGTTCTCAACAGATCTGATAGCTTTGCTAGAATATAATAATAATATTGTTGAAATTATCATTGCTAAATCTCAACTATTGTAAAACAATACCATCTGCAACTTTTACCACACATCCAGTTAGCAGCAATTTTGAACAATTTATGAAGAAAAATAGCAAGATTACTCATGAGTAAATGTATGAGTATGCCCATCTCTGATTGCGATTTCTATCAAACTATTTTTGTCAAAAGAAATATTTGTTGTTGTAACACCCCACATATGCCTTGACTCTGGGGTAAGGTGCCACTCAATCAGTGGCAGAGCCAGAAATGTTTAAAAGAGGGGGCAATTAATAAGATTACTTATTCATGGATACTCAAAACAAGGGGGGGGGGGCAATTAATAAAGTTAAAAATCTTCACATGCCTATCAATTTAATACACTCAAGAAATTAAAGAAAAAATTTATGTAAAAATTAAGGGGGGGCAATTGCCCCCCTGGCTCCGCCACTGCACTCAGTGACGGAGCTATGAAGAGGTCAGTGGGGTCACGTGACCCCACTGAAAATTTGAAATTTTATTAATGTATTTTTTTTTCTGTCAAATTAGGTTGGCTGAAAACTTTTTTATGTAAAATGACCCCACTGGACTTTAGCACAAAACCCATTAGTGCACCTTAACTTTTAGAATAACCCCACTGAATTAAATTTCTACGTCCGCCACTGATGCCACTCATACAGAACTCAATACATCTGTTATGGAACGAACATTTTCTGCACTGCATAAGTAAATAGCAAACCATTCCCACGGCCAATACATAAATTATATATATATATATATATCCGACAGTATAAGGTCTATATCATATTACATTAATTTACTCATATCAATGTTGCCTTCCTTGGTCTGTACAAGTCCATGATCAAAGCAAAATCCAAAAGGTCATGTCTTATTTTCTTTTTCTACTTCAGAGCAGCAATGGCATAAGGGACATGTCCTCCAGGAAACCTGAGTCATCTTAAGGTGGTGGATCTGATATTTTCATAGAAAGAAAAATATATAGGAGTCGTAAGAATTTAGTGGGCAAATTATAAATAAAAGGATTCATATGATAACAGACTTAAGGTCAAACAGTCAATAGCTTTCAAAAATAATGTAAGGATTAGACTCCATATAACAAAAGATCTCCATCAATAGAAGATGTCAAAATTTAGTTTCATAACATAAAGTGACTGGTATCACAGAATCTCTCAAGGGGATGCATGTCTTCAAACTTAGGTCATAGCATATCTGATCTTGCCCTTTCACATGGGGGGGGGGGGGGGGGGGGGGTCTAATATTGTCCACTTACAAATGTAGGATTTTTTTCAAAACAAATCCCAGGCTTAATGTTAGGCCATAAATCATCACCCACAGTTGACTACTCATGGTTAGATGTTTACCACGAGCAATCCAAACCCACCTTGTAAGAGAGAAAGAGTACTAACTTAACATATCAAATTCGGATCTTACATGCATGATGTTTGGCAAAGAAGAGGAAAGAGACTGTTAGTACAGACGAGGTCAAAGAACACAAAAGTTCATAAAAAAACTAGAAAATGGGACTCAATGTGAGGTGATGAAGGGAAGACCAAGAACAATTAAATTGTACAAGGTCTAACTTAGCACATGAATGTGGGGTGCAATCCAATCTGAACGGGCAGAAAGATCAAATTTTGGTTATGCCAAATGAATATAACATCTATCTCTTCAATGCATGTCGTCTCTCATGCAAAATTATGAGCAGTTTCACCTAGGGGTGTAAATAAGTCGATACGTTCGACGAGTAGTTCGAAGCTCGACTCGATAAAAACTCTGTCCAGCTCGTTTATTTAATTAACGAGCCGAGCTTGAATAAAAAAAAAAGTTCGATTCATAAACGAGCCAAGTCTGAACACATGTGAGCTCGACTCGATTATACTCGTGAACAGCTCGTTTAAGAGCTCGATTAAATACTCGTTAAGAGTTTATCTAAGTACTCGTTAACACTTCGTTTAAATATTTCTTTAAATATAATAAGTATATATTGATATAGAAATATTTATTTGTTTTTATACAGTTATTACTATAATATAAAATATTTATGAGTGCTTAAATGTCATAGACTAAATCCACAGTGTATATACACAAATTATGCCAATGAAGGTATATACACAAATCATGTAAATAGGGACATGAACACAAAATTTAGTGTTGCAAGGTCCCCCAGCATATCTAGCAACCTCTTCCTCCCGAGACCGACCTGCGCAGTAGTTGAGCCCCCCGGTGGGGCCGAGGGGCGCGTTGTCGGCCACTGGCATCTCCGGCGATTACTGTGGACCATCCGTCAGTGGTAGATGGTGCTCTCGGCGGCCGCAATACCGTCACCAACATTGCAGAAAGGGGGCTCTGGGCGGTGTGCGAAGGGGAGTTGCAGCACTGCCCCTACCTTGTCGCGCATCAACCCCCTCCCTTACGGTGTCTATCTATTAATCTCATATTGCTTGTAACAAATTATAAATATATTTCAAACATTATATTAAAATAGTTAAATTAAGTAATTTATCAAAACTATTGAGATATGAGCTTGAAATAAAATCAATTTAAGTCTTATGAACGATCAATTTTTTACTTGTAGATTAGAATAGACTTACTTATATATACGAACTCATAATTCAATTAAGCTCGTCAAGATACTCGTTAAGGGTTCGAGCTCGAGATAGTTCAATTAAGCTCGTTAACTATATCGATATAGTTCGAGTTCGACTCGAACTCGATTAAAAATAACGAATAAAATTTAAGCAGTATATAATTCGATACTCCTTTACACCCCTAATTTCACCTGACAGGTTTATTTGACGAGAAGAATTTAGTGCACTTGAGTTATGCACTTTTTATTGGTACTTCTCCCCTCTCATTGGCCAATGAAAAGAGGGCACAATACATCCATCTAATAAGAGAGATGAAGTACAAGTGAAAAGTGCACAACTCAAATGTACTAAATTATTCTCTCACTAGTTCTATGCTCGTGCGATGCACGGTTTGTTGTTAAATATAAATATTTAATATATAATGATATTTTAAAAAAATCTTTTAGTAATAGAACAACTTATCTAAGAACATCATAAGATACATAAAAAACATATATAGTGTTAAAATAAATAACATCACTAAAAAAGTCCACATGAAAGATTGGTTCATATGATGAATCATAAGTTTGTAAATAACAGTCATAAACATTAAAGAAATTGTCAAATTTCAACATCTTCTTTTTCAACTTTAATTTTCTTCGTCTTGCTGCATGAATGTTGTGCAGGAATAGCATCACCAGATAGGTCTTCCATACGATCATTATCTGAAATAGTCCTCTTCAATAGAGTGATGCTACTTGAAGAACATGTAATTGAAAATGTATCATATATCATAAAAAGAAAATTTATTAATATGACACTTCCTATTCATTTTAAAAATTATTAATGCATCCATTTTTATTATCTTGTAGACATAAGAAATGTAAAAAATATTTTTCAATTTTACTTACATTATCCACATCTGTAATTTGTTCACTTTATTTGATGTTGTCATCCAGTTCAATATTCTCAGCTGACTCCTGAAAATATTAAAGATCAAAAAAATAGTTCTGATTTTTTGTATTCATATAGATGTATTTCCACATTTGAAGGTAGCATATGAAAAGAAAATATGCAATAAGTGCTTGTGTAAAAATAATAGTTACAGTTGAATTCTTTAGATATTCTTCAATCAAATTGATATCATCAGTCACACGAATCACAGTATAAATAGGTCAATTTTTATGTAGGTTGAAGTCAGAAATTTGGATTTTGAAGATAAATTTTCTATGAACAAATTCATCTAATTCTTCTGAGAAAGAATCGTTGTCTCTATTCTGTCAAGGAAGAAAAATATTTATTCTGCATAAATACAAAAATATGTAAAAACACACTTAGGCAGCGTTTGGAACCGCCACTGTGCTTGTAACAATCGGCAAAAGCCGATTTCATTAATTGCGCTGACACGGGGCGCGCTTCTCGTCTCGGCGTTCACGCCTTCCACAGCGCGGGTGACGAGGCCACGTCTGCTCGCGAAAGGTGAGTTTTAAATACTTTTTTTTTTGCTTTCTCTCATCGCCGCGTCAGCCCATGAAGAGGAGTTCATAAAAAATGATTTTTTTATCATCACCTTCCGCAAAATCTTCGAAAAGCGGAGTCGAACCCGCTTTTGGGTGGCCAGGAGAGAAGTGAAGACGTCTCTCTATCTCTCTCCTCCCGGTAAAAAGCGCATCCGCACAGAAGTCGAAGAAGGCGGTGGCGTTTGAAAACGCTTCGATTTTGTCAGAGATTTTGCAGTCAAAATCTCATTGAAAAACGTTTCCAAACGATGCCTTAGTAGCACTACGTACAGTGAGTAGCGTTTTTTTTTTTTTTTTAACATTAATCCAAAGTAGCGCTACACTCATTTAGTAGAGTTACTGTTAAATGCTACAGTAACTGATATAAAATTAACATTTTTATGTTATCTTTTAAAAAAACTATAAAATAAAAAAACTAATGTTATCCAATTAGATTAAAAAAATTAAACAAAGACAGAAAATTGTATAAAGCTTGAATCCACTATTCGTAATTGTAGCGCGCTACAGTTTCGCGCCATGGCGGACGGGGGAGGAGGGGGGAAATTGGTGGGGCGGAGGGCTTCGGCGAGGTCGAAGATGTCCATGGCGAGGAGGAGATCGAGCTGGGCGGCCATGAGCTTGCAGAGGCAGGCGGGGGAGCAGTCGGGTGGCAGCGATGGTGGACGCGGTGGCGCCGCCAGATGCTTCTGCTGCTGCTCGTCGGAGGAGGAAGAGGAGGAGTAGGAGGGAGGGGGAAGTGTTCCCCTGACGTGAGCGGAGGTAGCAGACGACGGAGACATGAGTGAAACAGCTGGGCCCAAAGGCATAGAACTGATCGATCTGTAGTACCTATATACTGACCCGACTGCTTCTGCTGCTGCTCGTCAGAGGAGGAAGTGAAGAAGGAGTAGGAGGGAGGGGGAAGAGGAAGGGACATGGGCGAAGCAGCCATGCATGCTTCGGTTCTTAAGAAGCATGGTCGACGGAGACGTTGGCGAAGCAGCCATGCATGACACACGACGGAGACGTGGGGGCTGGACTGGGTGGCGATGCATGAAGCACGACGATATTTAATAATTTTCCACGACGATGTCCATGGAGAGGAGGGGTTCGAGCTGTGCGGCCATGAGCTTGCGGAGGCGGGTGGGGGAGCAGTCGGGTGACAGCGACGGCAGATGCGTTGGCGCCGCCTACTGCTTTTGCTGCTGCTCGTCGGAGGAGGAAGAGAAGAAGGAGGAGTAGGAGGGAGGGGGAAGAGGAAGGGACGTGGGCGAAGCAGCCATGCATGCTTCGGTTTCTTAAGAAGCTTGGTCGACGGAGACATGGGCGAAGCAGCCATGCATGACACACGTAGAAGCGTTCGCGAGGCTAGTGGCAACGACGTCAGCGCTGGGGGGCATCAGGTGACGATGGGTTGTGGAGGGTGATGGCAGAAGACGGTGGCTCCAATGGGTTAGAAGGATGGATCATTTACTGAAGTTGGACTTTTTTTTAGCATCAACTATTGGTGTGCACGACGTTGCAGGGTGGAGAAAACTCGGAGAAGAAGAAAAGAAAAGTCAGATCTCTATAACTATGTTTTGTTGGAAGGATGCGGTTCTTACCCAGATTACATGAGTAAGATATTACAATACTTATTTTCAGGGGATGCGGTTTATACATTTGTCTTTTAAAATATTTTTATTACTTGCCTTTAATTCTCTATAACTATGTTTTGATGTGAGGATGCGATTCTTTCCCAGATTACATGATTTCATTCTATTCTTTCAGGGAATGTTTAGGTGGCAACATGAGTATTCTCTTATGCGTTAAAAACTCTAAATAGAAAGATTAAAAAAAAATATGTGATATATTTTAGCAATAAGATTTTTTTCTATTTAACAAAATATTATTAATTGTATTTCTATTTTGTACTAAAAACATTAAGGTGGAATAGGATTACCGATTAAAGGGAATATAAATTCCTTTTTACAGGGGACGTTTAGCTAGATATTTAACAATTATATTTCTCTTTTTATACCGAGAAGTTTTAAGGGGAATAAGATTACATTTTTGTTATATTTTTATATTAAAAAAATAAAAATAAAAAACCTAATGTTATCCAGTCAGATGTAAAAAAGAACATTTAAACAAAAACATAAAAATAGAAAGCGCTATAGTCATTTAGTAGTGTGACTGTAACTGCTACAGTAACGCTTTTAAAATTACAATTTTTTTGTTATCTTTTTTATATTAAAAAATATAAAATAAAAAACATAATGTTATCCAGTAAGATTTAAAAAAGAAAATTTAAACAAAAACAGAAAAATAGAAAGCGCTAAAGTCATTTAGTAGTGTTACTGTAACTGCTACAGTAATGCTTTTAAAATTACAATTTTTGTTATTTTTTATATTGAAAAAAATATATAAAATAAAAAACCTAATGTTATCCAGTCAGATTAAAAAAAGAAAATTAAAACAAAAATAGAAAAATATTCAAAATTGATTCTATTGTTACTAACAGTAGCGCGCTACACTTGCGCCATGGCGGACGGGGGAGCAAGGGGAGAAATCGGCGGAGCAGAGGGAGGCGGGACGTCGAAGATGTTCATGGCGAGGAGGGGATCGAGCTGGGCGGCCATGAGCTTGCGGAGGCAGGCGGGGAGCAGTAGAGTGGCAGCGACAGCGGACGCGGTGGCACTGCCGGCTTCTTTTGCTGCTGCTCGTCGGAGGAGGAAGAGAAGGATGAGGAGTAGGAGGGAGGCGAAACAGTAATAACATTGTTTGCATCGCAGAGCCCCAGAGACGGAGCAGGGGGTGGGGGAGGAAGAAGAAAAAGAAGAGAGAGACTAAAACTTACTGATATATACGACGATAGCGTGCGACCCAACAACGGATGATAACTTTCAGAACAGTTGGTTAACTGGAGGTTGAGGACTTCTGTACGTGAAGAGAGATCGGCATACATTAGATACAGTTTCAAAAGTAAAATTTGAGGAGGCGACGAAGAAGAAGAAGAGAGTTTTGAAATTTACCGCAGCGATGGAGTGCGATGCTGAATTGGAGGATCTGAAGAGGTCGTGGTGCAGCTGGTCGCTGAGGTGTGGACGGGGCGGGCGACAACGTTGAGGAAAAAGTTTTGAAACTTTCTAGCTTGCCGTGTTTTAGAGAATGTAGTTTCTTATATGTTGGTGGAAATTGGGTTTCTTAAAATGTGTTTTAAAATTAGTAAAAATTTATAATTTACATGTTTTGATAATACGTGATCTCTGCAACTAAATTTGTTTGATATTCTATTTTTTACTAAAAATATTTAAGGTGGAATAGGATTATTGGAAATGAGATTTGGGTAATACGGTGATCTCTTACCCAAATGTGTTATATTTCTATTTTTACTAAAAATATTAAAGGTGGAATAGGATTACGAGAAAGGGAAATATAATTTCTTTTTTACATCAATAATTTCTATATTTTACCGATAAATTTTAAGACGGAATAGATTAGTATAGATTTGACAAGTGGTTAAAAATGGGTCAAATAATACTTTTGCGGATCCTGCAACCCGAGAGGGGGGAATGGAGGAAAGCGCGTAGTGATGACGTCATATGGCATACTGAGCCGGGGCGCAGGTACGTTTGTTGTCAGCTCCGCGCTGCCAGCTCAGATGCGGCATGGTTTGGGTTGTTGGCGTTGGGGGTGGAGGGGTTGGGGAGGGGTGGCCTGGGGAGGGCGGCAGCCTCTATAAAAAGGGGCGAGGGACGAGACTGGGAAGGGCGTGAAAGGGGTTAGAGGCTTCCTTCCTCCCTCCGCAGCTGCTGAAGAAAACCCTGCACCAGAGAGCGGCAGAGAGGGCCGAAGCTTCCAGGGCTTCTCCTCCTCCCAGCCCTTCTCTGGTTCTTCCAGGTACGCTCTCTCTATCTCTCTGATCCCCTGCGTGTTTGTTTCTTCTGGGGGGGGGATTCTGTGATCGTAGATGGTGTCGGGGATCCTTTTTGGTCGGAAGATGCCAGATCTGATCGGATTGGGGACGGATGTGTTGTTATCGTCCGGATTCCTGAGATTTTTGTCGAGTTTTGGGGCTTTGATGGTTGCGGCTGCTGCTACCTTGTTCTTGTGCTGTCTGGATCTGGCATGTCGTTGGGGTTTTGGTCTCTAGTGTAGTGTCTCTCTCTTTTTCCCCGATTGAGGCCTCCCTTCAGGGGCCTCGGGAGTGGGAAGGAGTGTGGATCTGGTTGGCTTTGTTGGCTCTTGTGCCCTGGGCTGTGATACAGATCTGTACTCTCAACTGAGTAGATCTTGGAGGAAGAGGTGGTCGGCAAAAACATTCGCAGCATTAGAGCTGTCGGATCGTAGCTACAGGACTCTGTCTTCCTGCATCCCTGGTCTGTATAATAGAACTTACGGAGCATCAGATCTGATCAGTAGTTGTTCTGTCTCATTTTTTGCCTGTGTTTTACGGCTTCCCCTGGTTTTATTCGAATCTGTAGATCTAGCAATCGCCTCGCCAGCAAGATCCTACGAGATGGTTCAAAATTGCTCCCCTGAACAGCTCCACGGCCATTTCTGTGTGGTGTGGGTGGGGGGTGTGGGGGGGGGGGGGGAGTAGAACTGCTCAGAGTAATTTTGACTAGACTAATCTGGATCTGCTAGCTCATGCTTATATTTGGGCTTTCGAACTTGTAGATCTTGAACTAAACACGCTGTATAACATAACAGTCTATATATCTGGGGAGCTATATCATCTACGGTGGAACACGAATTCTCCACATAGAGTATTCATGAATGCTGGAGAAGTCATCGGTGACCGGGATCTAATCTGGGTATTGGGTTTTTTGTTTGTGGTGCAGTAGCAGTAGCAACAGCAGCAGCAGCTTCGAGAGTGAGAGAATGGACACCTTCCTGTTCACCTCCGAGTCCGTGAACGAGGGGCACCCGGACAAGCTGTGCGATCAGATCTCTGATGCAGTGCTGGACGCCTGCCTGGCGCAAGACCCCGACAGCAAGGTCGCCTGCGAGACCTGCACCAAGACCAACATGGTCATGGTGTTCGGCGAGATCACCACCAAGGCCA